>CM061063.1:237736330-238457102 GCA_030762895.1 Sophora flavescens
CGTGCTAAGCATGGAAAACTAGAGGCGACGTCTCACGTCTAGATTCCTATTCTTTTAGTACTTATCTTTCATTTGACGAAAACAGTTTTCGAAATCGAAAGCCTCGATAACCTATGCTGGCTATCGGAAAGTTTCTAAATCATTTGGGAGAAAACCTTTTCTTTTGAAAATCCTTTATAAAACGTTTTTGAAACACTTTTAACTTTGAAAATCCCCAATAGGATATTGTAAAATATTTTCGAAAGTTTTCACTTAAAACACATAGTTCGAAAAGGGTTTTTCTCTTGCATTCTAGAAATCACTAAAACTATATTGTCACATAAAACAAGTACTTTTAAACATTCAAGCTTTTTGGAAAAGAACACCCATCCTTTCATCTTCAAAGCTTATTAAGGTTTTTAATCCTTATTAATGATTGAGCACAGACACACGTCCGGATTAGCAAACTTCAAACAACAACAGCAGTATGTACACACATATATATATATTCACAGTTCAATGCCAATATCACAGTTCATCACAGTTATACATCTCAACATATATAACGATACAATTCAACTTCATATAATAGCATAACATTTCAGTTAATCCAGTAACTCAATAACCGTCAAGTAAACAATTAATCAAATACACACATGCATACAGTTATTGAATATCTTTCGAAAATCCCCTCTTACCTCAAAAGACGATAAGGGTTCCGACTACGAAAACTAAGGATCACGAACGTCCGCGCGTAACGAATCTAAGGTTACACACATGAAACCCTAGGTTAGATTTTTAATCAAAGAACACTAGCCACAAGGCATAGGTTCGGTTTTCAACAATGGTTTTGGATTAAGGTTTCCAAAAATCATGCAACTTATGGATTTATGATCCTTAAGTGCTAGGAGTTCTTAAACACCAAAAGTTTAACAAGTTTGAATCAAGAATCCCACTAAGTCATCAACTTAGGGTTTGCTTTTCATCCTCTAAAATAGGTTAGGATGTTCTAAATTTTCCAATCTCTTTAGGTTAGCATCCATACCTAGTAAGGAGCCTAAAACCTTGATCATTTTGGAAAAATGAAAAAATCAAATACCCTAGGCCACAAACACTACCATTCGGCCTTGAGTAAAAATGAGGGTTAGAGGTTTTCAAACTTTCCAATCTCTTGGATCTAGCATCCTTATACATCAAGGAGCCCAAATCCATGATCACTTTGGAAAAACCTCAAAGTACATATAACAAAACACTTAGAGTTTTCACTTTTTCATGAAAATACATAAAAGTTTCTAAACTTTTCCAATCACTTAAACCTAGAATCCTTATATACATAGGAGCTCTTGGTCATGATCATGTTGGAATAACACTCAAACACAAGCAACCAAGCAAAGATGAAACAAAACTCATATGGCACAAAAAGACATAGATTCTGTCCAGTACAGAAAATGGTGTTCGAGATTTTTGTTTTCCACAAGATTTTAGTATGTTGTAGAGGAAGTAAAAATAAGAATATAGAAATTGGTTTCACCTCAATCGGAGTTTTGTACAATTTTTGAGAATTTTTTGAAGTTTAAAAGCATATTATGAACTCAAAACATCAACTATGAAAATAAAGCCAAAACTTGAAAAACTAATGGTATAGGGACATTACCCTTACCAATATGAACAACTTTGATGAAGGACACAACTTGAAAAACTTAGTAAAAATGGTACCTTTAGTTGTGTGAAGAAGAAGATGAATAGTTGTAAAAAAGTGTTTTTGTGAAAGGAAGCAAAAGTGTGAAATGGTTACACTTTGAAACTTAAATAGAAGAAGGAAAAGAGAGGGGGAGGGCGTCAGTTTTGGGGCAGATTGGAGGGGAGAGAAGAGCTTGACTTGGTTGAGAAGAAAGGAGGTATGGTGTAGGTAAGGTGTGTGTAAGAAAGTATGGTGATTTGACTTGATTGGTGTAAGGAAGGTATGGCCATGGACATGCCTATGTCATAGCCTTCACATCAGTCAATCTACTCCATTTTTGCTCTGCTCCAACATGCATCAGATGAATTTCCCGATCGTATTTCCCGACGATTCGCCCTGGTAATACTCGGAAATTCGGCCTCGAACAAGATTTCTCAAAACACTCCAAACCCACACAAAACATAAAAAAAAAAACACTAATCGTCTCGTTCACGAGTCAATATTAGGTCTCTAGCTCAGTAAACTCGTACTGGCTTTGAAAACCCAGACCGGCTTTAATCAATTTTTATACCGAAAATTTTCTGTGACTTCATACAGTAAAATAACACAAAGAAAATGATTTTATTTAAAATAAAATCATCCTCTGAATTTTATCACAATTAAACACATTAAAGCATGCATTTACTAATAATTAAGCACACGAAAAACAGGTGTTACAACTCCACCCCTCTAAAAAGAATCTCGTCCTCGAGATTACGTACCTTGAAATAACTCAGGGTATTGCATCTTCATCTTGTCCTCAGCTTCCCACGTAGCTTCTCCGGTTGTTTCATTCCGGATAACTTTGACTAGAGGAATTTGTTTACCTCTGAGCTGCTTCGTCATCTTATCCGCAATTGCATGCGGGTGACGTTACGAAAAGACATTCTCTTTCAATTGTACATTATCAGGTTTTATGACGTGTGATGGATCGGGAATATATTTTCTCAATCGAGAAACATGAAAGACATCATGGATGTTGGAAAGAATAGGTGGTAAAGATATTTTATAGGCTCTCGGACCTACGCGACGAAGAATTTGGTAGGGTCCAATGAATTTGGGAGTGAGCTTCCTGGATTTTATTACCCCGCCAATCCCCGTTGTTGGCGTGACTCTCAAGAACACATGTTCTCCTTCTTCAAACTCTAGAGGTAGTCATCTCTTACTCGGCATAACTCTTCTGTCTACTTTGGGCAGTTCGCATTTTCTCTTGGATCATCTTCACTTTCTCGGTCGTCTTCGTGCCAGCTCTGGTCCCAACAATAGGCTTTCTCCATCCACGATACCAACACAAAGGTGTTCTGCATCGTCTACCATATAGGGCTTCATAGGGTGCCATTCCTATGCTTGAGTGGAAACTGTTGTTATAGGTAAACTCTATCAACGGTAATGACTCATCCCAACTCCTCGCATCCTCCAAAACACAGGCTCTAAGCAAGTCTTCAAGCGACCGGATCATCCTTTCCGATTGTCCATCCGCTCATGGGTGATATGCAGAACTCAATTTGAGTTTTGTTCCCAAAGAGTTTTGTAGTCCTTCCCGAAACTACGGCGTAAATCTCGGATCACGATCCGAAATAATACTCGAGGGTATACCGTGTAACCTAACAATCTCGTCGATGTACAATGGGTCCAACCTTTTTATCGGGTACTTCATGTTGATCGTAGAAAGTGAGCTGACTTGGTCGGTCGATCTACAATTACCCATATAGCCTCATACCCTTTTCTAGTTCTTGGTAAACTGGTTCTCGAAATCCATTGATATCCGTCCCACTTCCATTCGGGAATATCTAAAGATTGTAACATTCTGCCGCAGTCTTTGATGTTCTACTTTGGCTTTCGGCATACCAAACATGATGCAACATATTCCATCACATCTCTCTTCATCCCGTACCACCAATATAACTTCTTTAGATCTTGGTACCTCTTGGTAGCTCCTAGATGCATACTCAACTTACTCTTATGAGCTTCTTCTAAGATCATCTTTCTCAACTCGACATCCTCGAGGCACACGTGATTCTTTCACCGAACCTTAAGATCCCGTCTCATGCCTTCTCTAAAATCTGACAATGCTCCTTGTCGCACTAAATCCCTTTTCTGCTGAGATCTTGATCGAGTCTCTTGTTTCTCCTTTATCTGCTCCATCAATCCATTTGACACGGTGATCTTGTTCGAACCACGGCCTTCTGGCGTAACCTCAACGCAGACAAACTCAGATCTCGGAATTGTTCCAACGATTCCTGCTCCTAACCATCATCAGCGACGCGTGAATCGTCTTTCGCTTAGCGCGACGGCCACTACATTCGCCTTCCCGGGTGATCTCGTAGTTGAAAGTCGTAATCCTTCGAAACTCTAACCAACGTCTCTGCCGCATATTCAATTCCTTCGATCGAACGAGATACTTGAGGCTCTTGTGATCACTGAAAACATTAAAAGTAGCCCCGTACAAGTAATGTCTCCATATCTTCAAAGCAAAGACCACAGCCGCTAACTCCAAATCATCGTCGGATAGTTTCTCTCGTGAATCTTCAACTGCCTCGAAGCATAAGCTACAACTTTCCGATTTTGCATCAGCACACAGCCCAACCCTTGATGTGAAGCGTCACAGTAAAGCTCAAAAGGTTCCTTGGGATTAGGTAGAATCAACACAGGTGAAGTCGTCAATCTACGCTTCAACTCTTGGAAATTCCTTTCACAAGCTTCTCCCAAACGAATGCTTGGTCCTCGACGAGTCAAGCGAGTGAGAGGTCCCACTATCTTGGAAAACCCTTCGATAAACCTTCGATAGTATCCAGCCAAACCCACAAAGCTACGAATCTCCGTCGCCGTTGTTGGCCTTTCCCATTCCAAAACAGCCTCAACCTTCTTCGGATCTACAACGATTCCTTCGCGAGATATCACATGACCTAAGAATTGAACTTGATCCAACCAAAACTCACACTTCTCCGGCTTCGCATACAGCTGCTTCTCTTTTAGGATCTGAAGAACAATGCTAAGGTGTTTAGCATGTGACTCATCATCCGGGGAATAGATCAGAATGTCATCTATAAAGACGACTACGAACTGATCCAAAAAGGAACGAAATATCCTATTCATATAGTCCATGAATATAGCTGGCGCATTGGTCACTCCGAATGGCATCACCAAAAACTCATAATGCCCATAGCGTGTTCGAAACGCTGTCTTAGGAACATCCTCTCGCCTTCACTCGTTCTGGTGGTATCCTGACCGTAGATCTATCTTCGAAAACACTGCAGCGCCACGCAACTGATCCATGAGATCATCTATCCTTGGAAGAGGATATCGATTCTTGATCGTGACTTTATTCAACTGGCGATAATCCACACATAGCCTGACCGATCCATCTTTCTTTTTCACTAACAGGACTGGAGCTCCCCACGGTGACACATTAGGCCGTATGAACTCCTTCCTCATCAATTCCTCAAGTTGCTCCTTCAAGGTTTCTAACTCCGATGGTGACATGCGATATGGTGCCATGGATATTGGTCCAGCACCTGGGACTAGATCAATCGTGAACTCAATCTCCCGAACAGGTGGCAATCCAGGTACATCCTCTGGAAAAACTTCCGGAAACTCTCGGACGACGGGTACCGACTCTAAGTCAAACTCGCTCTTGACCTCCGAGGAACACAACAGAATGTATACTTGAGCCCCTTCTTTCAAAGAAACTCTTACCTGACTAGCAGATAATAATCCAGAAATCTCATCCCTAAAGACTAAGGTTTTCTGAGCACAGTCTATTAGGATATGGTTGGAAGATAACCAATCCATGCCTAAGATCGCATCTAGTTGTACTAGGGGCAAACAGATCAAATCCACAAGGAAATGTCTATTCTGAACAATGATAGGACAGTTTAAGCAAACAGAATTAACAGTCACAGGTTTAGCTGTTGGGGTAGAAACAATCAGATTATAAGATAAGGAAGAAACATGCAAGTTCAACGTTTTCACACGATCCATCGAAATAAATGAATGGGTTGCACTAGAATCAAACAGTACAATTAAGAGATTACCATCAATGTCACACTCACCCTGCACGAGATCACCAGAGTTCGATGCCTCCGCACCACTCATCGTGTAAACTCTTCCCTTGGCGGTTGGCTTGCTTGCTCTAGTGAGGTTGAATGACTGCTCCCTCTTCGGTGCTTGGCACTCCTTTGCCAAATGCCCAATACGGTCACAGTTGTTGCACTTGTAGTCCTTCTTTGGGCAATCATTCACGAAGTGATTCGGATCCCCACATCGGAAACATCACCTTCCTTGGCATTGATCGTTGTTTCTCTGGCCTCCATTTCCAGTTCCTGACACACTGGAACGAGCTTGTTGCTTATGATTGTTATTGTAGCTAGGTGGTTGATGGTATGGCTTCCTCTGGTTCTGCTTCCATTTGAAATTATGTCCTTGATTCTGACCCTTATGATGAATCTGGTCCACTTGCGCTTTCTCGCTTATCCCTTCCTTTGCGCATCAACTCAATCTTCCAGGCACTTCTCCACTAATGCTTGGAAACTCCGAATTTCCAAGGGCAGCATCGATTCCTTGATTTCAAAGCGTAAACCGGCTTCAACTGTTTGCACTTCCACTCTTCATCAGGGTTGTTACGAAAGAAGCGGAAGTATTTGGCAAGTGATTCGAACTTTGCCGCATACTCCCCCACCCGTCGGATCTCTCGACTTAGCCTCAAGAACTCTTGTTCTTTCTCCTTTCGAGGCACTCCTGGGAAAGTACTTGTCCGGAAACTTGCCGCGGAATACTCCCAGGTGATCACTTGATGTTCACCCTCTAGCGATTGCTTAGTACCCTTCCACCAATACTCGGCGTCTCCCACGAGCTGAAACATCGAATAAGGTACCTTGGATTCTTCAGGAGTGTGTACCAACTCGAAAATCTTTTTCTAACTCT
The DNA here is from genome assembly GCA_030762895.1 of Sophora flavescens. Lineage (NCBI taxonomy): Eukaryota > Viridiplantae > Streptophyta > Magnoliopsida > Fabales > Fabaceae > Sophora > Sophora flavescens. Next base: position 237,742,953 of record CM061063.1, read on the forward strand.
TGAATCCAGAGATCTGCCTTAATCGGATCCACGTCTCCATCGAATCGAGATGGATTACGACGCGTCAACGCATCAAGATGCCTTCCCTCTGCAGCTTGTTCCGCTCGCACTGTTCTTGATCATTTTGTGCAGCAAGACATTGGCCGTTTGATGAGCTATAGCAGCAGCCACATCAGCCGATCTTGAGCAGCGAAGTCCATTCCTCCATTGCCTCGTCCCACGTCCCACGAGCACCTCTACGATTCATACCGACCTGGATCACACAAGCAATCGATGACAATCCGAAAGAGAGAACCCGCCGGTCACCACACATTACCTCAAAAGAAGTAATTCAAACAACACACAATCAGAGAAAACACAACAGCAACACAACATACCTAACCCAGACATTCCCGAAAGACTCGACTAGATCTGATACCACAAATGTGACACCCTAACTTGGTCATCACATGGTTACCCTTTTTGCGGAAAAATGCTCGTTTAAATGCTGGTCGCTTTCGGAAAAAGATTATTCAACATACACAAGGTTACCAAAAAGGTACTTAATTTTTTTTTCTTTAAAGAAAAGAAGTAAAAGGTAAAGAAACTCACAACTTGAAAACGACAACAGATACATACATATAATATTGCCTCGAAAGGTCTTAGGTTTTAACATTACACCACGGCCTTAATCAATATGGCCAACAGAAACGAAAACATAACTGAGAAGATAAGGTAAATAAAACACCAACTGGGAATGGGAATCTGGGAATCTAAACTCAAAAGAAAAGCTCAAAAGCCAAGACTAACGGACCACTCAAAACAAAGCCTCCAACCACTACCAATGCCTACGACACTCGGAGTGGCCACAAACGCTCCCACAAGAAGAAGTCTCCGGCTCCGGGTCAATCACCTCTCCTCCGTCATCCAACGGGACATCCTCCTCCTCAATATCCAAAGGGTGATAACCCGCCTCGAGCTCCTCATCCCACCAATCGTCTACCAGCTCATGAGGCTCCTCCTCAGGATCCTCTTCGGGATCTTCTTCAGGATCTTCCTCCATCGGTTCCTCCTCTTCTGGCTCGGCAGGCTCAATGTGAGGGTGAAGTAGACCGGCTTCCTGTAGCATGTTCAGGTACAACCATGATGGTGGAAGAATCACGTTCCTGGATTCCACCGAGTGGATCCTCCTAACAGGCTCTCCATGTATATTAGCTTCAGTAGTAGAGATTGGCCCTCGGTACGTCGCCATAGTCGCATTCGCGTCCATCCTCCAATTCCCAATCCTGTCGGCCTCGTCAAAAGTCTATGTCCATGTGACCTCAGGTACAAGAGGGACAAGAGGGTCCATCTAAAGCATACGCATACCCGGTACGAGGAAAATAAAAGAACATACAGACATGCAAGAGTGAGATACCGTCATAAGATATATCCCACAACAACCATATACATGATACATGCAACACGAAATCAGATCAACAGTTAAAGCATGCATAATTATCATAATATAACAGTGTTATATCAAGGGGTCCTCAAGCCCGTACAATCAGTTTTCGAAAATGTGCATGACACTTCAATATCAGGCTCTATCCTAATCTCATGAGATCACAACACCATGTTATCACTGGAGAAGATAGAGTTGGTCAAGCTCTGCCCACCGGGCTGTTGCCACCGCATCCTGATGCACCAGGCCTCTTGGTCGACAACGCCACATGCCCTTAACGAAACAACTAGCAATGTGGTCGACTCTCGATATACCCCATGGGTATCCTCAATAAGCAAAGGCACGTCTGCCAGGGAAATGCATATGAATAAAAACTTTCCTTTTAAGGTTTTTCTTTGTGTAAATATTTCACTGTCAAAGCTCAAAGCTAATGACTTAACATTATTTCCCCATCACTTGAAAACTTAGAAACATAGGACACACAGTCCGAATGCTCAATCCCAACACCTAGACCGTGGCCGCAGTCAAGGTTTGTGGTAATGGAAATCAATATACTTTTAGTCATGTTTTACTTATCATGCTAAGGACAATAGCCCACAACAACGGAAATCAGAACGAACTGTCCTAGATTCCGCGAATTAGACTTGAAGTCCATAACATTACGAATAGGACTTTACGGTCCCGAATTAACACTGATCCAAGATCACGTGCTAAGCATGCAAAACTAGAGGCGACGTCTCACGTCTAGATTCCTATTCTTTTAGTACTTATCTTTCATTTGACGAAAACAGTTTTCGAAATCGAAAGCCTCGATAACCTATGCTGGCTATCGGAAAGTTTCTAAATCATTTGGGAGAAAACCTTTTCTTTTGAAAATCCTTTATAAAACGTTTTTGAAACACTTTTAACTTTGAAAATCCCCAATAGGATATTGTAAAATATTTTTGAAAGTTTTCACTTAAAACACATAGTTCGAAAAGGGTTTTTCTCTTGCATTCTAGAAATCACTAAAACTATATTGTCACATAAAACAAGTACTTTTAAACATTCAAGCTTTTTGGAAAAGAACACCCATCCTTTCATCTTCAAAGCTTATTAAGGTTTTTAATCCTTATTAATGATTGAGCACAGACACACGTCCGGCTTAGCAAACTTCAAACAACAACAGCAGTATGTACACATATATATATTCACAATTCAATGCCAATATCACAGTTCATCACAGTTATACATCTCAACATATATAACGATACAGTTCAACTTCATATAATAGCATAACATTTCAGTTAATCCAGTAACTCAATAACCGTCAAGTAAACAATTAATCAAATACACACATGTATACAGTTATTGAATATCTTTCGGAAATCCCCTCAAAAGACGATAAGGGTTCCGACTACGAAAACTAAGGATCACGAACGTCCGCGCGTAACGAATCTAAGGTTACACACATGAAACCATAGGTTAGATTTTTAATCAAAGAACACTAGCCACAAGGCATAGGTTCGGTTTTCAACAATGGTTTTGGATTAAGGTTTCCAAAAATCATGCAACTTATGGATTTATGATCCTTAAGTGCTAGGAGTTCTTAAACACCAAAAGTTTGACAAGTTTGAATCAAGAATCCCACTAAGTCATCAACTTAGGGTTTCGGTTTTCATCCTCTAAAATAGGTTAGGATGTTCTAAATTTTCCAATCTCTTTAGGTTAGCATCCATACCTAGTAAGGAGCCTAAAACCTTGATCATTTTGGAAAAATGAAAAAATCAAATACCCTAGGCCACAAACACTACCATTCGACCTTGAGTAAAAATGAGGGTTAGAGGTTTTCAAACTTTCCAATCTCTTGGATCTAGCATCCTTATACATCAAGGAGCCCAAATCCATGATCACTTTGGAAAAACCTCAAAGTACATATAACAAAACACTTAGAGTTTTCACTTTTTCATGAAAATACATAAAAGTTTCTAAACTTTTCCAATCACTTAAACCAAGCATCCTTATGTACATAGGAGCTCTTGGTCATGATCATGTTGGAATAACACTCAAACACAAGCTTAACCAAGCAAAGATGAAACAAAACTCATATGGCACAAAAGACATAGATTCTGTCCAGTACAGAAAATGGTGTTCGAGATTTTTGTTTTCCACAAGATTTTAGTATGTTGTAGAGGAAGTAAAAATAAGAATATAGAAATTGGTTTCACCTCAATCGGAGTTTTGTACAATTTTTGAGAATTTTTTGAAGTTTAAAAGCATATTATGAACTCAAAACATCAACTATGAAAATAAAGCCAAAACTTGAAAAACTAATGGTATAGGGACATTACCCTTACCAATATGAACAACTTTGATGAAGGACACAACTTGAAAAACTTAGTAAAAATGGTACCTTTAGTTGTGTGAAGAAGAAGATGAATAGTTGTAAAAAAGTGTTTTTGTGAAAGGAAGCAAAAGTGTGAAATGGTTACACTTTGAAACTTAAATAGAAGAAGGAAAGGAGAGGGGGAGGGCGTCAGTTTTGGGGCAGATTGGAGGGGAGAGAAGAGCTTGACTTGGTTGAGAAGAAAGGAGGTATGGTGTAGGTAAGGTGTGTGTAAGAAAGTATGGTGATTTGACTTGATTGGTGTAAGGAAGGTATGGCCATGGACATGCCTATGTCATAGCCTTCACATCAGTCAATCTACTCCATTTTTTGCTCTGCTCCAACATGCATCAGATGAATTTCCCGATCGTCTTTCCCGACGATTCGCCCGGGTAATACTCGTAAATTCGGCCCCGAACAAGATTTCTCAAAATACTCCAAACCCACACAAAACATAAAAAAAAAACACTAATCGTCTCGTTCACGAGTCAATATTAGGTCTCTAGCTCAGTAAACTCGTACTGGCTTTGAAAACCCAGACCGGCTTTCGTCTGAATTTTATACCGAAAATTTTACTGTGACTTCATACAGTAAAATAACACAAGAAAATGATTTTATTTAAAATAAAATCATCCTCTGGATTTTATCACAATTAAATACATTAAAGCATGCATTTACTAATAATTAAGCACACGAAAAACAGGGTGTTACATGGTCAGTCACCACATTTTCGCTGCCCTTTTTGTCCTTAATGACTAAGTCAAATTCCTGCAACAATAGAATCCACCTTATGAGTCTTGGTTTTGAATCTAAATTAGTCAACAAATATTTAAGTGCAGCATGATCAGTAAAAACAGTGACTTGTGAACCAATTAAGTATGAACGAAATTTTTCCAATGCAAACACTATGGCTAGCAACTCTTTTTCAATTGTTGCATAATTTATTTGGTTCTCATTGAGAACCTTGCTAGCATAGTGAATGGCATGGAAAAAAATTTCCCTCCGCTGTCCCAAAACTGCCCCAACTGCGTAGTCACTGGCATCACACATTAATTCAAATGGTGACTCCCAGTTGGGTGCAACAAGAATGGGAGCAATGATCAATCTTTCTTTCAAAATCTGAAAAGAAGTAAGGCAAGCAGTATCAAACACAAATGTTGTGTCCTTGTTCAAAAGGCGACACAACGACTTGGCTATCTTTGAGAATTCTTGGATGAACCGCCGGTAAAAGCCTGCATGCCCAAGAAAGCTCCTTACACCCTTGACATTCACTGGTGGAGGTAGTTTCTCAATTACATCAATCTTGGATTTATCCACTTCGATCCCCTTAGCTGAAATCTTGTGCCCAAGCACAATGCCTTCCTGCACCATAAAATGACACTTCTCCCAATTTAAGACTAAATTGGTGTCCATGCACCTCTTTAACACATCAGCAAGGTTAGACAAACAATTATCATAAGAGGAACCGAAAACAGAAAAATCATCCATGAAAACTTCAATGTATTTTTCTACCATATCAGAGAAAATGGAAAGCATGCACCTTTGAAATGTCGCAGGCGCATTACAAAGACCGAAAGGCATCTTTCGATAGGTAAAAACTCCAAAAGGGCATGTGAAGGCAGTTTTCTCTTAGTCTTCCGAGTTAACCCCAATTTGGTTATAACCCGAATAACCATCCAAGAAACAATAGTAGGCTTGCCCGGCCAACCTCTCCAACATTTGGTCCATGAATGGAAGTGGGATGTGATCTTTCCTAGTAGCTTGATTTAGCTTCCGGTAATCTATACACATTCGTCAACCGGTGACCGTTCTAGTTGGGATCAACTCATTCTTCTCGTTGTTCACGATGGTCATGCCACCTTTCTTGGGAACCACTTGTACCGGACTCACCCAAGCACTATCGGAAATCGGATATATCATTCCAGCTTCAAGGAGTTTCAGCACCTCCTTCCTTACCACTTCTTTCATTGTAGGATTGAGCCTCCTTTGCGGTTGAACCACAGGTTTAAATTCAGCCTCCATCATGATCTTGTGCATACAAAATGCAGGACTAATACCTTTCAAATCTGAGATGGACCATCCAATTGCTGTTTTTTGCTCTCTAAGCACCCTTACAAGTTTCTCCTCTTCCAACTTGGACAATACATTGCTCACTATGACAGGATTTTCATCATTCTCACCAAGGAACACATATTTCAAGTGGGGAGGTAGAGGTTTAAGATCTAACTTAAGCTTCTCTTGGAATTCATCCTTTTTGAGCTCTTCTTTCTTAGTGTTGACAGAGAGTTGATAGGGTTGAGCTTCCAAATCACACAAACACTCCTATATTTCCTTCTCCTCTTCCTCATCAAGATTTTCAATAGAATTCATGATTACCTTCTCAAGAGTAGAGGAATGGTGTTGATGTGCAAAGACCTCTTTAGCCACTACATCCACAATGTCCATGCGGAAACAATTCTCTTCATCACTCGGGCGATGCATAGCTTCAAACACATTGAAAGTAACCTCTTCATCTTGCACTCTGAGTCGAAGTTGACCTTTTTGTACATCTATCAGCGCACGACCAGTTGCTAGAAAAGGTCTCCCCAATATAAGTGGAACTTCTGCATCCTCCTCCATGTCTAATATCACAAAATCCGCTGGGAAGATAAACTTATCCACTTTCACCAAAACATCTTCCAGAATACCATAAGGACGTTTGATTGATCTGTCTGTTAGTTGCAATGCCATCCTTGTTGGTTTCACTTCACCACCTCCAAGCTTGTTCAAGATTGAAAGCGGCATCAAATTGATACTCGCCCCCAAGTCACACAAGGCCTTCCCAATAGCAACACTCCCAATTGTGCAGGGGATTGTAAAACTACCAGGATCTTTAAGTTTTGGAGGTAGCTTCCTTTGAAGTATCGCACTACATTCTTCTGTCAAGGAAACAGTCTCACCTTCCTTGAACCTTCTTTTCTTTGTCAGTAATTCCTTCATGAACTTTGCATAAGTGGGCATTTGCTCTAGTGCTTCAGCATTGCCTACCATCTTGATTTCTTCTTGATGAACTAGAGAAAAGGAAGTCTCTTGTTCTCTTTCTTGTTGCTCTACTAACTTCTGCTGTCTTGCTTGCTTCCGATTCTCCCTAGCTGTTCTTTCTATTCCAGGATCGTAGAGAAGTTGGTCAGCTGGGCTAGTACCTCGCATGCACAAAAGTCTAGAGACCAAAGCTGTTAGCACTCAATGACAGCACATAAAAATAGGTTAGTAAAACAGAAAAACAAAATTGTGCTTAAATCAGTAACCGAAATGGGTATGCTAATATTGAAACTCAGTCCCCGGCAACGGCGCCAAAAACTTGTTGAGACAAAATCTAGGCAAGTATACCTAGTCGTACAAGTAATACGGTAGTGAGACCGATATCGTTCCCACGAGGACAGAGACAAGTACTAGCACGTATCGAATCAATTACTACCTAAGCGAATTTTTGGATTGAAGGGAGTTCGATACTAATTACCAAGCCTAACAAAAGTTAAAAGAAACAAAATAAAGGGAAAAGTTCTTTTTGGGTTTTTGTCGAACACTTGGAGTGCAGAAAAATGAATTCTTCAAATAGATAAAAGATGTTGGGACTAGTGATGCGTGATTTTTAAGATAAAGACAAGTGCACCTCGTCGCAAACAAGTAATACGGTGGTAAGACCGGTTATCGTATCCACAGGGATTGGTTGTCAATTACCAATTCACAAACTCAACAACTATCTAGACTAAACTAAAGTATGAGAGATTAAAACAGAAAATAAAGAAATAAAATATTTTTGGTCTTTTGGGAATTTTATCGAACACTTGGTATGCAAACAGAGATGTGGCTAAGATTGTTAGGGTTAGACTACACTAATCCTCCCTTAATTGCAATGAAATGGTTATCAACACAAGTCCTACTTCAATTATGACAATCAAGCCTTTTCTAAAATACTCAAGCCTAATGTCTTAGGTTCATTGAGCCTAAAACCCCAAATCAAACCCTAATGTCTTAGGTGGATTAATCTGTGATTTTGCATTAAGTCAAGACTTATAAGATTGCAAGCATTCAACACCTATGTCTAGATTCTTGAACTACTTGGCATATGATTCATGAGCATGCCTTAACACCAACCTTCCAGTTATCTATCAAAGCAACAAATCATTCCTATGGGTAGCTAATCCAAGGAAAGCATTAAGCACAGAATCACATACTCATAAAGAAATAGAGACTTGCATTAAAACCAAATCAAATACAAACAAGTTTAGAAAAGCTACATCTAACCCCAACAATAGGGGATTTAACTACTCATATACAAAGAAAACCAAACAAGAGAAATAGGAGAAGAGGAGAGAAGAGGCTCCATGTGAGTTTTCCTTCTTCTTCAAAGCAACCCCTCTTGGCTCCCTTCTAGGGTTGAAACCCTAGCTCAGCCACAGCCTCCAAGTGCCTCCAAATGCCTCCCTCCAGACCTAAAAAAACTCCCTAATTCTTTCTGCTGCGTTCTTATTTATAGGTCTGCTGCGCGTCACGGCCGTGATGGCCATCACGGCCAGGCCGTGATGCGTTCTGGAGTGGGCGTAATTTCACTTTTTAACTCTCGCGAGGCGAGCCCTAGATTCGCGACGCGAAACTTGAATTTCTGGACTGTCACGGCCGTGATGTCTTTCACGGGCAGGCCGTGACAGTTTCTGACTTTTGCCTTCTTCTCTGCTTGATCATGGCCGTGATGGTCATCACGGCCAGGCCGTGATGGGCTCTGTTTGGCTCATATTCTTCACTTTTCAGGCTCTGTTTCATCCAAGCTCCATCAAGGCTGATTTTGATCATTTTTACATTGATTTCCTGCAAAACAACACCAAGACACCGCTTCACCCGTTCCAAAGAAAAAATCTAATAAAAACCAAATAAAAAATGCCTAATCTATATGCAAAATGCATGCAAAAGTATATAGAAAACATGATGTAAAATCACACTATCAAATCACCCCAAGCTTATTCAATTGCTTGTCCTCAAGCAATCACTAAGGCCAGAAGATCAAAATAATCAAAGCATGGATAGTGAATTAAGAACCCGAGTAAATAATCCAAGTAATAGGCAATTCAAACAATTCAGCAAGAGACAACCAATTCAAGTCCAATTAGAGGCTTAGGTTCCTTAGACTCATGTTCTCACTGACTTGGGCACTCTTTCTCACCTGAAGCTCACCCCAAGCTTGTTTATTTGCTTGGCTCTCTTTCTAACCTCACTCAAGTGTTTAGGGGAATAAGACATTTCACTCAATTTTCCTCAAGGAATGAATTCTACCATAGGCTTGACTATCAACCAAATCTCTACTTTATTAATGAAAACAATCAAGAATCAAGAGGTCTTTTATTTGGTTGTAACGTGGCCATGGGATTAATCGTTAGGTGGGGATAACAAGAAAAGGACATTTCAAAAGGCTACATAAACATCAAGCATTGCAAACATGACCTTCTAAAATACCTTCTTGGGTTTTTATTTATTTTTCCACCTTTCTTTTCTTCTTTTTCTATTTATTTCTCATTTCTTTTTGTCATCCCCTTCTCTAAAGATTTTTCTCTTTCTTTTATTTTTCTTTTGCTTGGAGAAGGGGAGATCTTTCAACTCAAGAGAAATATTTTTTTTTTCTGATTCTTTCATCCCATACTTTCTTCAACTACCCTTTTACCCTTTTGTAATACTTTAGAAGGTATCCTACCAAGCATATTTATCAAAACATTTCAGGGTACCAAGAAAAGCATTTTATTCATTCAGGCTCAAAATTGGGCAACTAAGGGGTAGCATTTCATCATTCAAAGCTCAGAAGGCCAGAAAAATACCTATTACCTCAATCATTTTCAAAAATGTTTTCAAAAATTTTTTAAGCTTCAAAATGGTTTCAAGTCAAGTTCTAGAGAATTTCATCCAAGAGGAATAACACTCTAACACAAAGAATGGGGTAGATTTTAGTGAGTACCCCTTTATGGCTCAAAATCTCACATTTTAGTTCAGAATCAATGAAAAACACAAATCCACAGAACCACATGCTAATTATCAACTATCCAAGATCATCTCAAACATTCTCATTTGCAGCCTTATCACAAGAATAAAAAAATTGGGTTCAAAAATTCACTATCTCAAGTTATTTGACACTTAGTTCTCACAATTGGATGCAAAATCTAAGCAAGGGCAATCTAATTGTGTGATCATGCAAACTATCATGCAAGACTATATGAATGCAACATGAAAAATGCATATGCAAAATACCCCTACCCCAAGCTTAAGAATTTACATTGTCCCCAATGTAAACAATCGAGTTGGAGAGAGGAGAAAAAAATAAAATAAAATAAAATAAAAATGGAACGGCTTACCGAGGCGGTAGCGGGTGTTGACTTTCATTCCAGTCAGAAACTTGCTTATGAAATGCATCACGTCCGTGAGGGGTGCTGACTTTTCTTTTTCTTGCTCTCCCTTCCTTCTTTCCCTGAAATCACTTGGCAAATTTATTAGTAAAAGAAAACTCTTGATCTTCTCAAATTATTCAAGAGTCACTACAACAGATTAGACTTTAGATAGCGTTTCCGTATGCCTTTTAATAGCGTTTGTAACCGCTATCTATTCTACCGCTATTAAAACTCGTTAGCAAAGATAGCATTTAGGAACTGCTATTAATAGGTGACTTTAGATAGTGTTTGTACACGGAAACGCTATCTAAAGTCTGACTTTAGATAGCGTTTCCTTATACAAACGCTATCTAAAGTCTGACTTTAGATAGCGTTTGTACAAGGAAACGCTATCTAAAGCCCCTTTTTTTTTTAATTTTATTTCTTAACTTTTACATCCATTATTCCTGCATATTTACACAAAAAAACCACAATTGTTGCAGTCAACACAATTGTTCAAAATGTGTTCAAAATATAAGTGTTCAATGCAAGACTTTGCATGTGTTTGTGCAGCAAACCAGTAACTATACAATCAAAGTGCAACACTCTATACAGCAACTATATATATATATATATATATAACCAGATATAAGTACACCACTCTGTTTCTAAAGTATTCAAATTCACACGAGTAAGACAAAATCAAAGTGCAGCAACTATACCAGATCTCAATCCTTAAGAAACCAAAATCAAAAAACCAACATACATCTACAATTAATCTACATTTACAGCTTCTGTTTGTTTTTCATGAGACCAAGACAACACCAAAGTAATGTGTCGAAATGTGATCCAAAGACTCTGTAGCATACATACTGCATTTCCACCACAAAGACTAACCTGTTACATTGGGATACAGCAGACTAATTAGGTAAATACTACTGTAGCAAGAAACAGAATTCAAATCAAGCATTAACAAAGTGTAACAAAAATAATAAGTTTGAACTTATTTTCTCCTAGCAGCGGCACATCAACTCGAAGGCATGTACCAAGGAAAAACAAATACATAGATAGTTTGGGGTTGATAAATATAAAGCATTATTCACATACCAATGAGTATTGCTGCAACTACTGTGATCAATTTGACATAATCAAACGAACTTTTCAACAATATAGCGACACCACTCTTCCTTGACTTCAGATAGTTGAGCAGTGGAGTATGTGGAGCATTTGAAGTCAGGGAAGTACTGCGACATAAAAATTAAATAAATTAAGTTACAATTGCTAAAACATTTGAACAGTCACTGTTAAAAGCTAAGTAAACAACATACCGCCATTGGTATTTTAACTTGGTTCTGCAAGATAGTCTCCTTCATGAAACGCATGACATAGTACCCACAATCTGTCTTTGTTGGGTTGTCTTGGGCACTATAAAAAATAAAATAGTAAATCAATATAGTTTTTTTTATCTAATTGCTGATTAAGTTTTTTCAAATATACCGTATCTGAATCCATTTAATGTTGGTTGCCTTTAAACGCGGCACCTTAGCTCCGATATTTGCGCGATAAACTTGCAAACCACTAATCACAAAATCAAACAGACTTCATTAAGAAACATATTTTCAATCATCACAAACACACGCATGCTCACGTATCGAATGTAATCATAGAAAATCAGAAATATAAAAACATGCTTACGTATCGAATGCATTCTTTAATTCTGGGCGATCCCTAGGATCAACATACAAGGGATCCAGATAGTAAATAATCTCTTCAACAATATTTATCGCGACAAAGACCCAATGATTCCTACAAAAATGTTGAGATAACAAATCCTAAGCACCTCAACTTTTATGTAATTCATTATTGTGAATTAAGTCCTAAAGGATAAGCGACTCACCCAACATTGCACGGCGCTAAAAACAAGGGCTGATATTCTCTTTCTTTAGTTGCAAACCGGTCAGCTAGATACGTTGTCCTGTGAATCCCTCCCGAAGTAGCCGTATGTATTTGTTTGGTGTGGGGACAAGAACAGAAACCTCCTCGTTATTTCCTTTGGAAGCAACAATTCTTCATACAAATACCTTCAATTAAAATATAAAAATGGATTACACCAATGACATCAATATTTAAATGGAAAGACTAAAAAAATATTGTACACTTTAAACCCGATTTATTACCCGATATATGCGGAAATAACGGAGGCAGATACCCATTCATGATTTACAACTTCTCCGATATTTTCAGATTTGAGCATCTCAATGAAATGGTGACCAAAAATATTTTGTTCCATCTCTACGTACAATTGGTCAGCATTTTTCATATTCTTTCGTTCATGTATTTTAAGGAAATTCAAATATTCCGAGAAGTTGTAGTTGAACCAGCTGTAGGTGGGTTGGCCTCGAGTTGCCTCCTTTATTTTCTGGGGTTGTAATTGACTCCTTTGTATATCCGGACACTCTGCCCTTGCCTTTAGCTTTTAGGGTGCCTGGAAATTTTGCATTTCAATATGCCGCTTAGTGATCAACTAATGTAATGCATATATGCCGTATATGAAAAGGTGGAAAAATGCAATTACATACCATATTAATTACAACCACGAGATCAATTGGCCATGCCACATAAGTACCTATTGCATCTCCTACTCGTCATCACATCTGCATCAACGATAGGTAACCGCAATGGCGCATCCCCCTCGGTTGCAACATCAACTCCAACTTTCACATGGTTAAGGGTACTGGTCCAATGTGCGAGTGTAACACCCGGCTCATTGTATACTTTACCCATAGCAACCATACGATAGTTTGGGGTCAATAAATATAGTGACATGAGTTGACGCCCTAATCCAATGATAGATTAATAAGTCGTGAATTAAGGCATCCAATTGAATGTATTTAATCGCGAATGCAATACTAGTAAAAAAAAGACATGCATTACCTCTGGAAGCCTCTTTGTGAGATGGTAGAGTGAAACTATCTTTGACGCTTGCTTGGGCTGTGAAATTAGCCTTGCCTCTCCTCATCATCCTTTTGTTTCAGCTTTTCTTCCAAAATGTTCAATCTATCGAGAGAGTTGAGACACCAATGTCTCCCACTTTTTCGTTTCCGAGTTATTTCTTGCACGACCTTCGGGTGGGAAGTAATCTTTTGTGAGACGCCAAACCCACACCCCTAACACGCCCGGGGTTCTCTGGCACACCTATGGCTTTGGCAAGAATATCCTGGCGACCAAAGTCTTCTATCTCTCCTCTACCGCAGATCGTGACAGTTCCTCCCGACACATAGTTATTGGTGAAATGCAAATGTTAAAATTATTATATATTATCATATGAAAATAACAATTGATAATGTAATCGTTAGTCTACTAACACATTTATTCCACACGGTCTGCGTATTTTTGTTGTCAATTACACCCGCCTTGTTCTCGCGGGCTTTCCTCCACACAATATGGCGTTTAATTTTCTTAACTTCGCCCCGCCTCCTGTATCCGTATATTGAGATAATATAAATTAACCAAACAGTTTAAAAGTCATATTTACCACAAATGCAGTTAAATATATATATATATATATACATACCAATTCATCCTCAATGTCGAGATACCCTTTACGTGATGCTTTGTAAGGGCATGCAGGATCTAACGCCTGTTGCGATTTTCATTGCTTAATTTCTATTCAGACACATATAAGTAATATTAATACATGGTTAATGTCATATGTACGTATTGCTATAAAATTATAAGGACTAACGTGATATTAAACATACCAGGAATTGAGCATCTCCCTGTGCGTATTGCTATAAAATCTGTCCACTCATCCCTTGATATGTGTGGATATTGTGATGGAGGCTCCTCATTGATATTCCCGTTGGCATCTCTTAGAAATTGTTTGGTGAATCTAGTTCTGAATGCCCTATGTAGGTTACCGACTTCCCTGAAGTACAAATTTTTTCCTAGATTCATCAACATTAAAAGACATCTGCAAAACAATATAAACAACGTGTCAAAGTAAGTATGTTTACATAGTTTACAATATAATTTATAAATTTTAACAATTACCTGTACATCAGCCCATATGCTCTCTTTGAAACCATCCAAAGCTTCATCCTTCCAATTAGAACAAATAATTGGGACCGTTTGCCTAACAACGGCCCCAATGTAACTCTTCAATATTTTACCATTAGCACGAATAGGTTGGTCCAAAGAATTCCATTCAACCTAATAAAAATAATAAAGTAATTAAATCTAGATATCAAACAACATTATGAAATCCTATGATTAGTAAGTAAATTACATCAAATTTTTGTCCTTTACTCCTAGCGCGGATGACCGCCTTCATAACTGTTGGCCCACGTCTCGCCGCTTTGGCATCACTAGAATTACTTGAAGATGCCATTTACCTACAAAAATATTAGATACAAGTAAAACATCAATGGACATTAATATAACATTAATTGATGCAAAATATAAAACAACTATGAATAACAAAATCAACACTAGCATTACCGGAAGATGCTAACTATAATATAAAAGGATCAAAAAGTTCATTTAAACACAAACACTACATACATGTTTAAGTCAACCTTTTTCTTTTCTTCATTTGATTGAGATTTGTTTGTCCTTTATTAGTACGAAATGGTGGATTGACCAAAAGCCCCTCATCATGATCATCTCTCATATACATACCATCATCCCTAGTTGGATCAATCTCAAGTGATTGTAATGTCCCGACGAAAGGATCATCTTCAATATCAACATCTCGATGGTCTTGATCATCAACATTAGTAATTATTTTGTTAGTCAAAAGAACAATGGACCTTTTCATATCAGCTGGATCAGTGACATAGAACACTTGTTGAGCTTGAGATGCTAATATAAAAGGCTCATCTTTATACCCCACCCTATTAAGATCCACCTGCATGAACCCTGACTCATCAATCTGAACACCGTTATTATTGTCAACCCACTTGCAACCAAACACACCAACCTTAAACTTTGTGTAATCCAACTCCCATATGCGTTCAATGACGCCGAAGTATGACATATTTGCATATATCGGGTTTCTGTCTTTGGCACTTGAGATATGCATCGATTGAGCTACTAGAGTCACACCACTGTTTTGCATTGTACTCCGACCATCTTGTTCTTTTGTATAGAATGCGTACCCATTAATTTGATAACCGTGGTAAGAGAACACATGCAAACTTGGACCTTTGGCTAACCATCTCAATCTATTTGAAATCAAGTATCATTTTCAGTCAACTCTGCATAAATGTGATCTCTTAGCCACGTTATAAAACAACGATTGTGTTCTCTAGTTAGCCAATTTTGATTCTTATTTGGATACAAACTCTTAAGCATGTCCTTGTGTTTTTCAACATATGGCTCAACCTCATCGGCATTGTGCAGAACATATAAGTGTGCTTGCTCCCATTCTGTCCTTGTTATAGTCACTATTTCATTTCCAGTAATTCCTTGCCCCATCATTCTCCATGTGTGACGAGACTTTGGCAGCCCTATAGATTCAGCATTGGATAGGTATTCGATGCAGAAATTCAACACTTTCTTCGACAATATACCGTTCAACAATACAACCTTCTCGGTCGTGGATCGGTTTTTCACATACCCTTTTAATATCTTCATATAACGCTCAATCGGGTACATCCATCTCATATAAGCTGGCCCACACAGTTGTGTCTCTCTAATAAGGTGAATGGTTAGATGAACCATTATGTCAAAGAATGAAGGTGGAAAGTACATCTCAAGCTCGCATAAAGTCACAACAATTTCTCTTTGCAATGATGGCAACTTCCCGGGGTCAATCACTTTGCTGCAAATTGCCTTGAAGAAGAAACGAGAGTTTAGTTAAGGCCCCCACACTTTGTTAGGTAAAATAGACCGTATACCAATGGGTATCAACTGCTCCATGAGAACATGACAATCGTGGGACTTTAGACCTTTTAACTTGAGATCTTTCATCGATACGAGGTTCCTAATGTTTGAAGAGTACCCTTCCGAACCTTAACTCCTTCAAGAAACTTACAAAAAACAGTTTTTTCTTTTCTAGATAGAGTGTAAGCAGCCGGAGGAAGATATGTACTTTTACCCTTCTTCGTCGGTCCCAATTCTCTTCTTATTCCCATACTAACCAAGTCCAACCTTGCATTGATGCCATCTTTAGTCTTCCCTGGCACATTGAGTAACGTACCAATGACACTATCACGGATATTTTTTTCAACGTGCATCACATCGAGGAAATGTCTTACATATAATGATTTCCAATATGGCAACTCAAAGAAAATCGACCTTTTCTTCCACCCTCTTGTGACAATATCTCTCGCAAAAGGTTTACCGAATTGGATATTCAAATCCTTTACCTTTTCAAAAAGTTGATCACCCGTCAAAGGTGAAGGCGCTCTACCTTCTTCCGAGTTCCCATTGAACGCCTTTCTCCACCACCGTAATGATGACTTGGATGCAAAAATCTACGATGCCCAAGAAAGACATTCTTCTTACAATGTTCTAACCGCATCCAATCCGTACCCTCTTCACATATAGGGCATGCACACCGACCCTTGATGCTATATCCTCGACAGATTACCGTAGGCTGGAAAATCATTAATTGTCCCAAACAACATAGCTCTCAAATTGAAACTTTCTTCCTTATACCCATCATACACCTCCACACCTGTCTCCCACAGTTGTTTCAAGTCTTCAATCAAAGGAGTCAAATAGACGTCTATATCATTTCCTGGTTGTTTGGGCCCATAAATTAACATAGATAACATCATAAATTTGCGCTTCATGCATAGCCATGGGGATAGGTTGTAAATCACCAAAATCACAGGCCATGTCTTGTGAGAGCTACTTTGAACACCATGCGGGTTAAATCCGTCAATAGCCAATGCAAGTCGTAGGTTTCTTGAATCTTGCCCAAAATCAGGATAATCATGATCAAATTTCTTCCATTGCGGAGAATCTGCCGGGTGCCGCAGCTTGCCATCTTTGATCCTTTCATCCTCATGCCATGTCAAGTGCTTTGAATCTTCAGAACTACGGTACATGCGCGTAAATCTGGGGTATTATGGGAAAATACCACACAACCTTCTCTGGATCTGATTCTTTCTTCTTATATCGTGAGGCATTACATTTAGGACACATCTGTAACGATGCATATTCATTCCGAAATAAAATGCAATCGTTAGGACAAGCATGTATCCTCTCGTAGCTCATGCCAATAGAGCGTAACATTTGTTTAGCCTCGTATGTCCGACTAGGAAGCACATTATCATCTGGCAACATGTCTTTCAATAGTGTGAGTAAGTCCGTAAAGCTCTTATCAGTCCATCCGTTGCCCGATTTCAAGTTATACAACTTTAACATCGCCGACAATCTTGTGAATTTAGTACATCCATCATACAATGGTTGCTCTGCATCACTTACCAACCTCCCAAACATTTGTGGACAATCCCGAAGATCCTCTTCAACAGCATTTGCAATGTCTTCAAAATGATCGCCCTCATAAGTATTTGTGTCGGTATCGTATGATGAATATCTCACACGATTCCTCATTTCACTAGACTCAGCTCTTGTCTCACCATGTTTTGTCCAACATGTATAACTTTGATCGATTCCATTACACACTAAATGTTCTTCCAAATCGGCTGCACTAACTCGCCTTGCATAACAACAATCTAAACAAGGACATATGATTGTATTAGGGTTTTTCGCATGCCGAACTGCAAAACTAATGAACTCTTTCACCCCATCCTCATACTCCTTCATTAGACGATTGGCAGACATCCATTTCCGATCCATGTTTTTCCGATCTACAAAAATATTTATTAAACATATTTACTTTGAGTTTAGAGTGGTTGAGGTCTACATGCAATGTATACAGATTAAAGGAATGAAAGGCTGCAAACAAAACACATTGTCGCTGAGTATTGCTGAAGGAACCAATGTCAGCTTGTTGATGAGTGTGATTCCACATCATCTTTGTCTATCATTTTGCATGCATTTTCATGTAGTTTAGGCATATTTTTATTAGATTTTAGGTTAATTTTCCTTTGGAACGGGTAAGGCGGTTTTCGTGTGTTGTTTTGCAGATATCAAGGGTAAAATGCTCAAGATCAACCATGATGAAGTTTGGATAAAGATAGGGCTTTAAAAGTGCAGAAAATGAGCCAAACAGAGTCCATCACGGCCTAGCCGTGATGCCCATCACGGCCATGATCGAGCAAAACTGAAAAAGAAGAAAGGCTGAAGTCAGAGTCTGTCACGGCCTGGCCGTGATATCCATCACGGCCTGGCCGTGATATCCATCACGGCCGTGACCCAAAACCACCACAAGTCAGAGCACATCACGGCCCAGCCGTGAAATTCTTCACGGCCATAACAGAGGGCTCGCGACGCGAGCATAGGCTCGCCTCGCGAGAGACTGGAATTTCGCAGAGCAACCAGAAGCAGAGACCGTCACGGCCTGGCCGTGATATCCATCACGGCCGTGACCCAAAACCACCAAAATCTGAGCACAGAACATTAAATTAAATGATATATAAAAGGAAAGGATCAACAAACTGAAGCAACAAAAACAAACATATGAACCCATTCTTCACATTCCGAAAAACATTGAAACAAAACAAAACAGGATACCAAGAAGATTAGGTTCAAAATGCATACAGTCAATCCGTCAATCCATATTCATATTTTCAAATAATGATTGACACACAAACAAGTCACATTCCATTCAACACCAATCAAACCGAAAATTAAAGAGCAAGTAAAATAAAACCAAAACCTAATAGTTTTCTTGGATTTTCTTTCACTTTCTTGGCCCCCTAGAATGAAGCAAAGTAGATGGAAAACTCTCAAATTCCGAGTCTCAAACATTAAGATATGACTCAAGTCTTGTTTCTTGAATGACTGACACATTTCACACTAGCTATACAAGCAACTGACCCGATCCTCATTCTTCTCTCAAGTCATATTGCATTCTGCATCATGCCAATCCATCACAGTAACAAAGTAAAATAACTTGAGTTAGTAATTCTAGTCTTAAAAGTCACAACACATACTACTAATATCCATTATTCTCGAGATTAACTTACAGTAACACATACCAGTAATGATCCATACCCATAACACTAATACCAAGTTTGAGAATTTTCCTTTCTTTCCCAACATTGACACTTATCAATTGATCCAAAATCCACATGCATCGGAAAACAAATGAAGAAAGCATTGAAATTGACTGACCTTGTTGCGGACTTGGATGGATTGTGAGTAGAGAAAAGAGATTGAGATAGGAAGAAGCTTGGAAAGCAATGGATCAAGCTTGGAATCGCCGCATAGAGTCAAACGAGTATGGCCACCTCTACGCAGTGGTGGCTCCGACGTGTTGGGGCAGCGGAGGCGTCTATTGCACGATCTTAGAGAGAAGAAATTGAAGCTTGGAATAGTGTTACCTGAACCCAACAAGAAAGCCAAGAGAAGACCTAAGAAAATGAAAATGAGGAAGAAACAGAGAGGGAAACCGAGCGCGCGTCTAGTTTTAGTGGGAAGACCTAAGATAGCGTTTCCTACAGGAAACGATATCTTAGGTGATACCTAAGATAGCGTTTCCTGAAGGAAACGCTATCTTAGGTATCACCTAAGATAGCGTTTCCGTGTGGAACCGCTATCTTTTCCTAAGTGACACTTTTAATAGCGGTTCCACACGGAAACGCTATCTTAGGTTGTACCTAAGATAGCGTTTCCCTTAGGGAAACGCTATTAAAAGTCCCCCATCACTTTTAATAGCATTTCCACACGGAAATGCTATTAAAGGTGCGTTATTAAAAGTCTATTTTGTTGTAGTGAGTTTTAAAATCACAAACAAAAAGGAGAAAGGAAAAGAAAAATTGGGTTGCCTCCCAATAAGCACTTCTTTAATGTCACTAGCTTGACTTATTGAAAAGCATCACCTGGCTCCTCCTCCCGGATCAAATGGAAATTGGGGCGGTGATTGTAACAGTAATATAACTTTATTTTCAATTCCACCCAGCCATTGGGTGGAAATTCCATTGACATTTACAATTATAAACTCACTTCCTCTCGGGTCAAATGGAATTGTCAAGAGGAAGTGTGACAGACAAGTGGGAGGGGCTAACTCACCAATGTCCACACATGCATGCAAGCCAACATATTTTTCTAATGCAGTAAAATCAGATTGCTCAGCATGCATGGTGGAAGGAGTGCTTGCCAGATGCCTTGCCTCCTCACTTGTTGTTTCCCAAGGATTTGTGGAAGGTAATTCCTCTTGTTGTGGTTCACTTACCACCCCCACTTCATCTTCAATTTGATCCATTCCCACAACCAGATTCTGCTCAACTTCCACTTCATGTGGCTCTATGGGAATCATACATGGTGGTGGAGGTGGTAAATATGCCCAAAAGGTTTCCCAATCCTCCTTGGAGTATATATATACAAGCTCACCAGTCATAGGATCAACTCGTGATGGGATATTATGAGATAGAGAAAACTCCTCGAAGAATTCTCCCAAATTTATATCGTCTTCCCAACAGAGGTTGTCCTCCAAAATATGACTGGAAGCTTCCTCATCAGGTGGATAATAAAAATTTTTCATGATTTTCGTCCACCTTGCAAAAACAAAACTCAAAACAAAAACTTGAAATATACACAGAAAAAAAAATAAAAAAATAAAAATGTCTAAATTAGTTGCCTCATTTGTTACTAATGATATTGACAAAGCCAATCCCCAGCAACGGCGCCAAAAACTTGATGCGTGATTTTTAAGATAAAGACAAGTGCACCTCCTCGCAAACAAGTAATACGGTGGTAAGACCGGTTATCGTATCCACAGGGATTGGTTGTCAATTACCAATTCACAAACTCAACAACTATCTAGACTAAACTAAAGTATGAGAGATTAAAACAGAAAATAAAGAAATAAAATATTTTTGGTCTTTTGGGAATTTTATCGAACACTTGGTATGCAAACAGAGATGTGGCTAAGATTGTTAGGGTTAGACTACACTAATCCTCCCTTAATTGCAATGAAATGGTTATCAACACAAGTCCTACTTCAATTATGACAATCAAGCCTTTTCTAAAATACTCAAGCCTAATGTCTTAGGTGCATTGAGCCTAAAACCCCAAATCAAACCCTAATGTCTTAGGTGGATTAATCTGTGATTTTACATTAAGTCAAGACTTATAAGATTGCAAGCATTCAACACCTATGTCTAGATTCTTGAACTACTTGGCATATGATTCATGAGCATGCCTTAACACCAACCTTCCAGTTATCTATCAAAGCAACATATCATTCCTATGGGTAGCTAATCCAAGGAAAGCATTAAGCACAGAATCACATACTCATAAAGAAATAGAGACTTGCATTAAAACCAAATCAAATACAAACAAGTTTAGAAAAGCTACATCTAACCCCAACAATAGGGGATTTAACTACTCATATACAAAGAAAACCAAACCAGAGAAATAGGAGAAGAGGAGAGAAGAGGCTCCATGTGAGCTTTCCTTCTTCTTCAAAGCAACCCCTCTTGGCTCCCTTCTAGGGTTGAAACCCTAGCTCAGCCACAGCCTCCAAGTGCCTCCAAATGCCTCCCTCCAGACCTAAAAAAACTCCCTAATTCTTTCTGCTGCGTTCTTATTTATAGGTCTGCTGCGCGTCACGGCCGTGATGGCCATCACGGCCAGGCCGTGAGGCGTTCTGGAGTGGGCGTAATTTCACTTTTTAACTCTCGCGAGGCGAGCCCTGGATTCGCGACGCGAAACTTGAATTTCTGGACTGTCACGGCCGTGATGTCTTTCACGGGCAGGCCGTGACAGTTTCTGACTTTTGCCTTCTTCTCTGCTTGATCACGGCCGTGATGGTCATCACGACCAGGCCGTGATGGGCTCTGTTTGGCTCATATTCTTCACTTTTCAGGCTCTGTTTCATCCAAGCTCCATCAAGGCTGATTTTGATCATTTTTACATTGATTTCCTGCAAAACAACACCAAGACACCGCTTCACCCGTTCCAAGGAAAAATCTAATAAAAACCAAATAAAAAATGCCTAATCTATATGCAAAATGCATGCAAAAGTATATAGAAAACATGATGTAAAATCACACTATCAACTAGACTTCACTAAACCTTAGCCTCATGCAATACCAAGTCTACCAATCCAGTTTATGCATCAAATATTAAAATCAATCCACTAGATTACTCAAGCCCTGATTCCTTAGATGACTAGAGCCTAAACCCCTTAATAGACCCTAATTCCTTAGGTGGCCTAATTAACAAATTTGCATTAAGAGTAGGGATTACACGATTACTAATAAACTAAAATCCATTCCTAGATGCAGGGTTTACTAGGTGATTAATTCCAGATCAAGAATTGATAAGAACGTCCCCATTGCAAATCAAATCTTAAAATCAGTTCATCGGTGATCAAACCACAAAAGGCATTAAGCGTAGGAATTAAACACTAATATGAAGGAATAAACGCAGATTGATAAATCAAAGAAATTACATGATATTCGGTTCAGTTACATCTAATCCCAACAAAAAGGGAATTAGCTACTCATTGTAATGAAAGCCAAAACCAGAGAAATAGAGATAAGGGAAAGAAGGAACTCCATGGAGGCTTTCCACAGCAGCCACAACAGCCCCTTGGTGTAGAGAAGATATCTTTTTTAGGGTAGAAGTCGTTCTAGGGTTCAAGTCTGGTCCAGAGTTCCTCTTTTTTGTTCTGCCCCTGATGCCTTTTTATAAATCAGACGCGCGTCACGGCCGTGATGGCCATCACGGCCAGGCCGTGACGGGTTCTGCCTTGGGCGCGCTTTCAAAATATGTTTGTCACGGCCGTGACACTCATCACGGCTAGGCCGTGATCGCTTCTTCCTTCACCAATTGGTCTGTCACGGTTGTGATGGGCATCACGGCTTGGCCGTGATAGATTCTGCCTAGAAGGGGTCTGGCTCAATTAACATGTCACGGCCGTGATGGGCATCATGGCTTGGCTGTGACAGCTTCTGACTTTTGCCTTTTTCTTCTTCAGTTTTGCTCGATCATGGCCATGATGGTCATCACGGCTAGGCCGTGATGGTCATCACGGCTAGGCCGTGATGGGCTCTGTTTGGCTCATTTCTTCACTTTTCAAGCTCTATCTTCATCCGAGCTCCATCATGGTCGATCTTGAGCATTTTACCCTTAATTCCTTCAAAACAACACCAAAACACCACCTTACCCGTTCCAAGTTAAAAACTAATAAAAATCAATTTAAATATGCCTAAACTATATGAAAATGCATGCAAAAATGTACATGAATTATGATGTGAAATCACACTATCATTCGCTACGAATAGGAGCTCGTTGTGCTTGCTGTTTGGGACTTTAGAAAAGGTAAAATTTGCGCACCTTGTCCCTTGTGTTCTTTCTTCCAAGTTCTTGATCTCTTCCTTTAGATTTCTTGATCTTATAGTTGAACCAAAGTGTCTCTTTGACGTCCTTGAGGTCATGGACAAGCGCTAGTGAGACGGGACCCTAGTGGATCTTTTTTCTTCTTTTGAAACGCGAACATCATACCAGGTATGGGAGAAGAATAGTGTATACACTAGGCTAGGGAGTAGCGTAAGATGAGGGGTTCCCATAGCCCCGTTTATTGTCGTTATAATGTATTGATGCCATGATCTGCCTTGTTGTATGACTAAATTGTTTATATGTTTAATTGGATTAATTGGTATGCATATTTGTTATAATTGTTGAGTTGTTCATGATGTGGCATGCCTATTGAATTGTCTTATGCCATGACTTTTGGTTGAATTGGTATGAATACCCATGATTATGAATGTTGTCGTTATGACATGGATTATGTTGATCACATTGACTGGATATGTTGTTGATGATGATGTTACCGTTATGTTGAATATGTTAATAAGACTCTAATTGACTTAATTAGGACTCTCAGTTAACATAGGAATTAAGGGATTAATTCCCCAAGCTTCATAAGACATGAACTGTGTTAGTGAGGAGTGGAGTTTCATGCTGAATGTTATAGTTAAGACCCTAGGATCTGATTTGAAAGAATTAGGGAGCCTAAACTCCAAGAATACATTAAATTCTGCCTAGAACAGTATGACCCTGCCCAGGAGCACGACCGTGCTGAATAGGGAGAATGATCGCGCTCCCAGTTAAATTCTGGAAAACAGGCCTCGCATTGAGCACGGCCGTGCAGGACAGTGAGCACGGCCGTGCTCCACTTAAGTGACAGCACGACCGTGTTGGGGGTTTAGTACGTCCTTGCTTCCCCCTACTGGTCATAACTTAAGATTAATGAATTAAAGGGGTATTTACCCCAATTATCCCCAGATGATGTAATAATACACTAATCAAATGATAACAAGTTAGATAACTTAATTAAAGATTAATTAAGATAACAAAGACTGATGAGCTGGTTAAGCCGGTACCCAATGGGTTACCGCACGTTGTCATGCTTTGGTGCTTTACGTTGTCACGCTTTGGTTCTTTTTGGCCAAAGTGCTCTCGATGCTTTTTGTCAAGATGTTATTTTGAACCTTGGTGCTTTTTGGCCAAGGTGGCCTTGACCTCACGGTGTGGGTCTAAGGTGTTAATTTTGATGTTGGTGATAAGTCTTGGGTGCTTTTAGGTCCAAGCAAAGGAGGTGGTTGCCTTGTGTGTTGTTGTGCCATTTGCATGGAGCATTGGAGTTGATGTTGAGGGGGATGTTCAACATATGGGAGGTCGTCCTAGTTGTGATGATCTGGCCCAAGTCTCGGGTGGTTCACCCATGGTTTGGTGAACCGTACGCCCCCGAGGCGGCGTATCCAGTTATGATACGTCGGCTATCCAAGGGGTTCCTCCATGGTTTGGGGAACATCCGGTGTTGATGCTTTTTGGCCAATACGGATATGTAACTTCGAAGTTGACTTCCTGAGTTCGTTGGATCCACATGCATTGAGGGAGTAGTGGAGTAGGATTGCATTACACTGCATAGCATATGTTGGATGATTAACATGTTGTTATGGTATTATATGATGATGTATAAATATTGTATGTTGTTATATTGTTATGCCATGCTATGATGTATGTTCATCTTATTCCCTATTCCCATACTATTGTGTTTACATGATTTCTTACTCCCTGCATTCCTGTTTCTGCTATTGCATGTATTTCCTTATGCAGAGGACAGCAAGCAGCCAGCGGAGGAGTGATTCTGAGGAGCCGCGACTCTAGTTAGAATGATGAGTTATAGTTGTTAGTTTTATTAGTTGTTTAGTTTGTTTCCGTGATGTATCCGGATTTTGGTTATACCAGCTCTGTATATTACATCGGGGTTGGGTTTTTTTTTATCTATCTTGTTTATGTTTTATTGTTTTAAAACTATGTTATTTCCGTGTTGTTTTTTTGAGATGTGAAACCTTTTTATCCAAGTTTTTATTTTTTTCAAATAAATGCATGTTTTATAGTTACCTCTTTTAAGTAAACGTTTTATATTAACATGCGGGTAGAAGGGTGTCACAAAACAGGTGGATCATACTGGTTGTTGGCCACTTAATGGGTTAACAGTCCATGTAGGACCATCTCCAACAGTACCCCAACATCTCCAAATGGGAGGGACTAAATCAGAAACGATTTGCACGTATAAGGACTTATTTAATAGTTTATTTTATGTATATCGACCAAATTGATAATTCGTGTCAAGTATAAGGATCAAAATGTTACCTTAACCTTCTTTGTAAAGTAGGTAAATTTTCAAACTGATAAACATAATCATAATAGTTCTGAGTTTTCTATAAAACTGGAGAACATTAAAAATTTGGTACATAATGTGCAATATCAAAAATTAACTTATAATACACATGAAGAAATAGAACGTTGGCATGTTTAAATTTTTTTGGTGCACTATGGATGTCCCCAAGAGACTAATACTTTTCGAGGCGTAGATATCAACGAAGTGAGTTTTGTCCTTCACAACAAAGTCTTTTCCATACACGCAACATGAATCAAACCCCCGACAATATGAACATTAAAAATTAGGCAAAATTAAACAATATTTGAAACCTGTTTTTACTTTTGCAACAAAACTTTGGAGCATTAAAATTTAGCTACATATTGCATTATATCACCATTTATAGTTTTCCTACAAAACCTCATTGTATTAAGAGAACATTGTATTAAGTTTTGTTAACTTCAAACCAATAAACCTAATGTCAACGGTTCGGTTTTGTGATAGAACTGCAGACAATTAAAAATTTGGTACATAGTGCATTATATATATAATTAACTTTACGTTGTATATAGAAAAAGTAGAACGTTGGTCTTTAATATTTTTTTGGTGCACTAA
Source organism: Sophora flavescens (assembly GCA_030762895.1). Classification (NCBI taxonomy): domain Eukaryota; kingdom Viridiplantae; phylum Streptophyta; class Magnoliopsida; order Fabales; family Fabaceae; genus Sophora; species Sophora flavescens. The sequence continues at coordinate 237,769,499 of CM061063.1, forward strand.
GGATATCACCTAGTTGATAGCTAGAGACTTAACTCTTTTCAAGACGAATAGATTACTGAAATGAGTTTTGCTTTTCCAACAAAATATTTTCCATACATACGACAATATCAAACCCGTGAAAGTATTATAATTCAACGAGCTTTTTCACATTTTAATTTATTAATATTATAATTCAACATCTTTGCAAGTATATATTTCTATGTGAGTATCAAATGTGTCCTTTTTTTATCAAAACAATTGAATTAATACATGTAACTCAATTATTTTGTATATTTCCTATTTCAAATATAATTCATAAATAAAATCGTTAAATTGTTTGTTATGCATATATTTTGAATTTAGAAATCTAGAAATATGAAACAATGAAATAACAAAAAAAAAATATAGGAAAATATTATTAGTTAGTTATTATGTTAATTTTTCTCATTTGCCAAGGTTTGAACCTTCGAACTTCTACTCCTCCAACTCAATTTACCCTTAACTCAAACCACTTGAACTACCCAACCCCCTAACAATGAAATAACAAAAGAATTCAAAGTTTGCAAACCTGCAAACACATGGGTGATTAATAGCAAAACTTAAATATTTTAAGGACAATACTAAGAAATAGAACAATAAAACGTCAAATTTAGATCCTTTCCAGTGGTGCATCCAAAAAATTTATACATATATCGCATAGGTATTAGGAGTTTTAACATGCATCTAACAGTCACGATAAATCAATGCATCCACTGAACGATTTATATTCTTGCTGGAGAGAGACGGAAGAGAACTTGGCCAGAGAGGTTTCAGACTCTAAATATCATAATTCAAAAAGTTGTTTGATAGTCATCTTACCATAGTCATCTCCATTCTTATAGTCCATAATTTTGTCATTGACACTATCAACCACACCAAAGGAAGCTCTTGTCTCCTTGCTCATATGTCTAGGGATGTATACATTATAATAGTAATTAACCATTCTCATCAAAGGTTTGGATGGGAAATAATCCATTGCAAGCTTCCAAAAATCCATGTCACTTGACAGTGGATTTAATCTTACTATATATTCAAATTTCTTTTGTTCTTCCATTGTCCATGACTTTGAAACTTCTTCTCCCATCTCATCAAACTTCCAACTTGAGAAAGTTGTACCAATCTCTGATTGCAAAAGTTCTCTTGCTTCACTAATGTGTGATTGAACACAATCGATTGATCTTGGAAAGTCACAAGAGCACACATCAGGCCTGCCTTCCCCTACACCTTTTGTACTAGCTTCCTTAGTAGGCATTGGCCAAATTTCAGTGCCAAACCACTTGAAATCATCATCAATATTATGTTGTCTTATGTTGGTTGTGCCTTCCCATTGTGGAATTTCAGCTTGAAACCTAGGTCCAGTCGGAATAACTAATCTTGAAAGATGATTACCCCGGAAAGGTAAGCATTTCTTGTGTGGTTGATCCAGTTTCTTGTCTTCATTTCTTGATCCAGTTTTCTGTCTTCCTTTCTTGTGTGGTTGATCCAGTTTCCTGTCTTCCTTTCCTGATCTTAATGAATATGAGTTCTTGCAAGAGTCGTCAAAATAATCATTAACCAATGATCTTAATTCTTTGAACATTTCTATATTGAGTTCCTCCATGATTGGTGCCTTGAGACTAGGAGTATAGCTGCTACTATTCTCAAATCTTTCACAATGTCTCTTCAAGTTCCCTTGTTTCACTTGATTTGACCCTTTAATAGACTCATCATAGTCACTTAGGTGAGAATAGTCTTGTGAACAAACACAACAATATTCTAATTTATCATTTATATCATTGAAAGCAACATGTCCTTGTGTTCCTTGTAAACTACCACATTTTTCTTTGGAAATGGGTAAACATGAGGACTCGCATCTTTGTTTCTCAACATGTTGGCTACTATATTTCTCTCTGGAAAGTTCAAATGTACCAGCAAATTTACCATAATCCACATATTGCTCAAAATTCCTTTTCTTCTGAAAAAAAAAGTTCAAATATTGTTAGGAAAATAAAACAATTCAATCTCTGTTTGAATTATTGTTTACAAAAGTAAGTTTTATCAAACTTGGTTTTGATTAAAGATGGGTTGCAATAACATGATTTAGTTTTGATTAAAGATGGGTTGCAATAAAATTCGTTTTAGTAGCATGAATATTATTTGAATAAATTTAATTTTGTAACATTATTGTGATCTTGTGATCAAATTAGCAGTTGAATATTCACAACCGAGTTTTGATTAACAAAGAAGTTAAAATTGATTACTTCAACTAAGATTTTGGCAACCAACTACCAAGATTAACTGCAAAAAATTTAAAATTTAATTATTCTTTAAGTCTTTGAACTATTTGAGAATTTTTAAATAGATCCATATACTTTAAAAGTTTGTAATTGAGTCCCTAAACTTGTAAATAATTTGTAATTGGGTACCTATACTTTAAACGATTGTAATTAGATCCCTGAATTTATAAGTAATTTGTGATTAGGTTCCTGAATGTTAATTTGTGATTGAGTCTCTAAACTTGTAAATAATTTGTAATTGGGTACCTATACTTAAACGATTGTAATTAGATCCCTGAACTTATAAGTAATTTGTGATTAGGTTCCTGAATGTTAATAGAACCACTGGATCACCACTTTACACTCTGTTGATGAAGCATTACCCCATGGACCTAATTACAAATCATAGAGGCGGTATGATAATCATCTGACTTATCTAGTTTTATAGCTAGTAAAGCTACGATTTTTGAGCCAATTGGTCGAGTTTTATCTCGTTTAAACCTGATTTTAGATTTATTTATCCTAAGGCAAATGTTGGAGTCATTATGTTAGTTTTTAGGAATTTTGGTAGGATTTTGAGTCAATTAAAGCAGTACGCATACTTGGAGTTTCGGGAAAAAAGTGAAGCTGGACGAAGTCGGGAAAAAATAGAAGAAATGCAAGCTGGAATACTAGACAGAAGAGTCTCGCCTCGCGAGCCACAGAAGGAAAATTGAAGATCAAGCTGTGGCACCCCACAAATTACTGTTAGCGCCGCGAAGCAGAGGGGGGAATTATCAAGGTTCCCTGTCACGCGCTACGAGACAAGCCTTGCCCCACGAGGAAATGCAATCTGGAATGAGCTTAAATTCAAATCTTGCCCCGCGAGAGTGTCTTATCTCCAATTAGTATAAAATCTTGTTATTACACCGATTTTTGTACCCTAATCATAGTTTTCGAAGAGCTGCATCTCGCTTAGGCATATTCTAAGTTTTGTGAATGTTTTTCTTTGAAATCTTTGTGACCATGAACGCGATGTTTTTCTATGGAATCGATGTAGTCGTATATGATGGCTTGGTGATAATATAAAGTTTTCTATTTCTTTGTTTCTTAATTCTAATTTTATTACGTTAATCAAAAGAGCTCGTGATTAACTAGCCAATCATGATGAGTCCGAAAGGAGATTCATGATTTAGGGTTTGAATTAAGAAAACAAGTTGATCATTGATAGAGATATAGTAGGAGACTTTTGCAATGATATAGGGAACCAAGAACTTAATGAATTCTTGCATGTTAATCATCATAGACATATAGTTTATTAGTGTGTAAGGGTGTTTTCTTTTGTGCTTGACGAAAACATTAGAATAATTTAAGGTTCTTGGTTGACATTGAATTAAATTGGTAATAAAGAAAAAAATCACAATTGGATCTAAGTTTGCAATTCTGTTAGATTTGATATTGATTTTGTTAGTTAATTTGATATCTCAATTGATCTCATCATCACCTTCTCTCTCTTTTGACTTGGTTATAATAATTATTGATTTGGATTTAGATAAGTTGGTTACCCAATCTGTGTTCGATCTCGGCCTTACTTACCGTGTTTTATTATTTGCTTCGATATGGTACACTTGCCGGAGCCCATCGAGTTTTTGGTCAAGGGTTCTGGTCAACCCTGTAACACCTCAGGCTGCTTTATGGATTGATGATTGTCCCCACAAACCAACACAGGTCTTTTCAGCGAACTTTGTCCTCACTCACACGCTTCTTGGAAAACTTCCCATGAGGTCACCCATCCCAGAATTATTTAAAGTCAAGCATGCTTTGTAACACCCTGTTTTTCGTATGCTTCTTTATCAGTAAATACATGCTTTAATGTGTTTATTTTTGATAAAATTCGGAGGATGATTTTATTTAAAATAAAATCATTTTCTTGTGTTGTTTTACTGTATGAAGTCACAGTAAAATTTTCGGTCGAAAATTCATACGAAAACAGGTCTGCGTTTTCTCTGCCAGTACAAGTTTACTGAGCTAGAAACAAAATTTTAATTCGCGAACGAGACAGTTAGTGTTTTTATGATGTTTTGTGTGGGTTTGGTAAATTTTCGAATTTTGTTGCCCGGGAATAAAATATAATATTTTATCCAGACGAAACCTTCAGAAAATACGATCGGATGTGCAACCGGTTACGTATTTAAGCAGTTAAAGGAACCCTGAAGGAGGAGAAAAGGCTTGATGGGAAGTCTCATTAAATGCTTATGACACACCTAAGGAAAAAGTAAATCCTTACTTCATTCCAAAATCTTACTTTTCATCTTTCTCTCTCCAATCACATCACATCACATTAACTCTTCAACCTCTCTTCAAGAAACTCATCTTCTTTCTTCTTCTCCGTCTCAAGGCCGTGCACCCTCCCCTTTCCTCTATAAATATCACTCATCAACTTCACTTCATCACTTTCCTTTCTCCTACTCAATTAAAACCCTTAAGTTTTCATCTTTTTCTTAACTTCAAGCTTCCAAAGCTCTAGTTTTTCTTCTTCCTTTCACTAAGTGTTCTTCATCAAAGTTGTTCCTCTTGCTTAGGTTAATACTCTCATGTATTCTTTTCTTTAAAAACTTCATCTTTTTCTAAAGTTTCTTCTTTATGTCATTTATGAGCTTTTATCTTCAAAAATCACTCAAAAATGGTAGAAAACTCCTTTTGAGTTGAAACCAATTTCTATGACCTTGTATTTACTTGTAGTTTAACATACTAAAAGGTTGTTTAAAACAAAGTTTCCTAACCTCTACTTTCTAATGAGGCCGAACCATGCCTGTGGTTTTGATGGATCTTGTTTCAACTTTTACAAGTTTGAGTTTGTATTTAAAGATTTGTTTCCCAAAATGATCATGGACCAAGGCTCCTTTATGTTAAAGGATGCTATGTCTAGAGTGATTGGAAAGTTTAAAGATTTTTTTTCCCAAAATGATCATGGACCAAGGCTCCTTTATGTTAAAGGATGCTATGTCTAAAGTGATTGGAAAGTTTAAAGATTTTTACTCTACTTTTATGTCATTTATATTTATGTCATTTACTTTATGTCATTTACATTATGTCATTTACTTTTATGTCATTTATATTTATGCCATTTACTTTATGTCATTTACTTTATGTCATTTACATTATGTCATTTACTTTTATGTCATTTATATTTATGCCATTTACTTTATGTCATTTACATTATGTCATTTACTTTATGTCATTTATGTTTATGTCATTTATGATTCATTTACTTATGTCATTATACTTTAATTATTTATAAGCCTATGTTGTTCTTACTTTATGTGCTTATGAACCTTGTTGTTTAAAATACTATGTTGCTTTCAAGATGATCATAGATTTGAGCTTCATAAGTTATTGGATGCTAAAAGGTCTAAGAGATTGGAAGAATTTAAAGATTTTTATCATAAAAACCCAAGGATGGCCGAATCTTAAAGGTTATGGACCTAGGGTGTTTCGTTTTTCATTTATCTAAAGTGATCATGGTTTTGAGCTCCTTACTATTAATGGATGCTAAACCAAAGAGATTGGAAAGTTTAAATGTCGCTAGCCTATTTTATTGGTCAAGGCCGAATCTCCATCAAGTGTAACTTTGTGAGATTTTTGTTCAAACTTTGTTTAAAGTAATCATGTTTTAAACTCCTAGCACTTAAGGATCATAAATCCCTAAGTTGCATGTGTTTTGGAAACTTCTGGCCCTAAGTTCTCGATTGAGTTCTAATCCTTTGAACCTTGTGTCTTGAAACCTAGACTTGCATCCTAACCAACCTTGAAGAACGTTCGTGAAACTGTTTATTTTCTCGCATTCTCTTACCTTCTTGAGGTAAGAGGGGATTTCCTAAAGATATTCAATAATTGTATGCATGTGTGTAAGTGTTTAATTGGATATTTACCTATTGATTGAGCTTACTTGATTATCTAATGTAGTTGAACTGATGTGCTATTATCTGATGTTGAACTGTACTTGTTCTAAATGATATAATGCATATATGTGATGAACTGCTTTCAACTGTGATATTAGCATTGCACTGATGATATATACTGTTGTTGATTGAAAGTTTGCTAAGCCAGACGCGCGTCTGTGCTCAACCATAATAAGGATTAAAAACCTTAATAAGCTTTGAAGATGAAGGGATTGGTGTTCTTTTCCAAAAGCTCTCTAAACTTAAAGTACTTGTTTTAATTGTTGAAATGGTTTTGGTGTACTATTGTTATACAAGAGAAAAATCCTTTTCGAACTATGTGTCTTCAAGTGAAAACGTTCAAGATTATTTGGCAATATCCTATTGGGGGAAATATTTCAAAGACAAAAGAATTTCAAAGATGCTTTATAAAAGATTTTCAAAGAAAAGGTTTTTCCTAAATATCTTAGAAACTTTCCGATAACCTGGATAGGTTATCGAGGATTCGGTTTTGAATTTGTTTTTCACTGAACGAAAAATAAGTACTTAAGAAAGAGAATCTAGTACGCGAGACGTCGCCTCTAGTATTCAGTGATGTGCACGTGATCTTGAATCAGTGTGAATTCGGGACTACGAGTCCTGGTTATGATGTTATGGACTTAGGTCCTAATCGCGTTGTGTTGGACTGTGTATTCTAACCGCGTGTGATGAACATGATTAAAGGTGAAGGTTGTTTTCTACGACCACAACCCTTGACTGCGGCCACGGTCTTGGGCATTGTGATTGAGCGTTCGGACTATGAGTCCTATGCTTCTGAGTTTTCAAGTGATGGGGAAATGATGATTTAAGTCGTTAGCTTTGAGTAGCGACAGTGAAAAGAATGAACACAAAGAAATCCTTTTAAATAAAATATTTTCTCATGTGCATTTCCCCAGGAAGACGTGCTTTATTATCGTTGTGCTTAGCTAGCCAATGAGACGGTGTATTATCGTTGTGCTGTATTATCGTTGTCCTTAGCTAGCCAATGAGACAGTGTATTATCGGTGTGCTTAGCTAGCCAATGAGACGGTGTATCGAGACTGATCAACTCATTTGAAGGTTGTTGGGATCTCCGGAGATTAAGTTAGAGCCTGATATTGAAGTGCCATGCATATTTTCAAAGATTGATTGTGCGGGTTTGAGACCCTTTGATATAACACTATTATATTGTGTATATGCATGATTTAACTGCTTATATGATTATGTGATGTATGTATCATGTATATGGTTGTTGTGGGATATATCTTATGATGGTATCTCACTCTTACAATTATATCAGGTCTCTTCGGGTTTTGCTGTAGTACCTTGGTACTCTAGTGCCGATGTTGCAGAGGAGTCTATCTAAGTCAATTGAAGACCTAGTGTTAGAGGTTGGGATAGTATTCTGATTGGGGTCCCTCCAATGAATATTTGATAGAATGACCAGCTTAGGAGTATGAGTTGGGTTGTATATCTAAAGGGGTCCGTGAATGTAGTGTTATATACATTCATCTGAAGTTTAAACTTTTTCTTTCGAAAATGGAAACTTATAGAAATGTTGTATGTCATGGTAACTTTGTTACCAACGTGACTTTACGTTTTAAATGTATGTATGATGGATTTCAGAGTTATCCCTATAGAAGAAAATCTTATACCCCAGTTTTCTGACTTAAGAGAAAACAAATTTTTTGAAAGCAACCAGCAAATTATCTTTTAAATTTACTTCCGCATGGGTTAAGAAGTAATGCCCCTGAGTGGGGGCGTTACATGCTTAACTGTGGAGTTCTTAAGTGTTGGACTCTCGAAAAGAAGATGCATCTTGTTGATATGGGTAGTACCAATCAATTCTTATAAGTCATCTTCAATTTTATAGTCTCATACCTATGCAGTCTCAGGACCCCTCTCATTCTGGTGTGTAATCGATTCATTCATGTGTCCATCTGCCTAAAAGCCAGCTAGGAGCCGTTCCTTGTCCGTGCCTTCTTGTACCGGCGACCACTCCCCGCTCTCGTCAGTCTCGGGTGTTACATGCCCACCATCTTCCGCTTGGTTCGTACCTAAACCACACCGTACTGGGAGAGGTGCCGCTCTGATACCATACCATTTGTACCATCTCAGACTGCTTTATGGATTGATGACTGTCTCCACAAACCAACACGAGTCTTTTCGGCATGCTTTGTCCTCACTCATACGCTTCTTGGGAAAACTTCCCAGGATGTCACTCATCCCATAATTGCTCCAAGTCAAGCACGCTTAACTGTGGAGTTATTAAGAGATGTGATCCCGAATAGAAGATGCATCTTGTTGATATTGGTAGTACCAATCAATTCTTATAAGACAACCTCAACTGTATAGTCCCATACCTACACAGTCTCAGGATCCCTCCCTCATTCTGGTGTGTAATCGGTTCATTCATGTGTCCCTCGACTTAAAAGCTTGCCAGGAGTCGTTCCTTGTCTGTGCCTTTTTGCACTGGCGACAACTCCCCACCCTCGTCAGCCCCGGGTGCTACAAACCCGATGACCCAGCCAACCCAATGCAAAAAATTCAGGTTGGTACAAATCATCAGTTCGGTTTTAAAGTTTCTAACTTGGTCACTTCGGTTCGGGTACTAGGTTGATAAATAAAAAAACAAACAACCTGACTTGACTCGAACATATAGCATTTTTTATGTTTCAGTTTTACCGTTTTATTTACATTGCAATTTCTCAGTTTCTCATTTTTGAGTTTCTCATTTTTGAGTTCTGAACTTCTGACCCCCTCTTGGTTCCTAGGCACCTAATTTGCACACCACACTCCCGTGTTCTGTCTCATCTCTTGGTCAGTCTCTATCTCTTTCTCGTGTAGGCTGTCAGCACCGCTGCTTGGTAGTTTCATCAATCTCATACATCTCCCGACGTCGTTCTTTTTAATCTCACGTCGGTTAAAGACTTCAAGAGTTGAAGCTTCGTTTCGTAATTCCCACTTTCTTATTACTTCTATTTGCCTATTTCAATTCCCATCTCGGGTGAGGGATTTAAATTTCCACATCGATTTCTCCTTTTTCCCATCTACATGTTTGTGACTGAAATGGCTTCTCGTTCCATATCTGTTTTTTGTATATTCCTCTTTTCGTAGTTTCTACTATTTCTATTGCAATTTGCCTACTTTTTTTATTGTTTAAATTTTTTAAGTTTTTATTATTTCTTCACTGTTGCCCGTAATTTGGGTTGGTTCAGTTCATGTTGCCCAACTTTTTCCCTAGAACACGAACCAACCCAAACCGATCAAACATGATTGGTTTGGACCCAAATTTTCTCCAAACTCAACCCCTGCCCACCCCTAATAAATTATTTACATGTCCAGGGACCACATTAGCTGACTCCACCTAGTAGGAAAATGTTTGGTTGTTGTTGTTGTCCAAGGACCTCATTACAAACATTTAAAGAATAAGAACCCAAATACAAATTATTTATAAGTTCAAGGAACCCAATTACAAACATTTAAAGTATAAGGACCCATTTAAAATTCTCAAATAATTCAAGAACTTGCAGAGTAGTTCCTAAAATTTGGGCTTGGGCCTAACTCAACCCAACAAAACCAACTTGTATGGTGAGTACTGCCCAAGCCATATAAGCACTACTTAAGTAATGTCTCTAGGCAATGTGGGACTAAACATATCCCCTCACACCCAGCACAACAAAGGTGTTGGAGGCTGCAACGAAGGCAATCCAAAGTTGCCACAATTAAAGCGGCTAGGAGCATACCACAATTAAGGCGACTTTCAAACACACCCCCTCACGCCCAGGGCTATGCACCTAGAGTGTGGACGATGCAAGTGGCCCAACAATGTATCTATGGTAGACTCTGATACCATCTTGAAATTTGGACTTGAGTTCAACCCCAAAAAATCAGCTTGTAAGGTGAGAATTGCCCAAACCTTATAAGCACTATTTAGGTCATATCTCAAGCAACGTGGGACAAAACACACCCCTCACACCTAGTCTAGAGGCACAAGGGAGGGAGCCCAAAGATGCCACAACTAAGGCGGTTAGGGGAGGACCACAATAAAGATAGTTTGCAACTAACCCCCTCACGCCTAGGGCTATGCACCTGGAGTATGGACGATGCAAACAACCAAAAAATGAATATAGGATAAGATTTGAGACCATCTTGGAATTTGGACTTGAACCTAACTCAACCCCACAAAACGGCCTTATGAGGAGAAGACTGCTTAAGCCTTATAAGCACTACTTAAGTCATATCTCTAGACGATGTGGGACTAAATACACCTCCTCACATCCAGCACAATGAATGTGTTGTAAGCTGTAATGAAGACAGCCACCCGGAAGTTGTCACAAATAAAACGGTAAGAGGCAGACCTTAATTAAGACGGGTTTCCAACATTAATTAAACCTAAACTTTACCATACATATTTAACACTCCAAACCATGGTGGGAAGGTGCCAAATTTGTTCCCAAACATACCTTCATAAGTCTATAAACTTTAAGGAGGTTTTTTTCTTGACATGGTATAAGAGATCCTATAAATAATTGGTAAGAAGGTTAATCTTACTTCTCCATTCTTCTTAATTAAGTCAAATTTTAACACAAGTTAAAACATGCATACTCGTTAACTATGTTAACACATATCAAATATATAAAATTATTCATGAATCTCTGCCTAATAACATAAGCTTTAAGGAGATGAGTTGGTCCTTATCAGACATTATACCTGGGAACTTTTAGCATCATTAGTATTCATTAGTTTGCGGACTTTAAGCATTTGATTCCGAAGTCTATGGCGGGATGACTCCATATTGCTAGGTTCCAAAGCAAGGCCTTTTAGCCATATTAACAAATCTCTACTATGAAATGAACCATGAACATATTGGTCATCTCTAGTTCGTCCTCCCGTGGGTAAAGTATTCACAGCCATAATCAACTGAAAGAAAACCACATCTACATTAGTGTTTGAAAATTTGAGATAAGATGAAAAAGGTAAAAAAGAAAAAGAAAAAAAGAAGAGGCATATCGTATGATATATGTTAAATGTGTATATTAATCTAGATTAGACACTAACATAATATTATAATAACCATAATATTGATGTAGCAAAAAACTAAGAATTCTCAAGGTTCCATAACCAAAATTATGAAAAATAAATCATCAAGCATTAGACTGCCCAACATATGATTTTCTCACCTTACTAGGAATTCTACAAGTCTTCACCGCACATGCATAAATCACTCAAGGCGATATTCTACCATCTTTTCTACAATAGGTACTCCATCAACTCTCTCTAATGCAATTGTTCTTAACCCTATTTGTCTAGTATTTCACTCATCCAACACAACACTCTCATCCCTGTTAGATAGAGTTTAGTCTCTTGTTGACCTTTTATCGCCTAACATTCAATCTCAGACAACATCGCAAGTCTTATAATCATCCAATAAATTTTTCCTTTAACTTGAGTGGTACCTTTTATCACATATATCACCTGAGGCTCTCCTTCATCCGCTTTGCTTGAATTTTATGGTTTACATCTCCCTCTATTTCTCCATTATTTTGTATGATGGACCTGAGATATCTAAACCGTGTGACTTATGGTATAATATGATCTCCAACTTTCACCTCTAAGGTAGGGGTGATGCACTTCTTGCTAAACTTACATTTCATATGATCTGTCTTACTTCTACTTAAAAAAAAATATTGTGTTTCCAAAGTTTGTCCCACATATCTAACCTCCCATTTATTTCTTCTCTTGACTCTCTTACTAGGATTATATCATCTGCAAAAAGCATGCATTGCAACACTGACTCTAGGAAAATATTTTCTCTTAATGGTATTTCTTGAGCTAAGCCTACTAAATCCTCCCAGATTTTCATCTTATGGTGTTTTTCTAAACCTACCGGAGCTGATGAGTGGTCACATTAAAGTATCTCCTTCCACTAAAAACTTTAGGGTTATGATCCTATCTTATATATTTTTACATCCATAATATTATTCTTCCAATACTTATCTACAATTATGCCAACCCCATGCGTTTATCGATTTTACTTTGTCAGTGTACCAAGGCTTTCTAATTGCTTTGTCTTTGTTCCCAAATCCCACCCACCTAATTTCTTATGGGCACGTACAATTGATCCGCTTCCTAATCAGTGTCCACTATTTTCATTGGTTAACTTGCAAGTGTGCATACATTTCAAGTTTCAAAGGGAATCCTACTTTTGTGAACTAGCTTCTTTACCCACATATGTTCACGAAAATGTGAAAAACCTTGCTTATTTTTCACTACACCTAGACGGTGATGTAGCAACTCTTACTTATTTGACACTGTATTTGAGCCATAGAGCGTGTTGCTTTTGGGCAACGATCAAGCAATAACACTATTACGTTGATGATTCATGTTATTTAGATTCAACAAATTTTTACATTGGTTGTTGACTTCCTAAAACAACCCTGTCCTTTTATCCGAGCTTGGGATTTGCTATGTACAGAGATCGAAAAATAGAAAATGTGGAGACAAAAGTAATGGTAAAAGAAGAAAGAAGAAATCAGAGAAGTTAAGTGCAGTCTCTGCCTAATGGCCTAATCAAGCAACTCCAAACCTTTCCAAGATCTAGAATAATCTAAATCGTCCCTGTAGTTCAATATTTATCCTCTCCACTAATTGCCTATTCATTTTCCATAACCCCCATAAATAAATGCTAAATGTTGCCTTCTTTATTTTCTTCACTCCCACTAACTTAAAATGCTTCCACTTCCTACCCGTCTATCGAGATTTTAGGTAAAGAAAGAGGAGAAGAGAGATTGGAGACTTGTAATGATATGAAATTAATATTGATTTGATGTGATGACAATGTAATGCTTATATGATACAAATGACAAAACTCCTGGTCCTAAATAAATAGGAATCAAATTAGAGAATATAAATATGAAACAAATCCTAAGATACAATAATAATATTATGAGATGTTTTTCATATATTCTAACAATAACAAAGACCACAATGTTTTTATTTTGTTTATTATTTCAAAGTTATATAAATAAATTAATAAAAATAAAAATTTTAAAGTGGGAAATAAAGTGAAAATACTGTACTTTTTTTTAATTATAATGAAAATATAGTAATGAAAAAAAATAAATCAACACTACCTAAAATATTTTAGTTTTTAATAGTTGTTAATTTTTTTTGGAAGGAAATATCATGGGACCATCATAACATGTGCCTGTCTTGAAAAGTGTAGACTAGGGTATGTGACCATTAAAGGATAAAGTTATTAACTTTATGTTTGGATGGGTTTTTAAAAAAAGGGTTTTTATGATTTAAAAGTAGAAGCATAAACTATTATTAAAAGCAGACATTATTTTGTATTTGGATGGACTTTTAAAAATATGACTCGTTAGTCGCTCTCTCTCTCCTACCACATATGTTTTTTTAAGAGTAAAGATACTTGGACACATAATTTGAATACCTTGTATAGACATCGTAGAGCTTATGACTGAGAGTGATAAAATACATGATGAGAGAGAAGAAAATAATAAATAAATGAGAAATAATACTTTTATACGGTATTGGATATCATTTTTGTGTCCAAATATCGTTACCCTTATTTAAAAGTTAAAAATGTAGCTTCTTAAAAAAAATACATTTTCACTATTTTTATTTTTTAAAAATTCATGGGGAGGGGAAACTTTTTCTTTGCAACATGGGGAGGGGAAACTAAAAGATTGAGAAGTAAGTAAAGGAGATTAATAGGAGTTGACTCACCTCCACTTTTCCTTTACAAGAATTGAGATGGGAATAGGTTGAGGAATGAGGTGAAAACTAGGGTTTTATTTGCTTAGGTGGTTATATATATTGGTTTGCAACCCCATGGGCCATGGACCAAAACTCACTAAATCCACTGAATTTGTGGCCCAAAACTCACTATTCCATTAAATTAGAATAATTCAAAGCTTTTCATGCTTATAGGATCGATGTAAAAAATAAAAATAAAAAACATATAGGATCAATATAACACCCCGATTTTCACTGTTTTCTAATATCAGTAATAAATATATAAACATATATATTTTTATCTGAGACTTAGAAAATGATTTTGAATAAACCAATGTCATTTCCATGTTATACGTATTTTCATAGGATTACGGAAAAGTTTTTGGTTGAAAATTCAGACGGAAACCGATCTGTCATTTTGTGTTTTCACTGATAGTAAAAGTTTACGGCTCAGAAAACCTAATTTTAATTCGTAAACGAGATGAAAAATGTTTTTATCGTATTTCCTACGATATTGGAAGTTTTGAAAAATTTAGCGTAAAATTAAAAATATTATATTTGCTGCGGGCAAAAACGTCGAGATATCTCTAGGAAAACCTGCTTCATATGAATCAGGGAGTCAGCAACGGAGCTGGGATGACTGATGTGACTGATGTTACGGGCATTTATGACAATCCTATCCGAGTCATAATGGTCATAATGACGCGTTTATGACAATAGGATATTATTGCATGGAAAGGACAATTTTGCCCCTAGCTTCACATAACTTTTACAAGTTTGTCATTGAGATTTTGGACCAAAAAGCCTCTAAACTCACGGCTCCACCAACTTCAACAACACTTCGTCAATTTTTTTTTTCTTCATTTTATGACTTCTTTCTCTCCAAGTTCATCATTTTCTCTCCAAAACTCATGCTTTTGCCTTAAGAACTCAAGAACATAAAGCTTGATTTTGTGAAGAACTTCATCCAAACGATACTTTTCTTTGATTATCAAGAGGTAACCTCTCTTAATCTTGTTATTCACTAAGCCTTTCTCTTCATAACTTTTATGAGTTTATGACATGAATCATCATTTTATTCATTTTATTTCAAGTTCATGAAGTTTTCTTCAAAAATTCATAACTAATTGTAGAAAAATCCTTTTGACTTGAAACCAATTGTGATGATCTCATAATCATCTCTATATTCATCATCTAGAAGCATGTGATCATGAGAAATTTCTTTCCTGATTTTCTGAGCTAGGCCGAAACCCTCTCAAAATGGGTGTTCTTGGATTTTGTTTCAACTTTAAGCCATGATTCATGATTTAATCTCTTGATATCATGATAGCTATTGTATACAAGTGATTTGAAAACCAAAAATCAAACCCTAGCTTATTTATTCCAAAAGGGCCAAAACCCTAAATTTTGTTGTTGGATGAATTTTGATTCAAAAGTTGTCTTGTGACACTTAAATCCAACTCTATGTCACCTATGTTTGTTGAATCCAAGAGTTAATAAAATTTCAAAATCCCTAGATTTTTATTTTGTGAAAAACCGAAACCCTAGTCTTGGAACTAGATGAGTTTCATTCAAAGAGTTTCATGTTTAAGTTGCTTAAGGATCATAAATCCCTAAGTTAGAAACTTTTTAACTTTCCTAACCTAGAAAAATTGAAGAGGCCGAAACCTAACCTTCATAATTTAAGTGTGTTGTTGTTTGATTTGATTTATTTTGGTTGCAATTCGTTATGAAGGAATCGATTGAGTTGGTTTGATCTAAGCCGAGGAAGAAAAATGGATCAAAATCGAGAGATTACTTGAAAATGTTGATTCGAATCTCCAAGAGGTAAGGGGAGTATGCCTGAGGAGTTTAAGATAATCACATGCCTATTGTTGGAGTCATTTGTTAATTTTATGTAGAAATATTTTATGATATTACATTGTTAATTGTTGGATTAATTAGATACTTACCTGAGTAATTGAGTTTATGTGATATGTGGATTTAAAAGATTATAATTATTTGGTTATATTATAATTGTGATGCATGTCATGAATTGATATATGTCATGCTATTCTGTAATTGAAATTTATCTGCTGTTGAGTGTTGAATTGAGAAACCTGACATTAGTCAATGTTTAAAAATTTATTTGAGGATAAAAGCTTAATAAGCTTGGATAATTAATCACAGTGATTAATTTGGGTAATTTTGAGAAAAAGTGAAAAAAAAAATATTATTTTAATAATATTTTGTGGAAAACTATGTCAATAAGTACTAGTAAGGGCGAAACTGTGAAATTTTTTCATAGACTCTAATTTTTCCAAAATAAATTCAATTTTATTATAAAATATTATTTACAGTGATTAAGTTTCGAAAATAACGTAATGTAGCCATCAGAACAATTACTGATAACAGAAAAGTCATTTAAGTTACAAAAAGATATTTATGAGAAATTTTGAGAAAGAGATTTTATGTTATTATTATAAAATTTTATTTAGAAAGGACTTTTTAAAAGTTGACATTTATTGAGAACCATTTTCAGAAATGCAGTGATGGAAAGAAAAGAATTTATCAATGATTTTCACGTTTTATCAAACGTTTTAACATAAATGGATTTCTGTAAGAGAATTTTTATTCAGTGAAATTATTCCGTTAAACTTGGATAAGTTTTCGGAGGTTTGGTTTTGTACTTGTTTTTCACTGAGCCAAATGTTTTACAAAGGATAAACGAACCTAGGAACCGAGACGTCGGGGTTCTAGTGTTCAGTGGACACGTAGATCAGGGATCTGTGTCATTGGACTGAGTGTCCTGTAATGGTTTTGTGGACAGTGTGTCCTAAATTTGATGTGGAAAATGTGAGTTCCATATCCTTGAGCCTAAGACTTGTGCATCAGTTTAGGGCTTTGCGATTGAGCACTCGGACTGTGTGTCCTGTGTTAAGTTTTAAAACATTTGGACCGTGTGTCCTATGTTTGTTTAAGTGGAAAGTCTTAATAAGAAATTAAGCATGGTCGTTAGCTTTGTGCTTCGACAAGGAAAGATTATTACTACAAAGAAAACGAAACGAGAATAAAAGTTTTTCTCATGCATAGCCGCTAGACGTGTCATGTGTTATGATCATTGAGTCCTGAGTGGATCAATGTATCTGTTATGGACTTTGTTTCCATTTGATCATTGGGATTTTGTGTGAGCCAATATATCTTTACTGGACTTTGTTTCCAATTTAATGCGATGACTATTGAGATTATGAGTGATACAATAGGTTATCGACAATAAACTCCATTGATCGCAGTAACTATTGTGTTCTGTGTGAACCAATGAGTTACCATGTGTATGACTTCAACAATAGTTGGATAGTTGTCACAATGGGTCGTATGACTAAGCTACAATAGCTGTTTGAGTGGCTATCATACGAAGTCGGATAATATTTATGCATAACTGCAATACCTATTTGAGTGGTTATGTATCTGTGTACAACTGCAATAGTTGTTTGAGTAGTTGCCATAGAGGGGACATGTGCACAGTTGAAATAGTTGTTTGAGTAATGGTCGCATGAGGTTGAGGTGGATTATTCAAAAATGTAACCTGTGTACTACTGCAATAGCTGTTTGAGTGGTTGTCACAGAGGAGTCATGTGAACAGTTGCAATAGCTGTTTGAGCAATGGTCACATGAGGTTGAGATGAACGTGTTTTTGAGCCTGATCAGCTCATTTGAAAGAAGTTGGGATCTCTGGAGATTAGGTATCAAAATAGAGCCTGAATATTGGAGTGTCATGCATTTTGATAAAATGACGATGACTGACGGGTATAAAACCATTTTAATAAAATTATTCTACTGTTTAGATAATTTTTGTATGCTGTGAATACATGGTATATGTTGTTTGTGTGTCGTGCATGGGGTTGTCTTGTCAAAACTCATATATTGGTAACTCACCCTTGCATATTTGTTTGTTGTTTCCTCTATTGTGTGTGTGTGTGTGTGTGTGTGTGTGTGTGTGTGTGTATATATATATGAGTACAGATGAACTCCGATGAGACAAACCTGTCGTACTTAAGGATCAGATCCTTGATCTGTGTGAATGCTGACGACAATGGTGAGACTTGGGTGACCAACACGGGAGCCAGGAATGCTACTTACACCGGACTAATTTGTATCGTCGAGGGTAATAATTCAGGGGCTACATCAAGTACGTACCAGACTTTGACGGTGGAGATACCTTTACCACGTTTATGGTTATTTACTGGTTTTCTCGTAGATCAGGAACTGTTAAGTTCTGATATTTCCATAGTTCCAGAAGTAGAGATATCCTCACCGGATATCCCGATAGGAAGGGAAAACCAGGGTGGTCTTCCTAACCGTGATTACTGGTATTGACCAGCTGTAGGACTTTTGGTATCTTATGTAGTAGTGGTATTTTGTTAGTCTGAATATTTCGCTATTGACAGTCATTCTTTTGAATTGTGATTCTAGATTACCGCTACGTTACAATCATATCTTTATTTTCTTATGTTATGACTTTGGGAGATGACCTGTTATGTTAAGGTCTAAGTGTAAATCTCTTATGATACCTATATATGTTATATAGTTGTATATTATGTTAATGGTGTTGGATTGTATGTGGAGTAAATGAAAACAAAAAATTTTATCACCAATTTTGAAAGGGATAAGTAACTAGAAAATTATATTTTCCGAAAGCAACCAGCAACATTTTATTGAGTGTATTCCCGCAACAAGTTACTTAAATGTGATACCCTGAAAAGGGGGTGTCGCAACCAATATATCTATTTTGTCTATTATTTTAATATTTGAAAGTAAAAGCCTATTGATCTATTTAAATGTAATGACTTACTTGTCTATTTATTTGTGAAGGTCTTAGTGGTCTATTTGTCAGTATAGACCTACCGGTCTCTTTATGTTAGATGTTTGCAAGCTTATTTACAAGTGAATGCTTGTGACCTATTTATATATGTGGAGGCATATTTAAATGTATTGTTGAAAAGTAGGCTTTTAAATAGGTCTTCATGTCAGGTCAGGCTTTGAGGTAGATCAAGCTCAGGCCTTAAAAATTGGCCTATATCAGACTAATAGGTCAGGCTCATGCCTTAAGATTGAAACATAAGCCAGGGCTATTTATGTTAGGGCCTAACTCGACCTATCATATTCTCACCCTAGTGGTATAGGTTAGACGATTTGTCAGGAGTCAGTGACGTTGTCAGCATTCAATTATGTTCGAGCCATTATTTTATTTAAATAAAAAATTTATTTTTGAAATCAATAAGTTTTGTGACCCAAAATAAGTTCTTAGAACCCAAACTAATGATTTGTTGGGACCCAAAACTTCACTAACCCAATGGGAGTGAGAGGAACCATTGCACTGTTGAGAAATAAAAGATTTATTGACTAACAAATTATTTAATGATTTGATTGAAAATTGAATGATCGATTCTAAAATTATTTGATTGGAAAATATGGTTGAAAAATAAAATGTCTCAATCAAGTCTCAACATAAATGAAAGATTAAGAACACCAAATACCATTAGAGAGATTCAAGCCATGAATCTTATTCATTTTCCTTCTAATGATAGTTTATGCATGGAAGAAAGAAGTATTCTTTTCCCCAAGCTCAACTCGTTGTTCCGTATATTTTTGGTATCAATGGACCTCCTTCTGAAAAAGGATTTGGTTATTGTCATGTTGCAGCTTGAACTCTAAATTAACAAGAGTCAAAGAATCCACATGTTATAGAGCTCTCTAAATACTTTCATCCTTGCTTCAATATTTTCTTCTTCCTGAAAATATTGCCAAAAGTTTCATGATCAAATCTGATGGATTGTTCCTTAACTTTAGCTAGAGCCTCAACAGGTTTGTCTCAACCATGGTTTCAAAATGCGGTCCGCAACCGCTAATGCGGCCGCAATATTGCGGTTGCGGACCGCACCGCAACGGCATCGAGCCGCAATTGCGGTGGGAATCCAAATCACCCGTTACGGCCGCAACGTAACGGTGTAACGGCCGCAACGTCACGCCGTAACGGCCGCAACGGCCGCATCAGCCGCAACGGGTTCCAAACAGAGCCAAAAGGAAAAACAGAGCCAAAAGGAAAAAGGCCAAAACAGTGTTCACAGGTTGAATGGAACCAAATTCTCAGAAACAGACAATCATTTCAAAATATATTTGTAGAGATTATATTCTCCTAACCTGCTTCTTTTCAGATCAAATGCTTTTGCCTTTATCTCCTTTGCTCATCTGCTCAGGTAAGATCTTCATTTCCTCCTTTGCTCTGCCGTCGTCCTCCGGGTGTGGGGTTCAGTGGGTGAGTCCTTGAGACCGTGACCGTGAGTCCGTGACTGAGGAGGGTCGTGAGGTGGAGGCCCGAAACCGTGGGTCGTGAGGCGGAGCCTGAGACTGAGAGAGAGGGGGGAGGCCGAGCACGGGGAGAGGGGGGAGGGGCCGAGGGTGGCTGCGATCTGGGTTTTGGCCGGTGGGTAGCCGGCGGCGGACCTGGTGGCTGGTGCTGTCACGGCTGGGGAGGGGTGAGTGGTGACTGTCTGTGAGAGTGAGTGAGAGGGTTGCAGATCCAGGTTCCAGATCCATGCAGCTAGGGACTAGGGTTGCAGAAAAAGAAGAAAAAAAAAAGAAACAGAGGAGGGAAGAAGAAAGAAGAAGAGCCTGAAGAGGTGAGACCGTGAGAGTGTGAGAGACTGAGACGTGAGAGTTGAGCTTGAGACCGTGAGGGACGAGACGAGAGAGGGTAGGAAGACAGAAGACCGAACCGAAGAAGTGGAAGAAGACTGGAAGTGTGGACTGTGGAGTGTTCTCTGGGCTGATGTGAAGAAGAAATGGTGAGGACCGAGGAGGATGTGAGGTGAGGGACGCGGACGGGGCAGAGTGACGAGACACGAGAGAGAGGGAAACTGGGAAGTGGGAACTGTGGGAAGGTCAGAAGTAGAACTCAGAAGTCAGTGACCACCTCTTATCTTTTCCACTGTGCGTGTGCCGTGTGTGTGTGTGTGTGTGGGTGTGGGTTGGGTTGGGTTGGGTTGGGAGTGGGAGGACCGAATTGGGTGGGGGGAATTTTTTAGGGGGAATTTTTTTTTAATCAAAAATTTTAGGTGGGAAATTAATTAAGATTTGTGAATATTATAAGGAAAATTTGAGAGAGAAATAAAATATATATCGATATATTAATCTAATTACTGATTTAGTATATGTTTAGCTAGTATTTATTGTTCAAATTATATGCTAATAATTGATTTGTTGTATTAAATAATTTATTGTAATTATTAATTAGATTATCTGTGTTTTGGTAATTACTAGTTTATATTAAAGTTTTCTTTTTGAAGGCTAGTTTAGATGGGAATTTTTTTTTAATCAAAAATTTTAGGTGGGAAATTAATTGAGATTTAGCAATTATCATGTAAGTTCAATTTTTATTATCTTTGATTCATATATTTGTTAATTATTATTATTATTATTTTAAATTTATTAATTTATTTACTTTTTATCTTCTTCTTTTTTTTGTAGTGAAGACGTATCTCTAAGTGGTGACAATGTGACGTTATTTTAGAATCACAATTGCAGCTGGGTGTATGTATTCCTATATGTGACACAAATATCTTTTTATTTGTGATTCATATATATTTATGTACTATTAAGTTTCTGACCTTCTTACTTCTTTGTAATTTTGTACTTATATATGCTTAAAAGTTTTATTTATAATTTATTTTCACTAAATTAAGTTTAAATTATTCATAAACATAATACAATGTATTAAAAATGAATAGAAATTTGTGCAACATCATTAATAAAAGATATATAAAGAATTACAAAAAAAAAATTGATTTATTTTCAACTTGTGAATTTTTCAAATCGTTTCACGCCGCAGCGGCCGCATTACGCATCGCAGCGGCCGCATTGACCGCAACCGCAGTGACCGCAACCGCGACCGCAACCGCGACCGCAACCGCAATTTAAAACCCTGGTCTCAACATTGGTTCTAGACCCCTTCTACCACATGCTGATATTCATCATGGACAATCCAAGCGGTTTCAAAATGAAACAGTCTTGGACCTCTAGCCTGAGGCAAACCACCCAAACGAAAGAAACAGTCCATATGGCTTTAAGGTATTTTCTTTAAACAATATCAGCATGTGGTTGGAGATTATATTTGGAAGCTTGTTAGAGATGCTTTCAATTCAGGAACGTTTGATCCATCTATTGTGGAAACTTTGATCGCCCTTATTCCCAAGGTGGATAATCCAGGTAAATTTAAGAAGTTTCGACCAATTAGCCGTTGTAATATTGTTTATAAAATCATAATGAAGGTGTTGGTTAATAGACTCTGCCCTCTCCTTAATGATCTCAATGGCCCATTCCAAAGTATTTTTCTTGCAGGAAGCGAGACCACTTATAATGCTATAGTGCTCTAGGAAATTATTAATAGTATACATAAATCTAAAAATAAAAATGGTGATGTGACCTACAAAATTGATCTTGAGAAGGTTTATGATCATGTTGATTGAATTTATCTCAAGACTTGCTTACAGGATTTTGGCTTCCCTGCTATTACGGTTAAATTGATCATGCATTGCGTTACTTCTTATTCTCTCTCGTTATTATGGAATGGTCAAAGACGGCCTAAATTTATTTCACTTCCATTCGCTCAACACATCTCTAGACAAGTATTTCGGGTTCCCTATTTTGAAAGGTAGAGTTAAAAAAAATTGACTTTGAGTTCATTATTGATAAAATGCAAGCTAGGCTGGCTTCTTGGTTGAACAAAGCTGACAGATTAGCGTTTGATAATTCAGTTATTACTTCTATTCCCACATACTACATGCAGCTTTTATGGTTATCGTAGAGTACTTGTAATTTGAGAGGTAAAACAACCAGGGGCTTCATTTGGAAGGGTACATCTCATAAAGGTATCCATTTAGTGGCATGGAACAAAGTAACCATTCCTTGTTAAGTGGGGGGCTTGGGGAAGCAAATTCTGGTCTCCTTGGGACTAAAAAGTATGTCGTGAATGGTACTTTCCTAGATGGGAGAAATTAAGGTGACTAGATCTTATGTTTGGAACTCCATCACAACTTCCTCGATCCTGCTTTCTTTCTCTAGATGAGGTGAATGGTGATCAGTATGAAGCTTTATTCATGGCCTGCTTGGAGGGCCCGAAATTCTCTCGTTATTGGTTAGGAAGCCATCCCTCGTCAAAAAGTCTTAGAATTTTTGTTCAGAATCCATGCTTGTTTTCATATCTCAAATTCAGTTGCTCATTGGAACGATGCTTTGAGCTTTTGAGATCTATTATAATGCATTTCATGTTATTTATTATATTTTGTCACTTCTTTTGCTTATACGTTATTATCTCTTGATTGCATTTCATGCTATTTTAAGGGAATACCCATATTACTTGTTAGAATGACAGCAAAATTATAGCTTTATTGAGGTGATGATCATCTTTAAGATTTCGCAAGGAGTGTTGGTGGGGCCTTAAAGATACCAATATAATCTTAATGCCAACATTTAAAACAACAACAACAATAAATAATTTAATTTGTGTGCCTTCAACGAAAAAAAGAAAGGCTTTGCCGATGATAGAATAATGGGGAATGATTGGAGCGATGGTTGCATAAACTCTAGTCAATCTTCTTGAGACTATTTTATTTGATTTCATTAGGAGCAATGATGGGGTATATGGAATATAAGTTTAGCGAAAGGTGAAACACCTCTAGCTTAGAGGTGAAAGTTAGAGACCACAACATACCACAAGTCACATGGTTTAAATATCTTGGTTCTATCATACAAAATGACGGAGAAATTAAGGGAGATGTAAACCATCAGATTCAATCAAGGTGGTTGAAATGGAGGAAGGCTTCAGGTATTTTGTGTGATAAAAAGGTACCGCTCAAGCTAAAGTAAAAATTTTACCGTGCAGCTATTAGACTGGTGATGTTGTATGGGACGAAGTGTTGGGCAGTAAAAAAATCAGCACGAGAGTAAACTCAATGTTGCAAAGATGAGAATGCTGCGTAGGATGAGTGGAAAAACTAGATGAAATAGGATTAGGAATGATAGTATCAGAGAGAGAGTTGGGGTAACACCTATTGTAAAAAAGATGGTTGTGTGCTCCCATTATATTAACTTAACTTACTGTCTAAAATAAAAAAAAACCATCATAATAGAAAATTAATGTTGAAATCGTTCACATTTATTGTTTTTGCTAATAATTTAAAGGTAAAAGGATACGATATATTACCCAATTGACAATGACAATAATGTAACTTGTGGCATCCTCTACCCCGCATATTATTTATAAAACATTTACTTAAAAGAGATAATATAAAAACATGCATTTATTTCATTAAATAAAAACTTGAATAAAAGGTACCACATTGTAACAACTCAACATGGAAATAACATAATTTAAAAAAAAAGATAACACATAAACGAAACATAAACATATCCTAACCCCGACGTCACATACAGAGCTAGTATAATCGTTCCGAAATAAATCCTCGGAATACAACTGAAACTGAACTAAAACAACTATGACTAATATAGTCAAACGAAACATCCTAGTTAGAGTCGTGGCTCCTCAGGGTCACTTCTCCACTGGCTGCTCATCGTCCTCTGCATAAAGATACAAACCAACAACAGACAAAGAGAAACGGGGAGTAAGAAACATGTAAACACAACGACATGGAAGTAGTTAAGCAAGATGATCATACATCATAACATGGCATATCAATATATAACATAACATCAACATAATATACCCATATCAATGTAATACCCCGGTTTTTTTTACTGTTCTTCAATATCGAAAAATATATATATTATGTTATATTATTTTAATTGGAGTGATTAATCATCTGAATGTTTATTTTTATTTATCTTTATTTTGTTTGGTTTGAGTAATTTTATTACTCTTTTACAAATTATTTTATTGGATACGTTAGCACTGTCTTGTTGCAGTGTAAGCACGCTTGCTAGACAATAATCTTATGTTATTGTCACTATTAGTATTTATTTAGAAAAATATTTTAAATAATATGATTAAAAAGGAATTTATTTTATATTTTACTTTATTTAAATTTAGAGTTGAAGATAAACTGATTTAGAATTAATCATAGATTAATTTTAGATCATTGATTTTGTTGATCAATTCAACTATCAATCCTTACTCTAATATGAATTTTGAAATTATGTATTTGTCACCCACTATTTTTAGATTCAAGGGCCAAGATCTATTTCTTTTGTTAGACTCAATTTCAATCACACATTTTACCTACTAAACAAAAGAAAAGAAAATGTAAAATGTTTTACCTTCTGTCTCTCTCTCTCACGCGTGACCAGCCCCCCTTCATTTTTATTTTTGGTTCTTCTTCTTCTCACAGAAGACACACCCACCTCTCTCCCTGCAACTTCATTTTCCTCCTCCTCTCAACAACCCGTCACGCCACCGCCTAGGAAGCCGCCGTCCGCCACTCGATCGCCGCTTGCCGACGTGAGGGAAGGGACCGCGTGTCCCTGCACATTCTGGTTTGTCCTCCACAGTGCGAACGCCGCCCTCCACCACGCGAACGCCATCCTCCGCCGCGAGACCTCCATTTCTGGCCGAGCTTGACGAAAACAAGTGTAGATTTAGTCTCCTTTCAACCTTTTCTCTCGTTTGGTCCGTTTGGCCTCTGTGTTCGCTGCCATTGCTCTGTCGCCATCGCGATTACCACCACGTCAGAGTCCCCGCAGCTGCCGCGCGCCGCTCTTCCTTCTTGGCAAGAGGATTTCGTCCTCTCTTTTCTACTCTCTTAGTTTCCTCTGATTTGCATTAGGAACCCTAACCCAAAAATCCCCTTTTGAAACCCTAACTTCTAATTTGGAACCCTAATGCACAAATTGATAGTATTGATTTTAAATTGGGTATGTTAATTTCAAATTCCTCATGTTAATTGCTCAAATTCATGTTAAATTCGGTTTTCCCCCAATTTCACTCAAAACCCCAATTTTCCATCTTATTCCAATTATGAAATTGTTTATGTTTTAGTACAATTGAGACTTTTAATTGATAATTTCTAAATTTCATTTCGTGATCCTCCAATCAAATCGGATTTTCCCCAATTTATTTTAAAACCACAATCAGTTTTAAGTGAAAAACCTAATGTTGATTTCTTAGTTAAATCAATTACTTAAGTTGTACAAACTTGTGTTTTTTGATGATAAGTTTTTGATTTTTGGTTGTACTTGGTTTGCTATTGACTATGTTGATGGCCATTTTTCATCTATGTGGATGTAAGTGTCATGAGTGGAAGAGCACAGGGTACATTTTTGGAGCTGTCTCGAAGTTGTCTACATGCGTTGCAAAGTGTCAGAAGAAATCGAAACATCATATTAGCTTGATAGTTGGAGTTTCATCTTGAGCAGCATCGTTGTGAAATAAAATAACCGTTCAATGCGTTTAGGAGAGGATCTTTCTTGTCTTCAAAGGTAAAGGGAGTCTGCCTGAGGAGTTTCTAGTAGTTATGTATTTAACATTATGAACTGTTTGGGATGTTTTATAATATGTTGATTGAATGTGGAAATATCTTTTTATACATGTGTGGATCTGTATATGAATCTTATATAATGTTAAGATAGCAAATATATATATATATATATATATATATATATATATATATATATATATATATATATATATATATATATCATGATGCTGAAATGTTAGAATTGACATATGTGTGTGTGTGTGTGTGTGTGTGTGTGTGTGGTTATCTGTGTTGTTGAAGATTTGTGAGACTGGTTGAAGCGTGACTTTAGTCATAGCTTATAAATGAGGAATCTTATTTTATCAAAAATCTACGAATACAGAAAAATGGAAATATGAATTTTGGCTTTCTTTGGAAAGTGGAAAGGAAACAGAAAAGGATTGGATTTTCGTTGAGATTTCAGACTAGATTCTGATTACTGTGAAGCCAGACTAGCCTTCCTATTGTTAAGGACCTAGAGTTACGAGACGTCGGACTAGAGTCTGTTGATAAAAGATTTTGAAAAATCTTTAGTGAGAGTTTTAAACTCATTTGATATTAAAAGTTTGATTAATATGTGAAAAGATGATTTGGCAGACGTGCCTGATTTGAACGTTGTACCTTGATGGACAATGTACCATATGTACGACTACAACAATGGTTGAACAGTTGTCACAAGGGGTCATATGACTAGCTGCAATAGCCGTTTGAGTGGCTATCATACGAGGTCGGATAATACTTGTGCATAGCTGCAATAGTTGTTTGAGTGGTTATTGCACAAGTGTCTTTGCACATAACTGCAATAGCTGTTTGAGTGGTTATGTATCTGTATACAACTGCAATAGCTGTTTGAGTGGTTGTCACATAGGGGTCGTGGGAACAGTTGCAATAGTTGTTTGAGCAAGGTCACATGAGGTTGATGTGGATTATCTGAAAATGTAATATGGAAAGTTGAAAGTTGACCATTGTGCCTTGAGTTGGACAATGTACCATGTATCGTGTTGACCATTGTTTCGTTCGTTGACAATGTGTCATGTAAAGAGCCTGATCAGCTCAAACGAAGGGAAGTTAGGATCTCCGGAGATCGTGCTACAAAATGTGGATATTGAAGTGTTAACAGAAAACTTACGAATAAAGTCTTAAATCTGAACAATCTTATGATATGAATATTATTATATTTATATGAGTTGTTACTTTGGTATTTGGGTGCTGTTTATATGTTAAATATATGACTGTTGTGTTTAAACTCGTACATTGGTAACTCACTTTTGCAATATAACTGTGTTTTTTTGTGCTGTACTTTGGTACGTGACTGTAGGGTGATGTCGAGGTATTCTCTGCCCAAAATTAGAGGGATTGATCTTGCCTTTTAAAGAAGGTTGAGTAACTGGAATGACCATAGAGGTCTTTTCCAGTAAGAGTCCCATAGTACGACCAGCTTAGGTTTTAATACGTTGTTGATTAATGATAGTATGTATGTTTATGGCTCGGAGAGCCTTTATTTTTGGATAGAATGTTTATGGCTCGGAGAGCCTTTATTTTGGATTAAATATAAATATATTAGCAGGTGTTTTGTTTGGGATGTTGAAATTACATAGGGGATTTTGTCGATTTTTTTTCCTGACACTTAAGTACTTATATAAATTATTTTTCCGAAAACAAACCAGCATTTCTTTTTATTTAATAAGTTTTTACGTAAATTGAGTTAGACATTTAATGCCCAAGGGGGGTGTTAATTAGTAATATCCGAGTCGGTCGAGTCTTTCGGGAACCTTGGGGAATATGTCTGTTATGTTTTTGTTGTGTAACCTCTGGTTGGATCTTGCTTGAATTGTTTCCTAGTTGAAACAATGTATGTTGACATAAGTATGTGTGTTTTGATGGGTTCTGATATGGGTGAGACCTTGTGAAAATCTATGGATATTAGAAGGTACAATGATTGAATTACTTCTTATAAGTAATGTGTCTTAAACACGTAAGTATATGTTTCAGTTTCTGGTTGCAGACTGACTGATTTTGTCTTGTTGGTCAGTTATAGAACCAGGAATTGGACGTGGACGAGGACGTGGACGTAGTCGCGGCCGTGGAAGGGGCCGTAGAGGTGGTCGTATAGTCGGTCCAGGTGATTTCGAAGAAAATTATGAGGATGCTGGTGGAATGGACTATGCAGCACAAGCGATGGCAGATGTTGCCGTTGCTATTGCCCTACAGACAGCAGCAATAACTACTCAAACTCAACAAGAACAGCTTCGTGCTGAGCAAACTGCGGAAGGAACAGGTCTGACGGCTTTTAGACGTCAGAATCTACCACAGTTCTATGGAGAGACTGGTCCTGAGAAAGTAGATTTGTGGATACAAAAGATGGAAAAAATCTTTGAACTGATTCACAGTCCTGAATGAGTTAAAGTCCCCTATGCTACCTTCTTACTCTTGGGAGATGCTGAGTACTGGTGGAAGGGCACCAAACAATTGTTAGTTTCTGATCATCAGGAAATCACTTGGGATGGGTTCTGCAATGCATTCCTGGACAAGTATTTCCCTCAAAGTGCCAGAGTTGAGAAAGAGCAAGAATTCATGTGTCTACATCATAGGGATATATCAATTGGGGAATATGCAGCGAAATTTGAATCGCTTGCTAAATATTTCCGTTTCTTTCAAGCTCAACCTGATGAAAGCTGGAAATACGAGAAGTTTGAGGGAGGATTGAGATTTGAGGTCAAGGAATCAGTGTTACCACTGTAGATTTGAAATTTTCAAGAGTTGGTAGAGATGTGCCGAAAGGTGGACCAAATGAAGAAAGGAAGGGATAGCAGAGGTAATGTTTGAGGACTGTCTCGAGTTACGAACCAATTCCAGAATAAGAGAGGGAATCAATCCCATAGGAAACCATACTACAGACCACCTGGAAACAATCGTAACCGATAATTGTACCGTCCAGTTGCTACTGCATCAGGTAGAGGGGGCCAAATGAACAAAAGCCAAGGCCAAGACAGAAGATGTTTCAAATGTGGAGATCCAAATCACATGACAGATAACTGCCCTTTTAAAGGAAGGAAATGTTTTAATTGTGATCAAGAAGGACACTTATCAAAGGATTGTAATGCACCAAGGCGTCGACCAATTGCCAAAAATGCAAGAACCAATAAACCGACTGCTGTGTTTAAACTCATATATTGGTAACTCACCTTTGCAATATATTTGTGTGGTCTTGTGTTGTACTTTGGTACGTGACTGCAGGTGATGTCGAGGTGTTCTATGCCCCAAATCGGAGGGATTGGTCTCGACTTTTAAAGAAGGTTGAGTAACTAGAATGACCATAGAGGTCTTTTCCAGTAAGAGTGCCATAGTAAGACCAGCTTAGGTTTTAATACTTTTTTGATTAATGATAGTATGTATGTTTATGGGTCGGAGAGCTTTTATTTTTGGATAAAATGTTTATGGTTCAGAAAGCCTTTCTTTTGGATTAAAATATAAATATATTAGCATGTGTTTTGTTTCGGATGTTGAAATTACAGAGGAGACTCTGTCGATTTTTTTTCTGACACTTAAGTACTTATATAAATTATTTTTCCGAAAACAAACCAGCATCTCTTTTTATTTAATAAGTTCTTACGTAAATTGAGTTAGACATGTAATGCCCAAGGGGGGTGTTACATTAGTGGTATCAGAGCTGGTCGAGTCTTTCGGGAACCTTGGGGAATATGTTTGTTATGTTTTTGTTGTGTGAGCTCTTGTTGGACCTTGCTTGAATTGTTTCCTTGTCGAAACAATGTGTGTTGACACACAAGTATGTGTGTTTTGATGGGTTCTAATATGGGTGAGACCTTGTGAAAATCCATGGATAGTAGAAGGTACATTGATTGAATTACTTCTTATAAGTAATGTATTTTAAACATGTAAGTATACGTTTCAGTTTCTGGTTGCAGACTGACTGATTTTGTCTTATAGGCCAGTTATGGAACCAGGAATTGGACGTGGACGAGGTCGCGGCCGTAGAGGTGGTCGTATAGCCGGTCCAGGTGCTTTCAAAGAAAATTTTGAGGATGCTGGTGGAATGGACTATGCAGTACAAGCGATGGCAGATGTTGCCGCTACTATTGCCCTACAGACAGCTGCAATGACTGCTCAAACTTAACGAGATCAGCTTCGTGCTGAGCAAGCTGCAGAAGGAAGAGGTCTGACGGCTTTTAGACGTCAGAATCCACCACAGTTCCATGGAGACACTGGTCCTGAGAAAGCAGATTTGTGGATACAAGAGCTGGAGAAAATCTTTGAACTGATTCACAGCCCAGAAGGAGTTAAAGTCCCCTATGCTACCTTCCTACTCTTGGGAGATGCTGAGTACTGGTGGAAGGGCACCATACAACTGTTATTTGCTGATCATTAGGAAATCACTTGGGATGTGTTTCGCAATGCATTCCTGGACATGTATTTCCCTCAAAGTGCTAGAGTTGAGAAAGAGCAGGAATTCCTGTGTCTATAATAGAGGGATCTATCAATTGGGGAATATGCAGCGAAATTTGAATCGCTTGCTAAATATTTCCGTTTCTTTCAAGCTCAACCTGATGAAAGCTGGAAATACGAGAAGTTTGAGGGAGGATTGAGACTTGAGATCAAGGAATCAGTGTTACCCCCACAGATTCGAAATTTTCAAGTGTTGGTAGAGATGTGCTGAAAGGTGGAGAAAATGAAGAAAGGAAGGGATAACAGAGGTAATGTTTGAGGACCGTCTCGAGTTACGAACCAATTCCATAATCAAAAAGGGAAGCAAGCCCTGAGGAAACCATACTTCAGACCACCCGGAAACAATCAGAACCGACAATCGTACCTTCCAGTTGCTACTGCATCAGGTAGTGAGGGCCAAATGAACCAAAGCCAAGGTCAAGACAGGAGATGTTTCAAATGTGGAGATCCAAATCACATGACATATAACTGCCCTTTTAAATGAAGTAAATGTTTCAATTGTGATCAAGAATGAAACTTATCAAAGGATTGTAATGCACCAAGGCGTGGACCAATTGCCAACAATGCAAGAACCAATAAACCGACTGTTGTGTTTAAACTCATATATTGGTAACTCACCTTTGCAATATATCTGTGTTGTCTTGTGTTGTACTTTGGTACGTGATTGCAGGTGATGTCGAGGTGTTCTCTGCCCCATATCGGAGGCATTGGTCTCAACTTTTGAAGAAGGTTGAGTAACTGGAATGACCATGGCGGTCTTTTACAATAAGAGTCCCATAGTACGACCAGCTTAGGTTTTAATAAGTTGTTGATTAATGATAGTATGTATGTTTATGGCTCAGAGATCCTTTATTTTTGGATAGAATGTTTATGGCTTGGAGAGCCTTTCTTTTGGATTAAAATATAAATATATTAGCAGGTGTTTTGTTTGGGATGTTGAAATTATAGAGGAGACTCTATTGAAATTTTTTTTCCGACACTTAAGTACTTATATAAATTATTTTTCTGAAAACAAACCAAGCATCTCTTTTTATTTAATAACTTTTTACGAAAATTGAGTTAGACATGTAATGCCCAATGGGGTGTTACAATCAACATGTCATCTCAACCAACATATGTTATGCGGTGAAACACTACTCCACTACTCCGTTACATATCCACATTGGCAAAAAAGGCGCAACACCGGCAATCCACCAAACCATGGGTGAACCCCTTGGATACCCGACACATCATAACGTGGGTGCGTCACCGCGGGGGCGCATGGTTCACCAAACCTTGGGCGAACCACCCGTGACTTGGCCATATCGCCGTCCTCTAGGACAACCCCCTATGTTGAACTTCCCCACTAACAACTTCAACGTTTGAATGCGTATGAGAAAAACAACAAACAAGGCAACCACCTCCTTTGCTCGGGCCAATAACCACCCTAGACTTATCACCACCATCAACATCAACACCTTAACCATTCTGGGTCAAGGACCCTTATCCAAAATCACTAAGGTTCAACTCATCAACACATAGACCAAAAAGCATCGAGGCCACTTTGGCCGAAAAGCACCAAAGCGTTACAACGTACAGTAACCCACTGGGCACCGGCTTAACCATCTTGTTATTCTTGTTTATCTTAATTGGTTTTTAATTAAGTTATCTAACTGTCTTTGTCCGATTGGTGTATTATCATATCAATGGGGACATTTGGGGAGGAACACCCCTTTAAACCTTTAATCTCAGATTATGTCCTGGAGGGGAAGCATGGGTGTGCTTTCACTTAAGTGAAGCACAATCATGCTTCCTATTATGCACGACCGTGCTTGATGCACAGTCGTGCTCCTTCTCTGTACGACCCTGCTTAAAGCGCGACCATCTTCCACATTCAAACTGGGAGCACGGGCGTGCTCCCTATTCAGCACGGTCGTGCTCCTGGAGCTGGTCGTGCTGTTTTGGGCAGATTCATGGTGTTCTTAGGGTTAAAGTCTCCCTAAACACTCTTAAATCAGTTCCTAGGGTCTTAACTAAACCATTTGGAATCAACCCTCACCTCTCACTAACAGTTCATGTCTTATGAGATATTTGGGAAATTATTCCCTTAATTGTTACGTTAATTAAGAGTCCTAAATTAGCCGGTTAAGGTCTCATTAACATGTTCAACAATGACAACATAACTAAGCCAATCAAAATTCGACCAATCAACATTCAGTCAATCAATGCATAACAAAAACAACAACTTAACAATCATATTCATATCATGAACAGATTCAACTATTTATACATCATTGGCATATATCATGTAATTATAAACAATAGGCATACCATTAACCAACTAGCAATTATAGAAATTTATTCATACAACCAGGCAGATCATGGCATCAACAACAGTTTATGCATAGTCATAATCAAACATAACATGACATTAATAACAGTTAACAACAATATATAACAGGGCTATGGGAACCCCTCATCTTACGCTACCCCCTTGCCTAATGAATACACTATCCTTCTCCCCATACCTGGTATGAAGAAACTGATAATGATAACGCAACCAGTAACCTACGTATTCCTCGAGCGGCTTAGTTAGCTTTCCAAGCATTGGTCAAACAGAAATGGTTAACCAATTAGTTCCCAAATCTAAAATAATATAAAAGGAAACTCTAAAGGGAAGGAACCGTTACCTATGGGGATCAACACCGACGAACTAGACATTCCCAAGAGTCTCTAAAGCTCCAACAATGCAATGGGTTTACAGAAAATAGGGAAGAAAGGGTTGATAGCCGCACTAGGGTTTATGTTATACAAAAATAGGGTTTAAAAATGCAAACCCTCGGTTACTGTACCTTTTTTATAGGCTGCAGACCTAAGCACGACCGTGTACCCCATTAAGCACGGGCGTGCTTAACTCAGCGTCTCCGTGACGCCAAGCCCTTGCATGGTCGTGCTTCTCATCAAGAACGGGCATGCTTGCCAATCACCTGTACGGTCGTGCTTCTTATTAAGCACGACCATGCTTGTGATCCAAACTGCCACAAGACACAGCCTTGAGCACGGGCGTGCTGGACATGAGCACGTCCGTGCTCATCTACCATAAAGGGATTTAAGCCTAACAATCCCACTTAGCCATCAACAACAACTCTAAGCTAAGTCCTAAGGCTTAAACAATCAAACAAAGCACTTAACAAAAAACGGGGTGTTACATAAATCCTCATGAAAATTTAAAAGTGAAAAATACAAATATTATTTAGCTTTTCCTCGGATTTTTTGCAGGATTCACTCAAACTTGTCAATCAACACACGATTCTTGTTGTTTAGGCATTTTGGGTCATCTTTGGATACCATCATATACATGTAGCAAAATCCGCATCCCACCAGGACTAATTCAGGTAGCTCATCTTCTGAAATACCACCAAGATCTTCTTCATTATAATCTACTAAGGAAGACGGGTATGCTCCTTGAGATGATGATGGTGATAATACCCGTGAACTTAACCTTGGAGGTGATATTTTCTGTTTTAAATCAGCATCCAAATCATGCTTATTCATCTTTGTCTCAATCATTGCTTCCTCTGAGGTTGGTTTAACCTTTGAATAAACAAACAAGTATATAAAAATTATGTAAAATTTAAATATCTTCGGAAAAAGGCATATATGACCAAATCTCCGTATAAATTGAAAAAAATACTAGTGGATATAGTGATAGACTATAAGTACATCGTTCGTAATAATTGAAGAGAAGAAATAAAAAAATCTAGCATTTAATTTTAATCCGTCAAATAAATAAAATCACAAATTACATATATGCCAATGGAATGACTAAAAAAAGAATGTACCTCCAAGTTAATTTCAGGTCTTGTAGAAAAATAATATTGATTTTGTGATTCAGTGGGTGCTAGTTGATTGAGGTCAAGAGACCTACAAAGTTGTTTTCCAAAATGATCCAAGCTAATGTTGTGCTGAAAAACACTAGCATTAGCATCATTCCTCAACATATTACCTTATTCATCTTTCTTAATAGGAATGCCTTGAACTTGTTGTGATTTTCCCACGAAGTTTTCCATCGCCGAAAATTATACTGGTTAAGGTGATGGCTAAAAATCTCTGTGGGAGCACGTATAAATACTAATCAAATATGGTTTCGGAGCACATACTTGAAAAAGGGAGGTTTGGGTTTACCACTTAGCCCCAAATTTTGAATAGCGGTTACTACTTTTACTAATTTTTTATTTAATTAAAATATGTAGAAATTCAAATATAAGAGGTGTGTGGATGGAACAGAACCAGATATTCTGTAATGTTCTCTTTGGTTTCACCTCTTTGGATTATGATCGTCCGTTTTTTTAAATCTCGTGTTTTCATCTTATGTTATAAGAAAGAAAGACACCACAGCAAATTTGTTTTTGTCTGTAGGGTCCATTTGAATTTTTTTTTTTTTGTTTCTTTCTCTCTTATAACACAAGAGAAAAAAATGAAAGGATCTTAATCTCACTTCTTTTAGTGGAACCAGAAATGTTTCTCTTTTAATTCCATTTCTTGTTTTGTTCTATGACAAAATACATTAAACACATACATATCGTATGTCCTACTTGTCCTATTAATACATGTCTACAAACACTACCAAAATGATCAAAATATGGTTCATCTAGATACTAAGGCTATGTTTGGTTTATCATTGCAAATGTACTTTTGCGTCCAAAAGTATGTTTGCACCAAATGAATTCTATAGATACTTTACCCTAAACATATGTTTGTATCTTCTCAACTGTAAACCAAACATATGCTAAAACTCTAAATATAGAAATGTAAGGAAGTTTTAATAAGAAAAGTTCCATCAAAGTCTTTTCTCATTAAATGAGATCAGATATATTAAAAATGTTATAAATATTTGACAAAGATTGTCTAATACAACTATCATCCTTTATGCAAGCTATCTAAAGAAAAAAAAATTGGTACAAAAAAAATGTGACTTATTAAAATTTAAGAAAATGACATATATAGGCCCGTTTGAATGTGTGACACCCAGGGCTGATGAGGGCGGGGAGTGGTCATCGGTGCAAAGAAGGCACTAACCAGGAGCGGCTCTTGGCATGCTTCTAGGTAGAGGGACACATGAATGAACCGATTACACACCGGAATGAGGGGGATCCTGAGTCTGTGTAGGTATAAGACTATACAGTTGAGGAAAACTTATAAAAATTGATTGGTACTACCCATATCAACAAGATGCATCTTCTTTTAGGAAGTTCATCACTTAAGAACTCCACAGTTAAGTGTTCTTGGCTTGGAGCAATTATGGGATGGGTGATCTCCTAGGAAGTTTTCCCAGGAAGCATGTGAGTGAGGACAAAGCATGCTGAAAAGACCTGTGTTGGTCTGTGGGGACAGTCGTCAATCCATAGAGCAGTCAAGGATGTTAAATATGGTATCAGAGCGACACCTCTCCCAGTACGGTGTGGTTCAGGGACGAACCAAGAGGAAGCTGGTGGGCATGTGACACCCGGGGCAGACGACGGCGGGGAGTGGTCGTCGGTTCAAAGAAGGCACGAATAGGGAGCGGCTCCTGGGAGGCTTTTAGGCGGAAGGGCACATGAATGAACCGATTACACACCGGAATGAGAGGGATCCTGAGGCTGTGTAGGTGTAGGACTATACAGTTGAGGATGGCTTATAAGAATTGATTGGTACTACCCATATCAACAAGATGCATCTTCTTTTCGGAAGCCCATCACTTAAGAACTCCACAGTTAAGCGTGCTTGGCTTGGAGCAACTCTGGGATGGGTGACCTCCTGGGAAGTTTTCCCATGAAGCGTGTATGTTGGTCTGTAAGGACAGTCGTTAATCCATAGAGCAGCCAAGGCCATTACAGAATGGGCTTTAAAAAAAAGACATCCATGATGTAGAAGTATAAGCAGAAGCTATTATTAGAAGTAGAAGCTATTTTGCGTTTGGAGGAACTTTATAAAAAGGGCTTTTATGAAATTTATTATAGGGACATTATTGTCTAATAAAACATGACTAAGCCTCATTCTCTCTCTTCTATTCCTTCTCCATTTTTAGAAGCTAGGAATTGTAGCTTATTAAAAAGTATCAATATGTGTTTTTTCACTGCTTTTACCTTTTTTTTAAATAAAAAAACCTCATCCAAACACCTATATTTTTCATAAAAACAACTTTCATTTCAAAAATAAGTGTTTTTTCTTAGAAAAGACTCATCCAAATAGGCTTATAAAAGACAAAGAAATATAGTAGGATAAAATCTAAGGGGCTAAAGAGTAGAAGTGGAGTCGAGTTTAAATTTTGAACTATTTTTGTCTAAGTAAAAAATGAAGCCCAATTGCAGTTTCATATATGGAAAAAGTTTAACAACTGTTGTAATTATGAGAACAAACAAAACACACGTCATGTGACTTGAATAGGTTTGTTTACATCTGTTAGTTAAAAAAAATTAAATGACAGTAATAAGTTCGCCGACTTTTGTGATTCACAAAAGAAAAGGAAAATCATGTTTTATAAAATGTGTCATCCTTTTAACCAAAATAATGTGATTGAGGCTAATATTGTGCTGAAAACACTAGCATCAGCATCATTCCTCAACATACTACCTTCTTTGTATTTCTTAATGGGAATGCCTTGAACTTGTTGTGATTTTCTCGTGAGGTTTTTCATCGCCGTAAATTATACAAGTTAATGTTATGCTTAAAAATCTATGTGGGGCACGTATAATACTGATCAAATGTGGTTTCAGAGCACACTGAATTGGAAAAGGGAGGTTCAGGTTTACCACTGAGCCCCTAATTTCGAATAGCGATTACTGGTTTTGGTAATTTTTATTTATTTGAAATATTATAAAAAATTCAAAAATAAGGGGCGTGCGAATGGAAAAGAATCATATATTAGATTTGTAACGTTCGCATAGATTTCACCTCTTTGGATTTTGATCATCCTTTTTTTTCCATCTCATGTTATAAGAAAGAAAGAGACCAAAGCAAATTTGTTTTTGTCTTGCACCATTCAAATTTGTTTTTGATTCTTTCTCTCTCATAACATGAGATAAGAAATTGGGATGTCTTTCTCCTATAATGATGCTTTTGCACTTCAACGTGTTTTATAAAAAAAATGAGATAAGAAATGAGAGGATATAAATCTCACATCTTTTAGTGGAACTAAAAATGTTTCACTTTTAATTTCATATCATGTTTTGTTCTATAGACAAAATACACTAAACACAAATTAGAACTCATACGTTGTATCCGTTCTATTAACATGTCTACAAACACTACCAAAATGATCAAAACATGGTTCATCTAGATACTTAAGGCTAAGTTTGGTTTATCATTGCAAATCTATTTTTGGTCCCAAAGTACGTTTGGCCAAAAGGAATTCTAAAGATACTTTGTCCCAAACGCATGTTTACGTCTTGTCAATTGTAAACCAAACATGCACTAGAACTCTAATATAGAAATGTAATGGATTTTTTTTTATGAAAACAGATACCATCAAATCCTTTTCTCATTAAATATGAATTGCATTTGATAAGAAAAAAGATTAATCTTACTTTTGAATAACTCAACCTTGGGCAGGAAATGTGACACCCTAAACTCGGTCATCACATGGTTACCCTTTTTACGGAAAAGAACACATTAAAACATTGGTAGCTTTCAGAAAAGAAAACCTTTTGTATCAAATTACCGAAAAGGTACTTATATAAAATTTCCCCATTGGGATCTGAAGTTTTTGGATTACAAAACGGGCCTTAAACAAACAGGCCAACTTCACTAAAAATGTAAACTAAAGAAACAGATAAAACATCAAACTAGGAATGAGGAATCTGGGTACTGAACTCAAAACAAGACTCTAAAAAGCCAGGGACAAACAGAACTACTCCAAAAAGTCGACGATGATCACCAAAGCCTCCTACAGTCTGAGTGGCACAAACACTACCTCCAGATGAGATATCAGACTCTGGATCGATAACCTCACCACCATCGTCGATCGGAACATCGTCCTCTCCGGGGTCCTGCGGATGGTACTCTGCCTCTAGGTCGTCCTCCCACCAGTCGCCTACCAACTCAAGAGGCTCCTCCTCCGGATCCTCTTCGGGATCCTCTTCAGGGTCCTCCTCGATAGGTTCCTCCGGCTCAACGTGTGGATGAAGAGATACAGTGGTATGTAGAGTATGAAGGTACAGCCAGGGAGGTGGAAGTGCCACTGTCCGTGTCTCGATCGTGTGAATCCTCCGGATCGGTTCTCCGTTGGAATTAGACTCAGTCGTCGTAATCGATCCCCGATACGTAGCTATCGTCGCATCATCGCTCACCATCCAGTTCCTCACTAGCCCAGCCTCGTCGAACACCTCATTCCTCGAAATCGAGGGAGCTAGGGGAACGTTTGGTTTCATCCAAAGCACGTACATATACCGATACAAGAAAAGGAAAAGAACATATAGATATGCAAGAGTGAGATACCGTCATAAGATATATCCCACAACAACCATATACATGACACATGCAACACATAATCAAGTCAACAGTTAAATCATGCATAATCATAATATAACCGTGTTATATCAAGGGATCTCAAGCCCGCACAATCAATTTTCGAAAATATGCATGACACTTCAATTTTCGAAAATATGCATGACACTTCAATATAAGGAGCTTTCATCTATGATCATTTGGGAAGAAAACAAAACTTAATATTTTTGCCAAAAACCTTTAAAGTTTCGGCCTTGATACATAATAAAGGTTAGAAATTTTCAAACTTTCCAATCCCTTGGATTTAGCATCCTTATACATCAAGAAGCCTTAATCCATGATCACTTTGGAGAAACATCAACTAAGCACCAATGTCTTAAACTACTTACAGTTTAGGCCTTTACATGAAAATGTGTAAAATCTCTAAACTTTTCCAATCACTTAAACCTAACATCCTTTAGTACAAAGGAGCCCTTGGTCATGATCATCTTGGAATAGAACTCAAATACAAGTCCATACAAGCAAAGTTAAACAAAACCCACCAAAAACAAAAGGCATGGTTTCGGCCTCATCAAGAAAATAGGGTTAGAAGTTTTTGTTTTACACAACCTTTTAGTATGTTGTAGTATGAGTAAAAATAAGAACATATACATTGGTTTCAACTCAAACAGAGTTTTCTACCATTTTTAAGAGATTTTAGAAGTTTGAAATCTTAAAGGAAACTTAAAGCAAAACTATGAACATAAAGACAAGAACTTGAAAAATAAACAACCTAGGATCATTACCCTCAACAATATGAAGAACTTTGATGATGAACTTAAAGTAAAAATCTTGATAAAAAGATGAACTTTAGAAGAGACAAGAAGAGAAAGTAAGGAAATAAGTGTAAGTGTGAAATGTGTGAAGTGAAGAAAAGTGATTAAGTGTTGTAGGTTGAAGTTTATATAGAGGGGGGAGAAGAATATGGGTCATGGCTGGAAGGAAGAAAGAAGAGAAAGAAAAGTTGGTTTGCTTGTAGGGAAAGAAAGAAGGTAAGGTGTGGTAAGGTGGAGGTATGGTGTGGAGGTAAGGTTGGAGAGAGAATGTAAGAAAAGGTGATTTGATAAAAAATTGAAGTATGGCTTGTTGAAAAGGTGTCATAACTTTCACATCAGTCATTCCATTCCCTCTTTGCTCTGCTCCATTGCACATCAGATGATTTTCCCGATCGT
The DNA here is from genome assembly GCA_030762895.1 of Sophora flavescens. Lineage (NCBI taxonomy): Eukaryota > Viridiplantae > Streptophyta > Magnoliopsida > Fabales > Fabaceae > Sophora > Sophora flavescens. Next base: position 237,810,115 of record CM061063.1, read on the forward strand.
ATTTCCCGACGATTTCGCCCGGGTAACACTCGAAATTTTGCCCCGAACAAGATTTTTTGAAAAACTCCAAACCCACACAAAACATCAAAAAAAACACTAATCGTGTCGTTCACGAGTCAAGATTAGGTCTCTAGCTCAGTAAACTTGTACTGGCTGTGAAAACCCAGACCGACTTTCGTCTGAATTTTCGACCAAAAATTTTACTGCGACTTCATACAGTAAAACTACACAAGAAAATAATTTTATTTAAAATAAAATCATCTTCTGGATTTTATCACAAATAATTACATTAAAGCATGTATTTATTGATAAAGAAGCATACGAAAAACAGGGTGTTACAGGAAATACCCCATTGAGTGCACAAAGCACCCCTTTAATATTAACTAATTACCTTTTTTTACCCTATTTGTTCTCTTCTATAGTTCTTCAATGTCTTATTGGTTAAATTTTTTAATAACATTTATTCATCATCATCATCATCAAACTCATAAAAGAAGCCCTTCTTCTTATTTGTATAGTAAGCATTATAATGCTTAGTTCTTAAATCATTTAAAGAGGAAGAAGGGAGCCGTGCTGAAATTCTTGGTTGTTTTGCTATTTCCTTTGGTTCTTCTTATTCCTTGCATGCAAAAATTCTGGTTGCTGCTAATGCTGTCGAAATTGCTCATAATAGAGGTTGTAACACCCCTTTTTCATGTTAAGCCTTTAAGTGCTTATGTGTGTGCTATAAATGTTAAGTTTGTCCTTAGGAGTGTTATGAAGGGCTAAGTGGACTTTCGAAGCAGGAAAATCCCTTTATGGTACATGAGCACGACCGTTCTCATGTATCAGCACGCGCCGTGCTCAAGGCGCGTGTCTTATGACTGTCTGAGCCACAAGCACGACCATGCTCAAGGGGAGCACGACCGTGTTGGAAAACGCACTTGTTGACGTAAAAATTGTCTGCCCGTGCTTAAGTGAGAACGACCCCGTGCTTATGTTAAGCACGACCGTGCTTAGGGGGAGCACGACCGTGCTCGGGTCTGAAGTTATAAATAGAGAGCAGTCTGTGAGGGTTTCAAGTGAAAACCCTCTTTCTGGCACATTGGACAATCCTAGTGTGATAGAAACCCCTTCCCTTTCTCTTCCCTTGAACCCTTTGAAGTTCTTGGTGTTCTTTAGTCCGTTTGGGAGAGATGTCACGTGCGTTAGTGCCATCTAAGGTAATGTTGTAATCCCTTTTTAATCTCATTTTCCCTTTTTCTTAAATTGGAGTTTTTTGGTCAATCCTCTTGTGTTTGACCAAGGCTTGCAGAGTTCGTCGAGCCGCTTGAGGGAACGAGATTAGTTTGCTTACGTTGTCATAAGTTGGGATCTTCATACCATGTACAGGGAGAAGGGATAGAACGAACATGTAGGCATTCGGGGTAGCGTAAGATGAAGGGTTAACCCATGACCCTATCGTATGTTATTTGCCTATTTGACGTTGTTGCTATATGTATGACGTGATTTAAATGTTATTGGCATGCTTTGTTTATCGTACTATTTGTTCATAATTTATGATGATGACGCTGTTATGTATTGATGATGGTATTGCCATGGATGTTGATTTGACTGTTTGGTTGATGTTGTGAGGCGTAGAACGCTGATGTTAATAAGACGTTAAAAGACGTTAATAATGATGTTTGAGAATTAAGGGACGTTTTCCCAATTGATCATAAGACTTGAACGATTGTAAAGAAAGTCGAGGTTAATGCTCAAAGGCTTAGTTAAGACCCTAGGACTGATTCTTGAGTGTTTAGGGACATTAATAATGAAGCTGGAATTAAAGGATTAATTCCCCTTAGTTATAAGACATGAAGAATAATTGAGAATAATAAAACTGATGTTGATGGTTAGTAAAAGCCAATTAGGATTGGTCCTTGAATGCCCTAGGAAACTTAATAAGGGTTCTTCAACCCTTCTGCCCAGAAACAGTACGGCCATGCTCTGTGAGCACGACCATGCTCAATAGTCATCACGACCGTGCTCCCCTAGACAGAACATAATGCAGAAACATGAAACAAGGGTGTTTCACCCCAAATGTCATCAATGATGTAATAAGACACCAAATGAAGTAAAGGCAAGCTAAATAACTTAATCAAGACTCAATGAAGATAAATAAATAACAATTGATAAGATGTTGTACCTTGGTAGCCGAGTGGCCGAAGGGACCTTGATGCTTATTGGCCAAGGTGTTGAGCTCTGGTGCTTATTGGCCAGAGTGTTAAATGATGTTGTACCTTGGTAGCCTAGTGGCCAAGAGGGCCTCGATGCCAAGTGGTCGAGGTGTTGAGCTCTGGTGCTTGTGACACCCGGGACCGACGAGGGCGGGGAGTGGTCGCCGGTGCAAGAAGGCACGGACAAGGAGTGACTCCTAACAAGCTTCTAGGCGGAGGGACACATGAATGAACCAATTACAAACCGGAATGAGAAGGATCCTGAGACTGTGTAGGTATGGGACTAGTTATACAATGGAGGATGGCTTATATGAATTGATTGGTACTACCTGTAACACCCCGATTTTCGCTGCTTCGTAATATCGGTAATAAATATATAAATATATATTTTTATCCGAGACTTAGAAAATGATTTTGGATAAACCAAGGTCATTTCCTTGTTATACTTATTTTCATAAGGTTACGGGGAAGTTTTTGGTTGAAAACTCAGACGGAAGCCGGTCTGCTGTTTTCTGTGTTTTCACTGACAGTAAAAGTTTACTGCTCAGAAGACCTAATTTTGAGTCGTGAACGAGATGAAAAATGTTTTTATAGTATTTAATACGACACTGGAAGTTTTGAAAATTTTGGTAAAAAAATTAAAATATTATATTTGTTGCGGGCATATACGTTGAGATGTCTCTAGGCAGAGCCTGAGTCCGATGAATCGGGAAGTCGGCAAAGTTTCAGAGATATTGGATTGACCGACTTGACGAGCATTTATGACGAGTTTATCCTATCATAAATTGCCATAATGGCACATTTATGGCAACATTAAATTTTGTTATGAAATGACCAAAATGCCCTTGTCTTTTTATGACAATTTCTAACAATTGCCATTGGACAAGTTGATCAAAACCTTGCCCCATCCTCACGGCTTCAATAGTTCCATCTTCTCTAAGTTAGTTGTCATCTTCATATAAATACCAATCTTCCATTTCCATGTTCTTTTCTTCAAAGTGTTCATAATTCGTCCGATTTTGCCTAGCAATTCTGACCAGTTTCTGTTTTGAATCTCGAAAAACTTTCAACATGAAAGTTGTTAATCTTTCTCTCTTCGTTCCAACGACATAAATATCATCCAAAACGGACAAGTATGTTGAGATATCCACCCAAAATACTAAAACTGTTCTAAAACCCTAACTATGTTCATCTTCTTCTTTAAGTTTCTCAAGAACACCATAAGAAACCTTGAAGAACATCATCCAAATCTTGATTTCCTTGAATCATCAAGAGGTAAAAACTTCTTCTCTTGACATTTGAATCATTTCTCGTCACAACCTTTGTAGATTCATGGCTAAGATTCATATGTTCTTCATTTGTTCAAAGTTCATGGAGCAAGATTCAAAAATTCATAACTAATTCTAGAAAAATCCTTTTGACATGAAACCAATTGCTATGATCTTATAATCATCTCTATTTTCATCATATAGAAGCACAGGATCATGTGAAATTTCTTTCCCTAATTTCTGGTCATGGCCGAATCTAGGTCAAAGTTGTGTTCTTAGGTTTTGTTTCATTTTCATGACTTGATTCATGATTCAATCCTTTTATATCTTGATAGTTCTTGTATTCAAGTATATAGAAGATCAAAAATCAAACTTTAACCTATTTGTTTCTTCAAAATCCGAAACCCTAGGTTTGTGTACTTAAGGATTTTATGATTCAAAAGTTGTTTGTAACACTTGAATCAAACTCTAAACTTGGTATGTTGATTTAATCCAAGAGTTGATGAAATTTCAAAATTTCTAGCCTAAAAATCTTGAGGAAACCGAACCCTAGTTCTTAGAACTAGATGAGTTTAGTTCATGTTCTTAGTTCATAATCATGGTTAAAGTGACTAATCATTTCTTAAGTAACTTATGGATCATTAATCCCTAAGTTAACCAAATTTTAATTTTCCTAACCTAGAAAATTGGTTGAAGCCGAACCCTAACCTTCATAATCCAAGTGTATTGTTATTTGATTTGATTTATTTTGGTTGCAATTCGTTTGAAGGAAACAACTGAGTTAGCTGATTTACACTGACGAAGAGGAATCGGATCGAGTTCGGGAGATTAACAGAAACTATAGTGTAGCCTTCAAGAGGTAAGGGGGGTATGCCTGAGGAGTTTAAGATAATCTCATGTTTGTTTGTGGAGTCATTTATTAATTTTATGTATAAAATATTTTATTATATTGTACTGTTTACTATTAATTGTTAGATTAATGTGATGCTTATATGAGTAATTGAATTGATGTGATGTGTGGATTTACATGATTATAATTATTTGTTTATATTATAATTGTGATGCATGTCATAAATTGATATATGCCATGCTATTATGTGATTGGAATTTATCTGCTGTTGAGTGTTGGACTGAGTAACCTGACATTGGTCAGAGTGTTGGACTGAGTAACCTGACATTGGTCAGTGTTAAAAACTTTAATTAAGGATAAAAACCTTAATAAGCTTGGATAATTAATCAAAGGGATTAATTTGAGAGATTTTGAGAAAAATGAAAAAAAAATTATTATTTTAATAATATTTTGTGGAAACAGTGTAAATAAGCCATAGTAAGGGCGAAACCGTGAAATTTTTCACAGGCTTTAATTTTTATATAATAAATTCAATTTTATTATAAAATGTTATTTAAAGTGATTAAGTTCCGAAAATAATATTTATAGCAGTCAGAACAATTACTTCTGACAGATAAACGATACAAGTTATTTAATATTATTTATTTAATATTATTAAATATTAAATATTTAATTATTTAAATATTCGAAAAATTAATTATTAAATTTTATTATTATTGAAATTTTTTTTTTAGTTGAACTTGGTTGAGAATTAATTTTGAAGTGAAACAATTGGAAATAAAGAGATTTATCAATGATTTTCGGATTTTATCAACGTTTTAACAGAAAAATGATTTCTGTAAAAATATTTTATTCAGTGAAGTTATTCCGTTAAACTTGGATAAGTTTTCGGAGCTGTTGTTTTGTATTTGATTTTCACTGAGCGAAATGTTTTACAAGCAGATAAATAAAGCCTAGAAACCGAGACGTCGGGGTTCTAGTGTGGTATGGACACGTAGATCAAGGATCTGTGTCATGGGACGGAGTGTCCTGCAAAGTGGTTGTTTTTGGACAGGATGTCCTAAGTTGATGTGGACAGTGTGAGTTCCATATCCGCGAGCCTAAAACTGGTGCATCGGTTTAAGGGCATCGTGATTGAGCATTCGGACTGTATGTCCTATGTTGAGATTAAAAGATTTGGACTGTGTATGTCCTGTATTTGTTTTAAAGTGAAAAGTCTTAATTAAAAGAATTAAGCATGGTCGTTAAGCTTTGTGCTTCGACAGGGAAAAATTATTACGACAAAGAAAACAAAGCGAGAATAAAAGTTTTTCTCATGCATTCAATGGCAATTGTGTCATGTGATTATGGGCATTGAATCCAGAGTGGATCAATGTAGATGGCAGACGTGTCGAGAGAGATGATGATCATTGTGTTCGTGGGGACCAATGAGTTACCTTGTGTATGACTACAACAATGGTTGGAGAGTTGTCACAAGGGGCCGTATGACTGAGCTGCAATAGCTGTTTGAGTGGCTATCATACGAGGTCGGATAATATTTGTGCATAGCTACAATAGCCATTTGAGTGGTTATAGCACAAGTGACCCTGTACATAACTGCAATAGCTGTTTGAGTGGTCATGTATCTCTGTACAACTGCAATAGCTGTTTGAGTGGTTGTCACAGAAGGGTCGTGTGAACAATTGCAAAAGCTGTTTGAGCATTGGTCACATGTGATTGAGATGGATTATCCGACAGTGTATTTGTGTACAACTGCAATAGCTGTTTGAGTGGTTGTCACAGAAGTGTCATGTGAACAGTTGCAATAGCTGTTTGAGCACTGGTCACATGAATGTGCCGCTATTTCCTAACTGGAATGGGGGAATAGTGTCATTGCTTTGCATGAGCATCCTAATGGGAATGGGGATGTGCACAATTGTGTCGTTGCTTTGCATGAGCATCCTAACGGGAATGGGGATGTGCACAATTGTGTTAGGTGCTGGCATGAACATCCTATCGGGAATGGGGATGTGCACCATTGATTTTCTTGGGCATTGTTTTGTTCGTTTTTACAATGCGCCATGTCCGAGCCTGATCAGCTTGAAACGAAACAGAAAGTTGTGGGATCTCCGGAGATTAGGTACCAAATTAGAGATTGAACATAGAAGTGTCATGCATTCTTATAAAATGACGATGACTGTCGGGCATGAAGCCCTGTGAATTATATCATTCTACTGTGATAATTAATGTTATTATACTGTGAATACTTGGTAATTGCTACTTGAGAGTCGTGCATGGGGTTGTCTTATAAAACTCATATATTGGAAACTCACCCTTACAAACATATCAGGTTTATGTTACACTAAGGTAGTACTTCGGTACACTAGTACGGATGAAGCGAAGGAATTCACTGAGTCGTTCGAGGACTTAACTCTTAGATGCTTGAAGAAGTATTCGTTAGTGGAAATATCACGAGGGTGATGATTCAGGATCTACATCAAGTACGTACCAGACTTTGAGCGTGGAGACATCTTTATCGCCTCTCTGATTTCTTACCGATTTTCTGGTAAATTAGGAGTTTATATGTTTTGATACTTTCATAGTTCCGGAAGTAGAGGTATCCTCACCGGATATTTCGATGGGTTGGGAAAAACTATGGTGGTCTTCCCAACCGTGATTATTAGTACTGACCAGCTATAGGACTTTTGGGTATCTTATAAAGTAGTGGTACTTGGTTAGTCTGGACGCGTGATTATTGAAAGTCATTCTTTTGAGTTGTAATTCCAGATTACCACTACGTTACAATTACTCCTTTATTTTCTTATATTAAGTCTTTTGGAGATGACCTGTTATGTGAAGGTCCACGTGTAAAATTCTCATGATACCTATTTATATTATGTTAATGGTGTTGGATTATATATATGGAGTAAAAGAAAAAGAAAAAAAAATTATCACTAATTTTGAAAGGGATTAATAACTAGAAAATTATATTTTCCGAAAGCAACCAGCAAAACTATTTTATTGAGTGTATTTCCGAAATAAGTTACGTAAATGTGATAACCTGAAAATGGGGTGTCACACTACCTATATAAACAAGATGCATCTTCTTTTCTGGAGCCCACCACTTAAGAACTCCACAGTTAAGCGTGCTTGACTTGGAGCAATTCTGGGATGGATGACCTCCTGGGAAAATCATGTGAGTGAGGACAAAGTACACTGAAAATACCCGTGTTGGTTTGTGGGACAGTCATCAATCCATAAAGCAACTAGGATGTTAAAAATGGCATCAGAGTGGCACCTCTCCCAGTACGGTGTAGTTCGGGACGAACCAAGCAGAGGCTGGTGGGCATGTGACACCTGGGGCCGACAACGCTAGGGAGTGGTCGCCGGTGCAAGAAGGCACAGAGAAGGAGCGGGTCCTGGCAGACTTCTAGGCAGAGGGACACATGAATGAACCGATTACACATCGGAACGAGAGGGATTATGAGACTGTGTAGGTATGGGACTATACAGTAGAGGATGACTTAAATGAATTGATTGGTACTACCTATATAAACAAGATGCATCTTCTTTTCGGGAGCCCATCACTTAAGAACTCCACAGTCAAGCGTGCTTGATTTGGAGCAATTATGGGATGGGTGACCTCCTGAGAAGTTTTCCCAGGAAGTGTGTGACTGAGGACAAAGCACGCTGAAAAGACCCGTGTTGGTTTGTGGGAACAGTCATCAATCCATAAAGCAGCTAGGATGTTACATGCTTAATGGCCAAAGTGTTAATTAAAAGATTAAATATTAAAAGATAATGTTGAACCTTGGTAGCTTAATGGCCAAGGGGGGCCTCGATGCCAAGTGGTCGAGGTGTTAATGGTGATAAAACTTGGGTAGCCTAGTGGCCCAAGCGGAGGTTGTGATTGTTTGATTGTGTGCTGTGTTGCTCATGCATTCACGCATCGAAGATGTTAGTAGGGGATGTTCAACATAAGGGAGGTCGTCAGAGAGTAAAATGATCTGGCCGTCCGCGGTGATTCATCCGAGAGTTAGGTGAATCTGGCCCCCCGCGGTGGCGCATCCTAAAGTACAGTGTGTCGGCTATCCAAAGGATTCACCCATGGTTTGGTGGACTGCCGGTGTTGGTGCTTAATGACCAATGTGGATATGTAACTCCGAAGTTGACATTCTGATGTAGATTGGATCCAAGTGCATAATGGTGTAATGGAGTAGAGTTGCACCACATAGCATGCAATGATTGAACTGTTATGGATGATGGATATGTGTTATGCATGATGATTTGTGATAACATGTTCTGTTTGTATGATGCATGCTCACTTTGCTAACTGCTTCCTTTCCGTTATGTTTATATATATGTTTCTTACTCCCCGTCTTCGTTGTTTACTTTTCATGTATCTTTTTTGTTATATAGAGGACGGTGAGCAGCTTGCTGAGGAGTGACTCTGAGAACCGCTACTTGTAGTCTAGGATTTCTTTAGGGTATGTTTGGATTGATGGAATGTGGTGGAATGGAGGGGAGTGGAGTGGAATGGAATGTTGCTCCATTGTTTGGATAACATAAAAGAGGGTGAAATGTAATGGAAGGGAATGGAACCTATTCCATCCCTTTCCATCATTTTGCTTCATTTTTCTTCCCCCCAAATTGGAGGGAATGGGATGGAATCAGAAATTATTTTTGTTATAAAAATATAAATTTACTCTTTTATCCTCCATTCTACATGTTACATATTCCACTCTTCCATCTTCCAACTCTTCTGTTTCATCTGTTCTTCAAACTTACTCGGTTGATCAACTACTGTCTGATCCATCATGTGGTCATTGTTTATCGTGGTTTGAGCTCTTCTCCTCCGCTTGGGGTTTGCTCAGCATCTGTTCTTCAACCTGGCTCATTTGGTCAGAGTTTCTCTAGCATGTCATTTGTAGGTACGGTTGTAAACTTTATTTTTACCATAAAAAGACTTGTATATCATCCACATTATGGAGCCTTTTTTATGTTCTTCTAGCTTTCCTGATGTACATTTCTGCCTAAACTTTCTAGTTCTAGAATTTCCAATACATCCCATTACAATTTGTGATTTCCTTATTTTTATTTATGCCTAAGCTTTTATCTCTGGCGTAGCTGGAGTGAAGTCTGCTGTCATGCAGCACTCTTCGCTATCTGCTATGCCTTGTAATGCAGAAACAACCTGAAATTACCCAAGTGTATATATGTAATTTAAATGAAATGTTGTTGGCAATGTATAACTAATATTGCCCCTATACTTTGTAATTATCTGCATAGCTTTTTCAGTAGGAGGGTACTTGGTTAGGGGGTTGGACTTTTATCAATCAACCATTTAACTTATAAAAAAAAAGTGTTTTTAAAATGAGGGTAATATAGGAACAAAAAATTTATAACCCATTCCGTTCGGTCCACTTTCCAAAATATGGAACGTGAACTTTGTTCCATTACATCATAAAATATCCAAACAATGGAGTGGTATTTTTATTCCGTTCCGTTCCATTCCGTTCCGTTCCGTTCCATTATGTTCCATTCCGTTCCGTTCCATTATATTCCATCAATCCAAACGAAGCCTAGTTTATGTTGTTATCCGATGTGTTCCAAATTTTGGTTATACCATCTCTATAATGTGATATCGGGGTTGGGTTTCGTTATGTTTGTTATGTGTTTCTTTATAAAACTTGTTTTATTTTCCGCGTTTGAGAATTCTGTTACAATGTGGTATCTTCTACCCGTTGGCTTTATTATTATGATATAATATGCATGTGTTCTCTTTCTTTATCTTTTTATCACTCTTATGTGTTATGAAAACATGTAGGGTACAGGGTGTCATATTTAGTGGTATAATGCCCTTCGTTACATTAGCAACCCAAATTACTTTTGTATAAAAACTTTAAAACATTTAAATTAAATAACCGAGTCATAAAATTTTCACAATATAATTTAAGTCTGAAAGTATCTTGTATATTCAAAATAATTAAATAAAGTAATAGTGCTAAATAAATCAATTATATCCAAATAAAATAAAGCCTCATAAATATTAATTAATGAAAAACCACACAACTCTTTTACAGTTTTTTTTGCCTCAAAACACGGGCATCTAATAAACCAAAAGAAATAAACTAGAACTAATATATTCAAGACTTTCTCAAGTCGCTGCACCATCTATGTCACCACCTGTAAACTCTGAAAGATAACACCACTAATGAAATTTACAATCTCAGTAAGTAAAACACAGTTCTAAAAGGTTTTCGAAAAGATGTTGCTTTCAGCCGGCTCGGTAACCGGAAAAACAACCTTGGTAATCCGCCATTTTCAAAAAGAATATAATATCAAAATATTTCAAATAATAACATAAATAAACTACAACATATACAATAATATCCACAAAACAAACATATGAGTGCAATAACATCCCATTTCCTTCTCTTCGTAGGAGTCCCTTTGCCATGGTCTCACATTAGGCCAATTTGTCATCGCTACGAGTTAGGCCCTTTGCCATCTCTACGAAGGAAGTATCCACAACTTTGCAATGTCCAACATTGCCTTCTCCATGTAGGAGGCCTTTTGCCATCACCTCGTATAAGGCCAATATGTCATCACTACGAGGTAGGCCATTTTCCATCTCTATGAAGGAGGTACCCATACCCTTGCAATAACCATCAATGCCTTCTCCTTGAGGGAGGCCCTGTAACAGCCTGACTTTAATTACGTTGTTTAACCGTCTAAAATATAATTAATTATATTTTAATCTGAGTTCAATAAAATGATTTTACATAAAATAAAATCATATTCATACTCTACTTTATGGTAGAGAGTTACGGAGAAATTTTGGGTTGAAAATTTAGACGGAGCCCGGCTGCGTTTTCACTGACAGTAAGATTTTACTGAGCAGAAACCCTAATTTCGACTCGTGAATGAAACCATTAAGTTTTATATTTTGTCTCGGACAATTTTCCAACTTTAAAAAAAAGAATTCATTAGGAATGAAATTAATATTATTTTATTCGGGCGTAATAGTTGAGAAAACGCTTAAAACCTAAATCGGGGGATAAGTCGGGTAAGCGACAGAGTCGATTATGGAGCTGAGGTATTAGGAGAGGTTAGTGCAGAAGAGAGGACAAGGAGTTCGGCCTTCAATTGTAGTGATCAGGAATTTTCAAGTGAAATGACCAAAATACCCCTAAGCTTAACCTAATCGACATTGAGTTAAATTTTAACCATGGTTAAGTAACCATTGTTAGACTCAATGGCTTAAAGATTTTGATATATGACAAATACAACTTAATGTGTATGCAAGTGTTTTAGTGTCAAATTGCAAAGACAGGTATCAAGCAATAAGCAACAAGTTCAGTGAGCAATTAAAATAGAATATTCAAGGAAGAACTCGAAGAAATCAAAAGAGCTACATGGAGGAATCAAAGAGCAAAGACAAATATCAAAGGATCATCAAGATCGAGCTTAACGGAGATTTTTAGATTTAAGTTTTAGATGATTTGTAAGAGAAAGAAATCTCTTAGTCACAAATAGCTCAGTTAAAAAGATGCATGAAGAAAATCAATTTTCATAACCTGCATTAAAAGGAATAAGTTTTTGTTAATGAAAATGATTTTTTTGGAAATAAGAACAAGATTCTAATCCTGCTCGTCCAATAAAGTGCTCGACCAACTAAAGTGACAGAAGTGCTCGTCCAACTAAAGTGACAGAAGTGCTCGACCACTAAAGTGATACAAGCGCTCGTCCACTAAAGTGACAGAAGTGTTCGTCCACTAAAGTGATAGAAGTGCTCGTCCACTAAAGAGATAGAAGTGCTTATCCACTAAAGTGACAGAAGCGCTCCTCCACTAAAGAGATAGAAGCGCTCGTCCACACAAGTCTTTGGGCTTGCTAAGTACTTAATGAGAAGCTCCGTCCAATGACGTGACATATGGAGCTCCTCTACTAGGTTACGTTCAACCAGTTAAAGGAGTATCCGTCCAATGACGTGGCATATGGAGCTCATCTACTATCAACCACGATCCCTGAGGATTGAAGACGACGCCAATGTAGAATCTTATTTCAAGAACCAGAATCAAGAAAACAGATTATGTTATCAAGATCCAAATTTGTTTTAATTGATCCCAACCACTATAACTTGTTTTCTATATAAAGAAGGATCAAAGGAACACTTTCACACATATATAGAAATATCATATCGATCATAACAACTGTGAAAATCATTCATCATCTTTCTTGTGCTTATTGTGAAATGTGTGTTTCGTTCTCATAAGTGCTTCAATTTGTTTATCTGACTATTGAGAGTTAGGAATCAATTTTTCGTTTTATTTGATTGTAAAGAGAGAGGGAGTCTCTTTGAGTGATTAGGGTGAGGTATCCCTAAGGAAGAACATTGAGGCTCTTCACAAGAGTGTGGTATCTCGAGGTGAAGGAGTGCTCTGTGGTGTAAAGGTTTTTCAAGCTACCTGACTAAAGCTTGTTGTGTTAGTGTATGAAAACCCACAGGTGGAATGGGGACTGGATGTAGGTCACAGTGGTGGTGACTGAACTAGGATAAATCTGGTTGTGTGGTATCTCTAAACTCAAACTCCTTTGCTTTCTGTTTATGTTCAAGAACCTGTGATTTTGATGTTTAAAATTCAATATAATTTCTGTTCTTGATCTCTATAAACTGTATTGAAACCTGAGTCCGATTGTAATCAAGTCTGTGTTATCTGTGTTCAAAACTGAGTTGATCAAAACCATTCTTGATTGCTGAAACTGAACTAATACTGAAACTGAAACCTGCAAGTTTGTTCTTGATTGTTAATGCTTATATCTGAAACTTGCATAACTTGTTCTTAATCTTTAAAGGCTTAATCAGTTTCTGTATTTTTTTTATTATTAAGTTTTGAATCTGAACCTATTATGTGATCTATTAAATCTGAATCAACTTTCTTATCTTCATCATCTTCCAATTCAAGATTTTATATAAACCCTTCATCGATTTTGTAAAAGATCATGAGGCCGCAACTCTGATTTGAAAATTTTTAAGAGGGAAAGATTTTAAGAAAACTCAAATCACCCCCTCTCGAGTCGTTGAAGCCAAAACAACAATCATGGTTAATTCTTGTGGACAAGAAGCTTAAGTTGACATAGGCAAAAACAAGAAGGGGGGGGGGGTTGAATTGTGTTTGTTAATAATTTTCGAAAACAACCTTTAAAACAATTTTTGTACTCAAGCAGATTAGAAACAGAAGCAAGCACAAAAACAAAGATCCTTTTTTTAAAAGACTTTAACAAGAGCAATATCAAAACCCCACAGTTAGTATAAGCAAATAAAACTGAAGAGTTTAGGGATAGAAGATTCACACAAGAGATTTTATCCTGGTTCACTCTCTTCCAACCAAGAGATACGTCCAGTCCCTTCGACTTGAAGGGTTTATCCACTATTTCTCCAAATAGATTACAACCAAGTATTCAACACCTCTCCACGCTACAAGTATTCCTTTTTTACCAAGCCTCTTCAGGCTCTAACTCTAACAAAGAGATATAATGTTTGATCTTCTTAACTCACTATGTGTGAGAATATGACAGTTTAAGATCAGTTGAATATTACAACAATATTCAAACTAAAGAATACAGACTCTTGCTCTTGAAAGAATATTAGAATGAGTGATTATCGATTAGAAAAAGTTTATCTAGCAAGGTTGTGCAAGCCAGAGCTATTCTTCAGTATATGAGGTTTTCAATTTATAGTGACCTTCTTCTTCACTTGTATTTCTTCAATGGTTACTTTGAATAATCCCATTTAGAGATAACATTTAATGCATGATATCCGTTGTGAATGATAGCTTGATTGTGGCAATACTGAATAGTACTCTTGGTTATCGAGGTAGCATGAAATAGGAGGCTTACTCCTCTGAGTAGTGCAGCTTGAGCACTTGTTGTTCCTCCTTTGTGTAAAACCAGCTTTTTCGATCATAAAGTTGTCATCGTACAGATCGTTTTGCAGTAACTTATTGTACGATTCTCCTTTTTGAATTTCTTGATGGTACTATGTTTCTTTTACAACAAGGTGAAAAAATTAAATCAGATAAAACAAATGTGAGGAATAAATATTCTATTGAAATAAATATCAATCATTTGAAATAAATTCAAGAGATTCGGATTGCATTTAACTCATTCTAAGATGGAGCTCATCTAAAAAGAAACTCCGTCGACTCACTTATATGAGAGACTAAGTCTGTTCAAAATTTTACTTTGCTCGTCTGATGACGTGGCATATCCTTTTGTTTATCAAGTCTTCGGACTTGCTATTCCTTAATGATTTATAAAGATCTCCGTTTAGTGATGTGGCGGTTAGAGCTCGTCTACTAGATTACTTTATGTTTCAGTTCATTTACTTGTACTAATTACTTCTGTCTGCTTACATGCCAAGATGGACGTGCTTATTATCAAGTCTTTGGACTTGCAGTACCTATCAAGTTATTTAGGTATTCATCTAGCGAATATTTAGAGCTTCGTCTACTTTAGTAAGCTAGTCTAAAGAAGTAACTTTACTAATGTTTTTTATCAGCCCGTCTACAAGGGTGGACTCGTATTTTTCAATGAAAACTTTATCCCAAGTTTATTTTACTTATATCAAAGTATTCCTGCATAACTGAAAGCACATGTTAGATCTCAACTAACACTTTGCCAAGCAATTTTAATCCATTTGTTAGCATCAAAACTTAGAGATTATTAAATGCAAAACCACTTTGGTTCCAACAATCTCCCCCTTTTTGATGATGAAAAAACTAATTAAATTTGAAAAACAAAGTCTAAGAGAGCTTGAAGGACTCCCCCTAAGACAGAGCATACAAATATTTAAGCAGAATAAGCATATGAAAAACAACTTCATATAAGCTCACAATTAAGTGCAACAACTTATCATACTTAGAATATATATACGGGAATAAACATAAGTATCAGAGCATCAGATATCAAAGCAAATAAGCAAACATAAGTATATCATAGCAGTTTAGCAAGTAGAAAAGAGTATGCAAATGCAAACACATAAGAGCTTTTCAAAAACTGACTTTATATATATATAATTCTCTTTTCTTTCCTTTCTCCCCCTTTTTTTCATCAGCCATAAAGGTAAAAGGAGAGGACCATCATTGTCAGTACAAAAAAAAAAAAAGATTAAGCAGTAGGAGGTGGTGGGGGAGGAGGGTTCTGAGCTTGACTTTTCTTGAAGTTCATGAGGAATTCAAGCATTTTATTCACAATCTCTAGGGTTGGAGCCATTGAGGTTTGAACTTGCTGATGAATATCCTCCTTAATCTTCTCAGTCAACTTTTCAACCTTCTTATCTACTAACTTGCCAACCCTTTCATCAACTAGTTTTCCAAGAACTTCTTCAATATTAGATGGCAGAGTCTGTTGCCTTGAGCTTTCTGCAGACTCTTGAAATGTGCTCAGTGTTCTTGAATGATCTTCAGGGTGCATTACAACTAGTGCTAAAGGTTGAGAAGATTGTCTTTCTGATGAGCTCTGTTGGTGACAGGATTCAGCAATATCTTCTAAACTATCAGCAGTGACAATTTGACCATGTTCTTTAGCAACAGGTTCATCTGTGATAGGCTTCGGAGTAGGTAGGGGCTTTTTTGAGATCTCCTATGCCCATATAATAGAGTAGATAAAATCCACAATTCTACTGTTTATTAGAAGTCCCCAGAGGTCTTTATAGATCATATATCTAAAGTGTGAGAGATCACACTTCCCTCTGACCTTGGGAATATCCTTCTTTTCTTCTTCAGACAGACCAGAGGAAGATGCCTCTCTAGTGCAGTGGATAATGTGAGACTTCCAGAATTCAGTAGCTCTATGCTCATTGATCAACTCAATGGATTCAGTATTTATAAGGAAATCCAGCATTGAGTAGTCAAAGGTTTCTTGATCAAGATCAAGCAATGCTGACTCAGCTTCAGGTATCACTCCCTTGAATCTTCTGGTCTTCAAGTCCTCGTCCTTATTAAGATCTAGCATTGGCAATCTTGACCATACCCTGTAGGGCTTGATTCCAATCCTAGTTGCTTCATTATGCCTCAGCCAGAATTGAGGGACAAAATGCGCGGCTCAATCAGCTCTGATTTGACTGAATTCCCACTTCAGCATATCATAGTAGAGCTGATCTAGAAAGAAATTAGAAGCCTTCCCATAGACTCTGGGATGCTCAAAAGACACCCATTTAGTGTCCCTTGGCATGATCATGGGGACATGCTTAGAAGATCTTGCTCTTCTCTCAGGAATGGTAGGAAGATTTTTCCTTTTGGGGTCAGTCTCCCAGACGGGTATGATATGTCTCTCAACTCCATCAGTAAGTGGTATGAAAGGAGGAGTTTTGACAAGGTTTGGGTAATTTTTTCTTGGGGGGGGGGGGGGGGGGGATTTGGTTAGAGGTAGGTGAGTGACTAATGGCCCTAAGTCATTGTGCATTTGAAAAGGCACATTCTTGATTAATTTACACTCAGGATGAGGTAGGTAAAGGGGTTCAACAGATGGGCTAACTTCTTCCTCATACTCAGGCAGAGGATACCATCTGTCTGGAATGTGTTCGGGTTGGGGTTGGTGAGAATGAAACAAAATTTTCCATTCCCTTTTTACCTTGACCCAATCCTCAGATTTGTCATTATAAAGGACAGAAGTTGGGGTGAAGGGAAATAATGTTCTCAAAGATTTGTCATTATCGACAGGGATAGTAGATTGAAATTGTGGAGTGGCTATTTGTGTTGGTTGGGGTGAAAGGGGTGTGGGAATGTATACATCATTTGGAGAGGAGACAGGCACATCATCTATCCTAGTTTATAAATTAGACACTAGGGCATCTACTGCTATTTGAACATGATCATTAGCAGAGATGATTACCTTAGGAGTCTTAGTTGATCTGGCTTTTCTTGCTGGTTGCCTTCTAGGTTTAGTTGGAATAGGCACAACGGCCTCAGCAGCAGTAACATAGGTCTTTTGCTTCTTTAGAATTGAATTGATATGAATACTGTCCTCATCAGCTTCCTCATCTTCATTGTGAGAGAGCATAATTCTTCTTTGCTTCTTAGCAGCAGGGGCATCAGAAGTTTCTTTGATAATAATGCCACTTGCTGGTCTCTTGGGGTTAGGCTCCCTTGTAGCAGTGGTCTTTTGCCTAGTTACCCTTTTAACCCCTAGGAATTCAGCATTATTTTTTTCAACGATCTCTTCTTTAGCCTTCATCAACTGCTCAGTCTTAGCCATTGCAGTAGCAGCATAGGTACTGAGGTTCATGTTGTCTATATTCATCTTTCCAAAGTCTACAACAGACATTGGTTTATCAATCAAAATCCTAGCTTGCTCCTCAAGAGTCTTTGCAGCAAGAAACTCATGAATTCCTTGAGCCTTGAAAATCTTGGAGAGAAGATGGCAGAAATGAAGTGCAAAGAGTCTTTTCTTATTCATCACAGCGTCTTTGAATCTTCCATACAGGATTCTTGGAAGATTGATTTTTGATTGTGAGAAGATGGCAAAGACAGAATTTGTGAAAAGAGGAGAGGTTGTCCTTGGATCCAACCTTGTGAAGAACCACTTTGTTTAGAAGCTGATGAAGGATTCGAACGATGTCCTTCATTTCAATAGCCTTCCAAGTGTGATTTCTGACTGTATCCTCCTTCATGAGACAGACTTCAATGGTCTCAGAGCCACCCATGACTCAGTAAAGGCTAAACCTTCCTGAGCACAGAAGATTGCATCAGCAATAGTCTTCTCTGAGATTGTAATCTTCTCTCTTAGCATAGTTGAGAAGAAATCAGTATCAGTCAGTTGGACGTTTCTCCAGAAATCCCTGATCAAGTTGGGAAAGACAGACTTTCTCCACGAAGAGTCCTCCCCACCCAGCTGTATTGACATATTAGCTTATGTCTAGATTGTAGTCTTGCAGCACACCGAGGTTGAAATGATGCTCTATAGCCAAGTTGAGCTTGTCCACGTTAAAGGTTGAAGAAGAAGCCATTTTTAGGTGATCAAAGAGCTTAGGGTTTGAAAGCAGGGAGAAGTAAAGAGAGAGAGCTAGCTCGAGAGGTTATGGAAGCGTAAAGTTTTTCTCGGAGGGAAATGATGTAATTTTGAATATCAAAGCAGAGAGAATAAAGGATAAATTTGTCTTGTGAAATAGTACTTTTGGTTATCGAGGTAGCATGAAATAGGAGGCTTACTCCTCTGGGTAGTGCAGCTTGAGCACTTGTTGTTTCTCCTTTGTGTAAAACCAGCTTTTTCCGTCATAAAGTTGTAATCGTACAGATCGTTTTGCAGTAACTTATTGTACGATTATCCTTTTTGTGTTTCTTGATGGTACTATGTTTCTTTTACAACAAGGTGAAACATTAAAGCAAATAAAACAAATGTGATGAACAAATATTCTATTGAAATGAATATCAATCATTTGAAATAAATTCAAGAGATTCTGATTGCATTTAATTCATTCTAAGATGGAGCTCGTCTAAAAAGAAACTCCGTTACTCACTTATATGAGAGACTAAGTCTGTTCAAAATTTTACTTTGCTCGTCTGATGACGTGGCATATCCTTTTGTCTATCAAGTCTTTGGACTTACTATTCCTTAATGAGTTATAAAGATCTTCGTCTAGTGACATGGCGGTTAGAGCTCGTCTACTAGATTACTTTATGTTTTAGTTCATTTACTTGTACTAATTACTTCTGTCTGCTTACGTGGCAAGATGGACGCGCTTATTATCAAGTCTTTGGACTTGCAGTACCTAACAAGTTATTTAGGTATTCATCTAGAGAATATTTAGAGCTTCGTCTACTTAAGTAAGCCAGTCTAAAGAAGTAAGTTTACCAATGTTTTTGATCGGCCCGTCTATAAGGGTGGACACGTATTTTTCAATGAAAACTTTATCCCAAGTTTATTTTACTTATATCAAAGTATTCCTGCATAACTGAAAGCATATGTTAGATCTCAACTAACACTTTGCAAAGAAATTTTAATCCATTTGTTAGCATCAAAACTTAGAGATTATTAAATCCGAAACCATTTTGGTTCCAACAGAAGCAGCCACACCTCTCATTTAATGTGAGCCACATGTTTGTTAACCATAGTTAGCAAAGCAACCTCAGTTAAGTTAATTATTAACTATGGTTAATCATATATTAATTAAATAATCACAAAACCCATTAATCTAAAAGCTAACAAACCAAACAAGGCCTAAGATTTTCCCTATAAAACCCCCTTGACACCGCAGCCCTCCTCCCCATTTCTTCTCTTCATCTTCTTCATTTTCTTCCTAAAAGTACACTAAACTCCATTATCATCTTCAAGAGCTCAAGTTCATGCTTTAGGAAAACTTTGCCAAGATCATCAACATCTCTTCATCTTCTTCACACTCTAAAGGTAATAGGATCATCCATGATCATCTCCTTCCATTCTTAAGCCTTTGTTCTTCAAATTTCATAGTTTTTCATTTCTAGATCTAGAACTTTAAATAATTCTAGAAAATTGTAGAAAAATCATAAAAATGTGAAACCAATTTTTATGATCTAGTTATGATCCCTACTTTCATTATCCAAGAGCATGTAATCAAAAACATTTTCCTTCCCTATGTTCTATAGATGGTCGAAACCCTCTCAAAAATGAGTTTGATGATTTTGTTCAATTTTTAAAGTCTAATACTTAATTAAAGCTCACTAGTACTTGTATGATTTAAATCCAAGAGCTTAAGTCCAACTAAATTTTCTAGCCTAACTTTTTCATGAAGGCCGAAACCCTAGGGAAAGAGAAATGGATGATTTTTGTTCAATCTTGAACTTATGACAATTTATCTTGTATACTTAATATTCTAGGTTCATTTATCTAAAAGATTAAGTTGATTTGAAAATCCTAGCCAATTTCACTTTACATGGCCGAAACCTTAACCTATTTGGTTAGAGGATTTTGTTTCATATTTTTGAATTATAGCAATTTATCTATGTTAGCTAATACCATAGGAACTAGAATCCAAAAGATTAAAATGAGAAAATGATCCTAGCCCTAATTTGAATTGAATGGCCGAACCAAGCTATTCTAGGATTAAGGGTGATTTTGTTAATTAATTATAGTTTTGTTGTTTGGTTGAAGGAAAAAACTGTTAAACTGTGGTGTGATAACGAGGATCGTCGAAGTCAGAATTCCGGTAATAACCCAGGTGGGGGAAATAACCAATCTACCATCATAAGGGCGGCCTAAACCCTACTGGTAGTCGAGTAATCGACAAGACCAAAACCTCATTGGAAACCTTTTCTATAAAACCAATGGTGATTCGGGGATTGTAGGTTTATCGACATTAGGTTATTTTAAGTATTTGATGATGTATGACTTTATGTTATTGAATTTAATGTGATACGCTGGTTGAGGTATTCCACCTGCATGTGATGTATTATTTTTGGTGTTTGAATATTTTCTGATATTGTGTTATGCATGATCTGCCTGGTTTTTAATATTGTGCATAGGGGATTTTAAGCAAAGATATATGTTGTTCGAGATATAATTGTTGGTTTGGGTGTGAGGATAATGGTGACTTAGAGATGCCAAACCACAATGAGTTATTTTAAAGAGGAAGTGTGACATAGAATGTGTTAAGGCTTTGAGGGAAGGTTAAGGCACTAGGATGCTATTAATTTGGGTTGGTGAGATTCATGTGTTTACGTTGTTGTTCACAACCGTATATTTTCAATATATGAGGTCAAGAGTTCTCGCTAGACCGTTCCACCTTAGAAATAGGTTGTGCAGCTATAGTGTCATTGAATTTCATTGAGCACCCTCGGGAGTGGAAGGGATGTGCACCGGGATCATCGTGCAGCTATAGTGTCATTGCTTTGCGTGACCATTCTCACCATGGAAGAGAATTATGCACCGGGAATTTGGAACCTGTCGCTTGAACAAACTGACTGACATTCCCCACGAGGAATGAGTGAAGAAATTGATGGTGGGCTCGTCAGTATAAAAGTTTAGTTGTATGAGATTGGGGTAGAGGATGATACATTAATTTGAGGATGATTTGTTAGTTATGTATGTTGATTATCTGGGACATTTATTGTATGATATGCAATGACTCTTTTCCGCTTTTGATGATAGAAATGTTTCTTAACCCCTATATCTTTGTGTGTTGTATTTTATCTTTTATGGGATCGTACGAGAAGACCATGTGGCCGAGCTTGATGCTGAGGCGTTGAATGGAACTCAGTATGAACCGGATGCGAGAGGACGAGATATGGTTTTCAGTAATGTAGTTTAGTGTCTAGGGCCAGTGAGTCTTATAAGACGTTTTGTTTTCCGCTATTAATAGTTGTTTTAAGATGCCTGTTAGGGATCCTACTGACGGGATATCCTAGACAGTGTTTTAAATACTCTGATGCATAAACCTATGGTATGTATGTTATATATACGGTGTGTTGCATTGATTTTTTCTTCAGCTGTGTGTTTATAAGTTAAGTTTTCATTTTACGTGTTTCGGAATACACGTTTAATGTTAAGATCATGATTAAATAATTAATTAATAAGATTTTAATTTAATGGCACAAAGGGGCACAACAGGGTGTCTCGGGCCCTTTGCCATTGCCTCACATTAGGCCAATCTGTTGTGACACCCTAAACTCGGTCATCACATGGTTACCCTTTTTGCAGAAAAGAACACATTAAAACGTTGGTCGCTTTCAGAAAAGAAAACCTTTTGTATCAAATTATCGAAAAGGTACTTAAATTTTTTTTTTTGAAAGAGGTTAAGAAAAGGTTATGAACACTCAGAACATGAATATAACCATCATACATATATACATGTATAACATTTCCCCATTGGGATCTTAAGTTTTTTTTTTTTGGATTACAAAACGGGCCTTAAACAAACAGGCCTACTTCACTGAAAACATAAACTAAGGAAACAGATAAAACATCAAACTGGGAATGAGGAATCTGGGTACTAAACTCAAAAGAAGACTCTAAAAAGCCGGGGACAAACATAACTACTCCAAAAAGCCAACGACGATCACCAAATCCTCCTACAGTCTGAGTGGCCACAAACACTACCTCCAAATGAGATATCAGACTCCGGATCGATAACCTCACCACCATCGTCGATCGAAACATCGTCCTCTCCGGGGTCCTGTGGATGGTACTCTGCCTCTAGGTCGTCCTCCCACCAGTCGCCTACCAACTCAAGAGGCTCCTCCTCCGGATCCTCTTTGGGATCCTCTTCAGGGTCCTCCTCGATAGGTTCCTCCGGCTCAACGTGTGGATGAAGAAGTCCAGCCATCTGTAGAGTATGAAGGTACAGCCAAGGAGGTGGAAATGCCACTGTCCGTGTCTCGGTCGTGTGAATCCTCCGGATCGGTTCTCCGTTGTCATTAGACTCTTTCGTCATAATCGATCCCCGATACGTAGTTGTCGTCGCATCATCGCTCACCGTCCAGTTCCTCACTAGCCCAGCCTCGTCGAACACCTCATTCCTCAAAATCGAGGGTGCTAGGGGAACGTTGGGTTCCATCTAAAGCACGTACATATACTGATACAAGAAAAGGAAAAGAACATATAGATATGCAAGAGTGAGATACCGTCATAAGATATATCCCACAACAACCATATACATGATACATGCAACACATAATCAAGTCAATAGTTAAATCAAGCATAATCATAATATAACCGTGTTATATCAAGGGATCTCAAGCCCGCATAATCAATTTTTGAAAATATGCATGACACTTCAATATCAGGCTCTATCCTAATCTCATGAGATATCAACATTGTGTTTCCCTGGAGAAGAATTAGAGCTGGTCAATCTCTAGCCCACCGGGCAGTTGCCTCCATACCCTCATGCATTTAAGGTCTCAAGACGAGCAACGTCACATGTGCCTATGAACCGGTCACATGGACAGACTCCTAGATACCACCTTGTATCTGATATATAAGAAAAGCACGTCTGCCTAGGGAAATGCACATGGAAAATATTTTGTTTACAAGGTTTTCTTTGTGTTCATTCTTTTTTGCTGTCGAAGCTCAAAGCTAACGACTAATTCATCATTTCCCCATCACTTGAAAACTCAGAAACATAGGACACACAGTCCGAATGCTCAATCACAACGCCCTAAACCGTGGCCGCAGTCCAGGGTTGTGGTCATAAATATCAATTATACTTTTATTCACGTTTTAAACTTAACATGATAAGGACAATAGCCCACAACAATGAAATCAGAACGCACTGTCCTCGATTTCGAGAATTGGACTCTCAATCCATAACATCATGAATAGGACTCATAGTCCCGAATTAACACTGATCCAAGATCACGTGCACATAACTGAATACTAGAGGCGATGTCTCGCGTTCTAGATTCTCTTTCTTAAGTACTTATTTTTTTTCGTTAAGTGAAAATCAAATTCAAAACCGAATCCTCGATAACCTATCCACGCTATCAAAAAGTTTCTAAAACATTTAGGAAAAACCTTTTCTTTGAAAATCTTTTATAAAGCATCTTTGAAATACTTTTATCTTTGAAAATTTCCCCCAATAGGACATTTCCAAATAGTTCATGAAAGTTTTCACTTGAAAACACATAGTTCGAAAAGGATTTTTCTATTGTATAACAATAGTTCACCAAACCATTTCAACATTTAAAACAGCTCTTTAAGTTAAAGAGCTTTTGGAAAAGAACACCAATCCTTTCATCTTCAAAGCTTATTCAGGTTTTTAATCCTTATAACAGTTGAGCACAGACACAAGTCTGGCTTAGCAAACTTTCAATCAATAGCAGTATATATTATCAGTTCAATGTTAATATCACAGATATGCATTATAACATTTAGAGTAAGTATATTCAACATCAGATAATAGCATAACCGTTCAAGTACATCAGATCACCAAGTAAGTTCAATCAACATATAAATATCCAGTTAAACACCTACAGACATGCATACAGTTATTGAATATCTTTAGGAAATCCCCTCTTACCTCACGTGGAAGTTAAGAGTTTCGGATGCTAAGAGAAAAGCTCACGAACGTCCTCGCTCCGCTTGGCGATGGAAGTCTAAGGTTACAAAACATGAAATCATGAGTTAAAACTCAATCAAAGAACACTAACCACAAGGTATACGTTCGGTTTAGACAATAATTTAGGATTAGGATTTTTTCCGAAATTTATGCAACTCATGGATTTATGATCCTTAAGTGCTAGAACTTCTTAAACACCAACCATTTAACAAAGTTGAATTAAAAATCCCACTAAGTACTTGACTTAGGGTTTTCGGCCTTCACTAATAAATAGGCTAGAAATTTCTAAACTTTCCAATCTCTCTAGGTTAGCATCCATACATAGTAAGGAGCTTGAAACCATGATCATTTTGAAAAATGGAAAAATCAAATGTCTTAGACCATGAACTCTTAGGTTCGGCCTTAACAAGTTTGTGAGGTTAGAGATCTTTAAATCATCCAATCTTTTGGACATAGCATCCTTTAACATGAAGGAGCTTTAATCCATAATAATCTTGGAAAACAAAATAAAATAACACATCCTAGGTCAAATGTTACATTCGGCCATCATAGGAACATAAAGCAAGAAAATATTTTAAACTTTCCAATCACTTAGACATAGCATCCAATAACATAAGGAGATTTTTAGTCCATGATCACTTTGGAAAACAAAACTCAACATCTATGCCATAACCATTGAAGGTTTCGGCCTTTTCAAGAAATAGAGGTTAGAAATCTTCAAACTTTCCAATCTCTTGGACTTAGCATCCTCCTATATCAAGGAGTCTTAATCCATGATCACTTTGGAGAAACATCAACTAAGCATCAATGTCTGAAACTACTTAAAGTTTAGGCCTTTACATGAAAATGTGTTAAATCTGTAAACTTTTCCAATTACTTAAACCTAACATCCTTTATTACAAAGGAGCCCTTGGTCATGATCATCTTGGAATAGAACTCAAATACAAGTCCATACATGCAAAGTTAAACAAAACCCACCAAAACCAAAAAGCATGGTTTCGGCCTCATCAAGAAAATAGGGTTAGAAATTTTTGTTTTACACAACCTTTTAGTATGTTGTAGTAGGAGTAAAAATAAGAACATAGAAATTGGTTTCAACTCAAACGGAGTTTTCTACCATTTTAAAGAGATTTTAAAAGTTTGAAAGCTTAAAGGAAACTTAAAGCAAAACTATGAACATAAAGACAAGAACTTGAAAAATAAACAACATAGGATCATTACCCTCAATAATATGAAGAACTTTGATGAAGAACTTAAAGTAAAAAGCTTGATAAAAAGATGAACTTTAGAAGAGAGAAGAAGAAAAAGAAGAAATGTAGTAAAGTGAAAATGTGAAAAATGGAGGAAAGTGATGAATGGTGGAAATGAAGAGTATTTATAGAGAATGAGGGGGAGGGTCATGGTTTTGAGAGGAAGAAGAAGATAAGAAAGAAGGTGGGTTGCTTGTAGGGAAAGAAAGAAGGTAAGGTGTGGTAAGGTGGAGGTATGGTGTGGAGGTAAGGTTGGAGAGAGAATGTAAGAAAAAGGTGATTTGATGAAAAAGTGAAGTATGGCTTGTTGAAAAGGTGTCATAACTTTCACATCAAGTCACTTCATGTCACTTCATCCTCTTGATGCTCTGCTCCATTGCGTAACAGATGACTTCCCCGATCGTATTTCCCGACGATTTCGCCTGGGAAATCCCTAAGATTTGGCCTCGAACAGGATTTTTCGAAAAACTCCAAACCCACACAAAACATCATAAAAACACTAACCGTCTCGTTCACGAATTAAAATTTTGTCTCTAGCTCAGTAAACTTGTACTGGCAATGAGAACCCAGACCGGTTTTCATCTGAATTTTCGACCGAAAATTTTTCTGTGACTTCATACAGTAAAACTACACAAGAAAATAATTTTATTTAAAATAAAATCATCTTCTGGGTTTTATCACAAATAATTACATTAAATCATGTATTTACTGATAAAGAAGCATACGAAAAACAGGGTGTTACAACTCTACCCCTCTAAAAAGAATCTCGTCCTCGAGATTACGTACCTTGAAATAACTCAGGGTACTGCATCTTTATCTTGTCCCCATCTTCCCACGTAGCTTCTCCGGTTGTCTCATTCTAGATGACTTTTACTAGAGGAATTTGTTTACCTCTGAGCTGCTTCGTCATTTTATCCGCAATTCGTACTGGTGACGTCACAAAAGACAAGTTCTCTTTTAATTGTACTTTATCAGGCTTTATGATATGTTATGGATCAGGAATGTATTTTCTCAATTGAGAGACATGAAAAACATCATGGATATTGGAAAGAAAGGGTCCTAAAGATATTTTATAAGCTAATGGACCTACACGACAAAGAATTTGGTAGGGTCCAATGAACTTGGGTGTAAGCTTTTTGGACTTTAGTACTCTGCCAATCCCAGTCATTGACGTGACTCTCAAGAATACATGTTCTCCTTCCTCAAACTCTAGAGGTCGTCGTCTCTTGTCCGCGTAGCTCTTCTGTCGGCTCTGAGTAGTCCTCATTTTCTCCTGGATCATCTTCACCTTTTATGTTGTTTGTTGCACGCAGTCTGGACCCAACTGCAACCTCTCACCATCCTGGTACCAACACAAAGGCATCTAACATCGTCGACCATACAGGGCTTCATAAGGTACCATTTCAATGCTTGAATGGAAACTATTATTGTAGGTGAATTATATCAATGGTAGGGACTCGTCCCAACCCCCGACATCCTCCAAAACACAAGCTCTCGGCAAGTCCTCTAGTGACTGGATTGTCCTTTCCGTTTGTCCATCCGTCTGCGGATGATATGCGGAACTCAATCTGAGTTTCGTTCCAATCGATTTTTGCAAACTCTGCCAAAACCTCAATGTAAATCACGGGTCTTGGTCTGAAACAATGCTTGAAGGTACACCATGCAGTATAACAATCTCTCCGATACAGTTGGGTTAACTTCTCCATAGAGTATCTCATATTGATTGGCAAAAAGTGAGCTGACTTAGTCAGTCGGTCCACTATTACCCATATAGCCTCATACCCTTTTCTAGTTCTTGGTAAACTGGTTACGAAATCCATTGATATCCCGTCCCACTTCCATTCGGGAATATCTAAAGATTGCAACATTCCTGCGAGTCTCTGATGTTCTACTTTGGCTTTCTGACATACTAGACATGAAGCAATAAATTCCATTACATCTCTCTTCATTCCGTACCACCAATACAACTTCTTTAAGTCTTGATACATTTTGGTGGCTCCCGGATGCATACTCGACTTACTCTTATGAGCCTCTTCTAAAATCAGCTTCCTCAGCTCAACATCGTCAGGTACACAAATCCTTTCACCAAACCTCAAGATCCCATCTTTTCCATCTCTGAACTCTGACAATGCTCCTTGCCGCACTAAGTCCCTTTCGGTCTGCAGATACTGATCAGTCTCTTGTTTCCCCTTTATCTGTTCCATCAATCCATTTGACACGGTGATCTTGTTTAGACACAGCCTTCCTGGCGTAACCTCAACCGACAAACTCAGATCTCAGAATTGTTCCAACAATCCCTGCTCCCTAACCATCATCACTGACGCGTGAATCGACTTTCTACTTAGTGCATCGGCCACTACATTCGCCTTCCCTGGGTGATACTGTAGTTGAAAGTCGTAATCCTTTAGAAACTCTAACCAACGTCTCTGACGCATATTCAACTCCTTATAGTTGAACAGGTACTTCAAGCTTTTATGGTCACTGAAAACATTAAAAGTAGATCCATACAAGTAATGTCTCCAGATTTTCAAAGCAAAAACCACAGCCGCCAAATCTAAATCATGCGTCGGGTAGTTCTTCTCGTGAATCTTCAACTGCCTCGAAGCATAAGCCACGACTTTTCGGTTCTGCATCAGCACACAACCTAACCCTTGATACGAAGCGTCACAGTAAACCTCAAAAGATTCCCTGGGATCCGGTAGGATCAACACGGGTGAGGTCGTCAACCTACTTTTCAGCTCTTGAAAGCTTCTTTCACAGGCTTCTGTCCAAACGAACGCTTGGTCTATATGAGATAACTGAGTGAGAGGTCCTACAATCTTGGAAAATCCTTCAATGAACCTTCTGTAGTAGCCAGCCAAACCCACAAAACTACGGATTTCTGTTGCCGTTGTTGGCCTTTCCCATTCCAACACAGCCTCGACCTTTGTTGGATCCACAGCGATTCCTTCGCGAGATATCACATGACCCAAGAATTGAACTTGATCCAACCAAAACTCACACTTTTCCGGTTTCGCATAGAGTTGCTTCTCTCTCAGGACTTGAAGAACAATGCTAAAGTGTTCGGCATGTTTCTCCTGGTTTGGAGAATATATCGGAATGTCATCAATGAAGACAACCACGAACTGATCCAAATAAGGACGAAAGATTCGATTCATGTAGTCCATGAATATAACAGGTGCATTCGTCATTCCAAACAGCATCACCAAATACTCATAATGCCCATAGCGTGTTCGAAACGCTGTCTTAGGAACATCCTCTGCTTTTACTCGAATCTAGTGATAGCTTGACCTCAGATCTATCTTTGAAAACACTGCCGCACCACGTAACCGATCCATAAGATCATCTATCCTTGGAAGAGGATATTTGTTTTTGATCGTAACTTTGTTCAACTAACGAAAGTCCACACATAGCATGGCCGTTCCATCTTTCTTCTTCACTAACTGAACTGGAGCTCCCCACGGTGATACACTAGGTCGTATAAACTCCTTCCTCATCAGATCCTCAAGTTGCTCCTTCAAGGTTTCTAACTCTGATGGCGACATGCGATACGGTGCCATGGATATTGGTCCAGTGCCTGGAATCAGATCAATCGCGAACTCGATATCTCGAACAGGTGGCAATCCAGGTACATCCTCAGGGAAAACTTCCGGAAACTCTCGAATGACAGGTACGGATTCTAAGTCAAACTTGCTCTCGATGTTCGAAGAAAACAGTAACATGTATCCTTGAGCTCCCTCTTTCAAAGAAGCTCTTACCTGACTAGCAGATAATAATCCAAAAATCTCATCCCTAAAAACTAAGGTTTTCTGAGCACAATCTATTAGAATATGGTTGGAAGATAACTAATCCATGTCTAAGATCACATCTAGTTGTACTAAAGGCAAACAGATCAAGTCTACAAGGAAATTTCTACTCTGAACAATGATAGGACAATTTAAGCAAACAGAATTAACAGTCACAGGTTTAGCAGTTGGGGTAGAAACAATCAGATTATAAGGTAAGGAAGAAACAGACAAGTTTAGTGTTTTCACACGATCCATCGAAATAAAAGAATAGGTTGCACTCGAATCAAATAGTACAATTAAGAGATTACCATCAATGTCACACTCACCCTGCATGAGATTGCCGGAGTTTGATGCCTCCGCACCATTCATCGTGTAAAATCTTACCTTGGCAGTTGGCTTTCTTGCTCTGGTATGATTGATTGACTGCTCCCTCTTCGGCGCACGACACTCCCTTGCCAAGTGTCCAATGCGGTCATAGTTGTTGCACTTGGAGTCCTTATTTGGGAAAACATTAGCAAGGTGGTTCGAATCTCCACATCTGAAGCATCTTCGTTCTTGGCCTTGATGGTTGTTTCTCTGGCCTCCACTCCCTGTCCCCGAAACACTGGGACGAGCTTGTTGTTCCTTCTGGTTGTAGCTAGGTGCCTGATAATATGGCTTCCTCTGCTTCCACTTAGAACTCTGGCCTTGGTTCTGGCCCTTAGGACGAACAGGTCCTCTTGCGCTTCCTCTATTATCCCTTCCTCTGCGCATCAGCTCAATCTTTTGGTACTTTTCCACTAACGCTTGGAAATTCCGAATTTCCAAGGGAAGTACTGACTATTTGATCTCGAAGCGCAAACCGGCTTCAAACTATTCGCACTTCCACTCTTTGTTGGGGTTGTTTTGAAAGAAGCGGAAGTATTTGGAAAGTGATTCGAACTTGGACGCATACTCCCCTATCGACAGGTTTCACTAACTCAGCCTCATAAACTCTTCTTCCTTCTCCTTTCGGGCACTCTGGGGAAAGTATTTGTCCAGAAACTTGCCGCGAAATACTCCCCAGGTGATCGCCTGATGTTCAGCCTCTAACAGTTGCTTAGTACCCTTCCACCAATACTCGGCATCTCCCACGAGCTGAAACGTCGAATAAGGTACCTTGGATTCTTCAGGGGTATGCACCAACTCGAAGATCTTTTCTAGCTCTTGAATCCAAAGGTCCGCTTTAATCGGATCCACGTCTCTGTTGAACTGAGATGGGTTCTAACGTCTGAAGGCGTCCATATGTCTTCCCTATGCAGCTTGCTCCGCTCGCAGTTGTTCTTGTGGATTCTGAGCAGCAGCATTGGCAGTCTGAAGAGCTATAGCAGTAGCTACATCAGCCAGCGCTTGAGCAGAGAAGTCCATTCCTCCGTTGCCTCGTACATATCCACGAGCACCTCTAGGATTCATATTGACCTGTATCACACAAGCAGTCAGATGACGGTCCAAAAGAGAGAGAACTCGCCGGTCACAACATATTACCTTAAAGGAAGTAATTCAAACAGCATCCAAACAGAGAAAACACAACAGCAACACAACAGACCTAACCCAGACATTCCTGAAAGACTCGACTAGCTCTGATACCAACTAATGTGACACCCTAAACTCGGTCATCACATGGTTACCCTTTTTGCGGAAAAGAATACATTAAAACGCTGATCGCTTTTGGAAAAGAAAACCTTTTGTATCAAATTACCGAAAAGGTACTTAAAATTTTTTTTTGAAAGAGGTTAAGAAAAGGTGATGAACACTCAGAACATGAATATAACCATCATACATAGATACATGTATAACATTTCCCCATTGGGTTCTTAAGTTTTTTTTTTGGATTACAAAACGGGCCTTAAACAAACTGACCCACTTCACTGAAAACATAAACTAAGGAAACAGATAAACCATCAAACAGGGAATGAGGAATCTGGGTACGAAACTCAAAAGAAGACTCTAAAAAGCTAGGGACAAACAGAACTACTCCAAAAAGTCAACGACGATCACCAAAGCCTCCTATAGTCTGAGTGGACACAAACACTACCTCTAGATGAGATATCAGACTTCGGATCGATAACCTCACCACCATCGTCGATCGGAACATCGTCCTCTCCGGGGTCCCGTGGATGGTACTCTGCCACTAGGTCGTCCTCCCACCAGTCGTCTACTAACTCAAGAGGCTCCTCCTCCGGATCCTCTTCGGGATCCTCTTCAGGGTCCTCCTTGATAGGTTCCTCCCACTCAACGTGTGGATGAAGAAGTCCAGCCATCTGTAGAGAATGAAGGTACAGCCAGGGAGGTGGAAGTGCCACTGTCCGTGTCTCGATCGTGTGAATCCTCCGGATTGGTTCTCCGTTGGCACTAGACTCTGTCGTCGTAATCGATCCCTGATACGTAGCTGTCATCGCATCATCGCTCATCGTCCAGTTCCTCATTAGCCTAGACTCGACGAACACCTCATTCCTCGAAATCGAGGGTGCTAGGGGAACGTTGGGTTCCATCTAAAGCACGTACATATACCGATACAAGAAAAGGAAAATAACATATATCCCACAACAACCATATACATGATACATGCAACACATAATCAAGTCAACATTTAAATCATGCATAATCATAATATAACCGTGTTATATCAAGCGATCTCAAGCCCGCACAATCAATTTTTGAAAATATGCACGACACTTCAATATCAGGCTCTATCCTAATCTCATGAGATCTCAACATCGTGTTTCCCTGGAGAAGAATTAGAGCTGGTCAATCTCTAGCCCACCGGGCAGTTGCCTCCATACCCTCATGCATTTAAGGTCTCAGGACGAGCAACGTCACATGTGCCTCTGAACCGGTCACATGGACAGACTCCCAGATACCACCTTGTATCTGATATATAAGAAAGGCACGTCTGCCTAGGGAAATGCACATGGAAAATATTTTGTTTACAAGGTTTTCTTTGTGTTCATTCTTTTTTGTTGTCGAAGCTCAAAGCTAACGACTAATTCATCATTTCCCCATCACTTGAAAACTCAGAAACATAGGACACACAGTCCGAATGCTCAATCACAACGCCCTAAACCGCGGCCGCAGTCCAAGGTTGTGGTCATAAAAATCAATTATACTTTTATTCATGTTTTAAACTTAACATGATAAGGACAATAGCCCACAACAATGAAATCAGAACGCACTATCCTCGATTTCGAGAATTGGACTCTCAATCCATAACATCATGAATAGGACTCTCAATCCATAACATCATGAATAGGACTCATAGTCCCGAATTAACACTGATCCAAGATCACGTGCACATAACTGAATACTAGAGGCGACGTCTCACGTTCTAGATTCTCTTTCTTAAGTACTTATTTTTTTTCGTTCAGTGAAAATCAAATTCAAAACCAAATCCTCGATAACCTATCCAGACTATCGGAAAGTTTCTAAAACATTTAGGAAAAACCTTTTCTTTGAAAATCTTTTATAAAGCATTTTGAAATACTTTTATCTTTGAAAATTTCCCCCAATAGGACATTGCCAAATAGTTCATGAAAGTTTTCACTTGAAAACACATAGTTCTAAAAGGATTTTTCTATTGTATAACAATAGCTCACCAAACCATTTCAACATTTAAAACAGTTCTTTAAGTTAAAGAGCTTTTGGAAAAGAACACCAATCCTTTCATCTTCAAAGCTTATTCAGGTTTTTAATCCTTATAACAGTTGAGCGCAAACACAAGTCTGGCTTAGCAAACTTTCAATCAACAGCAGTATATTTTCTCAGTTCAATGTTAATATTATAGATATGCATTATAATATTTAGAGTAAGTATATTCAACATCAGAAAATAGCACAACAGTTCAAGTACATCAGATCACCAAGTAAGTTCAATCAACATATAAATATCCATTTAAACACCTACACACATGCATACAGTTATTGAATATCTTTAGGAAATCCCCTCTTACCTCACACGGAAGTTAAGAGTTTCAGATTCGAAGAGAAAAGCTCACGAACGTCCTCGCTCCGCTTGGCGATGGAAGTCTAAGGTTACAAAACATGAAATCATGAGTTAAAACTAAATCAAAGAACATTAACCACAAGGTATAGGTTCGGTTTAGACAATAATTTAGGATTAGGGTTTTTTCCGAAATTTATGCAACTCATGGATTTATGATCCTTAAGTGCCAGAAGTTCTTAAACACCAACCATTTAACAAAGTTGAATTAAAAATCCCACTAAGTACTTGACTTAGGGTTTTCGGCCTTCACTAATAAATAGGCTAGAAATTTCTAAACTTTCCAATCTCTTTAGGTTAGCATCCATACATAGTAAGGAGCTTGAAACCATGATCATTTTGAAAAATGGAAAAATAAAATGTCTTAGACCATGAACTCTTAGGTTCGGCCTTAACAAGTTTGTGAGGTTAGAGATCTTTAAATCATCCAATCTTTTGGACATAGCATCCTTTAACATGAAGGAGCTTTAATCCATAATCATCTTGGAAAACAAAATAAAATAACACATCCTAGGTCAAATGTTACATTCGGCCATCATAGGAACATAAAGCAAGAAAATATTTTAAACTTTCCAATCACTTAGACATAGCATCCTTTAACATAAGGAGCTTTTTTAGTCCATGATCACTTTGGAAAACAAAAATCAACATCTTTGCCATAACGATTGAAGGTTTCGGGCTTTTCAAGAAATAGAGGTTAGAAATATTCAAACAAGCAAAGTTAAACAAGACCCACCAAAACCAAAAAGCATGGTTTCGGCCTCATCAAGAAAATAGGGTTAGAAATTTTTGTTTTGCACAACCTTTTAGTATGTTGTAGTAGGAGTAAAAATAATAACATAGAATTTGGTTTCAACTCAAACGGAGTTTTCTACCATTTTTAAGAGATTTTAGAAGTTTGAAAGCTTAAAGGAAACTTAAAGCAAAACTATGAACATAAAGACAAGAACTTGAAAAATAAACAACATAGGATCATTACCCTCAACAATATGAAGATCTTTGATGAAGAACTTAAAGTAAAAAACCTGATAAAAAGATGAACTTTAGAAGAGAGAAGAAGAAAAAGAAGAAATGTAGTAAAGTGAAAATGTGAAAAATGGAGGAAAGTGATGAATGGTGGAAATGAAGAGTATTTATAGAGAATGAGGGGGAGGGTCACGGTTTTGAGAGGAAGAAGAAGAGAAGAAAGAAGGTGGGTTGCTTGTAGGGAAAGAAAGAAGGTAAGGTGGAGGTATGGTGTGGAGGTAAGGTTGGAGAGAGAATGTAAGAAAAAGGTGATTTGATGAAAAGGTGAAGTATGGCTTGTTGAAAAGGTGTCATAACTTTCACATCAAGTCACTTCATGTCACTTCATCCTCTTGATGCTCTGGTCCACTGCGTAACAGATGACTTCCCCGATTATATTTCCCGACGATTTCACCCGGGAAATCCCTAAGATTTGGCCCCGAACAGGATTTTTCGAAAAACTCCAAACCCACACAAAACATCATAAAAACACTAACCGTCTCGTTCACGAATTAAAATTTTGTCTCTAGCTCAGTAAACTTGTACTGGCAGTGAGAACCCAGACCGGTTTTCGTCTGAATTTTCGACCGAAAATTTTACTGTGACTTCATACAGTAAAACTACACAAGAAAATAATTTTATTTAAAATAAAATCATCTTCTGGATTTTATCACAAATAATTACATTAAAGCATGTATTTACTGATAAAGAAGCATACGAAAAACAGGGTGTTACATCTGTCATCGCTACGAGTTAGACCCTTTGTCATCTCTTCAAAGGAGGTATCTCAAACAATTATCTCTCTCCAAGAGTGATAACCAATCACACGCATATTTCGATACAATCATTCCAAAATAACCTCAATACGTAACATCACATCAGATGCATCGCATCAATATTCATCAAGTTTATATTAAAACAACACAAGCATCACGAATCATAAAAAGACATACTAATTATTAATAATAATTCATATCACCCAACATGTAAATATTCAATCTCATAATAATTAATCACCAATAAAACATCACTTTCATTTTAAGCACAAAACCCCATATAATTACCCACTAATTTCATAACAAACCATTTAAAATTTATACCATGGAAGTTTGAGGAAAGGATGTTTACTTACTTCTCGTAGACTTCCAAGAAACTCTAAAAATTATCATTGACAAATGCTAGTTGTGACACCCTCTACCCCGCGCGTTAATATAAAACATTTACTTAAAAAAAATATAAAAACATACATTTTTTCATTAAAATAAAAACTGGATAGAAAGTACCACATTGTAACATCTCAACAATGTGGAAAAAGGATATAGCTTTGAAATAAACCTAAGGCATAACATAAAACAGAAAACATAACCCATCCTCGATGTCACATACAGAGCTGACATAACCGCTCCGGAATAAAATCCACGGAATACAACTGAAACAACTAACCCAAAACAACTATAACTACTGATAAATCCTAACTAGAGTCGCAGCTCCTCAGAGTCACTCCTCCACTGGCTGCTCATCATCCTTTGCATAAAGAGATACATGCCAAAACAGAAACATAGAAAACGTGGAGTAAGAAAACATGTAAACACATCGGCATGGAAGTAGTAAGCAAGATGAACATACGTCATATACATAGAATTTACCATCATATAGCATTTAACATCAACATATAATTATATCAACATATTAAATCAATCGACGTATGCTATCTGGTGCAACACTACTCCGATACTCCATTATTCATGTGGATCCAAAGTATCTCAGGAAGGCAACTTCGGAGTTACATATCCACATTGGCCAAAAAGCACCAACGCCAGCAGTTCACCAAACCATGGGCAAACCCCTTGGATAGCAGACACACCATACCTAGGATGCGCCACAACGGGGGTGCACGGTTCACGAAACCTTGGGTAAACCACCCGCGGATGCCAGATCGTCATACTCTAGGAGGACCTCCCCTATGTTGATCTTCCCCCACTAACAATTGCAATGCATGATGCATGGGCCCAACAACAAACAAGGGCAACC
Source organism: Sophora flavescens (assembly GCA_030762895.1). NCBI lineage: Eukaryota > Viridiplantae > Streptophyta > Magnoliopsida > Fabales > Fabaceae > Sophora > Sophora flavescens. Next base: position 237,846,530 of record CM061063.1, read on the forward strand.
ACCTCCCTTGCTTGGGCCAATAAGCACCCCAAGACTTATCATCAACATCAACATCATCAACACCCTGACCCTTAAGAGTCAAGGCCCTCTTGGCCAAAAAATACCAAGGTTTCAACTTATCAACACCTCGACCAAAAAGTATAGAGGCCATTTTGGCCAAAAATTACCAAAGCATATCAACGTGCGGTAACCCATTGGGCGCCGACTTAACCAACTTGTTATTCTTGTTTATCTTAATTAGTCTTTAATTAAGTTATCTAATGCTTCTTTATTCAATTGATGTTTTTTCATGTTATTTGGGACAATTGGGGTGAAACACCCCTTTTACTACCATTAATTTGCGATCTGATCAGTAAGGGGAGCACGGGCGTGCTCGCCCCAGCACGGTCGTGCTTCCACTTAAGTGGAGCACGATCGTACTCACTATCCTACACGGTTGTGCTTAGAGCGCGGCCCTCTTCTAGAATTCAAATTGGGAGCATGGGTGTTCTCCCTGTTCAGCACGACCGTGCTCCTGGTGCTAGCCGTACTGTTCTGGGCAGATTCAACTTGTGTTCTTGGAGCCAAACTCCCTAACACTCTCAAATCAGTTCCTAGGGTCCTTGACTAATCCAGTTGGCATCAAACCTCACCTCTCACTAACAATCCATGTCTTATGAAACCTTGGGGGAATAAATCCTTTAATTATTATGTTAATAAAGAGCCTTATTAAATCAATTAGAGTCTTATTAACAAACCAACACCAACCAACCAACATTCAGCCAATCAGTGCATAATAACAACAACATAACAGCAATATTCATATCATAAATAGATTCAACCAATTATGCATCATTGGACATACAACATAGTAATTATAGAACCATAATCATACATGACAGACGTACCATTAACCAACTAACAATTATAGCAATTAACTATACTTAACAGGCAGACTTATAATCAAACATAGCAGTTAACAACATATAATGGGGCTATAGGAACCCCTCATCTTACGCTACCCCCATTGCCTAATGTTCACACTATCCTTCTCCCCATACCTGGTATGAAGAATCCGACAACCGAACGTCAAACAGTAGACCAAACGAAAACCAACGTGTTCCCTTAAGCAGCTCAGTCAGCTTCCAAGCCTTGGTCAAACAAGAATGTTAACCCATTAGTTCCTAAATACAAAAGACAGAAAATGAACCAAGGAAGGGAGAATCCGTTACCTATACCGATTGGCACAAACGAACAAGGACTTCCCAAGGGTCTCCAAAACTCCTAAGATGCACTGAGTTTAGAGGAAACAAAAAGAACACTCTTAGCCGCAATAGGGTTTCTATTTGTGCCAAAATAGGGTTTATGAGAAAACCCTCGGTTACTGTTCTATATATAAAGGCATCAGGCCCAAGCACGGTCGTGCTCCTTGTTGAGCACGGATGTGCTCAACTTAACACCTACGAGGCGCGGTCTGCCTTTGAGCACGGTCGTGCTCTCTATTGAGCACGGGCGTGCTCAACTTAGCGTCAGCGAGACGCGCTTTCCCAACAATTACAGTCGTGCTCCATGTTGAGAACGACCGTGCTTGTGACTCAGACGGTCATAAGAAACAATCCTAAGAAAGGGATTTTAATCCTAGAAATCTCACTTAGCCCTCAACAACAAAGCTAAGCTAAAACCTAAGGCTTAAACAAACAAACAACATACATAAAAGCACCTAACGAAAAATGGGATGATACAATTCCACCCCCTTATAAAAATTTCGTCCACGAAATTTCTACTCACCTTGGTTGAAAAGGCACGGATACGATTCCATCATCTTGCTTTCCAACTCCTATGTAGCACTTTCCCCAGTAGCCCCACTCCAAACGACTTTGACCAGAGGAATCTCCTTGCCTCTTAGTTGTTTCACCCTCCTATCCTCGACTCGAAGGGGTAATACCTCAAAAGTCAAGTTCTCTTTTAACTGTACAGTATCGGGTACTATCACGTGGCTAGGGTCATGAATGTACTTTCTGAGTTGAGACACATGAAAGACACTATGAAAGTTGGACAATAACGGTGTTAAGGCTATTTGATAGGTGACTTCGCCGACTCTTTTTAGAATTTGGTAAGGACCAGTGAATCTAGTAAGTTTCCTTGCTTTCAATACTCTACCAAACCCAGTTGTTGGGGTAACTATCAAGAACACATGGTCACCTTCCTGGAATTCGAGTGCCTTCCTCCTTTTGTCATGGTAGCTTTTTTTCCTACTATGTGCCACTTTCATCTTTTCCTGAATCATCCTTACTTTTTCAGTGGTTTCTTGCACTAACTCAGGTCCTAGCACTACTCTATCACCAGGTTCACTCCAACACAATGGTGTCCTACATCTCCTCCCATAAAGAGCTTCATAAGTTGCCATCCCAATACTGGAATGGAAGCTATTGTTGTAGGTGAAATCTATCAGGGGCAAAAACTCGTCCCAACTACCAGATTGTTCTGGCACACATGCTCTAAGGAAGTCTTCTGAGGACTGGATGGTCCGCTCAGACTGACCATCAATCTGTGGGTGATAAGTTGAACTAAGTCTAAGCTTTGTCCCTAAGACCTCATGCAAACTATTCCAAAACCTAGAGGTAAACCTTGGGTCTCTATCGGATACTATGCTAGAGGGTACACCATGTAACCTAACTATCTCTTTGATGTACAGTCTAGTCAACTTTTCTAAGGAATACTCCATGTTCATAGGGATGAAATGGGTGGTTTTAGTCAATCTATCTACAACAACTCAGGTCGCCTCAAAACCAGCTGGAGTCCTAGGGAGTCCAGACACAAAATCCATGGAGATACTATCCCACTTCCATTCTGGGATACTTAACGGCTGCAACTTACCTGACAGCTTTTGGTGTTCTATTTTAGCCTTTTGGCACACTAAACACACATGAGACACCCCGTTGTACCTCGGTGTTTTATTAGATTAAAGACTTCTTTATTAATTCCTTAACCGTACGCTTAATGTGAAAAGACGTAAAACTAAAAAAAACTTAAGTTAATGAGCATACAAACTTCAATTACTTCAAAATTCATACCATAATTATATTTCCAATACAGCCATATGTCTTAAACATATTACAAAACACTGTTGAGGGTATCCTCTCAGTAGGATCCCTCACTGGCATAAACTTAAATAAAACTCTTACTTAGAGGAAACATATAAAATTACTTCCTAGACACACTGGCCATACTATCTATACTCTAATCACCATGGGTCACAGCTCGACCTCCCGCCTCTGGTTCATAAGGAGTTCCATCCAACTCCTTAGCAGCCTCCGTTTCATACAGAGTTCCGTCCAGCTCCTCAGCAACATAATCCTCCATCAGGTCTTCTAATGTAAATAAAGTAAACACACAAAAATACAGAAATATAAGGGATAAGAAGCAATTCTATCATAAAAAAGCGGAACATAGTCATAGTATATAATATAAAAAAAGTCACAGACAAACATCACACTAAATCAACCATCATCCATAATTCAATATATATCATCCTCTACTCTCAAGTCATGCAATCTAACACTTTATGCTGACTTTGTAACAGCCTGATTTTTAATTACGCTGTTTAACCAGTTAAAATATAAATAATTATATTTTAATCTGAGAGTTAGAAAGTGATTTTAAGTAAAATAAAATCATATTCATAGTATCTATTATGGTAGAAGGTTACGGTGAAATTTTGGGTTTAAAACTCAAACGGAAACTGGTCTGCATTTTTTAACTGACATTATAATTTTATACTGACACAAAACCCTAATTTGGCCCGAAAACTGAAATTTGTAGATTTTTTATATTTTGTCCGTGAGGAAGTCTACTTTCCAAATTTCTGATCAGAAATAAAATATTATGTTTATTCAGACGAATTTTGGTAAAAGTTCGGACGGAAAACAGTTGATGTTTTCACTGACAGTAAGATTTTAATGATCATAAAACCTAATTTTGACTCGTGAACGAAATTGTTTATATTTAAATCATATTTCCAATGAGTTTGGTTAGTTTGAAAATTTTCAGTCGAAAACGAAATATTATGCTTTTATACGGGCGTAAAACCCTAATTGGGAAACTGACAGAGTCGAGAAGGGAGGTGCAGAGACAAAACCGGCCACCGGTGGAGTTGAGTCATGAGGTGAGTCACCACCATGACTCACCAAGCATTTATGAAGCATTAAATGTAAATTTTAGGTGAAATGACCAAAATGCCCTTTTAGCTTAACCTAACCAAAGTTAAGTTAGATTTTAAACAATGGTTAGTTTGTGTGGTCTAAAATCAGCCACACCCTCCACTAAATGTGAGCCACATATTAATTAACCTTAGTTAGCAAGGTAACCCTAGTTAAGTTAATTATTAACTATGGTTAAGCTTATATTAATTAAATATTCCTAAAAGCTATTAATCTAAGCTTAACAAACCAAACAAGGCATAAGATTACTCCTATATATACCCCCAAACCATGGCCTCCTTCCCCTTTCCTCATCTTCTTCATCTTCTTCATTTATTCACTTTTCTCCAAAAACTCCATTTTCTCTCCAAGAGCTCAAGTTCATGCTTTAAGGGAAACTTACCAAAATCATCATCTTTTCTTCATTTATTCCACACACTTGAGGTACTATGATCATCCATGATCATATCATCTCATCTTATGATCTTGTTCTTCCTATTTCAAGTCTTTTTCATTCTTAGATCTAGAACTTTAAATAATTGTAGAAAAATCATAAAAATGTGAAACCAATTGCTATGATCTTGTTATGTCTTCTACTATCATCATCTAAGAGCTTGTGAGTAAAATCATTTTCCTTCCTATTTTTATTTACAAGGCCGAATCTAGTCATAAGTGGGCTAGATGAGTTTTCTTCAAAGTTTTGCATAAATGATGATGGTTCTAGGCTATCTAAGGCTTCTAGGTTTTAAATCTAAGAGTATTTAAAGAAAAAGAAACTTCTAACCCTATTTTTATGTCTTGGCCGAATCCTATACTAAAGGGGTTAGATGAGTTTTATTCAACTTTAACTTGGATGATGACTTGAAATAAGCTACTTGAAATCCCTAGAGTGATAATCCAAGAGCTTGTAATCAAAAACAATTTCTAGCCTATTTTACTATACATGACCGAAACCCTAACCCTAAAGGTTAGAGGATTTTGTTTCAAATTTTAGTCTTGTAATAAGTAATCTATGTTAGTTAAGACTCTAGTAACTAGGATCCAAAAGATGGCATTAAGAAGATAACCCTAAACCTATTTTCTTAGTCTTGGCCGAACCTAGCCCTAAAGTGTCATAGATGGTTTTTGTTTAATTAATTATAGTTATGTTGTTTGGTTCAAGGTGAAACTATTAAGCTGTGGTGTGATAGTAAGGAACGTCGAGTTCGGGATTTCGGTGCTAGCTCAGGTGGGGGGAAGAATCAACCTATCGTCAGAATCGATAAGTAGTATATTTTATAATAATTGTGTAGGGCGACCTAAACTCTACTAGTAGTCGAGTAATCGATAAGACCAAAATCACATTGGAAACCGTTTCTATAAAACTAATGGTGATTCGGGGATTGTAGGTTTATCGACGTTAGGATGATTTTATCTTATCTGAGGTTGATTGAATTTATTATTATTGTGGAATTGCTTATGTGATATTTTGTGGTATTTGATTATTTATGATATTGTGTTATGCATGATCTGCCTGGTTTTAATATTGTGTTTAGCGGATTTTAAGCAAAGATGTATATTGTTCGGGAGATAATTGTTTGGGTGTGAGGATAATGGTTACTTAGAGGTGCCTAACCTATATGAGTTATTTTAAAGAGGAAGGGTGACATAGAATATGTGTTAAGGCTTTGATGGAAGGTTAAGGCACTAGGATGTTATTAATATGGGTTAGTGATATTCATGTGTTTACGTTGTTGTTCACAACCGTATATTTGGAATATACGAGGTCAAGAGTTCTCATTAGACCGTTCCACCTTAGAATTTAAGTTGTGCAACTATAGTGTCATTGCTATGCATGAGCACCCTTGATAGAGATAAGAGAGAACCAGGGTGTGCACCGATGGTACTAGCTACTTTAGTATCAATGCTTTGCATGGGCATTCTCACCATGGATGAGAATGTGCACCGATGTTGGGAACGCGTCACCTGGACGACTGACTGACATTCCTACCGAGGAATGTGTAACAGGATTAGTGGTGGCCACATCAGTATAAAAGTGTAGTTGTGAGAGATTAGGGTAGAGGATGGTACATTAATTTGAGGATGATTTGTTAGTTATGTATGTTGATTGTATGTGACATTTATTGTATGATATGCTATGACTCTTTTCCGCTTTTGATGATAGAAATGTTTCTTATCCCCTATATCTTTCTGTGTGTTGTATTTTATTCTAATGTAATCGTACAAGAAGACCCAATGGAGGAACCAGTTACTGAGGAGTTAGATGGAACTCCGTATGAACCAGAGGCGGGAAGACGAGCTGTGGATTCCAGCAATGTAGTTTAGCGTCTAGGGCCAGTGAGTCTTATAAGATGTTTTATTTTCCATTGATTATAAGCAGTTTGTATAACTAAATACCTGTGCGGGATCCTACTTATAGGATACCCTAAACAATGTTTTGGTAATGTAACGAACAAACATGTGTGTATTTATATATTATAACTTTGGTGTGTTTTAATTTGCAGAAGTTATATGGTTAGTAAATAAGTTTTTAATTTTTACCTATTTTCAACGATAAGCACACGATTAAGTAAATAAATAATAAGGTTTTAATCTAATAATACAATGGGGCACAACGGGGTGTCTCAGACGTGGCCACTACCAATTCCTTCACACAATCCTCGTTGGGAATGTCAGTCTATTGTTCAAGCGACAGGTTCCAAATTCTCGGTGCACATTTTCTTCCATGGTGAGAATGCTCACACAAAGCGATGACACTATAGCTGCACGATTATCCCGGTGCACACCCTATCCACCCCTGAGGGTGCTCATGAAATTCAATGACACTATAGCTGCACAACCTATATCTAAGGTGGAACGGTCTAGCGAGAACTCCTGACCTTGTGTATTCCAAATACACGGTTGTGAACAACAATGCCAACATATGAATCTCACCAACACACATTAGCAACAACCTAGTGCCTTAAACTTCCATCAAAACCTCAACACATGTTCTATGTCACCATTATCCTCACACCCAAACCAACAATTATCTCTCGAACAACATATATCTTTGCTTAAAATCCACTATGCACAATATTAAAAACCAGGTAAATCATGCATAACACATTATCAACAACTTATTCCAATATCACCAAAAATAACATAATATCAATTCAATAATGATAATAAAATCAAATCAACCATAACCAATATAAAATCATCCTAGCGTCGATAAACCTACAATCCCTGAATCCCCATTGGTTTTACAGAAAAGGTTTCCAATATGATTTTGGTCTTGTCGATTACTCGACTACTAGTAGGGTTTAGGTCGCCCTACACAATTATTATAGAATATACTACTTATTGGTTATTTCCCCCACCCGAGTTATCACCAGAATCCGGAATTGGATCGTTATCACACCACACGTTACGAATTCCTCCTTCAACCAAACAACACAATAACAAATTAATCAACAAAATCACCCTTAATCCTAGAATAGCTAGGTTCGGTCACTTAATTCAAAATAAGGTTAGGGTTCTTTTCTCATTCCAATCTTTTGGAGTCTAGTTCCTATAGTAATAACTGGCATAGATTAATTGTTACCATTCAAAAATATGAAATAAAATCCTCTAACCACTTGGTTAGGGTTTCGGTCTCATGAGTGAAAATAGGCTAGGAAATTCTTTTGAGTTCAAACTCTTGGATTTAAGATCACAAGGCATATTAGAAGTAAAAACAAGCATCATTAATTACAAATTAAACAAAAACATCATACCTACATTCAAAGAGGGTTTCGGCCCTAACTAGGAAAATAGGGTTAGGAAATTATTTTGATTTCAAGCTTCTAGATATAACAACTATAGGTTTTGAGGAGTTAAGATCAAGTGTCATACTTTAAAGATTGAACAAAAACTCATTTGCCCAACAACACCTAGATTCAACCTCACTAATAAAAATAGGAAGGAAAATGATTTTACTTACATGCTCCTAGATGAGGATAGTAGAAGACATATAAGGATCATGGAAATTGGTTTCACATTAAAATGATTTTTCTACAATTTTCTAGAAATATTTGAAATTCTAGATCTAAGAGTGAAAAACTCATAAAAACTTGATGATCATGACTTGGAAACAAGGAAATCAATGAATAACATGATGTTTTTGATCAAGAAGAGTAAGGTATACCTCTTAGATGATGGAAAATTGAAAAGAATGGATCAAGTCCTTCACAAATTTGCCTAAAGTGTTCTTGAGAAAAATGAGAGAAAATGAAGAAATGAGTGATTTGGGGGGGGGGGGCGAGGGGGGCGGCAGCTCCGTTTTGTGGCGAGGGGGGGTTTATAGGGTAGTTCTTAGGCCTTGTTTGGTTCTTAGCAATTGAATTAATGGGTTTTGTGAATATTAAATAATATAATAGTTAACTATGGCTAATAATTAACTTAACTGGGGTTACTTCCAGCAGCTCCGTTTTGTGGCGAGGGGGGTTTATAGGGTAGTTCTTAGGCCTTGTTTGGTTCTTAGCAATTGAATTAATGGGTTTTGTGAATATTAAATATTATAATAGTTAACTATGGTTAATAATTAACTTAACTAGGGTTACTTTGCTTACTATGGTTAAAATCATGTGGCCAAGAATTGATGAAGGGCGTGACTGATTTTGGTCCACAAGAATTAACCTTGGTTCCTTAACCATGGTTAAAATTTAACTCAACGTCGGTTAGGTTAAGCTTAGGGGTATTTTGGTCATTTCACGTGAAAACTCATGATTACTAGCATTTAATTCTTGTCCCCTTGTTCCCTCGACTACATTAATTTCTTCTACTATCTCATCTCCTCCGGTGTCAGGTTCTATCTCTGCAGTTCCGTTTCCGATTCCGTCGGTTCCCCGATTAGGGTTTTACGCCCGCTTAAAAACAAAATATTTCGTTTTCAATTGAAAATTTTCAAAATAACCCAACTCGTTGGAAATATGATTTAAACATAAATAATTTCTTTCACGAGTGAAAGTTAGGTTTTTGGATCATTAAAATCTTACTGTCAGGGAAAACACCGACCGTTTTTCGTCCGAACTTTTACCGAAATTCGTCCAAATAAACATAATATTTTATTTCTGATCAGAAATTTGGAAAGTAGAATTCGTCACGGACAAAATATAAAAAATCTACAAAATTTTCCGTTTTGGGTCAAATTAGGGTTTTTCTACCGGTATAAAGTTATGCTGTCAGTAAAAACGCAGATCAGGTTCCGTCTGAATTTTCAACCAAAATTTTCACCGAAACCTTCTACCATAAGAGAGGCTATGAATATGATTTTATTTTATTCAAAATCACTTTCTAACTCTCAGATTAAAATATAATTAATTTTATTTTAACCGGTTAAACATCGTAATTAAAAATCAGGCTGTTACAACGCATACACAAACTCAGCCACATCTTTCTTCATCCTAGGCCACCAAAACATACGCTTAAGATCCTGATATATCTTAGTGGCACCTGGGTGCACACTCGGTCCACTCTTATGTCCTTCTTCAAGGATCATCTTTCTAAGCTCTAGGACGTCTGGTATACAGACTCTATCTTTGAACCTCAAAACTCCATCACTTCCTTCCTTAAAACTAAGGTTTCTACCCTGAGCAAACAACTCTCTCTGGTCTAAGAGAAACTGGTCTATCTTCTAACCCTCTCTAACTTGATCCATCAAACTATTGGTAACCTTCAAGGTTCCAAGCCTAATGCTCTTAGGGGTAACTTCCCAAGCTAAACTCAGGTCTCTAAACTCCTCAATCATATCCATCTCCCTAACCATCAAAGATGAGACGTGCAAGGTTTTCCTACTCAAAGCATCTGGCACCACATTGGCCTTTCCTGGGTGGTTGGTTGGATCAAACTCATAGTCCTTTAAAAACTCCATCCACCTACGCTGCCTCATATTCAACTCCTTCTGATCAAAGAGATACTTCAAACTCTTATGATCATTAAAGACCTCAAACTTTGCTCCATAAAGGTAATGCCTCCAAATCTTTAAGGCAAACACCACAGCTCCTAACTCTAGGTCATGGGTAGGGTAGTTCTTCTCATGGGTTTTTAACTTCCTAGAAGCATAAGCTACTACCTTACCATTCTGCATCAACACACCACCTAAACCCTGCTTAGAAGCATCACAGTAAACTACGAAAGGTTCACTAGGATCTGGAAAAACTAACACTGGTGCTGATGTCAACCTATCCTTTAAGGTTTGGAAACTCTCTTCACACTTAGAGTCACACACAGACAACTGTCCCTTCTTGGTGAGACGGATTAAGGGTAAGGCTAACTTAGAGTCTTCTGTGTACTCTTGTTTGAATTATCTATATTTATTATAGATAATGATGCGTAGTAATAAGAAGCTTTAGTTCTTCCTTCTTGGTTCTCTGTATTAAAGAGTGGCTTTGGACAAGTGCAGGAACCAATGGCAGGAAGAGGTAGGAACGACCAAGCTATCGTTGATGCTTTAGCACTGCTTGCCAATGCTATATGATAGAACTAGAATAACAACAATGAAAGACCAGCTGAGTTTCAGAGTCTGGATAAGTTCCAGTGGAACAACCCGCCCTTGTTCAAGGGAGCTTATGACCCTGAAGGTTCTCTCTTGTGGATGCGGGAGATTGAGAATTCTTCCGGGCTATAGGATGCAATGACATTCAGAAAGTTATCTTTGGGACTTTCATGTTGATAGGGGAAGCTGAGTAGTGGTGGGAGAATTATTGCCGACGTATGGAAGCTAAGGGTACAGTGGTTACTTGGAATGTCTTCAAGGACAGGTTCTTGGAGAAGTACTTTCCAGCTGACATTCGCAACAAGAAGAAGGTGGAGTTCTTGGCTCTGAAGCAAGGGAGCATGTCCGTGGGAGAGTATGCCGCAAATTTTGAGGAGCTTGCTCATTATTACACATTGTATCATTATGTAACCGACGACCACTCCAAGTGCATGAAGTTCGAGGATGGTCTGCGTCCAGAAATCAAACAAGCCATCAGTTATTAGGAGATCCGAGTATTTTCCGTCATGATGAACAAGTGCAGGATCTTCGAGGATGCCTACTGACCGCGCTGTCGCCACGCGCCAAAAAGAACGAGCGATTATTAAAATAATGTAGTGTAGAGCGACAACTCGGATATCGTCTCTCAAGGACTCTTTAGTGTTGTTATTATTAACAGAAAATCAAAAGTTAGTTTTGGGGGTTTTGGATTGAGATAAAATAAAGAAAACAAAACTATGAAAACAAAGCAGTTAAAGAGAATAGCAAATAAACTAAAGACGATTAACCTACTGTTCTCGGTTTCCCACTATCATTGGTTCAAGCAAATCCAAGCCCTAAGCAGATTCTAAACCCTTTCCGATTGTAGCATCAATTTACAAGCGAAATCAATACTACGAGACATATATTCCTATTCCCGAATTAAGCAAACGGGGTGAAGCACTCATGAACTAAGCGAACATGATTGAACACACGCGAATTAAGCAAACGCGATTATATATAGGAACATACAATCATCGAAATAAATCAATACTAATCCTATACATATCTGAATTAAACAAATAGAAACATATAGAACAGTACTGAAAAGGAATAGCAATTCAAATAGGAAATCCAGAACCTCAAGTGTAATTGAAACCAATCCCAGTAGATTAATCTAGGAGACTAGTTCTCCATTACAAACATAAGCACAAAAGAAAAGAAAATAAACTATTGGAAACTACTACTACTATCTATCAAAGACTAGTCAAAACTGGTTAACTCTGACCTCCTCCTCAGTTCTGCCTAAGACTGTCTTATATACACGTTTCTGGAATCGGAGGACTCGCGAGGCGAAGCCTCTCTCGCGACGCGGAAATTGTGAACAGTTTGCGACTTTTTCTCTTCTCGCGAGGCGAGCATATCCTTCGCGAGGCGAATCTCTTCAGATCCCAAACTGTAACGCCCGTGACCTTCAACATGCGCAAACCGTGATGGCTTCTGGTCTTCCAAGGCTCGCGAGGTGAATGTATGCTCGCGAGGCGAACGTTTCAACTTCAAAACTGCCACAGCCGTGATCTTCAACACGGGCAAGCCGTGATCGTCTCTGACTTTTCAGGCTTGGGTGACTCGCGGGGCGAAATACCAGAATTATTCTATTTTATTTTATTAACCTGAAAAGCAGAAAATAACATAAGTACTTTATTTAACTCTAAATCAACTAAATTAACCTAAAAACACTTTACAGACTCAAAATACTACTTAAGGACAATGATATAAAATAAGCACAAAGCCAAGGTCTTTACTAGTTATAAAACCAGTCAAACAGAGGCTCATCACCTACAAATCCATAGTTTCAAGCTGCAGGAGTTTAGATGTTCAAGGCAATAGGAAGAATGATCAGAAGGAGAGGGAAGGCAGCGTCTAGCTCCAGTAAGTCGGGACTTCAAGAAGAATGGCAAGGAGCCACAATTTTTAGCAGCCAAGCCCAGGGACTGGGATTCTTCTGTTTCTAGGCCTATCAAATATGGCAAGTGTGGGAAGGATCACTATACCAGGCAGTGCAAGGAGATAGACGTCATATGCTTCAAGTGTGGCAAGTCTGGCCACATCAGCAGGGAGTGTGGAGGAGCAAAGTCAGAACCGAAAGTGCAAGCAAGAACCAGAAACCCCAAGTCAATTAACTAAGGACCACTAGGAGAGTCTTTACCCATAGTGGTGCTGGAGCCTCCGAGTCCGAGGACTTGACCAAAGGTATATGCCTAATTGGTGGAAGCATGCCCACACCTTTTCAATCAAGGTGATAGAAATTTTGAGGACGAAATTTTTATAAGGGGGTGGAATTGTAACACCCCGTTTTTTTTTTGTTAAGGCTTTAAATGTGTATGCTATAAATGTTAAGTTTGACCTTATGAGTGTTATGAGGGTCTAAGTGGGACTTTTGAAGCAGGAAAATCCCTTTCTGGTACATAAGCATGGCCGTGCTGACGTAGAAATTGTCCTCGTGCTTAAGTGAGAATGACCCCGTGCTCATGTTAAGCACGATTGTGCTTAGGGGGAGCACGACCGTGCTTGGGTTTGAAGTTATAAATAGAGAGCAGTCTGCGAGGGTTTCGAGTGAAAACCCCCTTTTTGGCACATTGGGCAATCCTAGTGTGACAGAAACCTCTCCCCTTTCCCTTCCCTTGAACCCTTTGAAGTTCTTGGTGTTCTTGAGTCCGTTTGGGAGAGACGTCACGCGCGTTAGTTCCATCTAAGGTAATGTTATAATACCTCTTTAATCTCATTTTCCCTTTTTCTTAAATTGGAGATTAAGTGGTTAATCCTCTTGTGTTTGGCCAAGACTTGAAGAGTTCATTGATCCACTTGAGGGAACGAGATTAGTTTGATTGTGTGGTCATAAGTTGGGGTCTTCATACCAGGTATGGGGAGAAAGGATAGTATGAACATGTAGGCATTGAGGGTAGCATAAGATGAAGGGTTAACCCATGACCCTATCGTATGTTATTTGCCTATTTGACGTTGTTGCTATATGTATGATATGATTTCAATGTTACTGGTATGCTTTGATTATCACACTGTTTGTGATTAATTTATGATGATGACACTGTTATGTATTGATGATGATATTGCCATGGATGTTGATTTGACTATTTGGTTGATGTTGTGAGGCATTGAACGCTGATGTTAATAAGACGTTAATAATGATGTTTGAGAATTAAGGGATGTTTTCCCAATTTCTTACAAGACTTGAACGATAGTAAAGAGAGGCAAGGTTAATGCTCAAAGGCTTAGTTAAGACCCTAGGACTGATTCTTGAGTGTTTAGGGACATTAATAATGAAGCTGGAATTAATTGATTATTTCCCCTTGTTATAAGACATGAAGATAATTGAGAATAATGAAACTGATGTTGATGGTTAGCCAATTAGGATTGGTCTTTGAATGCCCTGGGAAACTTAACAAGGGTTCTTCAACCCTTCTGCCTAGAAACAATATGACCACGCTCCAGTGAGCACGACCGTGCTCAATAGTCAGCACGCTCGTGCTCCCCTAGATAGAACAGAATGCAGAAACATGAAACAGGGGTGTTTCACCCCAAATGTCTTCAATGATGTAATAAGACACCAAACAAAGTAAAGTCAAGCTAGATAACTCAATGAAGACTCAATTAATATAAATAAATAACAAGCAATAAGATGTTGAACCTTGGTAGCCGAGTGTCCAAGGGGGCCTTGAAGCTTATTAGTCAAGGTGTTGAGCTCTGGTGCTTATTGACTAGAGTGTTAAATGATGTTATACCTTGGTAAGCTAGTTGCCAAGGGGGCCTCGATGCCAAGTGGTCATGGTGTTGAGCTCTGGTGCTTAATGGCTAGAGTGTTAAATAAAAGATTAAAGATTAAAAGATAATGTTGAACATTGGTAGCTTAGTGGCCAAGGGGACCTCGATGCCAAGTGGTCGAGGTGTTAATGGTGATAAAACTTGGGTAGCCTAGTGGCCCAACCGGAGGTGGTGATTGTTTGATTGTGTGCTGTGTTGCTCATGCATCCACGAATCAGAGATGTTAGTGGGGGATGTTCAACATAGGGGAGGTCGTCCGAGAGTAAAGCGATCTGGCCATCCGTGGTGATTCAAGCGAGAGTTAGGTGAATCCGGTCCCCCCGCGGTGGCGCATCCTAGAGTACGGTGCATTAGCTATCCAAGGGGTTCACCCATGGTTTGGTGGACCATCGCCATTGGTGCTTAATGGTCAATGTGGATATGTAACTCTGAAGTTGACATTCTGAGATAGATTGGATCCAACTGCATAATGGAGTAGTGGAGTAGAGTTTCACCGCATAACATACATTGATTGAACTGTTATTGATGATGTATATGTGTTATGCATGATGATTTGTGATAACATGTTCTGTTTGTATGATGTATGCTCATCTTTGTTTATATATATGTTTCTTACTCCTCGTCTTTTTTGTTTGCTTTGCATGTATCTTTTTGGTTATGAAGAGGACGGTGAGCAGCTTGCTGAGGAGTGGCTCTAAGGAGCCGCTACTCGAAGTCTAGGATTTCTTTAGTTTATGTTGTTATCCGATGTGTTTCCTGATTTTGGTTATGCCAGCTCTGTAATGTGACATCGGGGTTGGGTTTCGATATGTTTGTTACAATGTGGTATCTTCTACCCGTTGGCTTTATAATCATGATATAATATGCATGTGTTCTCTTTCTTTATCTTTTTATCGCTCTTATGTGTTATGAATACATGCGGGGTAGACGGTGTCACAGAGGTTTGAAGAATCTTTGGTTGGAGTGTGATTCACAATTGTTGGTGTCGGCTTTCTCTTCTTTTGAGATGGTCCCTTGGAGCATTAGGACGAGATGGAGAAACTGTATTTTCCTTACTAAGAGTATGAATATTTCAGTTAGTCATATTTATAGAGAGGGAAACTCTTGTTGTAACACCCCCCTTGGACATTACCTCGTGAACACATGCGGAAATAAATTAAAAAGAATTTGCTGGTTGCTTTCAGAAATTTATTTACTTTAGGTCAGAAAACTTAGGTATAAAAATAAATTTTCATCTTAATACTTCGGAAAATGTGATGCACACATCAAATAATAAAACTACGTCATACTTGTCAACCCACATACATTGATTTTATTTCCAAACAAAACCTTCCACACCGTACAAACTTTTCTTAAAAGTACTTCATTATTCCTAACTGAAAATTCAAACCACATAAATATTCTCAAGACTACATTTACCGACTTTCTGAAAAACACACAACCTAAGAAAATCCTAAGCTGGTCACTCTATAATACATCTACTAGAAAGGCCTTCAAGGTCCTTATTACTATCACCGACCTCTTAAAGGATCAGGACTAAACTCCTCGAGCTATCTGGAACTCCTCTGCACCCTCTGCTCTTATGTACCAAAGTACAAAACCAAAACTAGAAAACCAGATATATAGCAAGGGTGAGATACCAATATATGAGTTTATTATGATAACCACACGTGCGACACACAAAACATCATATACTCACAACATATAAAATTATCAACATAAACACAACAGTTTATCAAAGAGCTTCATACCCAACAGTCAATCGTCATTTATAAAAATGTATGACACTTCAATATACAACGTCTAAATTTTATACCTAATCTCCGGAGATCCCAACTTCGTTTTAAAAGGCACAACGTTCAACGTTCCATGGCACATTGTCCAACACAAGGCACAATGATCAACATACATGGGTTTCATTGTCCATCACGGCACAATGTACAACGTTACATGACACCTTGTCCATCAAGGTACCACGTTAAAACAACGTAAGGTACATCTTCCAAATAATGCATGTAAAATGTTTTATTCTCGTCATTTTTCTTTTTGTTCATTCTTCTCTTGTCGAAGCTCAAAGGCTCATGACCATTCATAATTTCAACGTTAAGATTCATCGTCAACACAGGACATGAAGTCCAAGTGTCCAATCACAAGCCTTAGACCGATGCCTCAGTCTTAGGTTCGTGGTTATATAAAATAACATTCACCTTTAACAACGTTCACCACAATGTATATAGGAATAAAATCCATAACAACGTTACACTGATCAATGATCTACGTGTTTTCACCACAGAACACTAGAAACCCGACGTCTCGGCCACTAGGTCCGCGTTTCATCGTTAACATCATTTTTCGTTCAGTGAAATACAAATACAAAACAAAACGTCCACAACTTATCCAAGTTGTTGGAAATGATTTCGCTAAGTAAAACTCTTTTACATAAAATCTTTTCCATTTGAAATTCATTTATAAAACGTTAAATTATAGAGAAATTCATTTTTCTCCAATGCTTTTCCTCTTATAAATCTTTTTCTGAAAACTTTGAAAAAGAACCCATTCATGACCCATTTTGGTCCAAAGAAAATGAAACTTTTTTTAAAATGTTGCCACAAAACTATTTTCTTAATTTCTCGTTGTTTAGAATTAAAAACATTTTTAAGTCAAAAATTGACTTTTTCTTTTAAAATAATTTTCTCAACATGGAAATTAATTTATTTTTTAAAAATAACTTTTATTTTATTTCAGAATTTGTTTTGTAAAAATTAACGTCACTAAAATTTTTTCATAGTTACATCCTCACTACTGCTCATAAATCACTCTTACACTGTAAAATCATTAAAATAATATTATTTTCAACTTTTCTTCAAATTCCACAAAATTAACTTAAATAACATCTTCAACATTTTCAAAATTTTCAACATTTTTCCAAGTTTTTATCCTTAATCTGAATTTTAGCACTGACCACTGTCAAGCTTTTTAGTCGAACAACCAATCAACAGTAAAATCATACATCACAGTTATAACATGCATCCAAAATCAACATACAATATATATACCACATATAAGCATACATCACAGAGAATAATAACTTATAGATAAAAACACCACGTAAATTAAAATTAACAACCACAACAAAATCACCAATAAGCATACAGACACACAGATAGCACGTGGTTATCAAGAACCCCTCAGGTAAACTCTCATTACCTCTTGAAGATTTCAAGTCTCGTTCTAGAAGTGTTTTTTGATTCGTTTCCGGTTTCCTCCGCGTAACACAGAATAATCAAACACCGTTTGATCCTTCACAACAAATCACAACCAAAAATTAACACAATTAAATAAAACTCATCTAGTTCATGTGAACTAGGCTTTGGCCTTCACTAGTTAATTAGGCTAGGGATGTTAAAATTTTATAAACTCTTGGATTAATGATCCTTAAGCATGATAAAGACATAATCAATGATTATAAACCAAGAACATTGAACAAAACTCATCAACTCAATGAGCTAGGGTTTCGGCCTCGACAACAAATTTGAGTTAGGAATTTCACTTGGTTTCCATCTCTTGGATTCACCAAACATGGATTGTATAAGGTTGAAATCAAGTGTCACAAGACAAAAATTGAATCAAAATCCAACCAACCAACTAAGTTAGGGTTTCGGCCCTCTTAAGGAAAATAGGTTAGGATTTGATTTGGTTTTCTCAATCACTTGGATTCAATACCCATAATGATTTAAGAGATGAAATCATGCATCATTTAACAAAAGTTGAAGCAAAACCCATTTACACCCAAAAGTGAGGGTTTCGGCCATACATGAAAGAATACGGAGGAAATTTCTTTTGAGTTCATGCTTCTAGACGATGAATATAAGCATCAAGATGAGTTCATAGAAATTGGTTTCAAGTCAAATGGATTTTTCTACAATTTCTTATGAATTTTTGAAGAAATCATCATGAACTTTGAATATGATGATTCATGGCATAAACTCATGAAGTATGTGAAGAGAAATACTTGATTGATCATAAAGAGAAGAAATCACCTCTTGATGCTTGAAGAAATGTTGAGATTTGATGATGTTCTTCACAAAGGAAGCTTAAGTGTTCATTAACTTTGGAGAGAAAATGATGAACTTTGAAGATGAAAATGATACAAAGTGGAGCCGTGGGGTGTGGGGGGTAATTTGGTCAAATCCACCAATGGCACACTTGTTAATTCCATGTAAAACCAAGGGTAAAATGGTCTTTTCCATGCTAAAATATCTAATGGCATTTATGTGTCATTATGGCCATTATGACTCGGATAGGATCGTCATAAATACTCGTCACATCAGTCACATCAATCATCTCAGCTCCATATATGGCTCCGTTGTCTCCCCGACTCAGATTTTCCTCAAGACATTAGGAAGTTTTTGCCCGCAGCAAATATAATATCATATTTTTAAGCAAAAATTTTCAAAACTTCCAATATTGTAGAAAATACGATATAAACACTAACCATCTCATTCACGAATTAAAGTTAGATTTTCTGAGCAGTAAACTTTTACTGTTAGCAAAAACACAGACCTAGTTCTGTTTGAATTTTCAACCCAAAATTTCATCGTAACCTTATGATATTAAGTATAACATGGAAATGAAATTAGTTTATCCAAAATCATTTTCTAAGTCTCGGATAAAAATATAATCATTTATATATTTAATACCGATATTAGAAAGCAGTGAAAAATCAGGGTGTTACACTTGTGCCGACAAATTGGCAAATTTTGGAGTGAAACACAATGGTTACACTTGGTGGGATTTAGGCCCTATATTTATTAGGGAAGACTTTAATCATAATAGATATGGTCTTCCAAACTTTAGGTTTTGTTAATTCTTTGCATGGGTATTGGCTATAGTCCCCTGATGATTTTGTATTCTTTTCTTCTTTTTTAATAAATCTTGGTATGCTGCAGATGATTGATATTGCTTGAGGTTCCAACCTAGTTGGGATGTCTTACAATATAGTGATGCATTAGCATAAAATCATTGCTTAAAAAAACATTGTCATATTATTAAAAATGTTTTACTTTATAATAATTACCTTTTAAAAATCATACATATAATTCATAAAAAAGCACATAATGATATATGATTTGTGGATAGTGTAAAAAACTTAACGCAAACAAAATTAAATTCATTTTCTTAGATATATGCTCTCCCATTATAATAAATTATCTAATTGTCTAAAATAAAAAAAAATCATCATAATAGGAAATTAATGTTGAAATTGTCCACATTTATTGTTCTTGCTAATAACTTAAAGGTAAAAGGATACGATATATTATCCAAATGACTATGACAGTAATGTAACTCCTCATGAAAATTTAAAAGAGAAAATACAAATTTTATTCAGCTTTTCCCCGGATTTTTTTGCAGGACTCACTCAAACTTGTCAATCAACACACGATTCTTGCAGTTTAGGCATTTTGGATCATCTTTGGATAACATCATATACATGTAGCAAAATCCGCATCCCACCAGGACTAATTCTGGTAGCTCATCTTCTGAAATACCCCCAAGATCTTCTTCATTAGAATCTACCAAGGAATATGGGTATGCTCCTTGAGATGATGATGGTGATAATACCCGTGAACTTGACCTTGGAGGTGATAGTTTCTGTTTTAAATCAGCACCCAAATCATGATCATTCATCTTTGTCTCAATCGCTGCTTCTTCTGAGGCTGGTTTAACCTTTGAATAAACAAACAAGTATATAAAAACTAAGTAAAATTTAAATATCTTTGAAAAAGACATATATGACCAAATCTCTGTATATTAAATTGAAAAAAAAATACAAGTAGATAAAGTGATAGACTATAAGTACATCGTTTGTAATAATTGATGACAAGAAACTAAAACAAATCTAGCATTTAATTTTAATCTGTCAAATAAATAAAATCACAGATGACATATATGCCAATGGAATGAAAAAAAAAAAGATTGTATACCTCCAAATTAATTTCAGGTCCTATAGAAAAATAATATTGATCTTGCGATCCAGTGAGTGTTGGTTGATTGGGATCAAAAGACCTACGAAGTTGTTTTCCAAGATGATCCAAGCTAATGTTGTGTTGAAAAACACTAGCATTAGCTTCATTCCTCAACATATTACCTTCTTCGTCTTTTTTAATGGGAATGCCTTGAACTTGTTGTGATTTTCCCACGAGGTTCTCCATCGCTGAAAATTATACTAGTTAAGGTGATGTCTAAAAATCTATGTGGGAGAACATATAAATGCTTATCAAATGTGGTTTCGGAGCAGACTGACTTGAAAAGGGGAGGTTCATGTTTACCACTTAGCCCCAAATTCCAAATAGCGGTTACTACTTTTGCTAATTTTTTATTTAATTAAAATATGATAAAAAATTCAAATATAAAAGGTGTGTGGACGAAACAGAACTAGATATTTTGTAATGTTCTCTTTGTTTTCACCTCTTTGGATTCAGGGTCGTGTATTCAATAAAGCAACTACGGCAGTTGCCTCAGGCCCCGCATTCACTAACTTATTGACCCTTTGTAATTTTCTACTATTGTAAAGGCCAAAAAATATAATATGTAATATATAAATCAAATATAACAAAGATCCAACAATTACAACATGTACAAGAGTTTTTATTTATACATAGCAAGTAACAAAAAAAAATTAATACTGATAGAAATATTAAGGGCATATTTGGTTTGTTTCTAGTTTCTTGTTCTCACTCCCTGTTTTCAGAAATAATTAAAAAACTACCACTCTGTTTTCATTCAGTTTCCTGTTTCCAAAGATTTGTACAGGGAACAGTGAAAATAACAAAAATTATTTTCAGTTTTTCTTGTACAAATATTTGAAAACAAGAAACAAAATGAAAACAATGTGGTAGTTTCGTAATTATTTCTGAAACAATCAATGAAAACAAAAAGCTAAAAACAAAGCAAATAGACCCTAAATTTTATCAAAAGATTGTATTCTTTTTTAAAATATATCTATTGTTTATAGAATATTATCAACAATACTTGTAACACTTGCTACCGTTGAAAGAAGTTTTTCAAAATTAAAATTTCTTAAATCATATCTTAGATCAACAATATTACAAGATAGATTGAATGGGTTAGCCATACTATCTATTGATAGTAAAATGTTAAAATTACTTGAATATACAACTTTGGTAATTTATTTTGCTGCTCAAAAGACCAAAAGAATAATATAATGATTAATAATTTAAATTATATTATGTTGTTCTAATAGTATTGCCTTAAGCCCCAAAATGTCTTGACACGTCCCTGTTTGGATTATGATCCTCTCTCTCTCTCTCTCTTTAAATCTTGTGTTTGAATCTCATGCTATAAGAAAAAAAGAGACCAAAGCAAATTTGTTTTTGTCTGTAGGGTCTATTCGAATTTGTTTTTATTTCTTCTCTCTCATAACACGAGAGAAGAAATGAGATGATCTAAATCTCACATCTTTTATTGGAACCAAAAATGTTTCTCTTTTAATTTCATATCTTGTTTTGTTATAGACAAAATGCATTAAACACAAAATAGAACTCATATGTCTTACTCGTCCTATTAACATGGATACTAAGGCTATGTTTGGTTTATCATTGCAAACATACTTTTTGGTCCGGAAGTATGTTTGCACCAAAGGAACTCTATAGATACTTTACCCCAAACTTATGTTTGTATCTTCTCAACTGTATACCAAACATACACTAAAACTCCAAATATAGAAATGTAAAGAAGTTTTAATAAGAACAAATGTCATCAAAGCCTTTTCTCATTAAATTTGATCATATACATAAAAAAATGTTATAAAGATTTGACAAAGATTGTCTAATACAACTACCATCCTTTATGCAAGCTATCTAAAGAAAAAAATTTGGTCCCAAGAAAAATGCGACTTATTAAAATTTATGACAATGACATATATAGACCCGTTTGAATGAGCTTTTAAAAAAGACTTCTATGATGTAGAAGCAGAAGTAGAAGCAGGAGCTATTATTAGAAGTAGAAGCTATTATGTGTTTGGATGAACTTTATAAAAAAGCCTTTTATGAAATTTATTACACGGACATAATTGTCTAATAAAACATGACTAATCCCCATTCTCTCTCCTCTACTGCTTTCCCACTTTAGAAGATAGGAATTGTAACGTTTTAAAAAGGTATCAAAATGTGTTTTTGCACTGATTTTACTTTTTTTATAAAAAAATAAAAACTCATCGAAACACCAATATTTTTCATAAAACAACTTTTATTTCAAAAATAAGTATTTCTTCTTAGAAAAAATCTCATCCGAAATGCTCATAAAAGACGAACAAATATAGTTGGATATAATCAAAGGGGTTGAAGAGTATAAGCGGAGTCGAGTTCAAATTTTGAACTATTTTGTCTAAGTAGAAAATGAAGCCCAATTGTGGTTTCATATATGAAAAAAGTTTAATAATTGTTGTAATTATGAGAACAAACAGAACTCACGTCATGTGAATTGAATAGGTTTGTTTACATCTATTAGTTAAAAAATAATAATTAAATGACAGCAATAAATTCGCTGACTTTGTGATTCACCAAGGAAAAGGAAAATCATATTTTATAAAATGTGTCATACTTTTAAACAAAATAGGCTGATTGGTCCTAAACATGTTTTTTTTTATTTTTCACTTAGGTCTTATACATTTTTTTTATTTTGGTTTTGTAACACCCCGATTTTTATGCTTTATAATATCGGTATAATTATAAATAAATGTTTATATTTTTATATTAGACTTAGAAAATTATTTTGGGTAAACCAAAGTCATATTTATACTCTACTTTATCGTAGAGAGTTACGGTTAAATTTTGGGTGAAAATTCAGACGAAACCCGGTCTGCATTTTCACCGACAGTAAGATTTTACTGATCAGAAAACCTAATTTTGACTTGAGAACAAAATGTTAGATTTTATATTCCATTTCCAATGATATTAGTTATTTTAAAATTTTCAAAATAAATAGGTTATTGTAGTTGATTCGGGCATAAAACCTAAATCGGGTAATTGACGGATTCGAGAACGGACGTGCAGAGACAAAATCCGACATCGGATGAGGCGACATCTTGCCACCTAGGGTGGTGAGTGAGTCATAAGGGTGACTAAACTAGAATTTAATTTATGTAATAATGGGTTTAAGTGTGAAAAGACCAAAATACCACTAACCTAACATATCATAGTTAAACATTAACCATGGTTAAGGCAAGACAAATTCAAATTGACTTCTTCCTCTTTTTTTGTGGTCACAAATCAGCCACAACTCCAACAAATCCTCACCACAAGTTTGTCATGATTACATTAGGGTTAAGTTACTAATTTGTCCTTAAGTCCTAACTTAATCACAATTTTGCCTAAGTACAAATGACTAAGTTGTCCCTAAATTTTTACCACTTGGACCCCTTTACCCTCCAATTCCCACGGCCTAAACCCATTACCCTCACCTAATTACTTCCATTTTCTCACTTCATCAAAAGCTTCATCTAACTTAACAAGTTTTCTCTCAAAGTTCTTAAGTTTCCTACAACCAAATTTGTGAAGCAACAACTTGATATTTTGCTCTTTTTCAAATTCCAAGAGGTATACCTTGCTCATCTCACTCATTCATCCCTATGTTCTTCATTTTTTTCATGATTCAAGGACATGATCATCATGTTTCATTTAAGGGTTCTCATGTTCAAAAATCTCTAGAAAATCATAGAAAAATCCTATGATCATGAAACCAACTTCTATCATTTTGTTATCATCTCTATGTTCATAATCCAAGAGTATGAATCAAGAAAAAATTTCCTTCCTATTTTCCCTCTCAAGGCCGAAACCCTAATTTGGTGGGTGGGGGAGTTTTGTTCAATTTTTCTTTAAAGTAATGCTTGATTTCATCATTCTAGTTCATATAAGTGTTGAATCCAAAGGATTGAATCAAAATGAAATCTCTAGCTTTTTTTTTTATGAAGGCCGAATTCAAGTTCTTGGGAGCTTGGATGATTTTGTTTTATTTTTAACTTATGATCATTGTTTTTAACTCTATACTACTCTAGCATCATGGATCTAAGAGTATGTAGAATTTTAAGATCCTTAGCCTAATTTTTTAAACTTGTCCAAAACCTAACTCATGATGAGCTAGATGATTTGGTTTTGATTTTTGAGTTATGGTCATAGATCTTGTCTTTCAAATACTTAAGGATCATTAATCCAAGAGTTTGTGAAATTTGGAAAACCCTAGCCTAATTATTTTGTGAATGACCGAACCATAGTCTTAGGAATTAGAGTGTTTTGTTGTTTGATTTTTATTAATTATGTGATGTTTGTTGTGAAGGATAAACCTTGTTGTTTTGTTCTGAGTTTCGCGGAGGGAAATAGAAACGAATCGGAGAATCATTTCGAGAAAGAAATTTGGAAACTTCAAGAGGTAAGGGGAGTACCTAAGGGATTTTTTCGATAGCTATATGCTATCAGTATGTGGTCTGTATAATTTATTTGAGTGTGTTTGTGGTGTTTTAAATTATCTTGAGTAGTTAATTTATCTGTTATTAATTATCTGTTTTTAATTGATTATCTGCAGTTAATTGTTATAGTATTTCAATGCATGTTATAAACTCTGTTATCTATTATAGTATTGATATAAAATTATTATTGGCATTGGTTGTTGATTGAAAAGCCTGACAGTGGTCAGTGCTCAATTAATTATGAAGATAAAAGCATTAAAAAGCTTTATAAGAAATATCAAATTTTTAATTGTTGGAATATAGTAATATAATATTATTTAATTATTTGATACGTTAAAAATAAGGAACAGTTGATAATACTATTATTTTAATAATTGATCGACGTAAGAGTGATCTACAAGTCACAATGAGGGCGTAACCGTAAAAATATTTTAGTACTGCTAATTTTTACGTAAGAAATTACAAAATAATATAAAAGGTTATTATAAAAATTTAATTTTCAAAAATAATTTAATTATGATATTGAGTGTAACACCCCAATTTTTCTGCTTTCTAAGATCGGTATAAATATAAATAAACATTTATATTTTGATATGAAACTTAGAAAATGATATTTGGGAAACCAAAATCATATTCATATTATACTTATTTTTATAAGTATACGGTGAAATTTTTGGTTGAAAATTCAGACGGAACCCGGTCTGCGTTTTCACTGACAGTAAGATTTTACTGATCGGAAAACCTAATTTGACCCGAGAATGAAATGAATATATTTTATATTTCATTTCCAACGAAATAGTTTATTTTGAAAATTTTCAAAATAAATAGGTTATTATACGTGATTCGGGCGTAAAACCCTAAATCGGGTAATCAACGGAGTAGAGAACAGACGTGCAGAGACAAAACCCGACATCGGATGCTGAGATATCTTGCCACCTAGGGTGGTGAGTCATAGGGATGACTCACCTAGCAATTAATGAATGTAATAATGAGTTTAGTGTAAAAAGACCAAAATACCCCTAACTTAACCTATCCTAGTTAATTTATAACCATGGTTAAGGCATCTTCATCTTGTTTTTGTGGTGGAGAATTAGCCACATATTCAACAAATTTCCACCACAAGTTTTTCATGATTACATTAGGCAAAATTACCATTTTGTCCTTAAGTTGTCATTTAATCACAAATTTGCCATTGTGTAAGATTACAATTTTGTCCCTTAAATTTTATGCCTTGGACCCTCATACCCCTTGATTTCCACGGCCCAACCCCCTTGGTGAGCTCATTCCCTTGCTATTTAAACAATACTTCATCATCTTCATCAAGCTTTCTTCCATTTTCTCTCCAAAAACCTTAAGTTCCATAGCCATTTTTGTGAAGCAACCACTTGATTTCTTGCTCATTTTCAACTTCTAAGAGGTATACCATACTTCTCTCACTCAATCATCATCATGTTCTTCAATTATTTTTGTGTTTTGAAGCCATGATCATTATTCTCAATTCTTAGATCTAAAACTTTGAAAATTCATAGAAAATCATAGAAAAATCCTATGAGTATGAAACCAATTACTATGCTCTTATTTTCCTCTCTATATTTAAGATCCAAGAGTATGCATCAAACTAAAATTTCTTACCCTATGATCTTGACAAGGCCGAACCCTAGTTTTTGTGGGGGAAGGACTTTGTTCAGTTTTTTAAAACTAGTCTTGCTTGATTCAATCTTATAGTTCATATATGTATTGAATCCATGATTGTTGAATCAAAATAAAACCTCTAAAGCCATTATTTTCTTCATGGCCGAAATTATGTTCTTGAGGAGTTGAAAGATTTTGTTTCATTTTTAAACTTATGATAATTTATCTTAACTCTACATTACTCTAAGGTCATGGATCTAAGAGTGTCTGAAATTTTGAGATCTTTAGCCTATATTTGGTGTCATGGCGGAATTAGGGTTCTTGAAAGGTTGGAATATTTGATTTCAATCTTTGTAAGTTAATCATTGATTTAGGGTTCTAAGTGATCAAGGATCACTAATGGCCGAACCTTACCTATAGGAAAATAGTTGTTTTTAATTGTTTGTTTGTTAATTTGTTGTTGTGGTTTGTTGAAGGATAAATTTTTGTGTGAATCGTGTATGTGTTTTGTGCAAACCGGATGCTTGACGGAACTTTGGTTGGCAAGAAAAATCTTCAAGAGGTAAGGGGAGTACCTGAGGGATTTTTCCGGTAGTTGTATGTAATTTGTTTGTGGTCTGTATTCTTTATTGGGTGTATTTATTATTTTACGTAGTTAGCATTATTTACTTTTAAACTATCTGCTTTTAATTACTTATTTATTTGCATTTAATTGTGATTATATGTTGTTGCTTGCCATTAAATGCTATTTGCTATATTATTTGCATGAAATGATTTTTGATGTTGATTGTGGATTGGAAAGTCTGACGGTGGTCAGTGCTCAATTAATTACGATGTTAAAAGCGTTAATAAGTTTTTTTATGAAATAATGAGTTTTAATTAGGGGGAAATAGTAATATATTATTACTTAATTATTTGATTGGTGAAAAATGGATAATAGTGAAAATAATATTATTTTAATGATTTAACGGTGTAATAGTGTTTTATGAGTTACGGTGAGGACGTAACCGTGAAAATATTTTAGTACTGCTAATTTATACGTAAGAAATTTCTAAATATTAGAAAATGTTATTTTAAGAAAATAAGTTTCAAAAATAATTTTATTACGGTGTTGGAAAAATTATTTTACAAGAAAAGTCATATTTGAACTTAAAACGTTTTTAAAACGTCAAACGTCGGACAATTCCGACAATATTTACAGAAGTATTATAAAAAAATGGTAATATTAGTTAAAACAGAGATTTTGTCTCAAAGCAATATTTTTAGGTTCAAAATATTGATTTTTGAAAGAAAATGAATTTTAAGTGATTTTGATGATTTTATAAAACGAATTTCCAACGTAAAAGGATTTTTTGTAAAGTGGATTTATACAATGGGTTATTTCCAACAACTTGGATAAGTTGAGGAAATTTTGTTTTTGATTTGTGTTTCACATAGCGAAAATGCTTTTAAAATTGAAAGCTGAACCTAGTTGCCGAGACATCGGGTCTAGTGTTCTTTGGAATGGACCTTGTGTCCTCGACGGGAAGTTATGGACTTAATGTCCTATAAAAATCTGTATTGATTTTTGTGCATCAAAATCTATGAATCTAAATCTGGTGCATCGATATAGATTTTGTGATTTGCACATTTTTGACTTGGAGTCTGTTTGATTGGTTTGGACTTGGAGTCCTTTTTAATGGAATAATTTTTAAACTTAAATGTTTAAACCTTTTGGTCGTGAGCCTTTGAGCCTCGACAAGGAAAGAATGAACACAAAGAAAATGACGTCAACAAAATGTTTTACATACATTTTTTGGCAGATGGGCCTCTGCATAGGACTTGAATTCTTGATGGCAAGTATTCATGAAGTTTGCATCACTGTGCCTTGATGGACATATGACCACGAAAACCATATACTATGCATGGTATTCACTATGCCTCGTTTTGGATAGTGTTATGGTCAATTTAATTTCTGCCTTATCTGGCAACGTTTAGTTTCTGCCTTATCTGGCAATGAGAGCCTGATCATCTCATTTATTTGCTGTTTGAAGCTCCGGAGATTAGGTACAAAAGTTAGTTGATGAATATTGAACTGTCATGGTTTTTAAAACAACGAAGATTGTCGGGTATGAAACCCTTTGATAAATAAATTGTTTATTGTTGAATATACATGTTAAATGTTATTTGTGTATCGTGCATATGGTTATTGTTTTAAAATCCATATATTGGAACTCACCCTTGCATATACATATTCTTTTGGCTTTGTACCTTGGTACATGAATGCAGATATTGCAGAAGAGTTTCTTAAGTCACTTGGAGACTTAAGTCCGGATTGCAGGAAGAGGTGTGATCATAGGGATGATCACGAGGTCTTATAAGTGAGTGTCTTGTAGAGCGACAAGCTTAAGATTTTCTTTGGGTAGTATGTTTTGAGAAAGACTGTGTAGGTGTTTTGAAAGCCTCTATATAGTTTTCATATCGTTTATAAGAAAATATTTTTAAGAAAGACTTGGGCGTTGTGAAATGTTCGTTTATAAATAAAACTTGTGTATGAGTGTTGTGTAGTATAGAGGGAACGTACTGTTTCTGTTATGTGTATCACAATCTTCTGAAGTATTAGGACGAACAATTTTTATACCCAGATTTTATGACTTAAAATAAATCAATTTTCCGAAATCAACCAACAAAATATTCTTTTTAATTTATTTCCGCACGTGTTCACATAGTAATGCCCAAGGGCGGTGTTACAGAGTGGTATCAGAGCGAGTCGAGTCTTTCGGGAACCTTGGGGAATAGGTCTGTTAGGTTTTTGTTATGTGATCTCTGGTTGGACCTTGCCTGAATTGTTTCCTTGTCGAAACAATGTGTGATGGTATACAAGTAGGTGTGTTTTGATGGGTTTTGAGATAGTCGAGACCTTGTAAGAATCTATGAACAGTAGATGGTACATTGACCAAATTACTTATTAGAAGTAATGTGTTTTAGACACATATGTATACGTTTCAGTTTCTGGTTGCGGACTAAGTTTGTCTTGTAGGTCAGTTATGGAACCAGGAATTGGACATGGACGTGAATGTGATCGTGATGGTGATCGTGATTATGTTAGCAACAAGTATGTGATTGAACAGATGAACCAGACTGTTTAGGCTATGACTAGTGTTGCTGCTATCGTAGTTGCCCAGAATGAGTTGGACCAGGTTCGAGCTGAGATGGCAGTCGAGGTGAAAAATCTAGCAAATTTTAGAAATCAGAATCCTCAACGATTTTATGGAGATGACAATTCTGAGAAGGCTGACTTGTGGGGACAAGAACTGGAAAGGATTTTCGAGCTTATCAACAGCCCTGAAGAATCAAAGGTTCCGTATGCTCTTTCTCTGCTTTTCGGAGATGCAGGATGCTGGTGGGCGGATATTAGACACATACTGAAAGCAGTTAACCGAGAATATACTTGGAGTGTTTTCCGCATTGTTTTCTTGGATAAGTATTTTCCTCAGAGCGTTAGAGTTGAGAAGGGACACGAGTTCTTACGTTTACAATAGAACGAACTATCTGTGGATGAATATACCGCAAAGTTTGAATTTCTAGTCAAGTATTTCCATTTATTTCAAACTCAATCTGATGAAGGTTGGGAATGTAAGAGATTCGAAGGAGGCTTACGATACGAAATCCAAAAGTCTACTTTCAAGCTTTAGTTGAAGAGTGACAGAAGGTGGAGCAGAAAGGGAAAGGTAAAGACTATTCGGGTACTACTGGCGGACCATCTCGATTCCAATTCTGCAAGCAGAATAAGAAGGAGAAGCAACATCAGAGGAAACCTTATTTCCGACCCCCAGGAAATGATCAGAATCAGCAACCTTATCATTCTAATGACTCTGCAGCAGGAAGTGGAGGCCAAAAGAACCAAAGCCAATGCCAAGTCAAAATATGTTACAAGTGTGGAGACCTAAACCATATGGCTAAGACTTGCCCATTAAGAGGAGTTAAATGTTTCAGTTGTGGACAACAGGGACACCTAGCAAAGAATTGTAAACAAAAGCATGGACCAGCAATTTAAAGTTTTATTTTCCTCAACGGGTTATCATGTGATGTCCCAAGAAGGAGTGTCACGATAGTCGTAATGACTCGTAGATTTTAATTTTGTAATGAATTCTAAGTATAATAGTATTTCGATGATTTTGAGTATTTGACTCTTCAAAGTCTTTTATGTTGTTAGTCTTTTCAATTGACGTTAGTGATGTATAATGTCTACGACTTTATGAGAATAAAGGTTTCTTGAAGGAAACTTTTTTCCATCCTTTTTCTTTTTGATTTATGAAATCAGTCTAGATTGTTGGGGTCAGATCATTTCTTTTTCTAACGATAGTGATTTTTTTTTTCAAACTTCAAATGTTGTACCGATTATTGTGGAAATTTTTGTGAACTGTCCTGTTGTTGTTGGGGATAGACACTTTCTTGATAAAATAAGTTTCTAGATGAGACTTAGTCTAGTCACTTTTACTTTTGGTGAAAGTGATCCAGTCTGAATTTTTGTCGGACTATTGTTATTTTAATTTTCATTTCGTAAATCCCTTATCCAAAAAATAAATCCTCTTAAGGTTTGGAGCTATTCGTGTTGTGCGTTCCTAATTCTCTGGGAGTTTTCGTGAAAGGAGGAACTTTATTAGAGTCCTAGTTGTATATATGTATTAGCTATGCATTTTTACACTCACGGACCTATTAAAGAATCTTTTTACATACTGAACATTTATGTATTCTTTTCAGACTGACAAAGTTCTTCTATAATTACTTACCTTCTAGTGAAAGTAAGACCTTGGGATTAAGAAAATCATGTCTAGCCTTGAGTCACGAAATTTAGAGGACGATTTTTTTTAAGTGTGGTAGTAATGTAACTCCCCGATTTTTCTTCTTTCTAAGATCGGTATAAATATAAATAAACGTTTATATTTTGATCTGAAACTTAGAAAATGATTTTAGGAAAACCAAATTCATATTCATATTATACTTATTTTTATAAGTATATGGTGAAATTTTTGGTTGAAAATTCAGACGAAACCCGGTCTGCGTTTTCACTAACAGTTAGATTTTACTGATCGGAAAACCTAATTTTGACCCGAGAACAAAATGAATAGATTTTATATCTCATTTCCAACGATATAGGTTATTTTGAAAATTTTCAAAATAAATAGGTTATTATACGTGATTCAGGTGTAAAACCCTAAATCGGGTAATCAACGGAGTCGAGAGCAGACGTGCAGAGACAAAACCCGACATCGGATGATGAGATATCTTGCCACCTATGGTGGTGAGTCATAGGTATGACTCACCTAGCAATTAATGAATGTAATGATGAGTTTAGTGTAAAAAGACCAAAATACCCCTAACTTAACCTATCCTAGTTAATTTATAACCATGGTTAAGGCATCTTCATCTTTTTTTGTGGTGGAGAATTAGCCACATATTCAACAAATTTCCACCGTAAGTTTTTCATGATTACATTAGGCAAAATTACCATTTTGTCCTTAAGTTGTCATTTAATCACAAATTTGCCATTGTGTAAGATTACAATTTTGTCCCTTAAAATTTATGCCTTGGACCATCATACCCCTTGATTTCCACGGCCCAACCCCCTTGGTGAACCCATTCCCTTGCTATTTAAACAATACTTCATCATCTTCATCAAGCTTTCTTCCATTTTCTCTCCAAAAACCTTAAGTTCCATAGCCATTTTTGTGAAGCAACCACTTGATTTCTTTCTCATTTTCAACTTCTGAGAGGTATACCATACTTCTCCCACTCAATCATCATCTTGTACTTCAATTATTTTTGTGTTTTTAAGCCATGATCATTATTTTCAATTCTTAGATCTAAAACTTTGAAAATTCATAGAAAATCATAGAAAAATCGTATGAGTATGAAACCAATTACTATGCTCTTATTATCCTGTCTATATTCAAGATCCAAGAGTATGCATCAAACTAAAATTTTTTTCCCTATGATCTTGACAAGGCCGAACCCTAGTTTTTGTGGGGGAAGGACTTTGTTCATTTTTTTAAAACTAGTCTTGCTTGATTCAATCTTATAGTTCATATATGTATTGAATCCATGATTTGTTGAATCAAAATAAAACCTCTAAAGCCATTATTTTCTTCATGGCCGAAATTATGTTCTTGAGAGTTCAAAGATTTTGTTTCATTTTTAAACTTATGATAATTTATCTTAACTCTACATTACTCTAAGGTCATGGATCTAAGAGTGTCTGAAATTTTGAGATCTTTAGCCTATATTTGGTGTCATGGCGAAATTAGGGTTCTTGAAAGGTTGGAATATTTGATTTCAATATTTGTAAGTTAATCATTGATTTAGGGTTCTAAGTGATCAAGGATCACTAATCCAAGAGTTTAGGAATTTTAGAAATTTTTAGCCAATTAAGCACCTCATGGCCGAACCTTACCTATAGGAAAATAGGTGTTTTTAATTGTTTGTTTGTTAATTTGTTGTTGTGGTTTGTTGAAGGATAAATTTTTGTGTGAATCGTGTACGTGTTTTGTGGAAATCGGACGCTTGACAGAACTTTGGTTGGCAAGAAAAATCTTCAAAAGGTAAGGGGAGTACCTGAGGGATTTTTCCGGTAGCTGTATGTAATTTGTTTGTGGTCTGTATTCTTTATTGGGTGTATTTATTATTTTACGTAGTTAGCATTATTTGCTTTTAAATTATTTGTTTTTAATTATTTACTTATTTGCATTTAATTGTGATTATATGTTGTTGCATGCCATTAATTGTTATTTGCTATATTATTGGCATGAAATGATTTTTGATGTTGATTGTGGATTGGTAAGCCTGACAGTGATCAGTGCTCAATTAATTTCG
Organism: Sophora flavescens; assembly: GCA_030762895.1. Lineage (NCBI taxonomy): Eukaryota > Viridiplantae > Streptophyta > Magnoliopsida > Fabales > Fabaceae > Sophora > Sophora flavescens. Next base: position 237,879,990 of record CM061063.1, read on the forward strand.
AGGTTAAAAGCGTTAATAAGTTTTTTTATGAAATAATCAGTTTTAATTAGTGGAAAATAGTAATATATTATTACTTAATTATTTGATTGGTGAAAATGGATAATAGTGAAAAATAATATTATTTTAATGATTTAACTGCGTAAGAGTGTTTTATGAGTCACGGTGAGGACGTAACCGTGAAAATATTTTAGTACTGCTAATTTATATGTAAGAAATTTCTAAATATTAGAAAATGTTATTTTAAGAAAATAAGTTTCAAAAGTCCACATTGTAATTTATTTCCGTACGTGTTCACATAGTAATGCCCAAAGGCGGTGTTACATTGAGAAAATTATTTTACTATAAAAGTCGAATTTTGACTTAGAAAATTTTTAAAATGTCAAACGGCGGTTAATTCCGAAAAAATTTATGGAAAGCATTTTTAAAAATAGTAGCATTTGTTAAAACAGACAATTAGTCTCAAATCAATATTTTTCTTTGAACTATAGTTTCAAATAAAGATTTTCAGAAGAAAATGAGTTTTTGGGTGATTTGATGGTGTTATAAATGAATTTCCAACGAAAAAGGATTTTTCTGTAAATTAGTTTTACACAACGGTATTATTTCCAATAACTTGGATAAGTTGCGGAGGTTTTGTTTTGGATTTGTGTTTCACATAACGAAAATGATTTTAAAGTTGAAAAGCAAACCTAGTAACAGAGATGTCGGGATTCTAGTGTTCTATTATAAGTTGTGGACTGTATGTCCAAAAAGTTGAAGTTATGGACTAATTTGTCCTATATAAGTTGTGTAAGTTTTGTGATTTATAATCTACGAACCTAAGGTTGAATGCATCAGTCTAGGCCTTCGTGATTTGCACATTTGGACTTGGAGTCCTATTGTTTAAATTGAAAGACGAACTTAAATGTTTAAAAGTTGAGATGGTCGTGAGCCTTTGAGCTTCGACAAGGAAAGAATGAACACAAAGAAAAAAATGATGTGAACAAATGTTTTACATGCATTTTTGGCAGACGATCCTATGAGTTTGATCTTGATTTCTTGATGGCAAGATAATCATGTAGTTGCATCGTTGTGCCTTTACGGACAATGAAACCATAGACTATAGACAGTAACCACTGTGCCTAGTTTTGGACAGTGCTATGGTTAAATCCGGTATGCCTTGGCTAAATCCGGTGTGCCTTATTTGGCAAAGAGAGTGATGAGTGTGATTTCACCTCATATTTCATTGACATTTTGCATGCATTTTCATATAGTTTAGGCATTTCTAATTTAGTTTTTACCTTGGAACGGGTAAGGCGGTTTTGTGGTGTTGGTGTGCAGGAATTAAGGATTAAAATGCTCAAGACTAACCATGATGGAGCTTGCATGAAGATGGGGCTTGAAAAGTGAAAAAAATGAGCCAAACAGAGCCCATCACGGCCTAGCCGTGATAGCCATCACGGCCATGATCGAGTAGAGCTGAAAAGAAAGAATGGAAAAGTCAGAACTGGTCACGGCCAGCCCGTGATGTCCATCACGGCCGTGACATGCCAACTGAACCAGACCCTCACAGGAAGAACTGATCACGGCCTAGCCGTGATGGTGGTCACGGTCGTGACAGGACAACCAAGGAAGCAAACTTTAAGGCAAAATCCATCACGGCCTGGCCGTGACTGGCATCACGACCGTGACGCGTAATATATGGATCTTTAGAAACTGATTTGATCTGAAATTGTGATTGCTTGGGATTCAAGTTACCCTAATCTATAAATAGAGCAATTAGGCTCTAAAATAGGGGGACTCTTAGAGACTTTTTGGGCTGCTACCTTAGGCAAAATTAGGATTTCTCTTCTTCTTCTTCTTCTCCTCTCTTAGGTTTTCATTCATGTTTCTGTTAATCAAGCTTGCCATGACCATGGCCATGCTTGAGTAGTAGTTTTATTTCTAGGGATTGGGGCTATGCCCAGGATCTGTTTTATGTTATGAATTGATGTTTTCCCTTTGTTAATTTTGATTTCGCTTTCGATTTGGTTTCTATCGCATGAATTACTTGTGAATCTGGTGCGCACTTATTTGCATGTCATAGATACTCTAAGGAGGAACCTAGCGGTGAACTTAGGTATTGGATCTATAGGAATCAAACTTAGGACTTAAATCACGAGAGTTAGAAGCGGTCCTTCGAGGGTTCACGAATTGTCACAAAACTTAAAGGGTTCAATTTAAATTCAATTACCACGAGAGTAGGGGTTGGTTTAATTGGGAACGGTTTTTGTAACCTGAGAGGGAGCATTAACTAATTTAGGATAAATTCGCCTTCAAAGCAATTTTGATAATTAACAAGGGGTAGTCAATTTGGTAACATGAACAATCTTGTTGGTAACCTAATTCCTAGGAATCTCTTTAGATTTGAAAACCCCCAAATTGATTTACTTTCCTATTTTAATTGATTGCATTCTCAAATATCTGATTTTATAGTTAGTTCTTATTACAAAAATCAAATCTTTTCAAAATCCCTTTTTTATATAGTCCAGTTCAATTGGTTTAATAATTAGTTGTTATTTGAGATCACGGTCTCTGTGGGATCGATCTTTTTATTACTTGGCGACGAATCCAATACACTTTCCGGAGTCCACACCACCAGAGAGCTTGATAAGCTCATTGATATGGTGTTGGGATCTCCGGAGATTAAGTACAAAAGTTTAGATGGTGAATATTGAAGTGTCATGCATTTGTTTTAAAATTGACGATGACTGTCGGGTATGAAACCCTTTGATAAACCATTTGTTTATTTTTGAACATCTATGTTGTTATAACTATACATGTTATATGTTGTTTGTGTGTCGTTCATATAGTTATCGTTTTAAAATCCACATATTGGTTCTCACCCTTGCGTAAATCGGTCGGTCTGGTTTTTCTGTTGTACCTTGGTAGACGGGTACAGATGTTGCAGAGGAGTTCCCTTAATTACTTGGAGACCTAAGTCTGGATGCGGGAAGAGGTGTTTTAAATATAGGTGTGACACCCTAAACCCGACATCACATGGTTACCCAATTACCCAATGATGGTGAATATTGAAGTGTCATGCATTTGTTTTAAAATTGACGATGACTGTCGGGTATGAAACCCTTTGATAAACTATTTGTTTATTTTTGAACATCTATGTTGTTATAACTATACATGTTATATGTTGTTTGTGTGTCGTTCATATAGTTATCGTTTTAAAATCCATATATTGGTTCTCACCCTTGCGTAAATCGGTCGGTCTGGTTTTTCTGTTGTACCTTGGTAGACGGGTACAGATGTTGCAGAGGAGTTCCCTTAATTATTTGGAGACCTAAGTCTGGATGTGGGAAGAGGTGTTTTAAATATAGGTGTGACACCCTAAACCCGACATCACATGGTTACCCAATTGCGGAAATATTTCTGATTTACAATGCTGGTTACTTTCGGAAAGTTGTTTTCTTTTAAGTCAGAAAACTGGGGTATAAAATTTTTCTTTGAGGATAACTCTGAACTCCATCATGCATACATTTAAAATGTAAAGTCATGTTCGTAACAAAGTTACCATGACATACAACATTTCTATAAGCTCCCACTTTCGAAAGAAAAGTTTAAACTACAGATGGATGTATATAGCACTACATTTACCGACGTCTTTAGATATACAACCCAACTCAGACTCCTAAGCTGGTCATTCTATCAAATATTCATTGGAGAGACCGCCAATCAGAATACCTTCCCAACCTCTAACACTAGGTCTTCAAGTGACTAAGAAAGACTCCTCTGCAACATCGGTACTAGAGTACCAAGGTACTACAGCAAAACCCGAAGAGACCTGATATAACTGTAAGAGTGAGACACCAGCAAATGGATATATCATACAACAACCATATACATGATACATACAACACTTTGGCATATTAACATTTTGAACATTATTCATAGGTAAACAACAAGTATTATTTCGGTGGGTCTCATACCCGAATCAATCAATTTTATAAAGATAATGCATGACACTTCAATCATCAGGCTCTAAACTTAATCTCATGAGATACCATCACCGTTTTATCATTAAGAAAGAAAGATTTGATCAGGCTCGAATGCCGCATTGGCATGTTGTCTCCGTCACCTGATGCACCCGGATCAACAACATCACGAATCCCTTATAATGGCCATTCGGATGTATACCTCATCGAATACCACATCTTAAGCGGGTATTCGGTAACTCAAGCACGTCTGCTAAGGGGAAATGCATATGAATAAAAGAATTTTCATTATCGAGAATTTTCTTTGTGTTCACTCTTTTCCGTTGTCGAAGCCCAAAGCTAACGACTATTCACAATTTTCACAACTTGAAAATCAATAACACAGGACGTGCAGTCCGAGTGCTCAATCACAACACCTTAGACCGAAGCCGCAGTCCAAGGTTGTGGTCGTAGAAACAATTATAATTTTATCCATGTTTTATTTCAACATGATAAGGACTCCTAGCCCATAACAACGAAATTAGGACACACGGTCCTCAATTCCAAGATTAGGACTCCTAGCCCATAATATCATGATTAGGGCCCTTGGTCCATAATTCTTGACACGGATCCCAGATCGCGTGCTTATAGCAGAATACTAGAGGTGACGTCTCGTGAACTAGATTCTCTTTCACATGTGCTTACTTTTTGCTCAGTGAAAATCAAAAACCAAAACAAAACCTCGTTCACTTATCCAAGTAATCGGAACGTTTCTAAATCATTTAGGAGAAAATCTTTTCCTTTACAAATTCTTTTATAAAACAATTTGGAAATTCGTTTGCTTTTGAAATCCTTGATGGAATAAAGCCAAATATTTTGAAAGGGGTTTTTTCCTTTATAAAACACATAGTTCGAAAAAGGTTTTCTCTCGTACAAACTTTGGATCATAAAAAGGTAGTTTCTATTGACTTAAAAACACTTCAACGTTTCTTTTCAAAACTAGAATCACATTCTCTTGACGTAAGCGTTTTAAACAAGGAACTTTTATAAATGAAACCAATACTTTCAAAGTTCTATTCAAGGATTATTAAGGCTTTTAATCCTTAAAATCATTGTGCACAGACTCAAGTTCGGCTTCTCAAACTTCAATCAACAGTAATATCACAGTTAACGATAGTTCATCACATATATACAACTCACAATACTTTAAGGCAAGTAATAATCAACTTAAAGTAATAATCACAATAGTTCAAGTAAACAAGTCATTCAAGTATTTGCTCCACATCATAATAATATTCAAATCACTCAAGTAAACACATACACACATGCATATAGTCATTGAATATCCCTAGGCAATCCCATCTTACCTTCTGTGAAGGTAAGGAGATTAGATGCTCGAAGAGGTATGCCATGAACGTCCTCGTTTTCTCCGTGATGGAAGTCTAAGGTTATGAACACAAAATCACAAGTTAAAATCAAACAAGAACACTAAACCACAAGGTATAGGTTGGGCCAAGACTAGTTTTTAGGGTTAGAGATTTCCGAAAATTATACAACTCATGGATTTATGATCCTTAAGTGTTCTCTTATAGGTCTTAGTTTATTCTTAGACTTGCGACACGTTACGAGCAAAGGAGGTTCGCTTTAAGCTACGCGGAAACTAAGATCTTCTCTACCCCTTCGAATCGGGTAAGGGGAGACTGCCTGAGGGATATTTTTTCGATGACTATATGTTATCTGTGAATGGTCTGTTATGTATTGTTTTGAACCTTGATGTGGTGGTTTGAGTTGTTTATCTGGTTGAATGATATGTTTTGAATATCTGTGTTTGACTGCTTATTTGCAAAGATGTGATATAGTTTAATGCATGTTATAAGTTGTATAGTCTGTTATGATGTTGATTGATTTGTTGTCTGGAAAGCCTGACAGTAGTTAGTGCTCAATTAATCATCAAGATAAAAGCTTTAAGAAGTCTGATGAGGAATATTGAAAATAATATTTATTTGAGAACTTGTTTTTGGTAAAAGAGAAATTAATTATCTTTTCAAAAATTTGATGAAAAGTCACTGTGAGAAATTAAGAGTCAAAATGTTTTTGAAATATTGAAGGGAAATCATTTGAAAATTTAAATGATTTTATCCTAAGTGAAACCTATTTAGAAAAATATTTTGATGGTGAAAAACCATGAGAAAACAAATTTACTTCTCGAATGGAAATAAATTATAAAGGGGTTTTACGAAGTTTCGAAGTTGTTTTTCAGAAAAAGGAAAATTCCAAAAGAAAAACGAGTTTGAAAAAGAAATGAATTTCTTTTAACCTAAAGTTTTTAAAAATGAATTTCAAATGGAAAAGATTTTCACAAAAGAGTTTTACTCAAACAAAAATATTCCGATAACTTGGATAAGTTACGGAGGTTATGTTTTGTATTTGTGTTTCATTGAATGAAAAATAACATTGAAAAGTGAACCTAGTTACCGAGACGTTGGGATACTAGTGTTTCTGTAGTAAAATGCACGTGGATCTATGATCCATATCACGTTGTTATGGACTTTGTGTCCTACATACGTTGTTGTGGATTGTGTGTCCTATATACGTCGTGATGAACGTGGTTAAAGGTGAATGTTGTTTTCTATGACCACAAAGTCTAAGACTGGTGCATCGGTCTACGACTCTTGTGATTGGACACTCGGACTAAAAACATCCTGTGTTGACAATGAAAAGCTTTAAAATGTTGAAATATTTATGAATGGTCGTGAGCCTTGAGTTTCGACACAAGAAAGAATGAAACACAAACAAAAGTGGCAAAAATAAAATGTTTTTACATGCATATTGGCATACGTGCCACGTTGTTTTGTGAGAATGCCTTAAGGGTAAGGTATCTCATGTGCAGTTGCGACACCCCTTCTAGGGTCATCACACAGTAACACGTTGCGGAAAATAAAATTCAATTATGCTGGTTACTTTCGGAAAATATCGTTTTCTAATACTTCACTTAATACCAAAATTCGTGATAATTTTTTTTCCTTTTCTTGTTAACTTGACCACATCTAACAGTATACAACAACATAAGTAACACACCATATATATATATATATATATATATATATATTTATATATATGCATCATCATTTTTTGTACAAGGGATAAACTATATAGGGCCTTTATCGGAACAGGCCATCCTGCAAGCTAAGAAAGAAAATAAAAACATAAGGACACATAGTGAAACGTCTAAGGCCATATACAAAAATCATGGCTCTCAGTAGCCAGAAAGACTGACGAAATCACTACCCCAAAAATGTAACCACCTACAGCTGGTCATAGACTAATGGTACCCATTGGGAAGACCAGGGTCAATCCCACTCCCCGCTGATGAGTCGGATGAAGACGCAGCAACACCCTCATCAGGTGAATCGTCATCATCATCCAAAGGTATGTACTCAGGTACATCCTCTACATACTCCTCTGGATCCTCCTTGGGATCAATAACCATCTCCTCTGGGTCCACGACAATCTCCTCTGGAGCTGGCTCAGGTGCTGCCTCAGCTAAGGGCTGAGCCTCAAGCTGTCCATGATCGAACAGATACTGTACAAGTAGCCACAAAGGAGGTAGAGATACCTCAATCGTCTCCATAGACCTATGCTCCCTCTGAGGCCCCGTCTCCATCGTGCCCTCTATAGTGTGTACGTGCCCGGTATAACGAACGACATAGGCTATCGGGTGGATCACCCATGCGTTTACATTATCTGCATCCTCAAAATGGAGGCTTCGAACCCCTGTATGTGCCAACGGCATTGCCGGATCGATCTAAACTCAGATAATAACAATACCCATACAGAAAGAAGATTAACAATAAAACATGCGAGGGTGAATACCAATATATGGATTTTAAAACGATAACCACATGTACGACTCTCAATTACCACTTAACATGTATATTCACAGATAACAATATATATTTATCAATGGGTTTCATACCCGACAGTCGTAACCGTTTTAAAAACCATGACACTTCAATATTCCACAACTAACTTTGAGACCTAATCTCCAGAGCTCCAACCAACAAGCGAATGAGCTGATCAGGCTCTAGTTGTCAATAAAGGCAGAATCAATGCCCGATATGGCAAAGTTCTATTGACCATTCCACAGTCCAACTCAAGGCAAGGTGGTGACTACATATAGCACATGGTCTACGTGGTCGTATATCCATCAAGGCACAGTGACGCAAACCGCATGAATACTTGCCATCAAGCATTCAAGTCCTATACAAAGTCACGTCTGCCCTGTAATGCATGTAAAACGTTTTGTTCTAGTTGTTTTCTTTGTGATCAATCTTTAGGTGTTGGAGCTAAAAGTCTCACAACTAAATCACCAATTTAAACTTTCAAGTTTAATACCTCATTCCAAAATAACTGACTCCATGTCAAAAGGTGTGCAAATCACGAAATCCAGACCGATGCACCAATCTTGGACGCGTAGATTTTAGTGTACAAAACCAAATATACGGTTTATAGGACATTATAGTCCATAATTTCCTCTTCGGACCCCAGGCCGATATCTTAGAACTCTAGACCCGACGTCTCGGTTGCTAGGTTAGTTTAAACCATTTTCGTTCTGTGAAAAACAAAACAAAATCAAAGTTTCCTCAACCTATCCAAGTTGATGGAAATAACTCTAGGTTTACCGAAAATCCTTTTACGTTGGAAATTCGTTTTGTAAACTTAACAAAATTCCTTAAAACTTATTTTTGTTCAAAAATCAATAATTTGAACTGTAAAACCTTGTTTGAGACAAATTCTCAATAACACCCTCTTTAAAAACACTTTGGTAAATATTGACGGAATTGTCCGTTGTTTGCTGTTTCAAGACGCATTTAGGTAAAAATAGGACTCTTTGTCGTAAATTAATTTTTCCAACACTGTAATAAAATTATTTTCAAAACATTTTCGCTTAAAATATTATTTTCTAATATTCATAAATTACTCAGGTGAAAATTAGCAGTGCGGAAATATTTTCACGGTTACGTCCTCACTATGGCTTATAAAACGCTCTTTCGCTGTTAAATGATTAAAATAATATTATTTTTCACTTTTCCCCATTTTTCATTAAATAAATAACTAAGTAATATATATTACTATTTCCATTGAATTAAACTCATTAATTCATAAAAAAAGCTTTTAACTGCTTTTAACTTTTATTTAATTGAGCTCTGACCATTGTCAGGCTTTCAAACTCACAATCCACATCAACAATTATTTCATATCAATAACATGACAATTAGAAATTTAAAACATATCATCAAATACAACAAATAATTAAATGCAGTTAAATCAAATAGTTAACAGGAGATAATCAATAAGCAAATAATGCTAACTACAAAATAAATATTTACACACCATAATTAAGACACGCAATAACAATTACACATGGCTATCGGAAAAATCCCTCAGGCTTTCCCCTTACCTGAAAGCAAAGTATCTCTTAGAAACAGTTCATCGGAAATCCAAGTAACGCCGATAACGCGTGTATCCGATTACTTAGCTTATCCTTCATTAAACATAACACTCAATCAACAAACAAACAACTAAATCAAGCCTAAAATCCTACATGTTGGTTTTGGCCAAGGGCTGACTTTGGGGTTCAAAATCCTTAAAATTTCTAAACTCTTCGATTAGTGATTTAAAATCGCTTAAAACCCTAAATCAATGATTATTGAACAAAGATTGAATTTAAATCTTCCAATCCCTCATCAAATGAATTTCGGTCATGATAAATAAAATGGCTTAGAGACCTTCATTTGGTTCATACAATATATATTCAACACCTATTCAACTAATAAGATTGAATCATGACAAACTAGTTAGGAAAAATTTGGAACAAAACCCTAGTCTTCTAGAGTATAGGTTCGGCCTCTTTAGGTTTTAAGGGTTAGAAAATTTTGTTTTATGCAAGCTTATAGATCTAGAATATAGAGGTAATAATAGGATTACAGAAATTGGTTTCAAGTCAAATGGATTTTCCTGGGATTTTCTCTGAATTTTTGAATCTAGAAACCCTAAAATGCATTATATTGAAAAAGACTTCAAAATGAAAACGTTATTGAAGAACATGATGCTAAACAAGGAAGATGGGTAAGGTTTACCTCTTTAAGTCAAGAAATGAGCAAGAAATCTCCTACTTCCTTCACAAATCAAGCCTAGGTTTCTTAGTGTTTCAATGGTGAAAATGAACAAAGTTTGGATGAAGAAGATGACTTAGGCTTTTATAGAAGTGGGAATGGAATCTTGGGCTGGTTTGGGCCGTGTGGAAGCAAGGGGTTTTGTGTCCAAAACACAAAAATTCAAGGGTAATTTAGTAATCTTGTACAATGACAAACTTGTGAATAAAACCAACATTAAGGGTAACTTAGTCTTTTCCTCCTAAAAACCATCATGACAATGAGGAGTCATCCCATGACTCACCCCTTGTGACTCATCGTGATTTGACATCCTATTTATCCGTTAGCGGGTCCCGCAAATCCCGTTTTCAGCTCCGTCGTTTACCCGATTTCGTATAACGCCCGCATAGTATATATTATTTCACTTTTTAAGTGAAAAATTTTAAAATAGCCAGAGAAGTTGGAAACTTCATAAAAACCTTAAGTGTTTCGTTCACGAGTCAAAATTAGGTCCTTTGAGCAGTAAACTTCTTACTGTCATTAAATCGCAGACCGGGTTTCGTCTGAATTTTTGACCCAAAATCGAATCGTAGCCCTCTACGGTAAAGTAGAGTGTGAATATGACCTTGGTTTATCCAAAATTATTTTCTAGATTTAAAAATAAAATTATAAACATTTATGTTTATTTTACTAATATAAAAACAGTAAACAGTAAAAAAACAGGGTGTTACAGCAGTTGTATCATTGGTGCCTTGATAGACCATGAAATCCATATGCCTTGTTCGCTGTGCCTTATGTAGGACAGTGTGCTATGGTATACACACACGTTGATCACTGAGCCTTGAATTGGACAGTGTGGTGGAAATTATGCCGTGCCTTATATTGGCAATTTGAGCTTGATCAACTCATTTTTTTAAAAAAAAGAAACGAAGTTGGGATCTCCGGAGATTAGGATAGATGTTGAATATTGAAGTGTCATGTATTTTTCAAAAATGACGATGATTGTTCGGGTATGAAACCATTGATATAATTATTTGTTTATTGCTAAGAATTTTATGTTGTTATGACTATATATGCCTATATTTTGTTTTGTGAGTTGCACATGTAGTTATCGTGTTTAAATCCATATATTGGTATCTCACCCATATAATATATCAGTTTTTCCTGGTTCTTTGCTGTTGTACCTTGGTATACGAGAGCAAGTGGTGCCGAGAAGTTCCTAACCTCACTTGGGGATATTAATCACAATCCTTGAAGAGGTTGGTGATAATTATAATGGTGAGAACTACGGAATTCTTTCCAGTAGATGTCTTATAGAGTGACCAGCTTAGAATGTTTTCTTTGGGTTGGGTGTTTTTGAGAAAGTTGATATAGGTGGTTTCAAAAGACCTTGTATGATTTATAATTTTCAGTATGAAAAACTATTTCATGAAAATTTATATGTTGTGGTGGTTTGATTTATGAATAAACCCAATTTGTGTGTGTTATTAAGTAGGATGTAACTTTAAATTTGTGATGTGTGTATCACTTTTTCCGAAGTAGTCCAAAGAAAATTTTTACAACCGAGCTTTTTTGACTTAAAGTAAATTAATTTTTCGAAAACAACAAGCAAAATTTCTTTTAATTTATTTTCCGCACGTGTTTACAAGGTAATGCCCTAGGGGGTGTTGCAAACGGTATTTGGGATCTTATAGAATTATCAAATGAAGTGAAGACCATTGGCTATAATGGGTCTTTAAGACCAAGAAGGATTCATCAGGAAACCTTGAGAGATATAAAGTAAGACTCGTTTCTAAAGGACTCAACAGGAAGGAATCAATTACACATATAGTACCTTTCTCACTTATGTTTAAGAAAGACTCTTTTCATGTTGGCATTAGTTGCTCATTTTGACCTTGAGTTGCAACAAATGGATGTTAAGATAACTTTTCTCAATGAGGATCCAGAGGAGTGGGTTTATGTGAAAAAACATGAAGGTTTCTCCTCTAATGATGGGGAGAAATTGGTTAGCAAGATTAAGAAATTCATATACAGTTTAAAACAAGCCTCCGTCAGTGGTATCTTAAATTCTATGAAGTAATTTCCCTATTTTAAATCACATTATCTACGATGAGAATGAGAGCTTGTAAGAGTAAAAAAATCAGGAGACTCGTAGTTGATAACGTTGACAATGGTTGGAGGTTCTGTTTGTTTCCTCATTTGGTTTATTGATTTTGGTGTTTCATTTTGATACTAGGAACATGCTTAGCATGGCCGTGTTCAGACATTTTGGGGTCTAAGACAAAACTATTAGAGAAACTTAATATAATTTCAATTATTATTCATTATATTAATCTTTGAGCTGCAAAATCATTAATCAAAGCTTTATATTCAAGTAATTCTAGCATTTCATTCTCAATAGATAGCATAACTAACCCATTCAATCTAACTTGTAACATTGTTGATCTAAGATAGGATTTAAGAAATTTTAATTCTGAAAAATTTCTTTCAACAGTAACAATTGTTACAAGTATTGTTAATAAGATTCTATAAGCAATGCATAGATTTGGAAAAGAATCCAATCTTTTGATATAATTTAATATTTTTGTTGGAGTATTGATTTCTTTTGTCACTTGTTATGCATTAATAAAACATCTCCCACATATTGTTGTTTTTTGGCCTTTGTTATGTTTGATGTTAGGGGTGCACATCCACCTGAAGCCTGACCCGAAACCGACTCAACCAATCGAGTCTAAATCTGGCAAGGCAGGCGGGTGACAGCAGATGTTCGGATTGTTGGTTTGAAAAATAGAGTTAGAGGCGGTTCATGGTTGGGATCGGTTCTGAAATTTTGAAACCGTCGGTGACTGAATCCGACCGAAGGTGAGAAGAATTGAAAGGAGAAATGAGTAGGGGACAAATATCTGAGGAAGAAGATGATGTAGAAAATACAAATGGATGAAGATCAAATATGAGGCGTTGCTGCTCCTTGTTGCTTGTAGTCGTATGTAGTGGTGGTGGTGCAGTGGAGGCTTCGTTCTTCGAGGGCAGCAGCGGCGATGCTGCAAAACTGAAGTGGGGGGGGGGGGGGGGGGGGGTTGTGGCTGCACAGTGAAGGTGAGAAATAAAGGATACTAGGGTTGGCCAAAAAAAAATACAAACCTTTTTGAAACAAAAATAATAATTTCTTTTTAAAAAAAAGGCCCCAAAAAATTACGGCTCACACTCATTTATTTCATTTATTCCTTACCTACAAACCCTAGTTTAATAAATTGTACGCCGCCTCTGCTCCCTCATCTTCTTTCTCAGAGTCTCCCCCATCTTCTTTCTCAAAGCGACATAGCCTTCTTCTCATGCGACAATGGCACACCCGATCCAGCCTCTCCTCTTTGTGGTTGAATACCCTGGTGTTGTGTTATTTCTCTCTTTCATCTTTTCCATCATTTTTTTGTTGAAAGATGTTTCGTTTTCCTAAACTGTTCAACTCGTCCACCACCCCGACCAAACCGACCACTCAAACATACGGAAATGGGTTCTATATTATCCTTTTCGGTTTGGTTCGGATTCGACCTTTTAGGCTCGAACTGGACCGTTGTCCAACCCTATTTGAAGTATATGTTACATATTAGATTTTTGGCTTTTACGGTAGTAGAAAATAACAAAGGGTCAATAGGTTAGTGAATGCGGGTCCTGCTTTAGTCTTTCTTTGCCATATACACAATCCTGATGCTTAGGATCAATGTATGTCTTACACTGAGCAAAAACAAAAATTCAAAATTATCTAGATCAGCGACAGGATATTTTCATAGCTAACTAGCGATGTGTCTTTAACTACGAAAAAATTTATAGTTTATTGATAGGTAATTCATAACTAACATGTTTAGCGAGAAACTAGCTATGGATTAGCCGATTAGGTACAAAATTTTATTTTGCTGATCTGTGACTAGGTTGGTAAATGCTAAGCCTACAAACTAAGATAGTATACCAACAACATTGATGTGAAAATTTGAAGAAGAAAACGAAGGTATGCAAACAAAAAGAAAACTTTTTTTTTTCAATTTCTATTGCAAATGAATTATCGTGTTCACGATCAACTTATTATTTTTATGATAAATATTAGCTAAGGACTAAAGAACGTGTTTGAATAAATAACTCAATTAAGCATTATTTAATAAGCTTTTTATGAAATAAGCTAAAAAGAGCTTATACTCATGATAAATTTTTTTTAATAAGCTAAAAAGCTTATTGGAATCTATAAGCTATTTTTATAAATTGTTTTCATAAATTTATTTTTATAATTTTTTTCATAAGTCTAAATAAGCTCTCAGAAGATTTTCCAATCCCCTACTAAATATAAATCTAGAATTCCAAGAGGAAGAAAACGAAGCAATATCCCTCCAAAAAAAAAACAATATTTTGGTTTTTCAATATATTCCCGTACATTTTGAGTATGAGATTAATATGACATGATACGGACTAGCCCTCCCTATAAATGTTCTCTTCAAGACTTGATATTTTATAGATTTAATTTAATTTGGTGATTATAAAAAGTTTTTGATACTATGAATGATTCATGTAATTTAACATATTTAAAAAAATATATTTATAAATTTTAATTGAAATTTTCAAATCTTTCTTATTTAGAAAAGACTGGCCTGCTGCCATGCATATGTGATGCCAACTTTCAAATTGTGCTGCACTAACTATACTTAAACGTACTCATCATATCAATTTTTTTTTCTTCTATGACAAATAACATCTAAGTTAAAGATGTCCCATGCTTCCTCATTGTTGGCCTGAGGATATTTTTATAGACCTAGATTTTATGCAGTTTATGTTTTTCAGTTGAATAGCTGGTTTACTATTTCTTAGCTCATTTAATTTATTTGTTTTGGTTGCAATAATATAATATATGTTAGATTTTAAGGTCAACTATTGAAGTCATTTAAATGGGCTTAAGAGGGAAGTAGTAATTCTGGGAGAGATTCATGGTATGGGTAGTTACTTACCCTGCTATTGTGTGTTACTTAATTTCAGATATATAGCTCTGAAAAAATTTGGATAAAGAATACGGATTTACAGTTATGTTTGTAACCTTTTGCAGCACCTTGAATGTAAAATTAATTTAATTTCCAATTAAAAATTATTATTATTAATTTCTAATGTGTTCTTTATAGTTTATAGTAGAAGTTTGCGCCCAATAGAAACTTCTCATTTATGGGTTTTTGCAACACTAATTTTCAATGTGACACGTTACCACAAGGTTAAGAGCCTTGCGCTCTACCGACTGACTGTCATGGCTTCGAGTTAAAACAATATTAGACTAAACCTGCCATTCACATTTAGCAATGGTGTAACCAGGGTTTTAAATTGCGGTTGCGGTCGCGATTGCGGTTGCGGTTGCGGCCACTGCGGTTGCGGTCATTGCGGCCGCTGCGATGCGTAATGCGGCCGCTGCGGCGTGAAATGATTTAAAAAATTCACAAAATGAAAAAAAATAATAATTTTTTTTATAATTCTTTATATATCTTTTACTAATGATGTTGTATAAATTTATATTCATTTTTAAGACATTATATTATGTTTATGAATAATTTAAACTTAATTTAGTGAAAATAAATTATAAATAAAACTTTTAAGCACATATAAGTACAAAATTACAAAGAAGTAAGAAGGTCAGAAACTTAAAAGTGCATAAATATATATGAATCACAAATAAAAAGATATTAATGTCACATATAGGAATACATCCAGCTGCAATTGTGATTCTAAAATAACATCACATTGTCACCACTTAGAGATACGTCTTCACTACAAAAAAGAAGAAGATAAAAGTAAACAAATTAATAAATTAAAAATAATAATTAATAATAATAATTAACAAATATATGAATCAAAGATAATAAAAATTGAACTTACATAATACTTGCTACCACATGGTTGAATGACGTGGTGGTTCATAACCTCTATTCTCACTTTGGCTATCATCTTGTGTAGCTCCTTGTCCAAAGACATAATCAAAAAATCCACCACTTGATTGTTGATGATAAGGATCTTGATAATTCATTGATGGTTGGTAGTATGAGGGAGCTTGATCACTTGCGTATGTGTTATATGTGTTGAAATAAGGATATTGATAATAAGGTGGATGAGATTGTTGACTACTCTGAGAAGAATCATCAATACCAAAGTCACTAAAACTTTGTGCAATACTAGAAGAGGAAGAATCTTCAAGTGGAACATTCTGTTTTCTTTTTCCTCTCCTAGAATATGACCCACCTCTGCTGCTCTCGGGTAATGAACTACCAGAAGGAGGCATATCAGTCAAGCTCCTATAACGCCTATTATATGGTGAATCTTGAGATGGATCATTTTGAAATTGCCCATCATCATCACCATCATCATTATCATCACCGCCACCTTCTTCAGCTTCTACATTACCACCCCCATCACCACTATTATTACTTGGTGGACTTAAACCACCACCATCTTCATTAGAATCATCATTATCATCAACAACTTCCACATCTTCATCATCTGTATCCACTAGAGGCAACCATTCTGCATTTTGTACTCCATCTAATAGTGGATCTTCTCTCTCTTCAATCCATGGAGATAATGCATCTTCTTGAAATATATAGTCAAGATTGATAGGATTAAAACTTGCTTCAATTTCATCTTGACTTTTTCTCATTTGATGCCTCATTTTCAATTTCATATTGTAGTGCGTGAAGACAAGCTTTTGCAGCTTTTTATACTTCAATCTATTCCTTGTCTTCGTGTGGATATAACTAAATGTGCTCCAATTTCTCTCACAATTTGTGGCTGAAGTTGTTTGGCTAAGAACCTTTATAGCCACATGTTGAAGCTCAGGAGCACATACACCAAAAAAGGACCACCATTCGGCTTTTTAAAGGAGCAACAAAAGGTAAACAAATTATTAGTTATTATATTAAAAAATAAGGTTAAAGTTCAATGATTTATAAAAAAATATTGTTTTACCTGGATTCATCTTAGACCAAGCTGCTTGAGCTTGAGGAGTACCAAATGTTTCAACCTTATCTCTAAAAAGTACTAACTGTGAAATATAACATAATATATCAATACGTAAATATCTTCATTTGATAAATAATGAATTATAAGTTTAAAAATATAAATATTCATTACTAACCTGGTTCGAGAGCTTTAATCGATCATCGATGTTTCTTTCTATTCGAAAGATGACTCTATTTGTTCCTTCAAACGTTTCTTTATAGACATCATCCCCATGTTCAACTCCGTATTGAAATTGCGGATTAAGAAAATAACCTAAAAAAGGATAACATATTATTATGGATGAAAGTATAAATATAAAATTACATGATAAAAATAAATTTATAAATTATATCAACATACCGGCAGAATGAAGATCGGAATGCATGTATCTCCATCGCTTGTCTATTAAATCATTATATCTGGAATGATAACGAGAATTTTGTCTAATTGCTTGTTTAGCTCTATCAATGGCTTCATATATGAAACCCATGGTTGGTTTCTCATCACCATCAACAAGTCTCAAAACTTTTACTAAAGGCTCAAACACCTTCAATATGTCTTGGGACTTACTCCAGAATTCACTGTCATTAACAATTGTTCTTGCTTCATATGATGGTCCATTTTTCGCTTTACCAAATTTAGATCGCCTAAACTCTTCGGAGTTGAACATGTTTCTCAGACCTTGCTTTTGCTGTACAATTGCTTGAAGTTGTAAGAACTACGTTGCAAATCGGGTAACACCAGGACGGACAATTTCTCTACCTCCAGTATATTTTTTCATGAGATCGACAGTCCATATATGGTTATAGAGAAAATTTGTCACAGTCTTTGCATCAGTTAATAACTTCTGTACATTTTTCTTTTTTCCTATATCCTCCAAGCAAAGATCTAAACAATGAGCCGCACAAGCAGACCAATACAAATGAGGCCGCTTCTCCATCAGTTTCGACCACCGCTTTTCAGTCTTGCTTCATTATCTCGTAACCACTTGAACAACAAACTCTTCTCCCACTTCTTCAACAACTTTATCTAATAACTGAAAGTAGTAATCTGTGTTTCTACTAACAACATCGGAAGCATCAATAGATTTCAAGAAAATTGTCCCCTTACTACTATGCACCAAAAATTCATAATATGAGTATGGTTGATACCGTCCAGTCCAACCATCACACATTATTGTCACCCCTTTTTCTTTCCATGTACCTCTCAATACGTTCAACCACTTCTTCATTTCCCTATATTCATTCTCTAAATATACATCTGAGATTTCATAAGGAGTCGGACATTTAACCCCTTTACCTACCTCAAGAACTGTAATAATCAAATTATGCAACCAAGGAGAGTTAGATAAATTCATAGGTAAACGCTCATAAATAAAAAAACTTGCTTACTGCCTCTCCTAGCTTCCTCCTCAATGTCTTCATGACACCCCTACCGATTTTTGGTTGCTTCATGCTTTTGCTCCTCATAAGATCAATATTTGTAGATCTCAACTCAAGAGTGATATCTTCAGGCCTTTCACCCCCACCAACACTCGCATAAGAGCTTCCACCTTGTTCATATGTATTTCCATGCCCTCCTGTATGTTGTCTAAATTGTTGCCTGTTTTCCCATTCACGTTGTGATCTAAGGCTTTCCTGTGTAGCAAACCTCATTCGTTCATCCATAAGGTGATCCACATCTTCATCTTCATCTTCTCCTCTCAGGCGTGCTTCAAATTCTTCTTTTCTTTTTTTGGAGTCATTTTTTTTTGCTTTTCCTTCAAGAAGAAGCTTCATCATACCTTCTCTAGCCAATTTGCTCACTCTAGCACAGCCAGACACTTGTCCTTTCATATGTGCTATATGTTGTTTCAATCTTGTAATGCCACCTCTTACTATTTTGTGACAAAGTTTGCATTCGATATTGTTCCGACTTCCGGCTACTGGGTTTCCAAAATGCCATCCAATATCGTCACTTGGAGCACCATCTAATCTTTGTGTAGGAAATTCTTCTCTTTGTGGCATTGTGTATAATTTAAACAACCTGTTCAATATTTATAAATAAACATCAATCAATAATTCAACCAAACTTACAATTTTAATATAAACTAGTAATCACTAATCAGGCAAACACAAATAATTTAGTTACTAACAATTTAACATTTAATTTGAATAAATACTAACTAAACATATATTTGCGTAAAAAAAAACTAATCATATATCACTTACAATTTTAATATAAACTAGTAATCACTAATCAGGCAAACACAAATAATTTAGTTACTAACAATTTAACATTTAATTTGAATAAATACTAACTAAACATATATTTGCGTAAAAAAAAAAAAACTAATCATATATCAATTAAAATTTTAATATAAACTAGTAATAACTAATCAGGCAAACACAAATAATTTAGTTACCAACAATTTAACATTTAATTTGAATAAATACTAACTAAACCTATATTTGCGTAAAAAAAAAACTAAACATATATCCCTAAAATTTTTGATTAAAAAAAAATTCCCCCCTAAAAAATTCCCCCAACCCAATTCGGTCCTCCCACTCCCACCCCAACCCAACCCACACACACGGCACACACACAGTGGAAAAGGTAAGAGGTGGGTGAGTGGGTCACATCAACCATCACAAGTTCACTCGACTTCGACTACGAGTTCCGAGTTTTGCCGGTTCCCGCTTTCCCACAGTTCCCTCTTCCCCGAAGTTCCCTCTCTCTCGTGTCCTCACGTCCTCCTCAGTCCTCACCATTTCTTCTCCACACTTCCATTCCAGTCTTCTTCCACTTCTTCGGTCTTCCGTCTTCCTCCCCTCTCTCGTCTCGTCCCTCACGGTCACTCTCAACCTCAAGCAGTCAAGCTCAACTCTCAGAGTCTCACGTCTCAGTCTCTCAGACTCTCACTCTCACGTCTCAGTCTCTCACACTCTCACGGTCTCACCTCTTCAGGCTCTTCTTCAGTTCTTCCCCTCCTCTGTTTCTTTTTTTTTTTCTTCTTTTTCTGCAACCCTAGTCCCTAGCTGCATGGATCTGCCGATCTGGAACCTGGATCTGCAACCCAGATCGCGGCCACCCTCGGCCCCTCCCCCCTCTCTCAGGCTCAGCCTCCCCTCTCTCTCTCAGTCTCAGGGCTCGCCTCACGACCCACGGTTTCGGGCCTCCACCTCACGGCCCTCCTCAGTCATGGTCTCAACTCTCAAGGATTCACCCACTGAACCCCACACCCGGAGGAGGAGGACGACGGCAGAGCAAAGGAGGAAATGAAGATCTTACCTGAGCAGATGAGCAGATGCAGATCCACTGGAGGAGTGTGAGACGAGGAATGATGAAGAGGTTATACGAGTGAAGTGAGGCGGATGAAAGAATGCGACGATCCCGAGTGAAGTGAAGTGAACCGAGAAAGCGAAGCATAAAGCAAAAGGAGATAAAGGCAAAAGCATTTGATCTGAAAAGAAGCAGGTTAGGAGAATATAATCTGTACAAATATATTTTGAATTGATTTTGTCGGATTGTGATTCTCAGAATTTGGTTCCATTGAACGAACTGTTTGGCCTTTTTCGTTTTGACTCTGTTTGCTTTTGGTTTGGCTCTGTTTTTCCTTTTGGCTCTACTCTGTTTGCTTTTGGCTATGTTTTTCTTTTGGCTCTGTTTGCTATTGCTATGTTTGGAACCCGTTGCGGCTGATGCGGCCGTTGCGGCCGTTACGGCGTTATGTTGCGGCCGTTACGCCGTTACGTTGCGGCCGTAACGGGTGATTTGGATTCCCACCGCAATTGCGGCTTGATGCCGTTGCGGTGCGGTCCGCAACCGCAATATTGTGGCCGCATTAGCGGTTGCGGACCGCATTTTGAAACCCTGGGTGTAACGAGGTTTCTTCTATTGTCATTACACAATTTCACTACCTTCTGTGACTGTGTCTACCTTTCCCTGTCAGTAAGTTTGCCAAAATAAAATTGAAAACTAAATTATAAAATAGTTGAAGTTGGAAATTGTGGCAGCAAAAGAGAGAAAGAACAATTGAGAGAGAATATGTGGAGTTTGATTGTATTGAGTATGTTCAGATGAATTACAATGGTACCATGTACAGTATATATAGAAGAGAGAGTTAACGCTTTAACCTCTCACGCATTCTAACTAACTCAGTAACCAATCTCTAACTGATCTAATAGTCACTAACTGACTTTAACTGATTACAATTTGACTAACTGAATTGCATTCCCTAACACCCCCTGCAAACTCAAGGGTGAAGGAGCTTGAACCCTGAGTTTGTGGCGAGAGTGTTGGAATGCAGTAAGTGCCAAAGGTTTTGTTAAGACATCTGCAGTTTGATCAGTTGAAGAGATGTGGTGGACAACCAATTCTTGCTTCTGATTATGACAATAAACAGTAGGAGGAGCAGAGACTGAGATATGTAGTTCAGAGAGCAACGATTGCAACCAAGCAAGTTCTGCAGTAACAGCGGCGAAACTCCTATATTCTGCCTCCGTACTAGACCTAGACACAACCTCTTGTTTCTTGGAGGACCATGATATGAGATTGGAACCCAAATAGACACAATAACCTGTGGTGGACTTTCTATCATCAATATCAGACCCCCAGTCTGCATCACAGAGGGCTGTAAGCCGATTGTTCACTGACTTGGAAAATGTAAGATCATAAGAGGTTGTGCCCTTCAAGTATCTTAAGATTCTCTTGACAGCTTGCCAATGAGACTCATTAAGGGCATGCATAAATTGACACACTTTGTTGACTGCATAGGAGATGTAGGGTCTTGTGATTGTCACATATTGGAGTCCACCAACAATTGAGCTGGGATTTTCTGCAGCCACGGTGTCATGAGTAGTGAGCTTAACATTAGGAACCATTGGGGTGGTCATAGGCTTGGTTGTGAGCATATTTGCCTTCTTTAAGAGATCATTGATGTACTTCGTTTGGCTAAGAGTGATTGAGCCAGATGAAGATTGTTGCACTTGGATACCAAGAAAGAAATTGAGATCACCAAGGTCCTTAAGAGGAAATTTAGCATGAAGGGAGTGAATCAACTCTTTGATGGCAGTAGTGGAGTTGCTTGTGATGATTATATCATCAACATAGAACAAAACCAAACTGGAGATTGAGTTGGTGAACTTGGTGAGCAGAGATGTGTCACATTTTGCTGAACTAAAGCCAAGTGTAAGAAGGGTGTTGTGCAGCTTTTGGTACTAGGCTCTTGGGGCCTGTTTTAAGCCATAGAGTGCTTTATTCAATATGCAAAATAGAGGGCCATCAGTTTGAACAAAACCAGGTGACTGAGTCATGAATACTTCCTCAGTGAGGTCCCCATTTAGTAAGGCATTGTTGACATCAACTTGCCTGATAGGCCAATTCTGAGATAGTGCCAAGGTGAGGACCACTCGAGTAGTTGTGGGCTTGACTACAGGACAAAAAGTTTCTAAAAAATCAAAGCCTTCTTTTTTATGAAAGCCCTTGGCCACCAACCTTGATTTGTGCTTTTTGATGGAACCACCAGGGTTATGCTTTACCCGAAATACCCACTTACATCCTATGGCATCTCTGCCTTGTGGAAGTGGCACAAGAGACCATGTGTTTGTGTTGATCAAAGCAGCATACTCTTATTCCATTGCAGCTCTCCAGTGAGGAGATTGCAGTGCAGCCTTAACAGACTTTGGATCGGAATTCATGTCAGTAGAGCATTCAGTGGTAAGCAGGAATTTGGGCTTGAATATGCCTGACTTACTTCTAGTTCTCATTGAATGAGCATTAGTTGCAATGCTGAACTCAGGGTTCCAAGATGGATCATACAATGTCTCAGGCACTGCCATGAATGCTGACATAGTAGGATCATCTTCTGTGCTTTCAGTTACCATTGCACTGCCATTTTTGTTGTAACATCCCAGTTTTTACCATTTTTCAATATCGGTAAAATATATATGTTTATATTATTTTTATTGGAATAATAATTATTTGGACATTTATTTTTTTTATTTCATGACGTTTAATCTTGATTAATTTTATTTACTTTTTTAAATTTATTTTATTGAGTGCGTTAGCACTGACTTATTTCAATATATCCATGCTTACTAGACAATAATATTTTGTTATTGTCACTATTAGAATTAGTTTAGAAAAATATTTTAAATAATATGGTTGAAAGAAAATTATTTTCATATTTTACTCTATTTAATTTTTAGATTTGAAAATATGTTGGTTTGAAATTAATCCGGGATTATATTAGGATCATTGATTTTCTGGGTTGATCAATTCAACTATCAAACTTTCCTCTAATTCAAATTTTGAAATCATATTTTTGTCACTCATTATTTTAGATCCAATGATCAATATAATTTACTTTTTTTAGAATCAATCTCAAACACTCATTTTTGTACTTTTTTAAACTTGCAAAATTATCTGTCGTGGTTGTTCTGTGGTTTTAATTATTTAGTTTCTTATTGGTTATGTGATTTGATGTGATTCATTGAGTTATTTGGTTATAACGGTGATGCATGCTACAACTGTGTTGTATGGGATTATCTGTTTGGTTGATTGATTGACCGAAAGCCTGACAGTGGTCAGTGCCCAAGTAAATTAAAGATAAAAGCTTAAAAAGCTTGAGGAAAGGTTTAAGGGATTTTATTTAAGGAACTGGAAGTAGATATTGAAAATCATCATATTTGATAATGTTTTTGGTGAAAGAATGATTGATGAGTATCTCGATGATATTCATGTCTCGATGTATTTGTTAATCATGGTATCTTGATGATATTCATGTCACGATGTATTTGTTAGTCATGGTATCATGGTGATACTCATGTTTCACTTGACCATTGTGCCTTAATGGACAATGTGCCATTTAAAGTTGACCATTGTACCTTAATGGACGATGTGCCTTTTGTTCTATGTCGACCATCGTGTCGGGAGTTTTGGACGATGTGCCATGTATTGTGTTGACCATCGTGCCGAGAGTTTTGGACGATGTGTCATATATTGTGTTGACCATTGTGCCGGGTGTTTGTGCCATAATCTGTGTTGACCATTGTACCAAGAAGTTGGACAGTGTGACATGTATTGTGTTGACCATTGTTTCTTTCGTTGACAACGTGCCATGCAAAAGCCTGATCAACTCATTTATTTGGTGAGTGAATCTCTGGGAGATTAGGTATAAAGATTAGATGTTAAACTGTAAAGTGTCATTAATCTTTTTATAAATGACAATGTTTGGGGTATGAAACCCATTGACAAACATTTTGCTTTATTATGAAAACTTATGTTGTTATGAACATGTATATGTGTATATGATTTCTTGTGTGTCGCGCATGTGGTTATCTTATAAAACTCGTATATTGGAAACACACCTTTGCACTATATTTGTGTGGTCTTGTGTCGTACCTTGGTACGTGACTACAGATGATGAAAAGAGGATTCCAGCTTCACTGGGGGACATTAGTTCCTACTCTTGAAGATGTCAGACGTCAGACATCAGTTATAATGATGAGAATCGTGGGAGTCTTCCCCACAAATAACTTTTAGAACAACCAGCTTAGGTTTTTAAGACGTTGTAGATTTCTGATAGTATGTATGAGTATGGCTCGGAGAGCCTTTATTTTGAATGAAATGTTTATGGCTCAGAGAGCTTTTCTTTTGGATGGAAATCTAAGATTTTCCTTTTGGTCATGTATAGTTTGTTGATGTGAATATTTTCAGAATAACACCATCTTGATGTATTTTACATGATTGAAACATCTGGGATGAAAATATAAATATTTTCGTAGGTGTTTTTATTTTGGGATGTTGGAATTACAGAGGGCACTCTGTCGAAATTTTTGTAAAAAATCTATCTTTTTATATAAGTACATTTCAAAAATAAATAGGCTCGCCAGGCTAGGATTGTAAGCCTGAGCACCGGTCACGACTTAGGCTTTGAGTCGTGACAAATTTTATATACAGGACCGGAACCTATACAATGATAGATGAAAATGTAGTGTTATTATTTTAAAATAGGTATAAGTTTTGCCACAACCGCAAGAATAATTTTATACCCACTTTCATGACCTATAGAGAATTACACGAGAAATTTTCCGAAAGCAAACCAGCAATTATTATTTTATTTTAATATGTTATTACGAAATTGAGTTAGTCATGTAATGCCCGGGGGTGTTAATTTTGTCATGGAAACATGAGCTATTTTGTGAGGAGGAGCTAGTACCATTGCCTTGGTACTTGATGTTAAATCTGTGATAACAGTCCAATGCTGTATGGCCATACTATCACGAAGTTGGCATTGAGGTTTATTCAGGTTGTGTTTGCAGCAAGTTTTCTTGCATATCTTGCATTGCAAATGCATCAAGTTTCTTATGCTTTTCAAATCTTTCTTCTATTGTCATCGGTGATGCTTCAATTTTAGGTATGGTGTGTGGATCGGTTCTTGATAGAATGGAAGCTACAATTGGATCATATTCCTCGGATAGGCCATCAAGAATCACTTGTATATGTTCATTTTCATCTACTGGTGAGCCTACTGCAGCTAGAGTATGAACTATCTTTTTCATTGATAATAGAAAATATTTAAGGCTACTTGTTTTCTTGATGTTTTTGAGCTTTGATTTCAGTTGACTCACCTTAGCTCTGGTTTGCGAAGCAAAGAACACCTCTATCTTTTTCCATATCTGAAAAGTATGCTCGCACCCTACCATTCTGGTGTGCAAGTTCGAAGACATTGAAGCTAAAAGCCATGTCAAGATCAGTTGATCTTGCTGCTCCCAAGATTCAAATTCATCATTGATTTTTCCAGATGCTTGATTTGCATCATTGAGAAACGTAATTGGCATTCCTCCTTTGAGAGATTCATTGATGAATTTATGAAGTTTGAATCCTTTGATGGTTCCTATGGCTTGCTGCTTCCATGTGAGGAAATTTTCCTCACCGAGCTTGATTGAAACAGGGGTGGATAGTGACTATACTGTGGCTTGGGATGCCATTGATGAAGTCGAGCTCATGGATTGAGCTCTGATACCACCATAAAGGTATCGGAGCGACAACGAAAAGAGAGAAAGAACAATTGAGAGAATCTGTAGAGTATGATTGTATTGAGTATGTTCAGATGAATTACAATGGTACTGTGTACCGTATATATAGAAGAGAGAGTTAACACTTTAACCTCTCACACATTCTAACTATCTCTCTCAGTAACCAATCTCTAACTGATCTAACAATCACTAATTGACTATGATTACAATTTGACTAACTGAATTGCATTCCCTAACAGTACTATATCCTATACTTGAGTGGGTGGTATCGAGACTGTTTGAGTGAACAATGGGATTTATTAGTCCAAGGCACGGTAAGGTACCAACAAGGATATTCTAATACTCAAGTCAGTTTCAGAATCATAAAGAAAGATAGAGTAACTGTTAAAAATATAGCTAGTTTAGTTAGTGATTAGTTTCAAGTTAGTTACTTGTATATAAACCACACGGATGGCTTCATATAATTGCTTTATTATTTCAATCAATTGCACATTTTTCAGATTCACTCAATTTATTTTTTCTCTCTTTATTGGGTTATGCCATGTTCTTCAACAGTAAAAGCAAAGAACATGAACCAACTTGAGGTACCCATAGTGTGCATTTATATGGAGAATAAGGACCCTTGGAGGGTCTTCAGATAGTGGGTCAAGTCAACTTGAGAGATTGAGAGATGACACTTGATTGATCTTGGTCCAAATAACCCAGTACTTCTTGAGCTCGTTGGAGAATTTCTTGCAGGTCAATCATCACAAATCTATATATATATATATATATATATATATATATATATATATATATATATATATATATATATATATATATATACTAAGGCTTATTCTCAATTTTACTGTAGATGAACTGTAAATTGAGTGGTGAGCCTAATCCTATGATTTTTTTTTATTATTATTTGCATAAATAGGTATAAATATAATTATTTAATATATTTTGTTTAGACTTTATTTATGTACAATGTTTAATTTTAAATATGTAAAATATTTATTAATTATTTTTTACAACCTTTATTAATTGTGTTGTTCTGGAAAAAAAATTTTGACAATAATTGTTCTAGAAATTATTCATCTTGGTTTTTAGGGATCTTTTATTTAAGTTTTATTATTTATATTCTACTTCAATTTTTAATTATGTTTTTGAAATGCTAATGTGAATGTACTAACTTTGTCTTCGAATACTTTGCTTTATTTTTTTAAAAAACCAAATAGATTTATATTTTTTTAGGTCGAGTGTAATGCTAGTAACATAGCCTACCAACCCAAGTGAGTTATGGGGATATACTACGTAGAAGAAAAAATGTTAATTTCACAATCCCTAAAGGTAATAAAATTTGTTATTTTATTTGTATTATTGTATAACTTCTTCCCATTTGCATTTCAGTTTCTTATTTAATTGGTTCATTGTTATTGATATTATATAAATGGATTTTCAAGTTCATGATGGATAGAATCCTTTATTTGTTGAAGATGAATATGAAGGTATTTATTTAGTAATCATTGTTTATTTGCATCTATCAATTTAATTTATTTTTCCCACTTTTTTATGTTTTACATGCCGATTGAGCGGTGATCAGCCTAATCCTATGATTTTTTTATTGTTTACATAAATAGGTAAAAATATAATTATTTAATATATTTTGTTTAGACTTTATTTATGTACAATGATTTATTTTAAATATGTAAAATATTTATTAATTATTTTTTACAACCTTTATTAATTGTGTTGTTCTAGAATTTTTTTTTTTTACAATAATTGTTCTAGAAATTATTCATCTAGGTTTTTAGGGATCATTTATTTAAGTTTTATTATTTATTTTTTACTTCAATATTTAATTATGTTTTAGAAATGCTAATGTGAATGTACTAACTTTGTCTTCGAATACATTGCTTATATTTATTATTTTTTTTGCTTTATTTTTTAAAAAACAAATAGATTTATATTTTTTTAAGTGGAGTGTAATGCTTGTAACATAGTCTACCAACCCAAGTGAGTTATGGGGATATACTACATAGAAGAAAAAGTGTTAATTTCACAATCCCTAAAGGTAATAAAATTATTATTTTATTTGTATTATTGTATAACTTCTTTCCACTTGCATTTCAATTTCTTATTTAATTGGTTCATTGTTATTGATATTATAGAAATAGATTTTCAACTTCATGATGAATAGAATCATTTATTTGTTGAAGATGAACATGAAGATGTTTATTTAGTAATCATTGTTTATTTGCATCTATAAATTTAATTTATTTTTGCCACTTTTTTATTTTTTACATGTCGATTGATTTGTTAATTTTTTTCTAGATTGTTTAGACTTTGGATGAATGAACCGGTGTTGTGAACATTGTGGCGCAATGGTTTGATTTGAGAAGCGGTCGGAGAAAAAAATTATTTCAAAATAGAATTGTTTTGTTTTAATAAATAGATATGAATATAATTATTAATTTATTTTATTTGAACTTTATTTATATATAATATTTAATTTTTAATATGTAAAATATTTATTATTTATTTCTTACAGCCTTTATTAATTATGTAGTTCGAAAATTATTGGTCTTGGATTTTAGGGAATCTTTTATTTAAGTTTTATTATTTATTTTCTACTTCAATATTTATTTATGTTTTTGAAAGGATAATGTGATTGTACTAACTTTGTCTTCGAATACTTTGTTCATATTTAAATTTTTTTGCCTTATTTTATTAAAAAAATAGATTTAGATTTTTTAAGCCGACTGGATTGCCAGCAACATAGTATACCAAACACAAGTGAGTTATGGGGATATACCACGTAGAAAAAGAATGTTAATTTTACAATCCATCATGGTAATAGGAATTGTTATTTTGTTTGTATCATTATATAACATTTTCCCACTTGCATTTCAGTTTCTTATTTAATTGGTTCATTGTTATTGTACTATAGAAATGAATTTTGAAGTTCATGATGGGGAGAATCCTTTATTTGTTGAAGATGAACGTGAAGGTATTTATTTAGTAATCAATGTCTATTTAAATCTATTAATTTAATTTATTTTTGACACTTTTATTTTTTTTACATGTCTGATTTGTCAAACTTTTTCTAGATTGTCTCAACTTTAAACGAATGAACTGGTGTTGTGAACGTTGTGGTGCAATGGTTTGGTTTTATGAGTGGTCAAGAAAACATAAAAATGGTTCTATAATAGAATTGTTTTGTTTTAATGAATGGAATAGATATGCATATAATTATTTAATATATTTTGTTTGGACTTTATTTGTATACAATGTTTAATTTTTAATAGATAAAATATTTACTAAGTATTTTTTACAACATTTATTAATTGTGTAGTTCTAAAAATTATTGGTCTTGGTTTTTTTGGACCAAAATTGGTCTTGGTTTTAAAGGGATCATATATTTAATTTTTATTATTTATTTTATTTTTCAATATTTAATTATGTTTTTAAAATGGTAATGTTAATGAACTAACTTTGTCTTCAAATACTTTGTTTATATTTATTTATTTGCTTTATTTTTTTTCAAAAACATATAGATTTAGATTTTTTAAGTTGAATAGAATGCTAGCAACATAGTCTACCAACCCAAGTAAGTTATAGGGATATACTACGTAGAAGAAATAATATTAATTTCACAATCCGTCCATGTAATAGAAATCATTATTTTATTTATACTATTGTATAACTTTTTTTCACTTGCATTTCAATTTTTTATTTAAATTGGTTCATTGTCATTGATATTATAGAAATGGATTTTAAGTTCATGATTGAGAAATACCTTTATTTGTTGAAGATGAACGTGAAAGTATTAATTTATTAACTATTGTCTATTTGTATATATTAATTTAATTTATTTTGACATTTTTTTTTACATGTTGACTGAGTTGTTAAACTTTTTTTTTAGATTGTCTAAACTTTGGAGGAATGAACCAGTGTTGCGAACATTGTGGCGAAATGGTTTCGTTTGAGGAATGGTGAAAATATAAAAACGGCTCCAGTGTATAATTTTGAATATGTTATATGAATGGAAATGTGACGTTACCATATTTGATTAGGTCACTTACTTTGCTTTGGAGATTGATACATGGAGTAATAATGAAAATAAGTTTATTTGTGATAGTAATAATTATTATTATGGTAATCAAAATAATGTACAGTAAATTAAAGTAATAAGTATAATGTCGATATTTTTATAATAAAGTTATAGGTTTATATGTATTAAGAAAAAATTAAATTGTACATGCTATTAGTTTAAAAATTTTATGTTGCTTGGTAATTATATAGTGATGTATTGTTAAAAAAACATTCATTCTATAAATTTTTTCTACACTTTAATGTACACATACTATTACCTTATATTTTTTTAATAAAATATAATTTTTTTTAATTATCAATATTATAAAATTTGGATGAAGTTTATTTAATAAAAATTTTACCCGTGCATTCGCATAGGTGCTAAAAACTGGTTGACAATCCATCGATCAGAGGTGGATTTAAGTATTTGAAGTACCCATAGTGTGTACTTATATATGGAGTATAGGGTGAGAGCCTTAACACGGCAGGTCGGTTAAAGGATGAGACCTAATCCTAGCTTGAGGGACCTAGTATGGTGTAGAAATAAAATGTAATAACTAATAATATATTGTTAGATATACTTTTTAGCAAGTTACTCGAAAGCAACCTTAGTACCAATTGTATATTTCCTTCGAGAGATCATGAAAAAATAAATATTCCAGCTCTAGCTCCACACACTTAGCATAGAACTCAAGGTACCACCATCCATTAAGTTTTCCTAGTTTTCCACTTACAAGTTTATGTATTTTTTGGTCAGCCTTGGATCTGAAGCAAAAGTTATGTTTCATACTAGTCAACAACTTCGTAGAGAAGATGACAACCTGCTGGCATTGGATACAGGACAATAGTTATGTCCTCCCATGAAATTTCATTAATTATTGCCTTGGTAATCAAGTCAAGATGAGAAATAGTACACTACAAGAAATTTGACTTTTAGTGACAAAATGTGTCACTAGATGATATTTATCCGTAGGTAAATATCCATTTAACATCGACCGTCGGACACGGTGACTATCCATTATGTTAAGCATCTAGCAACGGGTTTTTTTGTCTGTAGGTCAAAGTTTCATTGCCCGTCACTACAAGTTATTAACTTGTACCTACAGTTCATGATTGTAGGTTGTCACTAAAAACTACTAATATTTATTAAATAAAATTTTATTTTATTTTTGTTTTAATTATTTTTATGAATTCTAATATGAAACTTTATTCCAATAATTAAGTTATTCATCATAAACAAGCATTTAAATATGAGTTTTATTAAGTAATGATAACTATAAAAACATTTATTAACAGACCATAACGAAAATCCTTTGACAATTAATGCTTTTAGAAAAGATAGGTACTACCTCTGGACTCAATTATAAGCAAAAAAATACCTATATTTTTTGGACTCAAATCCATCTCAACTCGCAGGTAAGGGATTCTTTTACCTGGGAGGGAGGATTAGCATAAATGGTACTTATACTGCAAAAGCAGGTTTTCTTTGGCTTTTGAAGAGGAGAGGTGAGCTTGATAGTGGGCAGTCTTGGTCGTGGATTTGGAAGTTTAGAGCCCCTGAGAACATTAAGTTTCTTGCTTGGCTTGTCTACCATCAAGCGGTTCCTACTTTGAGCCTTCTGCATCACCGTGTAATCTACAATTCAGCTCTTTGTGAAAGATGCTTTAATGCTGAGGAAACGTTCCTTCATTGTATTAGCGATTGTGATTCAGCGAAAAATCTATGGGAAGCCTTGGGTTTTCGTAACACAGACTTTTCTAGTCAGATGGATCCGTGTTTGTGGATAAGGGACGGAGTTACTGGTTCAAATCCATGTCTTGGAGATCAAGAAAATCAACTTGCATTCCAAAGGAAGTCACTCCTCTTTATAAGCTTATTGCTGTTGCTAATAATCTTGCATCTATCATCCATTTATGCTTTGATGGTAATGCAAATTCTACTAGGCTAGAGCGTTGGGTCACATGGAACCAAAATAAGGAGCAGGGTGTTAGCCTTAATGTTGATGTTATGATGGGAGCTGTTTTGTGGACACTGGGAAAGCTGGTTTTGGAGGTGTGTTACGTAACCATGAGGGAAGGGAACCATTGTGTGGATTTCTTGGCCAAGATGGGAGCCTCCCAAGATGAGAAATGGAGAATTTTTTAGTCTCCTCCTACGGGCATAGGCAACATGTTAGCAGCTGATATGGCTGGTTGTAATTTTTCATTTGGTTTGGTTTTTGTTTTTCTTGTTGCCCTCTTTTCATCCTTTTACAAAAAAAAAATTTAATTATACTAAATTAACTAACTTTCTTAATAAGTGTGAAATTAGTTTATCAAAATGTACAAGTACAAGAAGTTCCATGTACATGAATGAAAAAACAAGTAGGAAAACGTGATTAAGAAGAAAAAAAACTTGGTGAATAAGGTGAAGGTATTAGACTTACAAAAAAGAAGAGAAAGAGTACATTGATTAAAGTGGCAATATGATAAAAATGAACATATGTTAAACATGTTTTCCCTAGTGCAGTGAAGTACTTGACCAGGGACTTCCTTTCACTTTCATGCAGATTGCTAATTCACGAATCTTAGACTTGATTTCCTTTGTGACCTTAGCATTCCCTTCCCCTTGAAAAGGAACTGCCTTGCTATGAGGTTCCCAATAATAAGAATTTAACTAATCAAGTGCCTGAAATTATCAACAAAACTTTAGATGAGTTTGGGGCAGGGGACAAGGGTAAACATACTCAGTTTGAAGGGAGTAACTGCATATATTAAGCACTCAGGTTACTAACACTGTTTTATTGCCAAAAATTTTTATTAAAGAATAATTATGAGACAACCATATCTTTACAAACTGCAAATGATGAGAAAAAAACCTTGTATACTTGTTTGACAAAGACATCAGTCTATTGATACTTAAGCGTGTTTGGGAAAGCTGGAAAAAAAAGATTATGCTAATAATCGATTTTTGTATAATTGATTATTGTGATAATCGATTATAATCAAAATCTGTTTTTGTTTGGGTCTATTTACTGAAAAGCAATTTTAAGATAATCTATTTCATTTGGGTGGTGTAAAAAACATCACTTTTTTGTAGTAAATTACAAAAAAGGTATGAAACTATTTGTATAATTTAATAATATTTGTTTAAGTTAGTTTTGCTGGGGTAAACAGGTAATAGAGAGTTTTGAGAATTAAAAATAATCAAATCACAATAATCTTAAGCTATAACAAACTAGATTGCAAAAATCAGCTTTTTTCTTGAAAAAAAGCTTTTCTATAAATTTAAGCAAAATACCAAACATACTAAATTATTTTGAAAACAGATTTTTGGGGATAAAACAACTATAATCTAAAAAAATAAGTGTTCCCAAACATGCTCTTAACCTTTTTGGTTAACACTATAAAAAAATGAAAACCAAAAAGCTATAACAGTTTGGGATATGCTTTAGAGCATAATAAGTTGAGTAAATAAAGGAGAACCAAGACCTTCTTCGAAGTTGGCTTCTATACATTCTTCACAGCAAACTAACAATAACAAGAATAAGTAAGTTCATACGGTCCAATAAAAGAACATTCTAAAATTCAAGGCTCAAAGTCCTAGTTAAAACTCTTAGTACTAGAAAATTATTCTATTGTTATAATTATAACTTTGATGGATCTACTAAGAACTATAGAAACTTTCCCTCCCCCACTCTAAATAAAGAGTTTAATGAAACATGCATGTCCTCAATCCTTCTATACCACTAAAACCACAAACATTTGCTTAACATTAAATCCAAGAACAAATTTGAGGAGCTAGCAAATTAAACCAATCCACCAACCCAACCTAGCAAATTAAACATTTTGACTTCCCATCTGTTAGTTAGCCTCTCTGGCCACATCAACGGTAGAATTTATTAAATGAAGAAGGTTAAAGTAATGTTTTGGTCCCTATACGTGACATCGATTTTCAATTTGGTCCCTATACGTAAAAAGTTATCAATTTGGTCCCTGTACGTGACACTAATTTTCAATTTGGTCCTTACCGCTATTTGATCCCTATATAAGAAGACCAAATTGCAAATTATTGTCACATGTAGGGACCAATTCAACAAAAAAAAATTTGAAATCGGTCCCTACATGTGATAATTATTTTCAATTTGGTCCCTACATGTGACAATAATTTGTAATTTGGTCCTCTTATATAGGGACCAATTAGCGGTGAAGACCAAATTGAAAATCAGTGTCACGTATAAGGACCAAATTGATAACTTTTTACGTATAGGGACCAAATTGAAAATCGATGTCACGTATAGGGACCAAAACATTACTTTAACCAATGAAGAATATGCCTTTGTATGTCCAAAAGAAATTAAATGGATAAGTGCAAAAAAATGCCATTTAAGGGAAAAAAATGTTCTCTAAATTGAGAAGATTGCAAGCACTACATACATTAAAACATTGTCTTAGAGGTGTATATGTCAGTATGTCACAGAATCCCGTTTGGGAAAAAGCAGCTTGTGTAGGTCTTCAACATAGGACAGATCTTCAAGTACAGAATCCCTGCATTATGTAAAACATGTGAAGGTTGTATTGTAACATAAAAATAGTTATTTAAATTGGATTTACTTCATGCCTATGGTAAGGCAGTGAACTTGAATGTCTCTGCTGAGTTGGAATTGGAATTAGAAGCACGACAGTTAGGATGGCCGAGTGGTCACTAAGGTGCCAGACTCAAGTTCTTCTGGTCTTTTTGGCACGACAAATTCAGCATGCAAAAAATGACAGTGCACAAACCAGTAGTCCAATATTTACCCTGATTATTCTATCACAGTAACACAACCCTGGTTCACTAGCTCCTCCTTCAATTCTACAATCTCTAAAAGATCTCAAACCCTTACCACCAACACAATAATGGAGTTCGGTGAATCAGCAAATGGTCAAATGCAGAACCTCAACCACACCACCTCTGCCAAGTGCAGAACCTCAGCAACACAATTGCAACATCAAATAATCTGAAACAGTAAGTAGAAATTCAAAACCAATCCAAGCGAGCAACCACAATCTATGAAGATGCAAAATACAAGCAATCACAAGCACAAAAATCAAACAACGAGAATAAAAGCTCAAAAAGTGAGCAAAGTAAGCAAGTTTTCCATCAAAATTGAGAAAATAATCAAGATTCAAGCAAACAGCGAACTGGTTACTAGGTTTGCTTTTCAATATGTGAAACTATCAAATGTTAACCCTAAAATGAAAAGAAAGAAAGAAAAAAATGCATAAATTTCAACAAATACATAAAAATAACTAAATTTGCTTAACCAAAATTGCAATTAGAAAGAAAACAGTGTAAATTGAGAAAATCGAAGAGGGGGTGAGGTTGAATGTTATATATACCACATGGAGAGGGAGAGATTGGAGGATGGAAGAAGAAGATGAAGAAGTTGAAAGTTGTTGCAATAGCGTCGAAGTAATCGCGACCTCCTTCATGCTATGGCGTCGCAGTGGTGTCTGATTTGTTCGAAATGGACCAAAAATTTTTGGTTCTAAAGGTGGGGTTGGTTTTCGCAAGAGGGAAGAAGGGTACTTTTGGTGCTCTATCCCGTGCTCGTGGAAATTTTTTCAATAACATATCTATACCTACGATTTATCAAAATTCCGTAGGTATACACGATACCTCTACCTACAGTTTCAACGACCATCA
Organism: Sophora flavescens; assembly: GCA_030762895.1. Classification (NCBI taxonomy): domain Eukaryota; kingdom Viridiplantae; phylum Streptophyta; class Magnoliopsida; order Fabales; family Fabaceae; genus Sophora; species Sophora flavescens. The sequence goes on from CM061063.1 coordinate 237,915,868, forward strand.
CTAAGTGGGTGTTTGGAAAACCGGTCATCCACCCTCAGAATTGCGTTTAGAGACGCAAAAGCAACTATTAGTTGCTTCACTGACGCGCTTCCAACCCTTTCTGCCGTGCTCCCAAACAGGCTATAAATGTGTCTGTAGCTGTATGGTAAATTTCTTGTAGTGGTAATTAAATGACCACTTCATATCTAGAGAAATCAGGACCACCTTCCATTTCTTCATTAAGTAATAGATATATCAACTGGCTAGGCTAGCTTAGGGTGTCTTTGGGAGGATGGGGTGGGATGGTTAGTAATAGAGTGAAATGGTACAAATCCCTTGACCCACTGTTTGAGAGTTTTTTAAACAATGGAGTGGAATGGTTGGGGATGGGAAGCCAAACCACTCCAAACCATCCAAAGCTCTATTTTTCATACCCTCCAATTTGGGGGGTTTGGGAGGGAACGTTAAAACTCCCAAACAATAGAGTAGTATACTTTTACCACTCCATCCCACTCCACCCCATTCCACTCCATTACTAACCATCCCACCCCATCCTTTCCAAAACTCCCAAACATAGCCTTAGAGGGCCATGTCGAAAGGGACTCATATTACCAATCTTTTATTGATAAGCAAAAACTGACTCATATTACCAATCGATGGAGATATCTCAAGTGCATATATCATGATTAACTTAGCTTTGTCTTTGGTTTCCACATGAAAATGAGGAAACTCAGAGATTAACTGCTTGCTTAGATTCCCCACCTTTTTTACATTCTCTGTGGTCTCAGCCACTTAAATCCATGCTAGCCTCTTGCTGCATATTCGGTGTATCTATCAAGGAGCCATGACTTTGATTTTGTATCTGGTATCACTCAATCACCATCTGCAAGCCCATACAGTAAAAACATACAAATTTGAAATCACAGTAAAAACAAAAAATTAACAAATAGAAATAAAAACGAACCAAATTAAGTCCAAACAGAACCAACCAAATTGGCTTGTGTGAGCTCAGAAAATTAAGTCACTTCAAGTCCAATTTGATTATAACTTATTATTACCATTGAATGGGTTATCAGGTTCATGATTTTTGAACCTCAATACCCGATTAACCAACCTTTTCTTTTCTGTTTTATGTTCATTTCAATCCATTCCCTAAACTACAAATTTTTCTAAGTTCTAACAGAGTCTCAATCCTTCCACGATCTCATTTCTCATTTGAAGATTCTCATGCCTAGCCTCTACCTTGAGCCACTTCTGCCACGTGTGTGACCAATCATGTGCTATGTCGACGAGCTGCAGCAGGCGGCTGTGACCAGCGACGATGACGGGGCCTCTGAGCTCTGATGACCTACTACTAGCTGGGATGCCAACAAGCTACAACAATCTGCCTTCTTTGTCTCTGTAACTCTACATCTCAGAATACTTGTATTCTGTTTCTCGTTAGTTTGTGACCTGTGTCCTTTCTCTAGTGGCTGTGACCTGGTACGAACTCCATAGGGCATACTAGCACCAAAACCATCCTCATTCTTTACTTCAATTATTCTTGAAGAACATGTAAAGTTCCCTGTGTCTGCCATTCAAGCATAGAAATTAGATATTCATCCTTTCGCTTTGTTACAAGAATTACCTGCAACGCAAACAATAGAATTAAGGATTGAAGTTACTCATGCCATGATTTAGAAATACTTATAAGTTCACTACATGACAGTGGCAACTTACTCATGTCATAAGTTGCAGGGCATGATGATGAAATTTGGCAATGAGCAACTTGATATGTAGCTACAATGGTCTGCTACTGTAATTGGACTAAGTATGGACAAAAACCCTATAATGAAACGGTTCCTGGTCAATCGGTTAATGCTTCCAAGTTTACCAACTGAAGGGGTATAGTATACAACCTATGAGAATACCGCTCTGGTGCTTTCTGACATGCACCTTGGCACTTTGCAGAGGAGGGTGCATTCTGCATTCATGCACCTTGAATTTCAGCCATTGATCAAGAAGAAAAAATTATCAATGATTGAGATTCATAACTTGTAAACTTGATAAACAAGTGATAGTCTTAAAATAAATATTTATAACTAGGTCCTTCTAAAAATGTTATTTATACTTTCAGCAGCTCGGGCAGCCTGAGAATACCTCCACATTGGATAAACCGTCTCAGGTGTTTTATCCCCATTTGTCATCACCTTGCAAGGATCAGATATATAACAGTATACCTTAAGAGCTTACACAACTAGGATGCATTCTCTAATAGTATCCTATCAAGTTCAGATGCATTGCCATCTAAATTATCCATAACATTTTTCAAGAAAAGCTCCCACAAGTGACCATCAACTCCGGTGGACACAGCCAATGCAACTACCTTGTTGATTTCTTCTTTCGTTCCTCCTGAACGAGAAAGCCCTTCAATCAATATCGCGTATGTTGATTTGTTCGGCAAACATCCACTTTCCACCATCTCCTCCAGAATTCTAATACTCTCCTTCACATTTCCAACCTTACTAAATCCTTTAATCAACACATTATAGGTAAAAGCATTAGGGGCACGGCCTTTCTCCACCATGTCATCCCACAACCTTGCTGCCTCACAAAGCTCCCCTCTCTCACACATTCCGAAAATCAACATGTTATACGTCAATAGACTAGGAACCGACCCACTCTCAAACTCATCAAACAACTTCCTCGCTTCCAACACCTTCCCCTTCTTGCAAAGCCAATGTATAATCGTGCTCGCAATCGCATTGTCAGGACTACAATTCTTCTGCAAAAGCTTCCTCCAAACCTCACAAGCCTTCTCAACCTTCCCTTCCTTGCACAACAAATCAACAACCTTACAGCACAAGGTCGAACTCGGGATATAACCCTTCTCGAGCATATCGTCGAGCAAGTTAACCGCTTCCCCCGACTTCCTCCCCTCACAATAAGCCTGAATCATAACACTATAAGTCACTTCATTAGGCTCAACCCCATTTTCCTCCATTTCATCCATCACCTTAATTGCATCAACCAACTTCCCATGCCTACAAAACCCACTCATCAAAACAGTGTAAGCAGTTGCATCAGGAACCCATCCTTTATCCAAAATCTCACAAAAAACCCTCTTTGCACCTCTCATATCACCTTTCCACACATACCCTCCCAAAATTGTGGTGTAACTCACAACATTTGGCACCACACCAATTGAAACCATCTCATCCAAAACCCTAACAGCAGCATCAACATCACTCCTCTCACAAAGCGCCTTAAGCAAAATGTTACAACTAACAACATTAGGCACAACACCATAAACACTCTTACAATTCCTAAACACCAAATGCACCAAATCGTAACGTTTATTCTGAACCAAAGCGTTCAGCAAGGCGTTCAGCGACCTCGCAGACGGTCGAACCCCGAAGAAGGGTTCCATCCTCTGGAAGGTCCTGAGCGCCGACTCGGGTTTCCCTGCGAGGCCGTAACCGCGAATGACGGTTACGAACAGTTCCTCGGTGTAACTGATTCCCCGCGATTGACGCAGCTGGGATAACAGAATCTCGATTTGGTCGAACGCGCGGGCGCGTGAGAGTTTGAGGATGATGGCGTGGTAGGTCTGGTGCGTGTGGGAGAAGCCTGGGTGGTGGTTTTGCGCGTGGAGGAAGATTTGGAGGGAGAGGTTAGGGTCGTGTTGGCGTTTGATGAGGGACGCGAGGCGATTAGGGTTGAGGCGTTGGGGCCAAGGTTTGATTGGTGGGGTGACGGTGTATGATTTGAGGAGGGTGGGGTCGAGATTGAAAGCGGCGGAGGTGGTGGCGGCTATGGCGCCGGAAACGGTGGTGGAGAATGGGCGGGGAAGGGAATAATGGCGGCGGCGGTGGAAGATGTGTCTGCAACAGGACATCGTGATGAACTGGAAAGAAACAGAGGTTGACGCAGAGGAAGGTTTTTCGGTTTTGTCTGCACACCCTGCAGGATTGTTTAGAGTTTTGAGTTAGCTCTAACGGTTGTCAATTTTGGCGAGGCCTGATGGGCTCACCTTAGTAGGCCGCATTTGAGATTGAGCTGGGCTCTCCAAATATAGGTTCGAAAAATCCAGTTCTTTTTGGCTTGGCCGGATTAGCCCGATCGGGCCATCAGGTTTGGGGCGGGCTGGCCTAGTGGTTTTCGGGCTTGCCCGATAAAACACTAAATCAACATGTGTTGACAATTGATTGAGTTCCACCCATTCTTACTTGTGCTTTGTTTGGATTAGGAAAGAAGTGAGGAAGAGAGACGTAGAAGAGAAGGAAAAATGAGTGGATTTTTAGATTGTTTAGATGAAGAGAAAAAGGAAAGAAATCGGAGAGAGAGAAAGAAAAGTTAAATTTTGGTTTAAAGACATTTTTATCCTTATAATAATATTAATATTTTATTTGATTCTTAAAAACTTGAAAGGGCAAAGTTGGTATTTCATTAAAAAATTTCTTTTCCCAACAAAATCTCTTCAAAAGGGAGAAAATTTCTTTTTTGTGGGTCCCACTTAAAAACTTATCTCCTCCCTTAGTTCTTTGCTCATCCAAACTGAGAAGATTCCATTTTTCTTGCATAGTTTCCTCTCTCTTAGTTCCATCTCTCTGACTTCCACTCATCCAAACGATGGGTTGGTGTCTTGATCCGATCCAATAAATTTGGCCCAAGCCCTAAGAAAAAAAAATGCACTCTTCGTCTTAGTTAAACCTAAACACACATGAATCTGTCTTGACTCTGGTTCCTCTCCACCTCTTCCCCTTACTTTCTCATCTTCTTCATCTTTCATCTCAGTTTCACTTTCACAAAACTTACGCAACACCATCAACTTCAACGATTCCACCGTGTGCAACAAACTCCCAGCCACCGTGTGTGCGGCATCACTCACCATCTCGTTGTCCGATATAACATATAACATACTAAAAATTAAAATATTATGAGTTAACAAGTATCAATTTTATGTTTGAAACAATAAAAATAGTAGAAAATTATATCACATCAAATTAATAAGTATAATTAGAGAGGAAAAAAACTAATAAATAAAAAATCAATACTGCAAAAAAGTAGAATAAATATATATATTAAATTTTATATATACGGTTAAGTTTGGTTTGGTTTAAAAAAAGCAATCTGAAGTCCGATATGATCGATTTTCACGAAACAAGGTCCAAAAAAATTCGACAACCATCAATTTTGTTCGATTTTCGGTTTTGTTTTGGATCGATTTGGATAAAAAAAAATTAAATTTTTAATTTTTTTTAGTTTTAAATTTTATTTTATTTGTTTATTATTTGAATAAATTTTTGAGGATAAACTTGAAAGAAAAGAAATGGTGAGAAAAGAAATGAATTTTAAATTTTGTTTAATATGAGAGAAACGTAAAAAAAAAATTGTGAAAGAAATGTGAAATTCTCTATTTTCTTATTTGGTCTTATTATTTGATAGGATAGAAAGTTAAAAAAAAAATTGTGTTTTTTTAATAGATAACTTTGTCCTTTTAATATTTTTATTATATTTTGTTTAAACATTATAATATTTTAATTGTATTTTTTATTTTCGCTTTTATTCATTTTTGAATGTTTTTGGGCGTGTTCTTTTTCAAAGATAGGCGGCAATTCTGGTCTGAAGAACGCGCGCGTCAAGGTGCAGCCGTTGAGCTTAGACATTGTTAGGGGTAGGAGAGAGATGCATGTGACATACATGTATGGTTTGGTGCTTCAGCTGCAGATCTGAGCTAAAAAGAGTTGTAACTGAAGAAGGTGAAATTTACCCAGCATTGGGTCCTTCAGTTAATTTTGATGGCCTGATGGCCAAAAGTGTTGGAAGGATCTTCCAAAACATTGCTGGTTTGGATTCAGTTGTCTATAACTCTACATACTATTTCGTACAAATCTACTGAAACAAACATTTTGGTGGATCCTTATGAACACTTAAGCTTTGCAGATGAGCAAGGAAAAAGGATATTGCCCCTGGGAGATCACGTTTTGCGTGTAGGTGATGTCGAGCACATGGTTTCAATCTAAATTTATTGATGCCTCATAAAATATATACTGTAAAATTCATTGATGGCTTGATATTTTGCTCAAAAATTATAAAATAATATAGATATTATAAAACCAGTTTACATATCAATTCTTTGAAGCCCAGGCTTTTAGTAACAAAACTCAAATTGTAAGTGCTGATAATCATAGAGCAGGGCTTGGTATTCTTTGGAGACAATAATGGCTACTACTGTTTGTATATTGACGGTGGTTGCAGAAAAGCTTGGGCGAAAGCTGCTCCCTCTCTCCTCACAAGCAGGTCACGTGCCAAGACTATTACCCTCTTATCCAGTTTTCAGTTGCCAAACTTTACTTTTCAACCGGTTGCCCCTCATTTAATCTCATCCGTTGAAATATAATAATAATATATCCATGGTTTAAAGTTAAGAAGGAACCATCTCTCACTTTGAGAGTGATGAATGAAGACAAAGCCCCTTCAACTAGCCTAAGAAATTTTTTTTACTTCCTAATCAATTTTTTTATAGGGTCATGTTAACTAGTTTTTTTTAAGCAGTGTAACAAGTCACCATAAATTAAAACATGTCTTATTTGGCAACAATTAAAACCTGCCTTATTTGGTAACGAGAGCTTGATCAGCTCATTTATAAATGAGCGGTGGGTCTAGGAAAGGTCGGGCTACTTACGACTATTTTTGGAGCTCGGATATTAGTGATATTTTATAGGCCGAGTTAAGTACGATTATCGTTGAATGTTCTTGTGAACTATGTACAATGATGGTTGCAGCTCGTATTCTACCGAGTTACTTACTTAAATAATTGAACTCGGAACCTTGACGGACCAAATAATTGATGTTATTGATATGGTGTTGGGATCTTCGGAGATTAAGTTAAAAGGTTTAGATAGTGAATATTGAGGTGTTATTCATTGTTTTAAAAATGACGATGACTGTCGTGTATGAAACCATTTGATAAACTATTTGTTTATTCCTTTAACATTGATGTTTTTATAACTAAATATGTTATGGGTTGTTTTGTGTGTCGTGCATGTAGTTATCGTTTTAAAATCCATATATTGGTTCTCACCCTTGCATATACTTGTGCTTCTGACTTTGCTCTTGTACATTGGTACATGAGTACAAATGTTGCAGAGGAGTTCCTTAAGTCACTTGGAGACTTAAGTCCGGATTGCAGGAAGAAGTGTGTGATCATAGGGATGATCACGGGAGTTTATCACTTGTGTTTGAGAATGTCTGTTTTAAGAAGCTTAGTATGGGTGTCTTGATAATTTTCATATAGTATATAAGAAAAGACTTTTGAGAAAAATTTATATGTTGTAGAAGGTTTGTTTATAAAAAAATTGGTGTATATGTGTTGTTAAGTACAGTGTAGACGTACTATTTTTGATGTGTGTATCATAATCTTCCGAAGTGTGAAGAAGAAAAAATTTTACACCCAAATTTTCTGACTTAAAGTAAATCAATTTCCGAAAGCAACCAGCAAATTTCTTTTAATTTATTTCCGCACGTGTTCACAAAGTAATGCCCAATGAGGGTGTTACAGGGTGGTATCAGAGCTAGTCGTGTCTTTCAGGAACCTTGGGGAATAGGTCTGTTATGTTTTTGTTGTGTGATCTTTGGTTGGACCTTGTTTGAATTGTTTCCTTGTCGAAACAATGTTTGTTGACACACAAGTGTGTGTGTTTTGATGGGTTCTAATCGGGTTGATGCCTTGTAAGAACTCATGTCTAGTAAATGTTACTTGTATTCATGTTGACACGTCGTTTACCCTTAAGGGATTATGTCAAACATTTGAATGAGGTACCTGTTGGGGAAGATTTCTCAGGAGAATTTTCAGATAATGTGTCAGGTTTGTGTTTGCGAAGGAGCTTGAGTTTGATTGATCTATTTTCTAGATTCAGTCAGATCTCCATCGCTTCGTGTAGAATATTGCCTACAAAGCTAGCCGGGTTAGATTACATGAAATGGGAATTTTCGTCCATTTCTTGATAAGTTCGTCATCATTTTCATCGATGATGTTCTTGTTTACTCTAAGAGTCACGAGGAACATGCAAAAAAACTCTGTGTCAAGTGTTATGGATCCTACGCAAGAATAGTTGTCTTGAAGTCACTTAAGTGCAAGTTTTGGCTCGATGGGGTGGAATTCTTAGGGCCTGTGATCCCAAAGGAGCATTTGTGCTCACACTCCTAAATAACCCTCAGTGTATTAGACATTTGAGTGGATTGGTTTGGTACTATCCATTGGTTTGGACATTTTCATAATATTTCATTGAAAGATTTGTTATGACTATTTCTTGAGTTGTAACCCAAACGACTTCTTGATACTGAAGTTTCTTGATGAAACTTAGTCTAATCACTTTTACTTTTGGTAAATTTGATCTAGACTGTTCTCCTTTTAAAAATTAAGTTTTGTAAATTTGTTGTATGAAGAATGAATTTCCTTGGAGTTCGGAACTGTTTATCTTTGATTTCCTAATCCGCTAGAAGATTTTTGTGGAAGAAGGCAATTTTTTAGAGTCATGGTTGCAAACATGTATTAGCTATGCATTTTTACATTCACGAACCTATTAAAGAAACTTTTTACATACTGGATATTCATGTATTCTTTTCAGATTGATACAGATCTTCCATAACTATATACTTTCTTGTGAAAGTAAAACCTTGAGATCGAGAGATCCTGTCTAGTTTTGAGTCACGAAATTTCGAGGATGATTTTTTTTTAGTGGGGTAGTAATGTAGCACCCCGATTTTTCTACTTTCTAAGATCGGTATAAATATAAACAAACGTTTATATTTTTATCTGAAACTTATAAAATGATTTTGGACAAACCAAAGTCATATTCATACTATACTTATTTTTATAAGTATACAGTTAAGTTTTGAGTTGAAAATTCAGACGGAACCCGGTCTGCATTTTCACTGACAGTAAGATTTTACTGATCAGAAAACCTAATTTTGACTCGTGAACAAAATGAATAGATTTTATATCTCATTTCCAATGATATAGGTTATTTTGAAAATTTTCAAAATAAATAGGTTTTATACCTGTTCCGGGCATAAAACCTAAATCGGGTAATCGACGAAGTCGAGAACGGGCGTACAGGGACAAAACCCGACATAGGATGCTGAGACATCTTGCCACATAGGGTGGTGAGTCATATGGGTGACTCACCAATGTAATGATTACATTTAACAATTATCTAGATATTTCTTCAAAATAGTGTAAAGACCATTTTGTCCTTGGACTGATTTACCCTTGAACTTCCATTGAAATGCCAAGTTTGTCCCAAAAATTTTGTGGACACAAATCAGCCACACCTCCAACCAATCTTCACCACAAGTTTGTCATGATTACCTTAGGGTAAATTACCAAAATGTCCTTAAGTCCAATCACAAAATTGTCCTTAATTGAGATTACACTTTTGTCCTTAAATTTTTATGACTTGGACCCTTTTACCCTCACTTCCCACTGCCCAAACCCATTTCCTTAGGTCATCATACTCATTTGGGCATCACTTCATCTTCTTCCTCTCATTTTCTCTCAAAAAGCTCTAAGTTTCCATAGCCAAAAAGTGTGAAGCAACTACTTGATTCTTTTCTCATTTTCAAATTCCAAGAGGTATACCTTGCTCCTCATCATCAATAAGCTATAGGTTCTTCATTTAATTTCATGATTCAAGGCCATGACCATCATTTGAAATTCCTAGATCTAGGACTTTGAAAATCTCTAGAAAATCATCGAAAAATCCTATGATCATGAAACCAATTTATATGATCTTATTATCATCTCTATATTCAAGATCCAAGAGTATTCATCAAACAAAATTTCTTGCCTATTTATCTCATCAAGGCCGAACCCTAACTTGGGGGGGGGGGGGGGGGGAACTTTGTTCAATTTTTTGGTAAATCATGTTTGATTCAATCCTTTTAGTACATGTATGTCTTGAATCCAAGTTGTTGAATCAAAATAAAACCTCTAATCCATTGTTTTACTCATGGCCGAAATTTGGTTCTTGGAGGATTGGAAGTGTTTTTTTCAATCCTTGTATTTTAATCATTGTTTTAGGGTTTTAAGTGATCAAGGATCACTAATCAAAGAGCTTAGGAATTTTAGAAATTTTTAGTCAATTAATCACCTCATGGCCGAACCTTACCTATAGGAAAATAAGTGTTTTTAATTGTTTGATTGTTAATTTGTTGTTGTGGTTTGTTGAAGGATAAATTGTTGTGTTAATCGTGTACGTGTTTTGCGGAGATCGGATGTTTGACGGAACTTAAATTCAGAAGGAAAAATCTTCAAGAGGTAATAGGAGTACCTGAGGGGTTTTTCCGATAGCTATATGCTATTTGTTTGGGGTCTGTATAATTTATTTGGTGTGTTTATTGTTTTACGTAGAAATAACTGCTTTTAAATTATTTACTTTTAATTATTTATCTGCATTTCATTGTTATTATATTTTAATGCATGTCATAATTATGCTATTTGCTATATTATTGGTATGAAATTGTTATTGATGTTGATTGTGGATTGAAAAGCGTGACAGTGGTCAATGCTCAATTAATTTCGAGGTTAAAAGCGTTAAAAAGATTTTTAAGAAATATCAAACTTTTAATTATTGGAATAAAGTAATATAATATTACTTAATTATTTGGTTGGTTGGTTGAAAATGAGAAGTAGTTGAAAATATTGTTATTTTAATGATTTAACGGCGTAAGAGTGTTTTATGAGTCACAGTGAGGACGTAACCGTGAAAATATTTTAGTACTGCTAATTTTTACATAAGAAATTTCTAAATATTATAAAATGTTATTATAAAAAAATAAGTTTCAATAATAATTTTATTACGGCGTTGGGAAAATTATTTTACTAGAAAAGTCATATTTTGACTTAAAACGTTTTAAAAACGTCAAACGACGAACAATTTCGATAATGTTACGGAAAGTATTCTTAAAAACAAGCAATATTGGTTAAAAGGATTTTTGGAAGAAAATAAGTTTTATGTGATTTTGATGATTTTATAAAATGAATTTTCAACGTAAAATGATTTTTTGTAAAGTAGCTTTATACAACTGGTTATTTCCAAAAACTTGGATAAGTTGAGGGAATTTTGTTTTTGATTTGTGTTTCACAGAACGAAAATGATTTGAAAGATGAAAAACGAACCTAGTTACCGAGACGTCGGGTTCTAGTGTTCTATAGTGTGGACGAGTGTCCCAACGGTGAAGTGATGGACTATATGTCCTATAAAATGTTATATTGATTTTTGTGCGCTAAAATCAACGAATCTAAGACTGGTGCATCGGTCTAGATTTCGTTATTTGCACATTTTGACTTGGAGTCTGTTTTATTGGAATGATTGATAAACTTAAATGTTTAAACATTGGATTGGTCGTGAGCCTTTGAGCTTCGACAAGGAAAGAATGAACACAAAGAAAACGACGTGACCAAAACGTTTTACATGCATTTTTGGGGCAGACGTGCCTATGCATTTGGACTTGAATTCTTGATGGCAAGTATTCATGATATTGCATCATTGTGCCTTGATGGACAATGAAATCATATACTATAAATAGTAACCATTGTGCCTCGATTTCGACAGTTCTATGGTTAATTTAAAACCTGCCTTATTTGGCAACGATTAAAACCTACCTTATTTGGCAACGATTAAAACATGCCTTATTTGGCAACAAGAGCTTGATCAACTCATTTATAAATGAACGGTGGGTCTAGGAAAGGCCGGGCTACTTACGACTATTTCTGGAGCTCGGATATTAGTGATATTTTATAGGCCGAGTTAAGTACCATTATCGTTGGATGTTCTTGTGAACTACGTACAATGATGGTTGGAGCTCGTATCCTACCGAGTTACTTACTTAAATAGTTGGAACTCAAAACCTTGACGGGCCAAATAATTGATGTTATTGATATGATGTTGGGATCTCCGGAGATTAAGTTAAAAGGTTTAGATAGTGAATATTGAGGTGTTATTCATTGTTTTAAAAATGACGATGACTGTCGAGTATGAAACCCTTTGATAAACTATTTGTTTATTCCTTTAACATTGATGTTTTTATAACTAAATATGTTATGGGTTTTTTGTGTGTCGCGCATGCAGTTATCGTGTTAAAATCCATATATTGGTTCTCACCTTTGCATATACTTGTGCTTCTGGCTTTGTTGTTGTACCTTGGTACATGAGTACAGATGTTGTAGAGGAGTTCCTTAAGTCACTTGGAGACTTAAGTCCGGATAGCGGGAAGAGGTCTGTGATCATAGGGATGATCACAGGAGTTTATCAGTGAGTGTCTTGTAGAGCGATCAGCTTAGGTTTATGTTTGAGAATGTCTGTTTTAAGAAGCTTAGTATGGGTGTCTTGATAATTTTCATATAGTATATAAGAAAAGATTTTTGAGAAAAATTTATATGTTGTAGAAGGTTTATTTAAAAAAAAATTGGTGTATATGTGTTGTTAAGTACAGTGTAAACGTACTGTTTTTTATGTGTGTATCATAATCTTCCGAAGTGTGAAGAAGAAAAATTTTACACCCAAATTTTCTGACTTAAAGTAAATCAATTTCAGAAAGCAACCATCAAATTTCTTTTAATTTATTTCCGCACGTGTTTACAAAGTAATTCCCAAGGGGGGTGTTACATTAACCTTTTGCAAAGACCGAAACTTTAGATATAAGACACAAAGATGGGTCTGATGAAACAGAAAACTTTTCACTTTTTAACCCAGTTAGCACAGTTAATATAAAGTAAACTGAAAAGATTAAATTAGATAAGAGAGACACAGATTTATACTGGTTCACCCCAAACCTTAGGGTACGTCCAGTTCTTGGTTTCACCAAGTGTTAGCACTATAAGTGATCAGGTTACAGAAAGGTATTGTTTGCACACATAGCCTCCGCAGGCTCAACCAACAAGTATTGCTTGCACACCTAGCCTCTCCAGACTCACACAAGTATATTCTTTCAGCAAGCCTCTTCAGGCTCTACAAATTGTAAGATATTAATGAAGCAACAGCTTCACCGATTACAACTTTGCAGATCTACCAAATAACAATCGGAGAGTGAATAAGTATTTAAGGTAGGTAAGATCGCAATAAAGACTTCTCAATAAATACAAATGATTTGAGCAGAGAAGTATTCTATGAAGAACATAAGAGAGCTTTGAATGCTTTTGAGAGTATCAAATGCTTGAGTAAAATGTATTCAGGTGTGTGTGTGTTCAATAGATTTCAAAGTCTTCTATTTATACTCGAAAGAGATAAATCCGTTGTGGAGAGTTTCTTCAGCTGAGTATTCTTTTATTCTTCATTCATAAATGCCAAAGAGTCGCTCTGGACTTGCATTTAATGTTTATGATCGTTGGTGAGCTTCATGACAAATTGAACTTATAGGTTGGAATAGCTTTATCAGAGTGCAGTTTGATTCAGAGCAGTGTTTGTTGCTTTTCAGACTTGGGCAGCGCGACTTTACTTATTTGTGCTATGCGGGTCTGCGACCAAGTAAAGTTCAATTTGCCTTTTGCAACAAAAAGAATCTTCAAACGCGGAATAGTGCTTTGAGTTTTTTGGGTCGAATTTCTTTATTTGAAATTATTAGGGAATACTCTTCGTATTTGAATATAGTTGAAGCGAGGGACTTTCAGTTGAGTTGCAGTCTCGGACGCATAATCAGAATTAGTAGAGACCGAGTCTTTGTTTAGACGCATCATAATACAGACGCATCATTAAGACTTTGTTTCTTTGTCATGAGACTCTTGCTTCATGATCTGCACACTTAATACACACATTAGTAGATTTCACAAGGTTCACTTAAAATCATTCTTTGTTTGGAATCATCAAAATCAAAGATGTCAAAATATATAGTCTTAACACATTCCTCATCAAGGATAACAACAACATCAAGATAATACATCATTATCAAGAAATTAACAGCAGGTCAATATTAACAAGTCAATCAATCATCATCATCGTAGCATCAACGAGGTAACACATGCATCAATAAGTATCATTACAAGTTATTACTATCAATATCACTACTGACAATCTATATTTACTGTTGTTGTTAACATTCTCATTTAGATCATTAACTTAGTCTTGATAGCTAAACCTTGATTTATATCCTTTTAAACCATTTATTCATCAAGATACATTCACCCCGTGAATTCTGGTTTGCTTGGCGAACCAGAGAGCTCAACTCTGTACATCAAATTCGGCTTGCAAGTCTTGGTTTGCCCCCAGGAACCAGAGAGATCATGAGACTAGCATCTAATTCTCCCGACGAACATCTATCCGCTCGATGAATCTTAACAGAAACTGAATCTTAGTAGATTTGAGGTGCTTTCCAACACTTAAGTTTTATCACTCTAAACCATAACCTATATTTTTCGTGCTAATTCAGTGATTATAAACCTCACCTTTCATACCTAACTAATTCATTGTGAGATTTTCATTAACCTAATATTATGTCCTTATAGCATAAGTTAACCTCGCATCATATTCATGGCATCACAATCTTTTCATCATTAACAACTCATATAACATAGTAGAACATGTCACGACAATACTATAACATCATATGACATAACAGAGCATGACGCGAGAACTCTATAACGTCACCGAGCATGTCATAGCAACACTATAACATCACATCAATCATCAATTCATGATTATACAAGGATTCCACAACCAATCAAAGTAAGCATAAAAGCACAAGGAGGAATTATGCAAGAAAAAAAAACCCAACCATCTCAATTGTCTCCCAAATCCCCATATAGAAAAAACACTCTCCTCCCATACCTGGTATGAAGATCCCCATATCTTGATTCCTCCTTACGGGTTCAATGCATGATCAAGAAAACAACATAAAAAGTTTGGATTCAATCTCTAATCCAAGAAAATTGAATGAAGGAATTAACTCTAGGGTTTTTCTATCTTACCTTGAGCACAATCTAGGAATGATTGATGCCTATCTAACAAGGATTGAATTTGTGTGCTCAAGAGTGTGTTCCTGGTGAAGAACAACAAAAAAAGGATTAATCTTGATGATTTTAGAGAGGGATCAAAGGAAACTCATAAGAGATGAAGGGAGGTAGCTTTCAGAGGTTAACAGCTGATGCTTTAGGTTTTAGTTCGTGTCTTAGGGGTTTAAAAATGAGTTAGCATGTAACAAGCTTCAATTTCATCCCAAATCGCATACCCAATATTCAGATCGATATTTCGCACATATCTTGAGTTAGAGAAATCCAAAAATTACGATCTTTATATCGTTTGAAATATACAAGCATTATCTACAAATTTCATTAGTACTACAAAATCTAAAACGGACGTTTAGAGGGTCAAATCAGGCACCAAAGGTAGAAAAATGGTGTTAGCACTAGAACTTGAAGTGTTTGTACGAATTTGACCATAACGGGAGCTAAAAGAATCCAATTTGGATGAAAAGGAGGTCCAAATTTGGGATGTTACATTTAACTCTTTTTAAAGTCTAAACTATCTCAACCGTGTACCTAGGCACTAAGAACAAACATAACAGGCATAAGATAACATATATAAGCCAAGGTTAACACATTATAACATAAACGTAAAATTTAGGGTATTACAAAAATCGTCCTTCCAATTTTTTCTTATCGAATATCGCCTCCTATATTCCAATGCAGAAATCATCCTTCTGTCAAAATGGTGTCCGATATCTAATAGGAGTTGCATACATAACCGACACTAGTAAGTCTAACAACAACACCTAATTCATTTAGGAAAATAATAAATTTAATAATTAAAGGATTAATTATTAATTAAATAATAATATAAATCATTTTAAATAATTAAATAAAACTTAAATTATTTTTCATAAATAAATCTTAAATTACTATTAATATGAAAGTCATCTTCCTCCATCTTCTTCTTACACGATAGTTTGAATCTCGATATCAAGTGTTAATCTTCCTTTTTTTTCCTTGGTACAAACAAATAAGTGTTAATCTTCTTATTACTTTCCTCAATTTCCAAATTTAGTCAGCCCCTAATATTGTGGTATCACTGATAGCCTATTGCAAGCGTACGATTGTATTGCGTAATAAAAGATCAATTCCACAGAGACTGGTTAACTACCAATTTCTCTTCATAATGGTGATTAGCTAAACAAAAAATGTGCATAGAATGACAAGTTGTTGAAAACAAAACAATAGTTTGGTTTTAGTAATAGATAAAATAAAGGGTTGGTCTAAGGTACACCGCCCTAAAATTACACCCCTCCTTACACCACCCATGAGGCAATTTGTGGACCAATTAAATTGTCACATAGATGGTCAAAATGTCAACTGTTGGAGTTGTATTAATACTGTATTCAAAGCTTGTATATACACTGCAGTATAGTTATACGTATTCTTAGTATTTATATATTTTACCCAAAAAAATTATTTATTATTTTTAATATCTGAAATAATGTATTTGTTAATTTTTTTTTTTATGTATTTCCTATGATAAAAAAATAATAATAAAATGGTATTTAAAATATGGTTTGGGTCAATTTGAATCGAATTTTTAAGATAATTTAGCATCCGATTAATGTTAATCAGATCATATTATGCGATGATATGAAGCAAACATCAGAAAATCCACCCAAATTGAAAATCTCAAGTTAAAAAAACTTCAACACACCGAAAATATAATAAATCAAAAAATTTGCAGTGCTTGAAAAACTCGGTGCTCTGAAAAACCAGTAGATCACACTCATCAATAAGAAAATTTCAAACTAATACAAAAACAATCAGAGGATGAAAGACAATGTGAAGCAACGTAGAGAACACCCCTCCACCGCATCGACAATCAGCTTCTACATCGGCGGTACCCAACTTCTACGTCGGCGGGTCTGGTCTTGACGGAAGTTGACGGTAGCGGTTCCAGAAAACGCCACCGAATGGAAGAGCATGTGAGTCGGCGACACTTGGCTGCGCCAGCATCCGGCTTCTGCATCACCGGATCTGGTTCCGGATGACGAGATTTGAGGATTTGAAAACGGCGGCGAATCTGAGCCGCGATGGAGACCTCGATGGATGATGGCGGATCTGAGGCGTGCGGTGGAGCGGCGGTGAAGTTTGGTCCTGGTGTGCGGTGGAGATGGAGGAAGACGGTGGTGGAAATGTGAAGCGGTGGAGATATGTTTGAAGAAGACGAGTGAGCTGAGGGAAGAACTTTTTCATAAATGTCATTTAATTTTAATTTTTAAAATTTGGGGTACAAAAAATAATATGAAAATACCAAGGATCTATTTGAAAATACATCATACAGTGCCCATGGTAAATGGTTGAAAAGTCAAGACTGTCATCCTATCACATTCATTGGCTGAGAATGGGACATGTGGGAGGTGCAAAAAGTGGTGTAGAAATTGGGTGGTGCGCTATAGCCACACCCTAAAATAAAATATTGAAACTATGGTGCTAAATTTAAAGGCAAAATACGCAATTGTAATTACTGTTTTCTTTCAAAGAACAATAACGTGTTTAAGCTAATCAGCGACCTATTTTCATGGTGGAAAAATTAGCAAAAACCTATTAAGTGCAGATATTTATTAAACAACCTTAGAAATGAAATCTATTTTCATGATTCAAGTCTCTTGTTCAATCTTATAGTTCTAATATCAAACTTCACCTTTCGGTTCTTTGCTTGATATCTAAAATCATACCAGCAAGAAAAAAACTAAAATTGGAATTAAAAAAGGACAACACCCACAACAAAAGGAAAAATTAGAGATAGTAATAATCCACCATTGGAATGACCACAATTCCAAGATTAGAAAATAATCACTCATTTTCATAATAAAAATAACTAAATGCAATTGAAACATGAAGCATATAAGAGAAGAAGAGATGAGAGAAAGGAAGGAAAAAAAATCTTATTGAACTTACATCAAAATCTAAAAAAAACAATAACACAACTCTAAATTGCAAAAGAAACAAAGTTTAATCTAAGAAAAAAGAGAGAAAAATTAAGAATTTTCATGTTCGATCCTGAAGGAAGCTCTCCTTTTTATAGCCCATAAAATCCCCTTTATAACCGTTGAGAGCCCCATAAAAAATTCGGCAGAATAAATGATCGGTAACAAAATTGTTGGGACCAACATCAGAGGGGAGGGGCGGGGCGGGGCGGGGGAGGGGGGGGGGGGGGGGGGGTGGATGACCATATTAGGCAATACCCGTGGGCCATAATTCTTTTGTTCAGATTTTGATGTACGAATTATGGTCATGTTATGCAATACTGGTGGGCCATAATCGTCTCTCTTTTGGTTCAAATCTTCTTGCTTTCGTTCTTGCCCATAATATTTAATACTGACAACTTGTATTGAGTCCTTTGCACCTCCATTTCCGTCATTCCACCTAATCAACAACAAAACAAACAAAAAGATAGTAGAATCGGAAAAAAGTAAACAAAAAATCCTAAGATCACAAATACATCAAGAGTCAAAATATATACAAAATTCCAATTCATCAATCACCCGCCACCACCTATTGGAGCACACAACACAATTTCTAAAAAAATATATATACAAAACACCAAAATATTTTTTTTCTATCTCTTCAAACACAAAACTTCCCATTTCTAATCATTTTTCTTCTTCTTTTTCCCTAATTACTTTAATCCTTTTCACCTCCATCTACTATCTCCCTTTAGAGATGGTCCTACATGGAATGTTAACCCATTATGTGGACTTCCACTTTCATTTCACGTTTCAGAACACTTGACCCCTTTGATTTTCCCTCCACTCCCTCTATTCTCCATTCATCTGTTCCAACTAAAGTTAGAAACAAAACATTCCAACAAGCAGAAAAAGACGAAGCAACGTTGGACTCAAATTCGTAGCAGTTCATTCGACGAAGCAGGGGCTCGAGTTTGTTGAGGTTCGTTTGGAATCATGGCATCACCTTCCAATCCAGGTAAGAATGCCCTAATCTGAAAATGATATGTTGTTAACATTGGTGATATTATGATACATTTCTATCTCCCCCAATTTTTTATTTAGGTTTTCTTTGTGGGTTGTACCTTATTCCCCCAAATGCACAATGTTCATCTAGACTATGTTTTACCCCAATTTTTTCGTTTAGGGTTTGTGTTTGGTGTATGTAATGTGTTTATCTTAATGCTTGGAATTTGTGTGGTTTCAGGGAACACTCTTTGCAAATTGACGATGTTTTTACATTATGGAGGTCATATGCTGAATATTCCAACTAAAACCCAAGGTATGTGGCTACAATATGTTGGAGGGTTGAAATACACCCTCAATGATTGTGATCCTGGTGAGTGATCCCTTCAAGAGATCACTGGAATCTTCAAGAGTTTAAGATACAAAGGAATTGTGACAATGTTCTACCGTAAAACTGGTATTCGCCTGGAAAAGGGGTTGGAGAAAGTTTTTAATGATGTCGGTGCAATGAAAATTGTAGAAACTGCCATGAGTATCTACTTCAAAGAGGTTGAGGTATATGTCATACTAGGTGGGGATAAGGAAAATGGGGTTGTAATTACGTTGGAGGTAGAGCATGTGGAAGAGGTTGAAATTGGAGAGGAGCCTGAAAATGAAGAAAAGCCCGAAACTGAATCTGAAAAGGATAGTGTGGAACATGTTCAATTTGATGACTGTGAGGATGAGGTGGATGATGGCTACTGGATGGAGTACATCAATGTAGATGTTGATGAACTTGTTGAAGAGGGTGAAAATCAGCAAACATGCCTTGATAACCAGTTCTCACACCTTGATAACCTGCAACCACAAACTGAAAATCAGTAAACAGAGCTTGATTTGTTAAAAGGTAATAAAATACCTTCTGATTATGAAAGCTCGGAACTGAATAGTGATGAGGAGGATAGCGACAGAGAAAAAATCTTGAGAGGAAAAAACCAATGTATGTCAAGTACAATCCATCAAAGATGCGTGCAAGCTTCAAGTTCCAGCTTGACATGGAATTCACCAGAATAAAGCAGTTTAAGGAGGCAATCAAGGAGTGGTCTTTGGTTAATGGATGGGGTCTTTTGTTCAAGAAAAATGACAAAGTAAGTTGCAGGATGGTATGCAAAGATGGTTGTGAGTGGACGTGTTTTGTAAGTAAGGTTGGGGGATCAATGACTTATAGATTGAATACATTGGTTGATATGCATACATGTGGTAGAACCTAGATGGGAAAAATGGCCACTAATAGGTGGGTTGCAGATAAGTTGGCTGGTACAATGAAGACTAACAAGAAGATTAGCCTTGGTGGAGTGATAAAACATATTAAGAAAAACTATCGTGCTTATGTTTCTATAAACAAGGCTTCCACGGCAAGAAGACATACAAGGGAGAAATTGGAGGGTGGCTTTGTAGAACAATATGCAAAGCTGTGGGATTATTATGAGGAAGTAAATAGGACAAATCCGGGTTCAAGCAAGCTTATCCTTGTGGATAGGGAAAGTGAAGATTCAGATCTAGTGTTTTCATGGATGTATATGTGTCTACATGGAGTGAAAATAGGCTTTTTAATTGGATGTAGACTTGTTATAGGGTTGGATGGTTGCCTCTTAAAGAGTCCATTTGGAGGGATATTATTGGCTGTTGTAGCTCGAGACCTTAATGACCAGTACTTCCCATTGACTATTGCAGTTGTTGAGTCTGGAAACAAAGACCCATGGACCTGGTTTATAACTAATATGTTGGATGGCATTGGACATTAAAGAAGATGGGCCTTTATTTATGACCAATAGAAGGTAACTTTATACTTGTCATCTATCCATGTTTCTTTCCAAATACTTACATTCTAATATGTTGTGTTATCTTTGTTGGACAGGGTTTGGTGCCTGCACTTCATGAATTAGTGGATGTGTTTGAGCATAGAACATGTGTTAGACATGTTTATGAAAATATGAAAAAGAGATATGGTGGTGGTAGTGTGCTAGGGGATAGGATGCTTGCATCTTACAAGGTCATCTACCATGCAGCATGGCAAAGAATGATAATGGAATTGAAGGCTGTAAGTAAGGATGCTGATGACTGGTTGATAGGTATATATCCTAATTCGTGGGCAAAATCACACTTCAATGAGTTTTCAAAATGTGACATTATAATGAACAACATCTAAGTAGCATTCAATGGTAGAATACTTGAACCTAGAGATTTTCTTATAATTTCAATGTTTGAATGGATTAGGGTGTATCTGATGACAAGGTTTGCCAAGAACAAGCTTTTGGTGGAAAAGTATAAGGGAAAGAGCAAAATCTAACCAAAGTCAAGGAAGAGGCTTGACAAGGAGGTCATGGAATCTGGGAAATGGACTGTAACCTGGGAAGGAGGTTACAAGTTTGAGGTGCAGTTTTTTCCGGCACAATTTTAGGATGATTTGGAGACTAGAACATGCGCATGTGGGTTTTGGGGCCTCACAGGAATACCTTGCAGGTATCTATTACTCAACTATTATAAGTTTCATGCAATTTAACAGGCCACAAAGTATGCAATTTAAAATTGTTTGTCATTGTTGCAGGCATGTTGCGAACTGTGCCAGCTATTTATGGCAAGCTAGAAGATCCACATGATTATGTTGATAGGTATTATTGGGTTGACACTTGATGTGATCAAGACATAGATCACTAACATTTAGGATCTTTCTTTGAATTCAATTGCTAAAAATTCAATATCAAACACAAACAAGAACAATAGAATAAACTTGATCTTCAAGTGAAGAATCAAGAGAAACCACAAAGGAGTAGAAGAGAAGAACAATTGATATATGAACTAGAAAGTAAATTTCAAGAAGTAAATGACACGAATTAAAGAGAAAGAATTAAAGAACGAAATAGAAAATGGATGAGGTAGAGAAGGAGGAGAATGGCGCCACAATTACTATCATCTTTGAGAAGAAGATTGAAATTGATAAGCCAAGGAAGATTCACGACTTGAATATAAAAATTCAAGATAAGAATCAATGGTTCAACTCATGAACCAAGAAAAGGAGACTCTCAACTCTCTCTAGCAATCTCAAGTGTGAGAAAACTCAATTGTATTCAAACTTCTAAAATGATTTACATTACATCTATTTATAGGCTCATCCTACTTAAGGTGCAAGTTAGACTAACTTGAAGTGCAAGCTACTCTAACTTGAGCCACAAGTAGCTCCCCTAGCTCCTCCCACCAATGTGGGCTTTGTTTTGGCCCTAATGCCTTCTACTATTATGCTATGGCCCAATAGGCCCAAACCCTAAACTAGTCCTAAGTGCTTTTTGAATAAGCACTTTTCATTACATAAACTCTACTCTATACAAGGTTCCTAGTCCCTACCTTTATTACATGAAGTGTAAGCTAAACAAGGGTCCTAGGTCCTATCCCTAACTAGGTGGTCAATAGCTCAATGCACAAGAGGTTTAAGGTGAAGCCCTCTTCATGCGGTTTCCTATGAGTCAAGTGATTGACCACCACTTTCTTTAATGAGTCTTGGATTCTTCTAAGCCTTGCCCTTGTTAAGGGTCCATGTAGGTCTTCAATGTTATGTCCTTGGCTTTGATTGTCAATGCTCATATCATCCCATCCTTCTTGAAGCACATTCGTCCACGAATTTTGTTGATCGTCATCTGTGTCATTTTCAAAAAGACTAAGATCAGACACATTAAAGGTGTCACTTACATTATAATCACCGGGTGATCTATTTTATATGCATTATCAATTATTTTCTCCAATACCTAGAAAGTTCCGTCACCCCTTGGTAGGAGTTTGGACTTACTTTGTAAATGAAACCTCTCTTTTCTTAAGTGCACCCATACCCAATCACCCGGTTTGAGTAACACTTGTTTTCTTCCCTTATTTACTTGTCTTGCATTGTGCTCCCCTTGTTTTTTAATATTTAATTTTACTTGTTCATGGAGATTTTTAACAAATTCGGCCTTGGCAAGCCCATCTTGATGCAACAAAGATTGGTCAATTGGTAATGGAAGCAAATCAAGTGGGGTTTGTGGATTAACCACAGACTATCTCAAAAGGGGAGTGCTTAGTAGTAGAATGTTGCACACGGTTGTATGCAAACTCAATGAAAGGTAAGCACTCTTCCCAAGACTTTAGGTTTTTCTTGAGGATGGTTCTTAGAAGAGTAGAAAGAGTCCTATTAACCACCTCGGTTTGGTCATCCGTTTGTGGGTGGCAAGTAGTCAAAAAGAGTAATTTAGTTCCAAGCTTGCCCCACAAAGTTCTAAAAAAGTGACTTAGAAACTTCGTATCTCTATCGGATACAATGCTTCTAGGAATCCCATGTAGTCTAGCTATTTCCGTAAAGAAAAGGTTGGCTACATGGCAAGCATCATTGCTTTTGTGACATGGAATGAAATGGGTCATCTTGGAAAATCTATCCACAACCACAAAGATTGAGTCATTCCCTCGCCTAGTACTTGGAAATCCCAACACAAAATCCATAGAGATATCAATCCAAGGGGAAGAAGGAGTAGGTAAGGGAGTGTGCAACCCATGAGGGTTACTATTTGACTTTGCTTTCAAACACTCAATGCATTTTTGACATAACTTTTGGACTTGACTTTTCATGTTTGGCCAAAATAAATGTTCATGCAAAACCTCTAATGTCTTGTGAACACCGAAGTGCCCCATTAAGGCCACTTGATGTGCTTCTCTTACCAATAACTCTCTAATAGAATGTCGTGGCACACAAAGTCTCTTGTCTTTAAAAAGGAACCCTTCATTTATGAAAAATCCTTTATGTGACATGGACCCTATTTGAGTGTAAATCGTAGAGAAGTCTGGATCATTTACATACAATTCCTTTATATGATCAAACCCAAGAAGTTTTGTCTCAAGAGTTGATAGTAAGGCATGTCGACGTGAAAGTGCATTTGCCACAACATTGCTTTTGCCTTGTTTATGTTTAATCACATAAGGGAATTGTTCGATGAATTCCACCCATTTGGCATGTCTCTTGTTTAATTTTCCTTGCCCCTTTAAGTGTTTTAATGATTAATGATCACTATGAATGACAAATTCCTTGGGCAAGAGATAGTGTTGCCAAACTTTGAGACTCCTTACTAGGGCATAAAGTTCTTTATCATAAGTGGAATAGTTCAAATGTGCCCCGGCAAGTTTCTCACTAAAGTAAGCAATGGGGTGTCCGTCTTAAATCAAAACGGCCCCAATGCCTACATTAGAAGCATCACACTCTATCTCAAAAGATTTCACAAAATTTGGAAGCGTGAGAATTGGTGTATTGGTCAATTTTTCCTTGAGTATATTGAAGGAGTTTTCTTGGCTTTGACCCCAATGAAATGACACTTTTTTCTTTAAAACCTTATTTAGAGGATTTGCCAAAGTGCTAAATTCTTTAACAAATCTTCTATAAAAACTTGCCAATCCATGGAAACTCCTAATATCTCCAACATTTTTAGGTGTTGACCAACTTTGGATGGCCTTAATTTTCTCTTCATCTACTTGCACACCTTGTGCACTAATAACATAGCCCAAGAATACCACTTTGGTGGTGCAAAATGTACATTTCTCAAGGTTACCAAATAGTTCTTCATTTCTTAATACTAACAAAACACACTTCAAATGTTCATGATGTTCATCAAGTGTTTTGCTATATATTAAGATATCATCAAAATAGACAACCACAAATTTACCAAGGAATTCCCTAAGGACATGATTCATGAGCCTCATGAATGTGCTTGGTGCATTAGTGAATCCAAAGGGCATCACAAGCCAACCATAAAGTCCATACTTGGTTTTAAAAGCGGTTTTCCATTCATCCCCTTCTCTTATTCTTATTTGATGATAGCCACTTCTTAGGTCAATTTTTGAAAATATTTGTCACCCATGTAGCTCATCCAACAAGTCATCTAACCTTGGGATTGGATGTCTATATTTGATGGTTATATTATTAATAGATCAACAATCCGTGCACATTCTCCATGTACCATCTTTTTTTGGTACTAAAATAATGGGCATTGCACATGGGGAAAGTGATTCTCTTATCCATTCTTTTTCCAATAATCCTTCAACTTGCCTTTGAATTTCTTTTGTTTCTTATGGATTGCTTCTATAGGCCGGTCTATTAGGAAGAGAAGCACTAGGAATTAAGTCCATGTGATGCTCAATCCCCATCATAGGTGGCAAACCTTTAGGAAGCTCTTTTGGAAAAACATCTTTGAAATCTTCCAAAAGAAACTCAAAGGGTTTTGACAAAGAAATAGATGGAGTAGAATTTTAATCATTATTTTTGCTGTAAAGTAAATATATTGGTTGATTGGCCAATAATATTTTCTTCTTTTTCTTTTAGAAATAAGCATTCTTTGCCATCTATTTCTTTACCTTTAGTTTTTTCAAAAACATTTTGCTCACTAGTGTCATTTGTCTTTTTCATATTCTTTTGTGGCACATTAATTTCTTTATTTATTTCTTTTCCACTCTTGGCTTTTCTCTCAAGCTCCCTTTTTTCTCTCATTTTCTTTTGATCCTCACAAATTTCTTTAGGAGAGAGGGATACATGAGTAATCTTTTTGTTGTGGTGCATGAAAGTAAATCTATTGGAAATGCCATCATGTATGACTTTTCTATCAAATTTCCATGGCCTTCCAAGCAACACATGTCCCGCCTCCATAGGCCCACATCACACATTACTTCATCATGATAAGAGCCAATGGCAAAACTCGACAAGACTTGTTGATTCACCAAGATTTCACCCTTTTCACTTAGCCATTTTAACTTGTATGGCCTAGAGTGTGGATTGGTTTTGAGCCCAAGTTTGGTCACCAATCTTTGACTAGCCACATTGGTGCAAGATCCTCTATCTATGATTAGTGCACACAACTTTCCATGCACCATGCACCTAGTGTGAAAAATATTCTCTCTTTGGCTCTCATCCTCTTATTTAACCTTGACTCCTAAGAGTCTTCTCACCATTAACAAGTCTCCTTCAAGTGGGAGAACTTCATCTTCCTCACTCTCATTTGAAGACTCACTAGAAGAGGCACTTGTTACCTCTAAATCCTCATTAGTTCTAGAGAACATTGTTCTTTTATTGGGACATTGAGAAGCAATATGTCCCTTACCCAAACATTTAAAGCATTTAATATCCTAGATCTACTTGAAGAAGGAGTAGAAGTTGATGTTTTAGAGTAAGGGAATGTGGCATTTGATCCACTTTTACCAACAACTTCAAGTTGTTTCGATGAGTCACCCTCCTTCTTGGAATGATCCTTCCAAGATGAGTTGTTGTTGTTGAAGAATGGTTTCTTGAAAGACTTCTTTCTCTTGATTTGAGCTTCAACCTTGATTTCATGGTGCACCAAGTCCTCTAACTCAACGTAGTTGTAAAGCTCTACCACATCTTGGATTTCTTGGTTGAGTGATGCGCTAAAACTACACTTAAGGGCAAGTGCACCCTATCGCAAAAGTAATATAGGAGTATTTGAGACTCCACATATCGAACCCACAGAGATTGTTGACAAGTACTAGATAAATACTTCCTTATGTTATCTAGACAATCGAATTGGTTGAAAACAAACAGATAAAAATAACAAGATTGTGACACCAAGAACAGAAAGAACTGCAAACAAAGATTCAATTATGGAAAGCCTATGGCACTTGGTTTCACTTATGTTACTACCTATGATATTACCAATTTCTCAATGAACCGTGTTTCTTATTGATTGCCGATCACTTGCTCTAAAATTATTAATACCCAATGGTCATGCAATATTAATATTCTTTCTCCTAATCAGTTACCCCCAATGGTCATGTAAGGTAAACAGTTAAAAGAAGCATAAAGAATTGGCAAGTTGTTTAATTCAATAACTGATTGAAAATAGGGGATTACGCTTGGTCCACAATCCCAAATCCGGTTAATCCTAGAGTTATGTTAACTAATTGTGGTACGGTCTCCAGTCAATTAATTAACTTAATAAAGGACGATCAAACCTTATAGAAATTCAAACACAAGGATTAAACCAATCAATTAACAGAAACACTGATTCATATTAAAATTAAGAAAACATCAAAGGTATCAAACATAAGATCCACCACACCCTAGGAATGAGTTTAGCTATTCATAATAACAAAGCTCACTATACAAATCAAAGACATGTAACAATCCATCAAAGAGAGAAAAAGAAAACTAAAACCTGAACATCCTTTCGACGCGAAGCAGTCTTCAAATCAATTGGGAGACGGTCCTTCACTCCAGTACTCGATCTTCCTTCCTGTGCACACGAACAGCTGCTGTCACCCCGCTCCCTCAGAATGGCACCAACCCTTCCCTTTTATTGGCAGCATGAAAACCTAAGTCATTGGGCCTCTGAGACACGAGCATGGTCGTGCTTAGTGTTGAGCACGGTCGTTCTTAACTAAAATGGCGTCAAACTGTGCTAAAACTGGTAAAGTCAGCAAGGCCTTGCTGATGAGCACGGTCGTGCTCAGTGATGAGCACGGTCGTGCTCAGAAAACGACGTCAACTCCAAATGGCAGACAAGGGCATGCTGATCAGCACGGGCTCTCCTAATGAGCACGATCGTGCTTAATGGTGAGCACGGTTGTGTTTCTTTGCAATCTTCAGAACTCAACCTTTTTCCAAAAATTCCTCCAAAATTGTTGCTTTATCTCCAAGTTAGATGCTCCACTGCCATGGTGACAAATTCTACAATAATAATGGGAAATAGGGTGAGTATCTACAATAATTTCCAAATAAATAACAAATCACACCCAATTTCCCAATAATAAAGTATATAAAATGGCAGTTTATCATTGAGTCCTCCCAAGAACCTAGACATAGTTGCCTCTTTATCTTATTATATTTTTGCTCTAATCAAGATGACCTCCAACTCTTTGTAATATTCTTCTACACTCATACCTCCTTGTCTCAACCTTTGAAGCCTATGGTGTAGGTCTCTAGTATAACTTGAAGGCACATATCTTTTTCTCAAAACCCTCTTCATCTCTCTCCAAGTACTAATTGGTTTCTCATCATATCTTTTTCTTTCTTTACATAATCGATCCCGCCAAATTAAAGCATAATCATGAAATTCTAGACTTGCTACTTTTACTTTTTTATCTTCACTATAGTTGTAACAAGAAAATATGTGTTCTAATTTGGTCTCCCATTCCAAGTAAGCATCGGGGTCACTCTTCCCATGGAAGCTAGGGATCTTCACCTTCACATTATGCTACTTGTCATCCCTCTCATTCCTTCTTCCTCTATTGTCATGTCTAGGTCTCCATCTATCAAATCTAGGTCTATCTTCATGGTTGCCTTCGGAATTTGAAGAACTTCTTTGGGAGTTGGCATGCCTTGATTCTTCTTTGTTCTCAATTACTTGTAATCTTTCAAATACTCTTTCTATGTTCCTTGCTATTCTATCCAACTTCCTATTCAAGTTCTGTGTTCTTGGTGATGATGTTGGAGAATCTTCAAATTCTTCTTCATGTAGTGAAGCCATGGTGCACTTACAATTTGAAAAATTACATAAAAATTCCAGAGAATTGAAAAGTACACAAATCAAATGAAGATTAAACCAATAAGAACAATTACACCACAAAAAATCAAAAGAATTAAGTACAATCCAATAAGGAATAATTACACTTAAAGAACAAGTGAAAAAAATAACAATTACAAGTGAAAAAAATGAATATTACAAGGACCTCACCACTCACTCACCATTCACTCAAACATTGCCACTCGTGTATATCACTCAATGTAGAATTATTCAAGATGATGTCTCTCTTGTCTCTTTCCATTCAAGAGTTTCCTCCTCAAGGGATCTACAAATTGAAACAAGATTCTCAACTATTAGTCTCCAAAAACAAGTGATAAAGCAACCAATAAGCAAATCAATTCCAAGAGGTCAAGAAAGTCGAAAACAACTAATACAAAACTAATGGAATTTATAAGACAAGCAAGAAAAGGTTCAAGAAAAAATGCACACTCAAATTGATGTGAAGAAGACAAATTGAAAGAGTCCAACAAAAGTGTAATTCAAATTTAATCAAAGAGTTTGTGAACAAGTAATGATCAATGTGAATTGTGCTACACCAATTTGTGAAGGATCTATACAAATACAAGTATGTGAAATGGTGGCAAGTCTTTTACCTTTTACTGGAATTTTCCAGAATTTGCACTTTTGCCCCAAAAATTTGTATATTTACGGTTTTGACCCACTTTTTCTTTTTACACTATTTTTTTTTAAACTTCAGCCACTTGACTTTTGCTAATTACAATTTCACAGTAATTACACTTAATTTCGAATTTACAAAAAGATCCTTCAATCATGAACAATTTGGAACATAGTTGGTGTAATACTTGGAAATATGAACAATTCAAGTAGTGTAAAATAATTTCCAAGTGAATGAGCATAAATCAAGTAATTAGAGACCTAGATCTTTCATTCAAGTGGATGATAGACACATCAATTCCACAATTTGAATTTCATGAAGATCTATTAGGTTCTAAAAATTTGAAATCATTAAAGCACTTTTGATTAAAATTTGAATTAATCTTACTATTGTGAATTAAAATTTGAATTTGAAATTTGAATTTGTTCAAAATCACAAAGTAAGGCAAAGAGATTTATGCTTGAATTTCAAGATGCAACCAAAATTCACATGTAATCAATGATCACATGCACATGTATGGCGCCAAAAACTAGGGTGAAAAGTGGAGGGGAAAAAAATTTCACCAAAATTCAAGCAAAATCAATTCAAACTCATTTCAAATTCTAGATCCATGACCATAATTGGATTCAAATTACTTTTCATCATTCAATTCATGTGGTAAATGGCGCCACCATTAATGAATATTTTATTATGAATTTGGCTCCAAATCAAAGATCTTCATAGAATTTGAAAAAAAAATTGATCAAAAAATCAAAACAATTGAAGGTTCAAAGAACTAGCTCTAGATACCACTTGATGTGATCAAGACATAGATCACTAACATTTTAGGATCTTTCTTTGAATTCAATTGCTAAAAATTCAAGATCAAACACAAACAAGAACAATAGAATAAACTTAATTGATCTTCAAGTGAAGAATCAAGAGAAACCAAAAATGAGTAGAAGAGAAGAACAATAGATATATGAACTAGAAAGTAAATTGCAAGAAGTAAATGACATGAATTAAAGAGCAAGAATTAAAGAACGAAATAGAAAATGGAAGAGGTAGAGAAGGAGGAGAATGACGCCACAATTACTATCATCTTTGAGAAGAAGATTGAAATTGATAAGCCAAGGAAGATTCACCACTTGAATATGGAAATTCAAGATAAGAATCAATGGTTCAACTCATGAACCAAGAAGAGGAGACTGTCAACTCTCTCTAGCAATCTCAAGTGTGAGAAAACTCAATTGTATTCAAACATGTAAAATGATTTACATTACATCTATTTATAGGCTCATCCTACTTAAGGAGCAAGTTAGACTAACTTGAAGTGCAAGCTACTCTAACTTGAGCGACAAGTAGCGCCCCTAGCTCCTCTCACCCAAGTGTGGGCTTTGTTTTGGGCCTAATGCCTTATACTATTATGCTATGGCCCAATAGGCCCAAACCCTAAACTAGTCCTAAGTGCTTTTTGAATAAGCACTTTTCATTACATAAACTCTACTCTATACAAGGTTCCTAGTCCCTACCTTTATTACATGAAGTCTAAGCTAAACAAGGGTCCTAGGTCCTATCCCTAACTAGGTGGTCAATAGCTCAATGCACAAGAGGTTCAAGGTGAAGCCCTCTTCATATGGTTGCTTGTGAGAAAATTGATTGACCACCACTTTCTTTAATGAGTCTAGGATTCTTCTAAGTCTTGCCCTTGTTAAGGGTCCATGTAGGTCTTCAATGTTAGGTCATTGGCTTTGATTGTCCATTCTCATATCAACACTTATGAATAGGTGTATGCCCCAATCAATGGAGAGTAAATGTGACAGCCAACATGACTATCATGCCCCAGTAACTCGTGTCTTCAACTCCCCGATCATTTTGTGCTGATGCCTAATCATTTCTCTTGCAACTTCATTAACTCCTTCATCGATCTATCCATTGGAAGTAACAACAACTCCATTCCTCCTACAAAAACCACAAACCAGTAATCAACAACCCAATAAACAAATTTTCGCCCTCTGCCATTCGGAAAAAAAACTAGGATTGAAGGGAACCTTGTAATTTGGACATCTTTGAAAATGTCTTCTTGGATTTTGTTGAGTCCATGAGGTGTAGATCTTGATCCTACCCCCACAATTAAAAAACTTGAAGTTTGATATTTGGTTTTGATGATGTTCACTAAATGCAGCAAGGAATAAATTCCAAGATTGAAGACTTTCAAATTTTTTATTAAAGAATATTTTGTGTATAATTGCCTTGAAGAATGAAGTATAGTTTTAAGTGATTTAATAAGTGTTTTTGAGTTAAAATGTTTAGAAGATTATATCACTTTGATTCAAGGTATTAAAAAAAAGTTTCTCGATTTGCCTTTGTAATGAAAAAATTGATTTTTTATGCGAAAAAAGGCAAGTAGCCAACTACTTGTGTTAAGTAGTCTACTACTTTGTTCTTCATAATTCCAGAAACGTGTTTGAATCAAAGTAGTTGACTACTCCTGTTAAATAGTCGACTACTTCAGTAAAGTAGTTGACTACTCACCAGAAAATCTTAAATCTTGTTTCTGTTTGACTCAAGTAGTCAACTATACTCTGTTAAGTAGTCGACTACTTCATGAAAAACAGAATAAAAATTCTTTTAATTTTCAAAATCTCTTCTAATTTTTTTTCTCTATAAATAGGGGTTAATTTGACATGAAAATAAATAAGATTTTAGCTAACAAAACTCTGTCAAAATACTCCCACAAAAATCACTTAGAGCTTTCATATTTCATTCTTGTAAAAGGCAATTGTAGATTTCACCTTGTAATTCTTTTTGGAATCATTTTGTTGTAAGCAAAAGGGTAGTTGCTATATTGATTTGGTGGGGCATCCAAGTCAATTCCAAGGTCAGGTATCCTTGGAGCTAAGGTGAGGCATCCTTAGAAGGTAAAGATTACTTTGAGTGAGGTATGTCAAAGCAATCAAGGTAAAGGTGGGGTATCCTTTTTGGTTTTTGATAATTGTAATATTGTAAAGAACAATTTTCAAATTAGTGGAATCTCTCTAGGTTTTTTGAGAGCTGGATGTAGATCACTCAGGTTGTGATCGAACCAGTAAAATTGAGTGTATGATCTTCTCCTTCCCTTACTCTTCTAATTCTTGCAATTATTGTTCTATGTTGTATATTGCAAATTGTGGTGAATTATATTGTTGTTTTCAATTGAGGTTATTCATTAATAATTGTTCTCTTCTTCTACTCTCTTTCTTTTCATCACATATAATCTTTCTTTTCATCATATTTCTCCTAGATGCTATATTAAAAGAATTGGTCTTGAAAAGGCCAAGATGATGTGGGTTCCTAAAAATATGGTACCCAAGACTAATATTCAAGGACCCAAAATAGATTGGGTACCTAAAACCTAAATTTGTGTGTAGGATTGCTTAAAGACCCAAGGAAATGAATGGTATCTTGATAATGGGTGCTCCAAGCATATGACGAGAAACATATCAAAGTTCATTCATCTCCCCCCAAAACAAGGTGATCATGTAACATATGATGACAACAATAGAGGTAAAATTCTTGGTATTGGTAATATAGAATATGAGTCTACTACCATTGAAAATGTTCTTTTAGTAGATGGTTTAAAGCACAATTTACTTAGTATAAGCCAACTTTGTGATAAGGGTTATAGGGTTGTGTTTGATAATAAATGTTGCATGATTGAATGTTTGCATGACAATGAAATTAAATTTGTTGGAAAAATAGTCAATAATTGATGAGTAGGGACGCTAGGACTAGTCTATTAGGACTCGTTTGTTAGGACTAGTTAGTTTTATTCTAGTGGTTTTTATGATGATTATGTTGATTATGGATTGTTTATGGTTTTTATGGCTATTGGACTGTTTCTATTGATTATGGACTGTTTATGATAATTATGGACTGTTTTTGGTTATAATGTTTATTGGACTGTTTTCCCATTTTTCAACATTATCTATACTATATGAATTTCTCATATTTTATCATGCTTGATGCAAAATTTTCAATGTTATGAATGTTTTTCTTTTGGGATGATTGTTCAAATAGTCTATATATATAAATATGATCTTTTGATGCATACTCGTTTTGCTTGTCACTTTAAAATTTACTCCCTATGTGCTTCCATTTCATTACTTTTCTCTTATGCGTTTAATATTTCCTTTTTGATAATGTCAACGAGGGAGAAATGTCTTGTATTTTTTTTCCAGATATAATGCATAAATTCAGGAGGAATGCTAAAGTTTTTGTGACAAAGCGTATTTCCAAAAATATTCCACATCTTCATTCAACAAAGGAGTTAAAAAATGATATGAAAAGTTTAAAGCATTTGTCATCATCAAAAAGGAGGAGACTAAAGTTTGATATATGGTTTTGATGATGTTCACCAAATGAACCAAGGGAGAAACTCCAGGATTTAAGGCTTTCATATTTTTTTATTAAGGAATATTTTGTGTATAATTGCCTTAAAGAATGAAGTATAGTTTTAAGTGATTTAATAAGTGTTTTTGAGTTAAAATGTTTAGAAGATTATATCACTTTGATTCAAGGTATTAAAAAAAAGTTTCTGGACTTGCCTTTGTAAAGAAAAAATTGATTTTTTATGTGAAAAAGGCAAGTAGTCAACTACTTGTGTTAAGTAGTCTACTACTTTGTTCTTCAGCATTCCAGAAACGTGTTTGAATCAAAATAGTCGACTACTCCTATTAAGTAGTCGACTACTTCAGTTAAATAGTCGACTACTCACCAAAAAATCTTGAATCTGGTTTCTGTTTGACTCAAGTAGTCAACTATTCACGTTAAGTAGTCGACTACTTCATGAAAAACAGAATAAAAATTCTTTTAATTTTCAAAATCTCTTCTAATTTTTTCTCTATAAATAGGGGTTAATTTGGCACAAAAATAAAGAAGATTTTAGCTAACAAAACTCTATCAAAATACTCCCACAAAAATCACTTAGAGCTTTCAGATTTCATTCTTGTAAAAGGCAATTGTAGATTTCACCTTGAAATTCTTTTTGGAATCATTTTGTTGTAAGCAGTAGGATAGTTGCTATATTGATTTGGTGGGGAATCCAAGTCAATTCCAAGGTGAGGTATCCTTGGAGCTAAGGTGAGGCATCCTTAGAAGGTAAGGATTACTTTGAGGTGGCGTTTGGTACAAGGAATGTTTTATTGCCGGGTAAATTATATTCCTGGGAATCTCATTCCCAGGAATATTAATAAAACATGTTTGGTTGACACTTCATTTTCTCGGGAATAATCTATTACATTCTCAATCCATATTTGATACATTTAAAACTTTTCCAAAGCTACCCTAATAAAATAAAAACTTTCCATATACGTTCTTTCACCACTTTCTGAATTCCCACTACGTTCTTTCACCACTTGTAGAACCCATATACGCAATTGAGGCCTTCACTTTCAAGCTATATTACTCCAGCCCATAAAATGCATTGCCCTGCACCATTGTTTGCACCATCAACGCTAACCATAATTGCAGGGGATTTGGTTCTTGCATTTAAAGGGAAAAAATGCAATTATTATAAAGAGAAAGACCAGGAAGAAGAATAAAAAAACTGAAAGAGAAAAGTCATTAACAATCAGTCACAGCAGATCGTGCGGAGCAGAGGACAGGGAGACCCACAGTCACAAGGAAGAGAACGAGTGGGCTGGAGGAGAATACAAAGAGTGAGATTCAGTTGATACTATTTTTAAAAAATAGAAATTAATTGGGGTAATAAAGTAATTTAACTTCTCCAAAGTTTCACATTCCCATGGGAAAACTTTTGTCCCGCCCATATACATGGGAAAACTTTTTTTCCCACCCTCTTCATAAACTCTATTCCTGGGAATCTTTGATCCCTGGGAATATTTTTTATCTTGTACCAAACGTAGGAAAACTTTATTCCCATATCACATTCCTGGGAATATAAAATATCTCTAGTACCAAACGCCACCTGAGTGATGTATATCAAAGTAATCAAGGTAAAGGTGGGGTATCCTTTTTGGTTTTTAATAATTGTAATATTTTAAAGAACAATTTTCAAAATAGTGGAATCTCTTAAGGTTTCTTGAGAGCTGGATCTAGATCACTCAGATTGTGATCGAACCAGTAAAATTGAGTGTATGATCTTCTCCTTCCCTTACTCTTCTAATTCTTGCAATTATTATTCTATGTTGTATATTGCAAATTGTGGAGAATTATATTGTTGTTTTTAATTGAGATTATTCATTAATAATTATTCTCTTCTTCTACTCTCTTTCTTAGCATCACATATAATCTTTTTCGAACAATATTTTAAAGAAAGCAAGTTTTTTTAAAGAGTGACTTAACCTCAATTCACCCCCCCCCCCCCCCCCCTCCCTCCCTCCTCCTCTTGAGGTGCCATGTTGGTTCAACAAAACCTCCTCCCACCATTAGCGTTGCTTGAAACCCTAATTGCTTCAGATTCCATGGATCGAGTTGCAGTAACTGGGTTTGTTCCGGTTTGATGTTGTTGCGTTTATTCTGTTCTGGGTTTGCAAGCCGGCTTCAACTCTTCTTCTTTGATTAAGGTGTTCATTGAATGGGGTATTTAGGGTTGAAAAAAGGGTGAAGATGTAACACCTCAAGATTAACCCTTATGTTTATATGTGTTAGTTCTGGTATATATGTGTTTGATATTTATATATATGTGTATATATTATTGCATATGATAATATGTATATTAATATATGATTATTTACATTAATATGAGATTGTGTCTCTTAATGTTTGATTTTATATGTTAATATATGATATGTAATTTTATTAATAATAAACGATTAAGAATGATATGATAAGATAGAGTGTGATTTAGTATTTAAATAGAGATAGTGTTATTCTTAGATTTTAGCCCCTCAACCAATCAGATTTGAGTCCTTATCAATATAGGATCATCCTCTTTTTATTTATATCTTAAGACCTTATCATAATCTCCTAAGGATCCTATCTAGGACTAACTACCAAATCTGTCGCTAAACTTCCATCGAACTTTTGACCATCTTAGAGTTCGATTTAGGATTCGATCATTAGATATTAATTTGTAGATATTTCTCTAAGCTTTCTAACGACATCAAGAACGCCTCAATCGGAAACTTGTACCTCGAGTTATGGTCAAAATACCGAACTGTATACAGTTTCGGCTGAAATAGGAACCCGTTATGACCCAAACTCATATATATACCATTAGACTCAACCTAAACCTAGTTTACACGACCCCAACACTCAGAAAACTGCATCCCTCCTTCCTCTTTGAATCCTTATGATTTTTCTCCCTAAAACTCTCTCTACGGAACCCATTCTTGCACCGTTCTTCATTGCTTCTTGATAGGAGAACATCGCTACGAATAGGAGTTCGTGATGCTTGTTGTTTGGGACTTTAGAAAAGGTAAAATTCGTGTACTTTGTCCCTTGTGTTCTTTCTTTCAAGTTCTTGATCTCTTCCTTTTGATTTCTTGATCTTAGAGTTGAACCAAAGTGTCTCTTTGACGTCCTTGAGGTCGTAGACAAGCACTAGTGAGACGGGACCCTAGTGGATCTTCTTTCTTCTTTTGAAACGCGAACCTCGTACCAGATATGGGAGAAGAATAGTGTATACACTAGGCTAGGGAGTAGCGTAAGATGAGGGGTTCCCATAGTCCCGTTTATTGTCGTTATAATGTATTGATGCCATGATCTGCCTGGTTGTATGACTGAATTGTTTATATGTTTAATTGGATTAATTGGTATGCATATTTGTTATAATTGTTGAATTGTTCATGATGTGGCATGCCTATTGAATTGTCTTATGCCATGAGTTTTGGTTGAATTGGTATGAATACCCATGATTATGAATGTTGTTGTTATGACATGGATTATGTTGATCACATTGACTGGATATGTTGTTGATGATGATGTTACCGTTATGTTAAATATGTTAATAAGACTCTAATTGACTTAATTAGGACTCTTAGTTAACATAGGAATTAAGGGATTAATTCCTCAAGCTTCATAAGACATGAACTGTGTTAGTGAGGAGTGGAGTTTCATGCTGAATGTTTTAGTTAAGACCCTAGGATCTGATTTGAGAGAATTAGGGAGCCTAAACTCCAAGAATGCGTTAAATTCTGCCCAGAACAATATGGCCCTGCCCAGGGGCACGGCCGTGCTGAACAAGGAGCACGATCGCGCTCCCAGTTAAATTCTGGAAAACAGGATGTGCATTGAGCACGGCCGTGCAGGATAGTGAGCACGACCGTGCTCCACTTAAGTGACAGCATGACCGTGCTGGGGGTTTAGTATGCCTGTGCTTCCCCCTACTGGTCAGAACTTAAGATTAATGAATTAAAGGGATGTTTACCCCAATTATCCCCAGATGATGTAATAATACACTAATCAAATGATAACAAGTTAGATAACTTAATTAAAGATTAATTAAGATAACAAAGACTGATAAGCTGGTTAAGCCGGTACCCGATGGGTTACGGCATGTTGTCACGCTTTGGTGCTTTACGTTGTCACGCTTTGGTGCTTTTTGGCCAAAGTGCTATCGATGCTTTTTGGTCGAGATGTTATTTTGACCCTTGATGCTTTTTGGCCAAGGGGGCCTTGACCCCACGGTGTGGGTCTAAGGTGTTAATGTTGATGTTGGTGATAAGTCTTGGGTGCTTTTAGGCCCAAGCAAAGGAGGTGGTTGCCTTGTGTGTTGTTGTGCCATTTGCATAGAGCATTGGAGTTGATGTTGAGGGGGATGTTCAAAGGAGAGGTCGTCCTAGTTGTGATGATCTAGCCCAAGTCTCGGGTGGTTCACCCATGGTTTGGTGAACCGTGCGCCCCTGTGGCGTATCCGGTTATGATACGTCGACTATCCAAGGGGTTCCTCCATGGTTTGAAAAACTGTCGGTGTTGATGCTTTTTGGCCAATACGGATATGTAACTCCGAAGTTGACTTCCTGAGTTAGTTGGATCCACATGCATTAATGGCGTAGTGGAGTAGGGTTGCATTGCACTGCATAGCATATGTTGGATGATTAACATATTGTTATGGTATTATATGATGATGTATAAATATTGTATGTTGTTATATTGCTATGCCATGCTATGATATACGTTCATCTTATTCCCTATTCCCATACCGTTGTGTTTACATGATTTCTTAATCCCTGCTTTCCCGTTTCTACTGTTGCATGTATTTCCTTATGCAGAGGACGGCGAGCAGCCAGCAGAGGAGTGACTCTAAGGAGCCGCGACTCTAGTTAGAATGCTGAGTTATAGTTATTAGTTTTGTTAGTTGTTTAGTTTGTTTCCGTGATGTATCCGGATTTTGGTTATACCAGCTCTGTATGTGACATCGAGGTTGGGTTTTTCTTTATCTGTCTTGTTTATGTTTTACTGTTTTAAAACTATGTTATTTCCGCTTTTTTTTTTTGTTGAGATGTGAAACCTTTTTATCCAAATTTTTATATTTTTTTTTCCGAATAAATGCATGTTTTATAATTACCTCTTTTAAGTAAATGTTTTATATTAACATGCGGGTAGAAGGGTGTCACAAGACAAGTGGATCATACTGGTTGTTGGCCACATAATGGGTTAACAGTCCATGTAGGACCATCTCTAACAGTACCCCAACATCTCCAAACGGGAGGGACTAAAACAGAAACGATTTGCACGTATAAGGACTTATTTAATAGTTTATTTTATGTATATCGACCAAATTGAAAATTCATGTCAAGTATAGAGATCAAAATGTTACTTTAACCTTCTTTTTAAAGTAGGTAAAATTTCAAACTAATAAACATAATCATAATAGTTCTGGGTTTTTCTATAAAACTGGAGAACATTAAAAATTTGGTACATAATGTGCTATATCAAAAATTAACTTATAATACACATGAAGAAATAGAACGTTGCCCTGTTAAAATTTTTTTGGTGCACTATGGATGTCCCCAAGGAGACTAATACTTTTCAAGGCGTAGATATCAACGAAGTGAGTTTTGTCCTTCACAACAAAGTCTTTTCCATACACGCAACATGAATCAAACCCCCGACAATATGAACATTAAAAATTAGGCAAAATTAAACAATATTTGAAACCAATAATACTCATGTCACTGTTTTTACTTTTGCAACAAAACTTTGGAGCATTAAAATTTTGCTACATATTGTATCATATCACCATTTATAGTTTTCCCACAAAACCTCAATGTATTAAGAGAACATTGTATTAAGTTTTGTTAACTTCAAACCAATAAACCTAATGTTAACGGTTCAGTTTTGCAATAGAACTGCAGAGACTTAAAAATTTGGTACATAGTGCATTATATATATAATTAACTTTACGTTGTGTGTAGAAAAAGTAGAACGTTGGTCTTTAATATTTTTTTGACCTGGTTGATAGTCAGAGACTTAACTCTTTTCAAGACGAATAGATTACTGAAATGAGTTTTGCTTCTTCTAACAAAATATTTTCCATACATACGACAATATCAAACCCCTGAAAGTATGCTTAAGAAATTTTAAGAGTCATTTATATCAACGAGCTTTTTCACATTTTAATTTATTAATATTATAATTCAACATCTTTGCAAGTATATA
The DNA here is from genome assembly GCA_030762895.1 of Sophora flavescens. Lineage (NCBI taxonomy): Eukaryota > Viridiplantae > Streptophyta > Magnoliopsida > Fabales > Fabaceae > Sophora > Sophora flavescens. Next base: position 237,955,555 of record CM061063.1, read on the forward strand.
TTTCTATGTGAGTATCAAATGTCCTTTTTTTTTTATCAAAACAATTGAATTAATACATGTAACTCAATTATTTTGTATATTTCCTATTTCAAATATAATTCATAAATAAAATCATTAAATTGTTTGTTATGCATATATTTTGAATTTAGAAATATAGAAATATGAAACAATGAAATAACAAAAAAAAAATTATAGGGAAATGTTATTAGTTAGTTATTATGTTAATTTTTCTCATTTGTCAAGATTTGAACCTTGGAACTTCTACTCGTCCAACTCATTTTACCCTTAACTCAAACCACTTGAACTACCCAACCCCTAACAATGAAATAACAAAAAAATTCAAAGTTTGCAAACCTGCAAACACATGGGTGATTAATAGCAAAACTTAAATATTTTAATGACAATACTAAGAAATAGAACAATAAAATGTCAGATTTAGATCCTTTCCAGTGGTGCATCCAAAAAATTTATACATATATCGCATAGGTATTAGGAGTTTTAGCATGCATCTAACAGTCAGGATAAATCAATGCATCCATTGAACGATTTACATTCTTGCTGGAGAGAGACGGAAGAGAACTTGGCCGGAGAGGTTCCAGACTCTAAATATCATAATTCAAAAAGTTGTTTGATAGTCATCTTACCATAGTCATCTCCATTCTTATAGTCCATAATTTTGTCATTGACACTATCAACCACACCAAAGGAAGCTCTTGTCTCCTTGCTCATATGTCTAGGGATGTATACATTATAATAGTAATTAACCATGCTCATCAAAGGTTTGGATGGGAAGTAATCCATTGCAAGCTTCCAAAAATCAATGTCACTTGATAGTGGATTTAATCTTACTATACATTCAAATTTCTTTTGTTCTTCCATTGTCCATGACTTTGAAACATCTTCTCCCATCTCATCAAACTTCCAACTTGAGAAAGTTGTACCAATCTCTGATTGCAAAAGTTCTCTTGCTTCACTAATGTGTGATTGAACACAATCAATCGATCTTGGAAAGTCACAAGAGCACACATCAGGCCTACCTTCCCCTACACCTTTTGTACTAGTTTCCTTAATAGGCATTGGCCAAATTTCAGTGCCAAACCACTTGAAATCATCATCAATATTATGTTGTCTTATGTTGGTTGTGCCTTCCCATTGTGGAATTTCAGCTTGAAACCTAGGTCCAGTCGGAATAACTAATCTTGAAAGATGATTACCCCTGAAATGTAAGTATTTCTTGTGTGGTTGATCCAGTTTCCTGTCTTCATTTCCTGATCCAGTTTCCTGTCTTCCTTTCTTGTGTGATTGATCCAGTTTCCTGTCTTCCTTTCCCGATCTTAATGAATATGAGTTCTTGCAAGAGTCGTCAAAATCATCATTAACCAATGATCTTAATTCTTTGAACATTTCTATATTGAGTTCCTCCATGATTGGTGCCATGAGACTAGGAGTATAGCTAATACTATTCTCAAATCTTTCACAATGGCTCTTCAAGTTCCCTCGTTTCACTTGATTTGATCCTTTAACAGACTCGTCATAGTCACTTAGGTGAGAATAGTCTTGTGAACAAACACAACAATATTCTAATTTATCATTTATATCATCGAAAGCAACATGTCCTTGTGTTCCTTGTAAACTACCACATTTTTCTTTGGAAATGGGTAAACATGAGGACTCGCATCTTTGTTTTTCAACATGTCGGCTACTATATTTCTCTCCGGAAAGTTCAAATGTACCAGCAAATTTACCATAATCCACATATTGCTCAAAATTCCTTTTCTTCTGAAAAAAAAAGTTCAAATATTGTTAGGAAAATAAAACAATTCAATCTCAGTTTGAATTATTGTTTACAAAAGTAAGTTTTATCAAACTTGGTTTTGATTAAAGATGGGTTGCAATAACATGATTTAGTTTTGATTAAAGATGGGTTGCAATAAAAGTCGTTTTAGTAGAATGAATATTATTTAAATAAATTTAATTTTGTAACATTATTGTGATCTTGTGATCAAATTAGCAGTTGAATATTCACAACCGAGTTTTGATTAACAAAGAAGTTAAAATTGATTACTTCAACTAAGATTTTGGCACCAAACTACCAAGATTAACTGCAAAAAATTTAAGATTTAATTATTCTTTAAGTCTCTAAACTATTTGAGAATTTTTAAATAGATCCATATACTTTAAAAGTTAGTAATTGAATCCCTAAACTTGTAAATAATTTGTAATTGGGTACCTATACTTTAAACGATTGTAATTAGATCCCTGAACTTATAAGTAATTTGTGATTAGGATCCTGAACGTTAATAGAACCACTGGATCACCACTTTACACTCTGTTGATGAAACATTACCCCATGGACCTAATTACAAATCATAGAAGCGGTATGATAATCCTCTGACTTATCTAGTTTTATAACTAGTAAAGCTACGATTTTTGAGCCAATTGGTCGAGTTTTATCTCTTTTAAACCCGATTTTAGCTTTATTTATCCTTAAGCAAATGTTGGAGTCATTATGTTAGTTTTTAGTAATTTTGGTAGGATTTTGAGTCAATTAAAGCAATACATGCTACCTGGAGTTTCGGGAAAAAAGTGAAGCTGGACGAAGTTAGGAAAAAATAGAAGAAATGCAAGCTGGAATACTAGACAGAAGAGTCTCGCCTCGCGAGCCACAAAAGGAAAATTGAAGATCAAGCTGTGGCACCCCACGAATTATTGTTAGCGCCACGAAGCAGAGGGGGGAATTATCAAAGTTCCCTGTCACGCGCTACAAGACAAGCCTTGCCCCACAAGGAAATGCAATCTGGAATGAGCTTAAATTCAAATCTCGCCCCGCGAGAGTGTCTTATCTCCAATTAGTATAAAAGCTTGTTATTACACCAAATTTTGTACCCTAATCATAGTTTTCGAAGAGCTACATCTCGCTTAGGCATATTCTAAGTTTTGTGAATGTTTTTCTTTGAAATCTTTGTGACCATGAACGCGATGAGGAGTTAATCCTCTTTTCTAAGGAATTGATGTAGTCGTACATGATGGCTTAGTGATAATATAAAGTTTTCTATTTCTTTGTTTCTTAATTCTAATTTTATTACGTTAATCAAAAGAGCTCGTGATTAACTAGCCAATCGTGATGAGTCCGAAAGGAGATTCATGATTTAGGGTTTGAATTAAGAACACAAGTTGATCATTGATAGAGATATAGTAGGAGACTTTTGCAATGATATATGGAACCAAGAACTTAATGAATTCTTGCATGGTAATCATCATAGACATATAGTTTATTAGTGTGTAAGGGTGTTTTCTTTTGTGCTTGACAAAAACATTAGAATAATTTAAGGTTCTTGGTTGACATTGAATTCAATTAGGAATAAAGAACAAAATCACAATTGGATCTAAGTTTGCAATTCTGTTAGATTTGATATTGACTTTGTTAGTTAATTTGATATCTTAATTGATCTCATCATCACCTTCTCTTTCTTTTGACTTGGTCATAATAATTATTGATTTGGATTTAGATAAATTGGTTACCCAATCTTTGTGTTCGATCTCGGCCTTACCGTGTTTTATTACTTGTTTCGATATGGTACACTTGCCGGAGCCCATCAAGTTTTTGGTCAAGGGTTCTGGTCAACCCTGTGACATCTCAGGCTACTTTATGGATTGATGATTGTCCCCACAAACCAACACAGGTCTTTTCAGCAAACTTTGTCCTCACTCACACGCTTCTTGGAAAAACTTCCCATGAGGTCACCCATCCCAGAATTATTCCAAGTCAAGCACGATTAACTGTGAAGTTCTTATGTGTTGGACTCTCGAAAAGAAGATGCATCTTGTTGATATCGGTAGTACCAATCAATTCTTATAAGTCATCTTCAACTTTATAGTCCCATATCTATACAGTCTCAGGACCCCTCTCGTTATGGTGTGTAATCGGTTCATTCATGTGTCCATCCGCCTAAAAGCCTGCTAGGAGCCGCTCCTTGTCCGTGCCTTTTTGTACCGGTGACCACTCCCCGCTCTCGTCAACCTCAGGTGTTAGATGCCCACCAGCTTACGGTTGGTTCGTCCCTGAACCACACCGTACTGGGAGAGGTGCCGCTCTGATACCATACCATTTGTAACATCTCAGGCTGCTTTATGGATTGACGACTATCTCCACAAACCAACATGGATCTTTTCGGCATGCTTTATACTCACACGCTTCTTGAGAAAACTTCCCAGGATGTCACTCATCCCATAATTGCTCCAAATCAAGCACGCTTAACTGTGGAGTTCTTAAGAGATGTGCTCCCAAATAGAAGATGCATCTTGCTGATATTGGTAGTACTAATCAATTCTTATAAGACATCCTCAACTGTATAGTCCCATACCTACACAATCTCAGGATCCCTCTCATTCTGGTGTGTAATCGGTTCATTCATGTATCCCTCAACCTAGAAGCTTGCTGGGAGTCGTTCCTTGTCCTTGCCTTTTTACACTGGCGACAACTCCCCGCCCTTGTCAGCCCCGGGTGCTACAAACCCGATGACCCGACCAACCCAATGCAAAAAATTCGGGTTGGAACAAATCATCAGTTCGGTTTTAAAGTTTCTAACTTGGTCACTTCGGTTCGGGTACTAGGTTGATAAATAAAAAAACAAACAACCTGACTTGACTCGAACATATAGCATTTTTTTATGTTTCAGTTTTACCGTTTTATTTACGTTGCAATTTCTCAGTTTCTCATTTTTGAGTTCTGAACTTCTGACCCCCTCTTGGTTCCTAGGCACCTAATTTGCACACCACACACCTATGTGTTCTGTCTCATCTCTTGGTCGGTCTCTATCTATTTCTCATGTAAGCTGTCAGCACCGCTGCTTGGTAGTTTCATCAATCTCATACATCTCCTGACGTCGTTCTTTCTCATTTAGGGATATTCATCTCACGTCGGTTAAAGACTTGAAGAGTTGAAGCTTCGTTTCGTAATTCCCCCTTTCTTATTGCTGCTATTTGCCTATTTCAATTCCCATCTCGGGTGAGGGATTTAAATTTCCACCTCGATTTCTCCTTTTTCCCATCTACATGTTTGTGACTGAAATGGCTTCTCGTTCCATATCTGTTTTTTGTCTATTCCTCTTTTCGTAGTTTCTACTATTTCTATTGCAATTTGCCTACTTTTTTTATTGTTTAAATTTTTTAAGTTTTTATTATTTCTTCACTGTTGCCCGTAATTTGGGTTGGTTCGGTTCGTGTTGCCCAACTTTTTCCCTAGAATACGAACCAACCCAAAGCGATCAAACATGATTGGTTTGGACCCAAATTTTCCCCAAACTCAACCCCTGCCCACCCCTAATAAATTATTTACATGTCCAGGGCCCTCATTAGCTGACTCCACCTAATAGGAAAATGCTTGGTGGTTGTTGTTGTCCAAGGACCTCATTACAAACATTTAAAGAATAAGAACCCAGATACAAATTATTTATAAGTTCAAGGAACCCAATTACAAACATTTAAAGTATAAAGACCTATTTAAAATTCTCAAATAATTCAAGGACTTGCAGAGTAATTCCTGAAATTTGGGCTTAGATCTAACTCAACCCAACAAAACCAACTTGTATGGTGAGTACTGCCCAAGCCATATAAGAACTACTTAAGTAATGTCTCTAGGAAATGTGGAACTAAACATATCCCCTCACACCCAGCACAACAAAGATGTTGGAGGCTGCAACGAAAGCAGTCCAAAGTTGCCGCAATTAAAGCGGCTAGGAGCATACCATAATTAAGGCGACTTTCAAACACATCCCCTCACGCCCAGGGCTATGCACCTAGAGTGTGGACGATGCAAGTGGCCCAACAATGTATCTATGGTAGACTCTAATACCATCTTGAAATTTGGACTTGAGTTCAACCCCAAAAAATCAGCTTGTAAGGTGAGAATTGCCCAAGCCTTATAAGCACTATTTAGGTCATATCTCAAGCAACGTGGGACAAAACACACCCCTCACACCTAGTCTAGAGGCACAAGGGAGGGAGCCCAAAGTTACCACAACTAAGGCGGTTAGGGACGGACCGCAATAAAGATAGTTTGCAATAAACAGCCTCACGCCTAGGGCTATGCACCTGGAGTATGGACGATGCAAACAACCCAAAAATGAATATAGGATAAGATTTGAGACCATCTTGGAATTTGGACTTGAACCTAACTCAACCCCACAAAACGATCTTATGAGGAGAAGACTGCTTAAGCCTTATAAGCACTACTTAAGTCATATTTCTAGGCGATGTGGGGACTAAATACACCTCCTCACATCCAGCACAATGAATGTGTTGTAAGCTATAATGAAGACAGCCGCCCGAAAGTCGTCGCAAATAAAGCGGTAAGAGGCAGACCTTAATTAAGACGGGTTTCCAACATTAATTAAACCTAAATTTTACCATACGTATTCTAACACTCCAAACCATGGTGGGAAGGTGCCAAACTTGTTCCCAAACATACCTTCATAAGTCTATAAACTTTACAGAGGTTTTTTTCTTGACATGGTATAAAAGATCCTATAAATAATTGGTAAGAAGGTTAATCTTACTTCTCCATTCTTCTTAATTAAGTCAAATTTTAACACAAGTTAAAACATGCATACTCATTAACTATGTTAACACATATCAAAGATATAAAATTATTCATGAATCTCTGCCTAATAACATAAGCTTTAAGGAGATGAGCCGGTCCTTATCAGACATTATACCTGGGAACTTTTAGCATCATTAGTATTCATTAGTTTGCGGACTTTAAGCATTTGATTCCGAAGTCTATGGCGGGATGACTCCATATTGCTAGGTTCCAAAGCAAGGCCTTTTAGCCATATTAACAAATCTCTACTATGAAATGAACCATGAACATATTGGTCATCTCTAGTTCGTCCTCCCGTGGGTAAAGTATTCACGGCCATAATCAACTGAAAGAAAACCACATCTACATTAGTGTTTGAAAATATGAGATAAGATGAAAAAGGTAAAAAGGAAAAAGAAAAAAAGAAGAGTCATATCGTATGATATATGTTAAATGTGTATATTAATCTAGATTAGACACTAACATAATATTATAATAACCATAATATTGATGTAGCAAAAAACTAAGAATTCTCAAGGTTCCAAAACCAAAATTATGAAAAATAAATCATCAAGCATTAGACTGCCCAACATCTGATTTTCTCTCCTTACTAGGGATTCTACAAGTTTTCACCACACATGCCTAAATCACTCAAGGCGATATTCTACTATCTTTTCTACAATAGGTGTCATGCAATAAAATTTTTCCTTTAACTTGAGTGGTATCTTTTTATCACATATAACACCTGGGGCTCTCCTTCATCCGCTTTGCTTGAATTTTATGGTTTACATCTCCCTCTATTTCTCCATCATTTTGTATGATGGACCTGAGATATCTAAACCGTGTGACTTATGGTATAATATGATCTCCAACTTTCATCTCTAAGGTAGGGGTGATGCACATCTTGCTAAACTTACATTTCATATGATCTGTCTTACTTCTACTTAAAAAAAAATCTTGTGTTTCCAAAGTTTGTCCCACATATCTAACCTCCCATTTATTTCTTCTCTTGACTCTCTTACTAGGATTATATCATCTGCAAAAAGCATGCATTGCAACACTGACTCTAGGAAAATATTTTCTCTTAATGGTATTTCTTGAGCTAAGCCTACTAAATCCTCCCAGATTTTCATCTTATGGTGTTTTTCTAAACCTACCGAAGCTGATGAGTGATCACATTAAAGTATCTCCTTCCACTACAAACTTTAGGATTATGATCCTATCTTATATCATTTTTACATCCATAATATTATTCTTCCAATACTTATCTACAATTCTGCCAACCCCATGGGTTTATCGATTTTACTTTGTCGGTGTACCGAGGCTTTCTAATTGCTTTGCCTTTGCTCCCAAATCCCACCCACCTAATTTCTTATGGGCACGCACAATTGATCCCCTTCCTAATCAGTGTCCACTATTTTCATTGGTTAACTTGCAAGTGTGCATACATTTCAAGTTCCAAAGAGAATCCTACTCTTGTAAACTAGCTTCTTTACCCACACATGTTCACGAAAATGTGAAAAACCTTGCTTATTTTTCACTACACCTAGACGGTGATGTAGCAACTCTTACTTATTTGACACTGTATTTGAGCCATAGAGCATGTTGCTTTTGGGCAACGATCAAGCAATAACACTATTACGTTGATGATTCATGTTATTTAGATTCAACAAATTTTTACATTGGTTGTCGACTTCCTAAAACAACCCTGTCCTTTTATCCGAGCTTGGGATTTGCTATGTACAGAGATCGAAAAATAGAAAATGTGGAGACAAAAGTAATGGTAAAAGAAGAAAGAAGAAATCAGAGATGTTAAGTGCAGTCTCTACCTAATGGCCTAAGCAAGCAACTCCAAACCTTTCCAAGTTCTAGAATAATCTAAATCGTCCCTGTTCCCTATTTATCCTCTCCACTAATTGCCTATTCATTTTCCATAACCCCCATAAATAAATGCTAAATGTTGCCTTCTTTATTTTCTTCACTCCCACTATCTCCCACTAACTTAAAATGCTTCCACTTCCTACCCGTCTATCGAGATTTTAGGTAAAGAAAGAGGAGAAGAGAGATTGAAGACTTGTAATGATATGAAATTAATATTGATTTGATGTGATGACAATGTAATGCTTATGTGATACAAATGACAAAATTCCTGGTCCTAATTAAATAGGAAACAAATTAGAGAATATAAATATGAAATAAATCCTAAGATACAATAATAATATTATGAGATGTTTTTCATATATTCTAACAATAACAAAGACCACAATGTTTTTATTTTGTTTATTATTTCAAAGTTATATAAATAAATTAATAAAAATAAAAATTTTAAAGTGGGAAATAAAGTGAAAATATTGTAACCTTTTTTAATTATAATGAAAATATAGTAATGAAAAAAAATCAACACTACCTAAAATATTTTAGTTTTTAATAGTTGTTAATTTTTTTGGAAGGAAATATCATGGGACCATCAGAACATGTGATTGTCTTGAAAAGTGTAGACTAGGGTATCCGACCAATAAAGGATAAAGTTATTAACTTCATGTTTGGTTGGATTTTTTAAAAAAGGGTTTTTATGATTTAAAAGTAGAAGCATAAACTATTATTAAAAGCAGACATTATTTTGCATTTTGATGGACTTTTAAAAATATGACTCGTTCGTCGCCTTCTCTCTCATACCACATATATGTTTTTTTAAGAGTAAAGATACTTAGACACATAATTTAGATACCTTGTATTAAAAGCAAACATTATTTTGCATTTTGATGGACTTTTAAAAATATGACTCGTTCATCGCTCTCTCTCTCTCCTACCACATATATGTTTTTTTAAGAGTAAAGATACTTGGACACATAATTTGGATATCTTGTATAGACATCGTAGAGCTTATGAAAGTCTTGGGAGTGATAAAATACATGATGAGAGAGAAGAAAACAATAAATAAATGAGAAATAATACTTTTATACGGTGTTGGACACCATTTTTATGTCCAAATATCGTTACCCTTATTTAAAAGTTAAAAATGTAGCTTCTTAAAAAAATACATCTTCACTATTTTTATTTTATAAAAATTCATCCAAACACTCATATTTTTTAAAAATTACTTTTATTTTTAAAATTTTTTTTTTCTTTTTTAAAAATAAAAAAACTCATCCAAATGGCCCGTCGGGAGTGAGCTAATTTGTGACCACTTTTTTTGTTTTAAAAGAGTCATCTTTACCTTCTTTTTCCCCACCCCAGATCCCCTTCCACCAAACCTCGCTACAAATAAATCTTTCTATGATTTAATAATTAAGAGTGAAGAGAGAGAAAAAATCTATCAAGAAAACAGAAAAAATCTATCAAGAAAACATATTGCATGCAACTGGGTTCAAAGAAAAATATCTCCACAATAAGAAGTTTTCGCCATACCAGATCTAGAATCAGCAATTAAATAAGCCTACAACAATAAGAAGCATACTAACACACAGGATGATTTCTCGAACAAAAAGTGCAAAGCAGAAATACCTGGGCTTCGTCTGCGAACAAATCTGGGGAAGTTAATCACATAAAGCTAGCAAAATAAAACACCCATAGATAGAGAACTTTTGGAATGCAGCAAAAAAAAAAAACTTCAAATATAGCCTTTTTCTTTGCAACATGGGGGAGGGGGAACTAAAAGATTGAGAAGCAAGTAAAGGAGATTAATAGGAGTTGACTCACCTCCACTTTTCCTTTACAAGAATTGAGATGGGAATAGGTTGAGGAATGAGGTGAAAATTAGGGTTTTATTTGCTTAGGTGGTTATATATATTGGTTTGCAACCCCATGGGCCATGGACCAAAACTCACTAAATCCACTGATTTTGTGGCCCAAAACTCACTATTCTATTAGATTAGAATAATTCAAAGCTTTTCATACTTATAGGATCGATGTGAAAAATAAAAATAAAAAAACTTATAGGATCAATGTAACACCCCGATTTTCATTGCTTTCTAATATCAGTAATAAATATTTAAATATATATATTTTTATCCGAGACTTGGAAAATTATTTTGGATAAACCAAGACCATTTCCATGTTATACGTATTTTCATAGGATTACGAAAAAGTTTTTGGTTGAAAATTCAGATGGAAACCAGTCTGTCGTTTTCTGTGTTTTCATTGACAGTAAAAGTTTACGGCTCAGAAAACTTAATTTTAATTCGTAAACGAGATGAAAAATGTTTTTATCATATTTGCTACGATATTGGAAGTTTTGAAAAATTTAGCGTAAAATTAAAATATTATATTTGCTGCGGGCAAAAACGTCGAGATATCTCTAGGAAAACCTGCGTCAGATGAATCAGGGAGTCAGCAACGAAGCTGAGATGATTGATGTGACTGATGTTACGGACATTTATGACAATCCTATCCGTCATAATGGCGCATTTATGACAATAGGATATTTTGCATGGAAAGGACAATTTTGCCCCTAGCTTCACATAACTTTTACAAGTTTGTCATTGAGATTTTGGACCAAAAAGCCCCTAAAGTCACGGCTCCACCATCTTCAACAACACTTAGGCAATTTTTTTATTTCATTTTATGACTTCTTTCTCTCCAAGTTCATCATTTTCTCTCCAAAACTCATGCTTTTGCCTTAAGAACTCAAGAACACAAAGCTTGATTTTGTGAAGAACTTCATCCAAATGATCCTTTTCTTTGATCATCAATAGGTAACCTCTCTTAATCTTGTTATTCTAAGCCTTTCTATTAACAACTTTTATGAGTTTATGACATGAATCATCATGTTCTTCATTTTATTTCAAGTTCATGAAGCTTTCTTCAAAAATCCATAACTAATTGTAGAAAAATCCTTTTGACTTGAAACAAATTGCTATGATCTCATAATCATCTCTATATTCATCATCTAGAAGCATTTGATCATGAGAAATTTCTTTCCTAATTTTCTGAGCTAGGCCGAAACCCTCTCAAAATGGGTGTTCTTGGATTTTGTTTCAACTTTAAGCCATGATTCATGATTTAATCTCTTGATATCATGATAGCTATTGTATACAAGTGATTTCAAAACCAAAAATCAAACCCTAGCTTATTTATTCCAAAAGGGCCGAAACCCAAAATTTTGTTGTTGGATGAATTTTGATTCAAAAGTTGTCTTGTGACACTTAAATCCAACTCTATGTTACCTATGTTTGTTGAATCCAAGAGTTGATAAAATTTCAAAATCCCTAACTTTTTATTTTGTGAAAAACCGAAACCCTAGTTTTGGAACTAGATGAGTTTCATTCAAAGTTCTTGGTTCATGATCTAGATTAAGGACTTAATCATGTTTAAGTTGCTTAAGGATCATAAATCCCTAAGTTAGAAATTTTTTAACTTTCCTAACCTAGAAAAATTGAAGAGGCCGAAACCTAACCTTCATAATTTAAGTGTGTTGTTGTTTGATTTGATTTATTTTGATTGCAATTCGTTATGAAGGAATCGATCGAGTTGGTTTGATCTAAGCCGAGGAAGAAAAACGGATCAAAATCGAGAGATTACTTGAAACTGTTGGTTCGAATCTCCAAGAGGTAAGGGGAGTATGCCTGAGGAGTTTAAGATAATCACATGCCTATTGTTGGAGTCGTTTGTTAATTTTCTGTAGAAATATTTTATGATATTAGATTGTTAATTGCTGGATTGATTAGATACTTACCTGAGTAATTAAGTTTATGTGATATGTGGATTTACATGATTATAATTATTTGGTTATATTATAATTGTGATGCATGTCATGAATTGATATATGTCGTGCTATTCTGTGATTGAAATTTATCTGCTGTTGAATGTTGAACTGAGAAACCTGACATTGGTCAATGTTTAAAAATTTATTTGAGGATAAAAGCTTAATAAGCTTGGATAATTAATCACAGTGATTAATTTGGGTAATTTTGAGAAAAAGTGGAAAAAAAATTATTTTAATAATATTTTGTGAAAAACTGTGTCAGTAAGTGACAATAAGGGCGAAACTGTGAAATTTTTTCACAGGCTTTAATTTTTACAAAATAAATTCAATTTTATTATAAAATGTTATTTAAAGTGATTAAGTTTCGAAAATAACATAATATAGCCGTCAGAACAATTACTGATGACAGAAAAGTCATTTAAGTTACAAAAAGATTTTTATGAGAAATTTTGAGAAAGAGATTTATGTTATTTTTATAAAATTTTATTTAGAAATGACTTTTTAAAAGTTGACGTTTATTGAGAACCATTTTCAGAAATGCAGTGATGGAAAGAAAAGAAATTATCAATGATTTTCACGTTTTATCAAACGTTTTAACAGAAAATGATTTCTGTAAGAGAATTTTTATTCAGTAAAATTATTCTGTTAAACTTGGATAAGTTTTCGGAGGTTTGGTTTTTTTACTTGTTTTTCACTGAGCCAAATGTTTTACAAAGGATAAACGAACCTAGGAACCGAGACGTTGGGGTTCTAGTGTTCAATATTGGACACGTAGATCAAGGATCTATGTCATTGGACTGAGTGTCCTGTAATGGTTTTGTGGACTGTGTGTCCTAAATTTGATGTGGAAAATGTGAGTTCCATATCCGCGAGCCTAAGACTGTTGCATCAATTTAGGGCTTTGCGATTGAGCACTCAGACTGTGTGTCCTGTGTTAAGTTTTAAAACATTTGGACCGTGTGTCCTATGTTTGTTTAAGTGGAAACTCTTAATAAGAAATTAAGCATGGTCGTTAGCTTTGTGCTTCGACAAGGAAAGATTATCACGACAAAGAAAACGAAACGAGAATAAATGTTTTTCTCATGCATAGTCGGCAGACGTGTCATGTATTATGATCATTGAGTCTTCAGTGGATCAATGTATCTGTTATGGAGTATGTTTCCATTTGATCATTGGGATTCTATGTGAGCCAATATATCTTTACTGGACTTGGTTTCCAATTTAATGCGATGACTATCGAGGTTATGAGTGATACAATAGGTTATGGACAATAAACTCCATTGATCGTAGTAACTATTGTGTTCTGTGTGGACCAATGAGTTACCAAGTGTATAACTACAACAATAGTTGGATAGTTGTCACAATGGGCCGTATGACTAAGCTGCAATAGCTGTTTGAGTGGCTATCATATGAAGTCGGATAATATTTATGCATAACTGCAATAGCTGTTTGAGTGGTTATGTATCTGTGTACAACTGCAATAGCTGTTTGAGTAGTTGTCATAGAGGGGACATGTGCACAGTTGCAATAGCTGTTTGAGCAATGGTCGCATGAGGTGGAGGTGGATTATCCAAAAATGTAACCTGTGTACAACTGCAATAGCTATTTGAGTGGTTGTCACAGAGGAGTCATGTGAGCAGTTGCAATAGCTGTTTGAGCAATGGTCACATGAGGTTGAGATGAATGTGTTTTTGAGCATGATCATCTCATTTGAAAGAAGTTGGGATCTCCGGAGATTAGGTATCAAAATAGAGCCTGAATATTGGAGTGTCATGCATTTTGATAAAATGACGATGATTGTCGGGTATGAAACCCTTTTGATAAAATTATTCTATTGTTTAGATAATTTTTGTATGCTGTGAATACATGGTATATGCTGTTTGTGTGTCGTGCATGAGGTTGTCTTGTCAAAACTCATATATTGGTAACTCACCCTTGCATATTTGTTTGTTGTTTCCTCTACTGTGTGTATATGAGTACATATGAACTCCGATGAGACGAACCTGTCGTACTTAAGGATCAGATCCTTGATCTGTGTGAATGCCGACAATGGTGAGGCTTGGGTGACCAACACGGGAGCTAGGAATGCTACTTACATCGGACTAGTTTGTATCGTTGAGGATAATAATTCAGAACCTACATCACGTACGTACCAGACTTTGACGGTGGAGATACCTTTACCACCTCTCTGGTTATTTACTGGTTTTCTCGTAGACCAGGAACTGTTAAGTTATGATACTTCCATAGTTCCAGAAGTAGAGATATCCTCACCGGATAAGGGAAAACCAGGGTGGTCTTCCTAACCGTGATTATTAGTATTGACCAGCTGTAGGACTTTTGGTATCTTATGGAGTAGTGGTATTTTGTTAGTCTGAATGTTTCGCTATTGAGAGTCATTCTTTTGAGTTGTGATTTCAAATTACCGCTACGTTACAATTACGTCTTTATTTTCTTATGTTATGACTTTGGGAGATGACCTGTTATGTGAAGGTCTAAGTGTAAATCTCTTACGATACCTATATATTTTATGTAGTTGTATATTATTTTAATGGTGTTGGATTGTATGTGGAGTAAAAGAAAACAAAAAATTTTATCACCAATTTTGAAAGGGATAAGTAACTAGAAAATTATATTTTCCGAAAGCAACCAGCAACATTTTATTGAGTGCATTTCCCAATAAGTTACTTAAATGTGATACCCTGAAAAGGGGGTGTCGCAACCAATATATCTATTTTGTCTATTAATATTTTAATATTTGAAAGTAAAAGCCTATTGATCAATTTAAATGTAATGACTTACTTGTCTATTTATTTGTGAAGGTTTAGTGGTCTATTTGTCAGTATAGACCTACCGGCCTCTTTATGTTAGAGGTTTGCAAGCTTATTTACAAGTGAATGCTTGTGACCTATTTATATATGTGGAGGCATATTTAAATGTATTGTTGAAAAGTAGACTTTTAAATAGGTCTTCATGTCATATCAGGCTTTGAGGTAGATCAAGCTCGGGCCTTAAAAATTGGCCTATATTAGACTAATAGGTCAGGCTCAAGCATTAAGATTGAAACACAAGGTAGGGCTATTTATGTTAGGGCCTAACTTGACCTAACCTATTCTCACCCTAGTGGTATAGGTTAGACGATTTGTCAGGAGTCAGTGACGTTGTCAGCATTCAATTATGTTCGAGCCATTATTTTATTTAAATAAAAAATTTCTTTTTGAAATCAACAAGTTTTGTGACCCAAAATAAGTTCTTAGAATCCAAACTAATGATTTGTTGGGACCCAAAACTTCACTAACCCAATGGGAGTGAGAGGAACCATTGCACTGTTGAGAAATAACAGATTTATTAATTGACTAACAAATTATTTAATGATTTGATTGAAAATTGAATGATGGATTGTAAAATTATTTGATTGGAAAATATGGTTGAAAAATAAAATATCTCAATCAAGTCTCAATATAAATGAAAGATTAAGAACACAAAAATAAAAATGGTGATGTGGCCTACAAAATTGATCTTGAGAAGGTTTATGATCATGTTGATTGAATTTATCTCAAGACTTGCTTACAGGATTTTGGCTTCCCTGCTACTACGGTTAAATTGATCATGCATTGCGTTACTTCTTATTCTCTCTCGTTATTATGGAATGGTCAAAGACTGCCTAAGTTTATATCACTTCCATTCGCTCAACGGCATCTCTAGACAAGTATTTGGGGTTCCCTATTTTGAAAGGTAGAGTTAAAAAAAATTGATCACTTTGAGTTCATTATTGATAAAATGCAAGCTAGGCTGGCTTCTTGGTTGAACAAAGCTGACAGATTAGCGTTTGATAATTCAGTTATTACTTCTATTCCCACATACTACATGCAGCTTTTATGGTTATCGTAGAGTACTTGTAATTTGAGAGATAAAACAACCAGGGGCTTCATTTGGAAGGGTACATCTCATAAAGGTATCCATTTAGTGGCATGGAACAAAGTAACCATTCCTTGTTAAGTGGGGGGCAAATTCTGGTCTCCTTGGGAATCTGGTCTGAGATATGCATCAGCAACCTAACAACTTCCACGATGGGAGAAATTAAGGTGACTAGATCTTATGTTTGGAACTCCATCACAACTTCCACGATCCTGCTTTCTTTCTCTAGATGGACCATATTCGTTGGATAAGAGATGAGGTGAATGGTCACTGAAGCTTTATTCATGGCCTGCTTGGAGGGCCCGAAATTCTCTCGTTATTGGTTAGGAAGCCATCCCTCGTCAAAAAGTCTTAGAATTTGTTCACAATCCATGCTTGTTTTCATATCTCAAATTCAGTTGCTCATTGGAACGATGCTTTGAGCTTTTGATATCTATTATAATGCATTTCATGTTATTTATTATATTTTGTCACTTCTTTTGCTTATACGTTGTTATCTCTTGATTGCATTTCATGCTATTTTAAGGGAATACCCATATTACTTGTTAGAATATGACAGCAAAATTATAGCTTTATTGAGGTGATGATCATCTTTAAGATTTTGGAAGGAGTGTTGGTGGGGCCTTAAAGATACCAATATAATCTTAATGCCAACATTTAAAAAAAAAACAACAATAAATAATTTAATTTGTGTGCCTTCAACGAAAAAAAGAAAGGCTTTGCCGACACTCCTTGCGAAATCTTAAAGATGATCATCACCTCAATAAATAATGGGGAATGATTGGAGTGATGGTTGCGTAAACTCTAGTAAATCTTCTTGAGACTATTTTATTTGATTTCATTAGGAGCACTGATGGGGTATATGGAATATAAGTTTAGCAAAAGGTGAAACACCTCTAGCTTAGAGGTGAAAGTTGGAGACCACAACATACCACAAGTCATACGGTTTAAATATCTTGGTTCTATTATACAAAATGACGGAGAAATCAAGGGAGATGTAAACCATCAGATTCAATCAGGGTGGTTGAAATGGAGGAAGGCCTCGGGTATTTTGTGTGATAAAAAGGTACCGCTCAAGCTAAAGTAAAAATTTTACCGTGTAGCTATTAGACCGGTGATGTTGTATGCGACGAAGTGTTGGGCAGTAAAAAAATCAGCACGAGAGTAAACTCAATGTTGCAGAGATGAGAATGCTGCGTAGGATGAAATAGGATTATGAATGATAGCATCAGAAAGAGAGTTGAGGTAACACCTATTGTAAAAAAAGATGGTTGTGTGCTCCCATTATATTAACTTAACTTACTGTCTAAAAAAAAAAACCATCATAATAGAAAATTAATGTTGAAATCGCTCACATTTATTGTTTTTGCTAATAATTTAAAGGTAAAAGGATACCATATATTACCCAATTGACAATGACAATAATGTAACTTGTGGCATCCTCTACCCCGCATATTATTTATAAAACATTTACTTAAAAGAGGTAATATAAAAACATGCATTTATTTCATTAAATAAAAACTTGAATAAAAGGTACAACATTGTAACAACTCAACGTGGAAATAACATAATTTTAAAAAAAAAAAAGATAAAACATAAACGAAACATAAATCCTCGGAATACAACTGAAACTGAACTAAAACAACTATGACTAATATAGTCAAACTAAACATCCTAGTTAGAGTCGCGGCTCCTCAGGGTCACTTCTCCACTGGCTGCTCACCGTCATCTGCATAAAGATACAAACCAACAACAGTCAAAGAGAAACGGGGAGTAAGAAACATGTAAACACAACGACATGGAAGTAGTTAAGCAAGATGATCATACATCATAACATGGCATATCAATATACAACATAACATCAACATAATATAACCATATCAATGTAATACCTCGGTTTTTTACTATTCTTCAATATCGAAAAATATATATATTATGTTATATTATTTTAATTGGAGTGATTAATCATCTGAGTGTTTATTTTTATTTATCTTTATTTTGTTTGTTTTATTTTGTTTGCTTACACTGTCTTGTTGCAGTGTAAGCATGCTTGCTAGACAATAATCTTATGTTATTGTCACTATTAGTATTTATTTAGAAAAATATTTTAAATAATATGATTAAAAAGGAATTTATTTTATATTTTACTTTATATAAATTTAGAGTTGAAGATAAACTGATTTAGAATTAATCATAGATTAATTTTAGATCATTGATTTTGTTGATCAATTCAACTATCAATCCTTACTCTAATTTGAATTTTGAAATTATGTATTTGTCACCCACTATTTTTAGATTCAAGGGCCAAGATCTATTTCTTTTGTTAGACTCAATTTCAATCACACATTTTACCAACTAAACAAAAGAAAAGAAAATGTAAAATGTTTTACCTTCTGTCTCTCTCTCTCGCGTGACCAGCCCCCCTTCATTTTTATTTTTGGTTCTTCTTCTTCTCACAGAAGACACACCAACCTCTCTCCCTGCAACTTCATTTTTCTCCTCCTCTCAACAACCCGTCACGCCACCGCCTAGGAAGCCGCCGTCCGCCACTCGACCGCCGCTTGCCGACGTGAGGGAAGGGACCGCGTGTCCCTGCACATTCTGGTTAGTCCTCCACAGTGCGAACGCCGCCCTCCACCACGCGAACTCCATCCTCCGCCTCAAGACCTCCATTTCTGGCCGAGCTTGACGAAAACAAGTGTAGATTCAGTCTCCTTTCAGCCTTTTCTCTCGTTTGGTCCGTTTGGCCTCCGTGTTCGCTGCCATTACTCTGTCGCCGTCGCAATTACCGCCACGTCAGAGTCCCCGCAGCCGCCGCGCGAAATAAAATAATTGTTCAATGCGTTTAGGAGAGGATCTTTCTTGTCTTCAAAGGTAAAGGGAGTCTGCCTGAGGAGTTTCGAGTAGTTATGTATTTAACATTATGAACTGTTTGGGATGTTTTATAATATGTTGATTGAATGTGGAAATATCAGTTTATATATGTGTGGATCTGTATATGAATCTTATATAATGTTAAGATAGAAAATAAATATATATATATATATATATATATATATATATATATATATATATATATATATATATATCATGATGCTGAAATGTTAGAATTGACATGTGTGTGTGTGTGTGTGTGTGTGTGTGTGTGTGTGTGTGTGTGGTTATCTGTGTTGTTGAAGATTTGTGAGACTGGTTGAAGCGTGACTTTAGTCATAGCTTATAAATGAGGAACCTTATTTTATCAAAAATCTACGAATACAGAAAAATGGAAATATGAATTATGGCTTTCTTTGGAAAGTGGAAAGGAAACAGAAAAGGATTGGATTTTCGTTCTGAGATTTCAGACTAGATTCTGATTACTGTGAAGCCAGACTAGCATTCCTATTGTTAAGGACCTAGAGTTCCGAGACGTCGGACTAGAGTCTGTTGATAAAAGATTTTGAAAAATCTTTAGTGAGAGTTTTAAACTCATTTGATATTAAAAGTTTGATTAATATGTGAAAAGATGATTTGGCAGACGTGCCTGATTTGAACGTTGTACCTTGATGGACAATGTACCATATGTACGACTACAACAATGGTTGAACAGTTGTCACAAGGGGTCGTATGACTAGCTGCAATAGCCGTTTGAGTGGCTATCATACGAGGTCGGATAATACTTGTGCATAGCTGCAATAGCTGTTTGAGTGGTTATTGCACAAGTGTCTTTGTACATAACTGCAATAACTGTTTGAGTGGTTATGTATCTGTATACAACTGCAATAGCTGTTTGAGTGGTTGTCACATAGGGGTAGTGGGAACAGTTGCAATATCTGTTTGAGCAAGGTCACATGAGGTTGATGTGGATTATCCGAAAATGTAATATGGAAAGTTGAAAGTTGACCATTGTGCCTTGAGTTGGACAATGTGCCATGTATTGTGTTGACCATTGTTTCGTTCGTTGACAATGTGTCATGTAAAGAGCCTGATCAGCTCAAACGAAGGGAAGTTAGGATCTCTAGAGATTGTGTTACAAAATGTGGATATTGAAGTGTTAACAGAAAACTTACGAATAAAGTCTTAAATTTGAACAATCTTATGATATGAATATTATTATATTTATATGAATTGTTACTTCGGTATTTGGGTGCTGTTTATATGTTAAATATATGACTGTTGTGTTTAAACTCGTACATTGGTAACTCACTTTTGCAATATAACTGTGTTTTTTTGTGTTGTACTTTGGTACGTGACTGTAGGGTGATGTCGAGGTATTCTCTTCCCAAAATCGAAGGGATTGGTCTCGTCTTTTAAAGAAGGTTGAGTAACTGGAATGACCATAGAGGTCTTTTCCAGTAAGAGTCCCATAGTACGACCAGCTTAGGTTTTAATACGTTGTTGATTAATGATAGTATGTATGTTCATGGCTCGGAGAGCCTTTATTTTTGGATAGAATGTTTATGGCTCGGAGAGCCTTTATTTTGGATTAAATATAAATATATTAGCAGGTGTTTTGTTTGGGATGTTGAAATTACAGAGGGGATTCTGTCGATTTTTTTTTGACACTTAAGTACTTATATAAATTATTTTTCTGAAAACAAACCAGCATTTCTTTTTATTTAATAAGTTTTTACGTAAATTGAGTTAGACATTTAATGCCCAAGGGGGGTGTTACATTAGTGGTATCCGAGCTGGTCGAGTCTTTTGGGAACCTTGGGGAATATGTCTGTTATGTTTTTGTTGTGTGACCTCTGGTTGGACCTTGCTTGAATTGTTCCCTTGTTGAAACAATGTATGTTGACATAAGTATGTGTGTTTTGATGGGTTCTGATATGGGTGAGACCTTGTGAAAATCCATGGATATTAGAAGGTACATTGATTGAATTACTTCTTATAAGTAATGTGTTTTAAACACGTAAGTATATGTTTCAGTTTCTGGTTGCAGACTGACTGATTTTGTCTTGTAGGTCAGTTAAAGAACCAGGAATTGGACGTGGACGAGGTCGCGGCAGTGGAAGGGACTGTAGAGGTGGTCGTATAGCCGGTCCAGGTGATTTCGAAGCAAATTATGAGGATGCTGGTGGAATGGACTATGCAGCACAAGCGATGGCAGATGTTGCCGCTGCTATTGCCCTACAGACAGCTGCAATAACTGCTCAAACTCAACAAGAACAGCTACGTGCTGAGCAAACTGCGGAAGGAACAGGTCTGACGGATTTTAGACGTCAGAATCTACCACAGTTACATGGAGAGACTAGTCCTGAGAAAGCAGATTTGTGGATACAAAAGCTGGAGAAAATCTTTGAACTGATTCACAATCCTGAATGAGTTAAAGTCCCCTATGCTACCTTCTTACTCTTGGGAGATGCTGAGTACTGGTGGAAGGGCACCAAACAATTGTTAGTTGCTGATCATCAGGAAATCACTTGGGATGTGTTCTGCAATGCATTCCTGGACAAGTATTTCCCTCAAAGTGCCAGAGTTGAGAAAGATCAAGAATTCAAGTGTCTACAACATAGGGATCTATCAATTGGGGAATATGCAGCGAAATTTGAATCACTTGCTTAATATTTCCGTTTCTTTCAAGCTCAACTAGATGAAAGCTGGAAATGCGAGAAGTTTGAGGGATGATTGAGATGTGAGATCAAGGAATCAGTGTTACCACTGCAGATCCGAAAATTTCAAAAGTTGGTAGAGATGTGCAGAAAGGTGGAGCAAATGAAGAAAGGAAAGGATAACAGAGGTAATGTTGGAGGATCGTCTCGAGTTACGAACCAATTCCAGAATCAAAGAGGGAAGCAAGCTCAGAGGAAACCATACTACAGACCACCCGGAAACAATCAGAATTGACAATCGTACCGTCTAGTTGTTACTGCATCAGGTAGTGGGGGCGAAACCAAAGCCAAGGCCAAGACAGGAGATGTTTCAAATGTGGAGATCAAAATCAGATGGCAGATAACTGCCCTTTTAGAGGAAAGAAGTGTTTCAATTGTGATCAAGAAGGACACTTATCAAAGGATTGTAATGCACCAAGGCGTGGATCAATTACCAACAATGCAAGAACCAATAAACCGATGACTAAGGGGAGAGTTTATACCATGAGTGGAGCCGAAGCTTCAAATTCTGATGATCTCGTATAAGGTAGTTTCGACATCGCTGGTAAACCTTTAACTGAACTTTTAAATTCAGGTGCAATGCATTCTTTTTCGATGGATTGTGTGAAACATTTGAGTTTGCCTGTTTCTTCCTTATCATATGATGTGATTGTTTCAAACTCCAATTGCTGAACCAATTATTGTAAAATTTTATATGTTTGATTTGTGCTATTGTTCAGGATAGACACCTTCTTGATAAAGGAAGTTTCTCGATGAGACTTAGTCTAATCACTTTTACTTTTGGGTGGAAGTGATCCAGTCTGAAATTTTGTCAGACTGTTGTTCTTTTAAATCGTTGTGTAGTAAAGTTTTTGTGAAAGAAGGATACTTTATTAGATTCATGTTTGTAAACATGTATCGATCATGTATTTTTACACCCACGAACCTATTAAAGAATCTTTTTACGCACTGGATATTCCTATATTCATTTTAGATTGACAAAATTCTTCTATATGCTTTCTTATGCAGGTAAGATCAAGAAATTTCAATTCTTGAAGATTTCTTTCCATGACCTAGACCATATCTTGTTGCAGTTCGATAAAACTTGTCACTTTTGATCAATTTTACCTTATATCTTTTCAAAAACGTCATTGACATGTAACCTATCTCATGAGTCATGAGGATGAGTATCTGATTCATATTAAGATATCAGAGTTAGTCCAGGACAGTGAAAAAGGGATAACTTCACGTTTGAGACCTTCGTTGACAAGATGTTAGTGTTACAATGGATTTCGTTATGAGTTTACCGAAGATCTTTGAGAGTCTTGTTTAAGTTCGAGTGATCGTGGACCGACTGACGAAGTCGACACCCTTCTTACTTGTTAAGATTCATTGTGCAGTGGAGAAGTAAACCGAAGAATGTATCAGAGGATTGTTTAAGCTTCATGGAGTATCTTCAGGTATCTTTTCAAATGAAGATCTGAAGTTTACCAACGTTTATCGGTAAAGTTTGCTCTAAGTGTTTAGGCCAAGTTGAGGCTAAGTCCAACTGATCACCCTCAACTCGATGGACAAGTAAGAAATGATCTAATCCTTAGAAGGTAGATAAGGAGTGAGTGTATTACTTAGGTACGATCATCCTTAGAATAAAATAGACAAAGTTGATATGAGTTTTGTTGAGGTGTAGATGTTACTAAAGGAATATAGAGTAATGATCAGATGCTTGTACTAAAGATTGGTTGTATGAGTTTGGAAGTTTAAAAATAAAGTGTCTATAGTAATTTCACCTAAGTTGATTCGAATTGAAAGAGAAGAACTCTCAGGTTACCTAAGTTTGATAGGGGAATTCAAAGTTAATGGATTAGATAATCTTACATTGCTTGGTGTATTTTGATTTCGGTTTATCTTGAGGAGTATAATGATGTTTTTATTAGGAGACTTGGAATATGTAATTTTGGTATAAATTGGAAATAGTAGGCTTCGTTCAGAGTGGCTAAGACTATAGTCGTATATTTTGAGTAGGAAGTTGATGCACATTATGGTAAAGTTAGATTTGATCTTGGTAATAACTATGAGAGTTAGATGTGTGGAAATCAGTTTTTTTTGTGGACCAGTAATGGAGAATAAAAGTGATTCAGTTTGATTTTGCTCTTCATGAGAGAGGAATGTGAATCTTAGTTAAATCTTGGTGTTAAAAGTGAGAGTTAAGGATGCAGAGGAAAAATTTTCTAATGGATTAGTATTGAATGAAGAAGAGATTAAGTTTTAATTATATATTTCGTGTACAAGAGGTTAACGTAAAGTATTAAATGAGGGAGAGTATGAATTGAGGATAAGTGATTTGATATTGAGGATAAATAGAACGACGATCAAGTATGAATTTCGTTATTAAGTTGTGAAAGTCATCTAAGGGAAAGTAAATCCGGGAAGTATAAAGTAGGATCTTGGGATTAGGATGTAAGTACAAGATCCTGTCTAGTTTCGAGTCATGAAATTTCGAGGACGAAATCTTTTTAAGTGGGGTAGTAATGTAACACCCCGATTTTTAACTGTTCTTCAATATCGAAAAATATATATTATGTTATAATATTTTAATTGGAGTGATTAATTATCTAGATGTTTATTTTTATTTATCTTTATTTTGTTTGGTTTGAGTAATTTTATTACTCTTTTAAAAATATTTTATTGGATGCGTTAGCTTTGCCTTGTTGCAGTGTAAGCACGCTTGCTAGACAATAATTTTATGTTATTGTAACTATTAGTATTTAGTTAGAAAAATATTTAAAATAAAATGATTAAAAGTAATTTATTTTATATTTTACTCTATTTAAATTTAGAGTTAAAAATAAACTGATTTAGAATTAATCGGAGATTAATTTTAGATCATTGATTTTCTTGGTTGATCAATTCAACTATCAATCCTTACTCTAATTTGAATTTCGAAATTATGTATTTGTCACCCACTATTTTTAGATCCAAGAGCCAAGATCTATTTCTTTTGTTAGACTCAATTTCAATCACACATTTTACCTACTAAACAAAAGAAAAGAAAATGTAAAATGTGTTGCCTTCTGTCCATCTCTCTCTTACACGTGACCATCCCCCCTTCATTTTTATTTTTGGTTCTTCTTCTTCTCACAGAAGACACACAAACCTCTCTCCCTGCAACTTCATTTTCCTCCTCTCTCAACAACCCGTCACGCCACCGCCTAGGAAGCCGTCATCCGCTACTCAACCGCCGCTTGCCGACGTGAGGGAAGGGACCGCGTGTCCCTGCACGTTCTGGTTCGTCCTCCACAGTGCGAACGCCGCCCTCCACCCCACGAACGCCATCCTCCGCCGCGGGACCTCCATTTCGGACCGAGCTTGACGAAAACAAGTGTATATTCAGTCTCCTCTCTGCCTTTTCTCTCGTTTGGTCCGTTTGGCCTCTTTGTTCGCTGCCATTGCTCTGTCGTCGTCGCGATTACCGCCACGTCAGAGTCACCGCAGCCGCCGCGTGCCGTTCTTCCTTCTTGGCAAGAGGATTTCGTCCTCTCTTTTCTACTCTCTTAGTTTTCTCTGATTTGCATTAGGAACTCTAACCCAAAAATCCCTTTTTAAAACCCTAACTTCTAATTTGGAACCCTAATGCCCAAATTGATAGTATTGATTTTAAATTGGGTATGTTAATTTCAAATTCCTCACGCTAATTGCTCAAATTCATGTTAAATTTGGTTTCCCCCAATTTCACTCAACCCCAATTTTCCATCTTATTCCAATTATGAAATTGTTTATGTTTTAGTACAATTGAGACTTTTAATTGATAATTTCTAAGTTTCATTTCATGATCCTCCAATCAAATAAGATTTTCCCCAATTTTGTTTAAAACCACAATCAGTTTTAAGTGAAAAATCTAATGTTGATTTCTTAGTTAAATCAATTACTTAAGTTGCACAAACTTGTGTTTGTGATGATAACTTTCTGATTTTTGGTTGTACTTGGTTTGCTATTGGCTATGTTGATGGCCGATTTTCATCTATGTGGATGTAACTGTCATGGTTGGAGGAGCAGAGGGTACATTTTTGGAGCTGTCTCGAAGTTGTCTATATGCATTGCGAAGTGTCAGAGGAAATCGAAACATCATATTAGCTTGATAGTTGGAGTTTCATCTTGAGCAGCTTCGTTGTGAAATAAAATAATTGTTGAATGAGTTTAGGAGAGGATCTTTCTCGTCTTCAAAGGTAAAGGGAGTCAGCCTGAGGAGTTTCTAGTAGTTATGTATTTAACATTATGAAATGCTTGGGATGTTTTTTAATATGTTGATTGAATGTGGAAATATCTGTTTATATATGTGTGGATCTGTATATGAATCTTATATAATGTTAAGATAGCAAATATATATATGTGTGTGTGTGTGTGTGTGTGTGGTCATCTGTGTTGTTGAAGCGTGACTTTAGTCATAGCTTATAAAGGTGGAATCTTATTTTATCAAAAATCTACGAATACATAAAAATGAAAATATGAATTTTGGCTTTCGTTGGAAAGTGGAAAGGAAACAGAAAATGACTAGATTTTCGTGCTGAGATTTCAGACTAGATTCTAATTACTGTGAAGCCGGACTAGCCTTCCTATTGTTAAGGACCTAGAGTTCCGAGACGTCGGACTAGAGTCTGTTGACAAAAGATTTTGAAAAATCTTTAGTGAGAGTTTAAAACTCATTTGATATTAAAAGTTTGATTAATATCTGAATAGATGATTTGGCAGACGTGCCTGATTTGAATGTTGTACGTTGATAGATGATAAGCATCTGGCTTATCTAGTTTTATAGCTAGTGAGACCACGGTTTTTGTGCTAAAAGTTTGAGTTTAATCTCGTTTTCACCCAAATTTAGGTTTAATTGTCCTCAAGCAATATTTTGAATCTTTTAATTAGTTTTTAGGATAATTTAGTTATTTTTTAGTCAAATAAAGAATTTAATGCTACTTTTCTTTTCTGGTTAAAAGTGAAGCTCAAGAAAACTTGGGGAATTAAAGAAAACAAGCTAAAAGAGAAATTTCATGATCCTGTCAGCTCGCCTCACAAGCCAGAGCTACATACTGAACAGAAAAAGACAATCTTTCAAGCCTAATTATTCGCCTGCGAACGAGCGCAACCCACTGACCACAGGATCACCATTTGATTGAAGCAGGGAGAAAGGATTTGCTTTGCCAATTTGAATCTTGGTCAACGTAAATAATAAAAATATAAGGGATCCACATTATAATTGGAGGCCAACGTGAAGATCAAAGACTTGCAGGCGAGCCACACAAATTTAATGACATGTGAAAGCATCAAGCAAGAAAGAATTGGGTTTGTTTACAATTGAAGTAGGGCCCGCGTCCATTGAAAGAAGACTTTTAAATTGGAGTTGAAATTGGATTTTGAAGTGCAGAAAAAGTCACGTGGGATCAATTTATGCACAGGCCCACATCCATATAGAATTGTGTCAGCAAGAGAGAACATGGATAACGGAGTTGAAGTAAAAAGATTGAAATTAGGGGTGGCAAAATATTTCTACATCATCCATTCAATCTATTCATGAGAAAATTCATTCAATCTATTCATTTATAAAAAAAAATAATATAAATGGATTGGATGAATTGGATTATTTTTTTAGTGGATGGTTTATGATCCATCCAATATTTTTTAAAATCCATTGGACCAACAATAAAAAATATAATGGATCAACTTTTAACTATTCCAAAACCAATTTATTTTTTTCATATTATTTTTCACCAAATAAAAAAAACCTCCATTTGTAACAAAAAAAAACACTCCATCTAATTTTTTCTTCCGTTCCATATTATTTCTTCTTCACTATTTTTTATTTTATTTATCTGTTTTTTTTTGTTATATTAATTATTAACTAATTAATTGTTCTCAATCACCAGTAATAGTCCACGTTATCACGTATGTTTTCTTTTTTCGTTGCCTTTTTTTTGCCGAGAAACTTAAAAAAAAAAGTATTAACTAATTGAAAGCACAGAAATAACAAGTTTCGTAAAACAATGTCATGGAACGTTGTGGCAAAACAACCTCTGTAAATACACATAATCAATAACTCTCATATAATAATAATAAAATGGCCGTGATACAAAATGATTGTGAGATAGAGTGGAGAGAGTAAAGATATAGAGAGTAGAAAAAAAAGGAGAGAGAGAAAGGGTAGAGAGAGGAAGAAAGATGAGAGAAATGGTGAGATACAGATAATATTTTAAATTTTTTTACAAATTATTTAAAAAATAATAATTTATGGATGGATAAAAGAGATATAAAATTATTTAATTTCTTAAAATAAATTTTAGTGGATGGATTGAATATTCATCCATGAAAAGTTGTTAATGGATGGATCGGATGAATTTTATTTAATGGATCATTGATGGATTGGATTTTTTTTAATGAATTTTTAATTGATTATAATGGATTGTTTTTAATCCATCCGTTAAGATCCGAGTAAAAATTTATCCGATCCATCTATCTGCCACCCTTAATTGAAATAGATTTTGGAAATAAAGATGAGATAAGGTGTATGCACTATTGGAGATATATAGAATCCTTATTCAATTGGAAGGGGATTTTTATTTTGCAATATAAAAGAGGTGCAGCGCAGCAGAACAAAAAGAACAAGCAGAGCGCAGGGGCGCAAGGGGCGCAAGTCCAATACCAATTTCATAGTTTAGATTTCTTTTTCTTCCTTATTTTTCTTGGAGCTGTGTCTCCATTAATTTTACGATTATTTTTTGTTTTCTTTACAATTATTTTTAAGTAATATTTTCTTATATGCTTATCTCTTTTCTTGTTTTTTAATTCTGATTTGTTTGCGTTAATCATAAAGGCCTGTGGTTAACTAGTCTAGTGCATTGGGGTTGGGAGGCGATTCATGCTTAAGACTTGAATTAAGAACACCGTTTGAATATTGCTAGGAATATAATAGGAAAGCAGTGCAATCGCTATAAGGGAACCTAGAACTTAATGAATCTAATTGTGGGTTGAATAGATTGGGAAATCAACAACTTGCAATTGTAGATAAATCCTTTTGAAAATCGGAAGTGAAATTAGGATAATTGAGGGTTCCTGGTTGACAAAGAAATTAAATTTACACATAGGGATAAGGAGATAAACACTTGGGTAACTTGCTTGATAGGGTAGGTGGATTCGTAACCTTAGAGCTCACTATCATAATTTATATAATTGATTAGATAACTCTTTTTATCTTGTTTAATTTGTTATTTGTTTGAGATAACTGATTTATCCCAACAAACTCTCTCATTCTCTCTCATCTTTGACTTGGTCAAATATTAGTTATCTTCTTCAAATTTAGATAAATTGGTCACCCAATCCTTGTGTTCAATACTCGGTAATTACTCACTGTTTTAATTATTACTTGCTTCAATCCGGTACACTTGTCGGAGCCCAACAGTGGACAATGTACCATGTGTACGACTACAACAATGGTTGGACAGTTGTCACAAGGGACTGTATGACTAGCTTCAATAGCTGTTTGAGTGGCTATCATACGAGGTCGGATAATACTTGTGCATAGATGCAATAGCTGTTTGAGTGGTTATCATACGAATGTCTCTGTACATAACTGCAATAGTTGTTTGAGTGGTTATGTATCTGTGTACAACTGCAATAGCTGTTTGAGTGGTTGTTGCAGAGGGGTCGTGTGAATAGTTGCAATAGCTGTTTGAGCAATGGTCACATGAGGTTGAGGTGGATTATCCGACAATGTAATATGCAAAGTTGAAAGTTGACCATTATGCCTTGAGTTGGACAATGTGCCATGTATTGTGTTGACCATTGTTTCGTTCGTTGACAATGTGTCATGTAAAGAGCTTGATCGGTTCAAACGAAGGGAAGTTAGGATCTCCGGAGATCGTGTTAGCAAGTGGATATTGAAATGTTAACAGAAAACTTACGAATAAAGTCTTAAATTTGAACAATCTTATGATATGAATATTATTATATTTATATGAGTTGTTACTTTGGTATTTTGGTGCCATTTATATGTTAAATATATGACTGTCGTGTTTAAACTCATATATTGGTAACTCACCTTTGCAATATATCCGTGTTGTCTTTTGTTGTACTTTGGTACATGACCGCAGGTGATGTCGAGGTGTTCTCTGCCCCAAATCGGAGGGATTGGTCTCGACTTTTAAAGAAGGTTGAGTAACTGGAATGACCATGGAGGTCTTTTCCAGTAAGAGTCCCATAGTACGACCAGCTTAGGTTTTAATACGTTGTTGATTAATGATAGTATGTATGTTTATGGCTCGGAGAGCCTTTATTTTTGGATAGAATGTTTATGGCTCAGAGAGCCTTTCTTTTGGATTAAAATATAAATATATTAACAGGTGTTTTGTTTGGGATGTTGAAATTACAGAGGAGACTCTGTCGATTTTTTTTTTGACACTTAAGTACTTATATAAATTATTTTTCCGAAAACAAACCAGCATCTCATTTTATTTAATAAGTTTTTACGTAAATTGAGTTAGACATGTAATGCCCAAGGGGGGTGTTACATTAGTGGTATCAGAGATGGTCGAGTCTTTCGGGAACCTTGGGGAATATGTCTGTTATATTTTGGTTGTGTGATCTCTGGTTGGACCTTGCTTGAATTGTTTCCTTATCGAAACAATGTGTGTTGACACACAAGTATGTGTGTTTTGATGGGTTCTAATATGGGTGAGACCTTGTGAAAATCCATGGATAATAGAAGGTACATTGATTGAATTACTTCTTATAAGTAATGTATTTTAAACACGTAAGTATACGTTTCATTTTCTGGTTGCAGACTGACTGATTTTGTCTTATAGGCCAGTTATGGAACCGGGAATTGGACGTGGACGAGGACTTGGACGTAGTCGCGGCCGTAGAGATGGTCGTATAGCCGGTCCAAGTGATTTCAAAGAAAACTATGAGGATGCTGGTGGAATGGACTATGCAACACAAACGATGGCAGATGTTGCCGCTGCTATTGTCCTACAGACAGCTGCAATGACTGGTCAAACTCAACAAGAACAGCTTCGTGCTGAGCAAGCTGCGGAAGGAAGAGGTCTGACGGCTTTTAGACGTCAGAATCCACCATAGTTCTATGGAGACACTGGTCCTGAGAAAGTAGATTTGTGGATACAAGAGCTGGAGAAAATCTTTGAACTGATTCACAGCCCAGAAGGAGTTAAAGTCCCCTATGCTACCATCCTACTCTTGGGAGATGCTGAGTACTGGTGGAAGGGCACCAGACAACTGTTAGTTGCTGATCATCAGGAAATCACTTGGGATGTGTTTCGCAATGTATTCCTGGACAAGTATTTCCCTCAAAGTGCCAGAGTTGAGAAAGAGCAAGAATTCCTGTGTCTACAACAGGGGGATCTATCAATTGGGGAATATGCAGCGAAATTTGAATCGCTTGCTAAATATTTCCGTTTCTTTCAAGCTCAACCTGATGAAAGCTGGAAATGCGAGAAGTTTGAGGGAGGATTGAGATTTGAGGTCAAGGAATCAATGTTACCACTGCAGATCCGAAATTTTCCAGAGTTGGTAGAGATGTGCCGAAAGGTGGACCAAATGAAGAAAGGAAGGGATAGCAGAGGTAATGTTTGAGGAATGTCTCGAGTTACGAACCAATTCCAGAATCAGAGAGGGAATCAAGTCCATTGGAAACCATACTACAGACCACCTGGAAATAATCAGAACCGATAATCGTACCGTCCAGTTGCTACTACATCAGGTAGAGGGGGCCAAATGAACAAAAGCCAAGGCCAAGACAGGAGATGTTTCAAATGTGGAGATCCAAATCACATGACAGATAACTGCCCTTTTAAAGGAAGGAAATGTTTCAATTGTGATCAAGAAGGACACTTATCAAAGGATTGTAATGCACCAAGGCGTCGACCAATTGCCAACAACGCAAGAACCAATAAACCGACTGCTGTGTTTAAACTCATATATTGGTAACTCACCTTTGCAATATATCTGTGTAGTCTTGTGTTGTACTTTGGTATGTGACTGCAGGTGATGTCGGGGTGTTCTCTGCCCCAAATCGGAGGGATTGGTCTCGACTTTTAAAGAAGGTTGAGTAACTAGAATGACCATAGAGGTCTTTTCCAGTAAGAGTCCCATAGTAAGACCATCTTAGGTTTTAATACGTTGTTGATTAATGATATTATGTATGTTTATGGCTCGGAGAGCTTTTATTTTTGGATAAAATGTTTATGGTTCAGAAAGCCTTTCTTTTGGATTAAAATATAAATATATTAGCATGTGTTTTGTTTGGGATGTTGAAATTACAGAGGAGACTCTGTTGAATTTTTTTTCTGACACTTAAGTACTTATATAAATTATTTTTCCGAAAACAAACTAGCATCTCTTTTTATTTAATAAGTTCTTACGTAAATTGAGTTAGACATGTAATGCTCAAGGGGGGTGTTACATTAGAGGTATCAGAATTGGTCGAGTCTTTCGGGAACCTGGGGGAATATGTTTGTTATGTTTTTGTTGTGTGAGCTCTGGTTGGACATTGCTTGAATAGTTTCCTTGTCGAAACAATGTGTGTTGACACACAAGTATGTGTGTTTTGATGGGTTCTGATATGGGTGAGACCTTGTGAAAATTCATGGATAGTAGAAGGTACCTTGATTGAATTACTTCTTCTAAGTAATGTGTTTTAAACATGTAAGTATACGTTTCAGTTTCTGGTTGCAGACTGACTGATTTTGTCTTATAGGCCAGTTATGGAACCAGGAATTGGACGTGGACGTAGTCGCGGCCGTAGAGGTGGTCGTATAGCTGGTCCAGGTACTTTCAAAGAAAATTATGAGGATGATGGTGGAATGGACTATGCAGTACAAGCGATGGCAGATGTTGCCGCTGCTATTGCCCTACAGACAGCTGCAATGACTGCTCAAACTTAACGAGATCAGCTTCGTGCTGAGCAAGCTGCGGAAGGAAGAGGTATGACGGCTTTTAGACGTCAGAATCCACCACAGTTCCATGGAGACACTGGTCCTGAGAAAGTAGATTTGTGGATACAAGAGCTGGAGAAAATCTTTGAACTGATTCACAGCCCAGAAGGGGTTAAAGTCCCCTATGCTACCTTCCTACTCTTGGGAGATGATGAGTACTGGTGGAAGGGCACCAGACAACTGTTAGTTGCTGATCATTAGGAAATCACTTGGGATGTGTTTCACAATGCATTCCTGGACAAGTATTTCCCTCAAAGTGCTAGAGTTGATAAAGAGCAAGAATTCCTGTGTCTACACAGAGGGATCTATCAATTGGGGAATATGCAGCGAAATTTGAATCGCTTGCTAAATATTTCCGTTTCTTTCAAGCTCAACCTGATGAAAGCTGGAAATGCGAGAAGTTTGAGGGAGGATTGAGACTTGAGATCAAGGAATCAGTGTTACCCCCACAGATTCGAAATTTTCAAGTGTTGGTAGAGATGTGCTGAAAGGTGGAGCAAATGAAGAAAGGAAGGGATAACAGAGGTTATGTTTGAGGACCGTCTCGAGTTACGAACCAATTGCATAATCAAAAAGGGAAGCAAGCCTTGAGGAAACCATACTTCAGACCACCCGGAAACAATCAGAACCGACAATCGTACCTTCCAGTTGCTACTGCATCAGGTAGTGGGGGTAAATGAACCAAAGCCAAGGCCAAGACAGGAGATGTTTCAAATGTGGAGATCCAAATCACATGACATATAACTGCCCTTTTAAATGAAGGAAATGTTTCAATTGTGATCAAGAATGAAACTTATCAAAGGATTGTAATGCACCAAGGCGTGGACCAATTGCCAACAACGCAAGAACCAATAAACTGACTGCTGTGTTTAAACTCATATATTGGTAACTCACCTTTGCAATATATCTGTGTTGTCTTGTGTTGTACTTTGGTACGTGATTGTAGGTGATGTCGAGGTGTTCTCTGCCCCAAATCGGAGGCATTGGTCTCGACTTTTAAAGAAGGTTGAGTAACTGGAATGACCATGGCGGTCTTTTCCAGTAAGAGTCTCATAGTACGACCAGCTTAGGTTTTAATAAGTTGTTGATTAATGATAGTATGTATGTTTATGGCTCGGAGAGCCTTTATTTTTGGATAGAATGTTTATGGCTCGGAGAGCCTTTCTTTTGGATTAAAATATAAATATTTTAGCAGGTGTTTTGTTTGGGATGTTGAAATTACAGAGGAGACTCTGTTGAATTTTTTTTTTCTGACACTTAAGTACTTATATAAATTATTTTTCTGAAAACAAACCATCATCTCTTTTTATTTAATAAGTTTTTACGAAAATTGAGTTAGAAATGTAATGCCCAAGGGGGGTGTTACAATCAACATCTCATCTCAACCAACATATGCTATGCGGTGCAACACTACTCCGCTACTCCGTTATGCATATGGATCCAAACTATCTCAGGAAGGCAACTTCGGAGTTACATATCCACATTGGCCAAAAAGGAGCTACACCGGCAATCCACCAAACCATGGGTGAACCCCTTGGATACCCGACGCATCATAACGTGGGTGCGCCACCGCGGGGGCGCATGGTTCACCAAACCTTGGGTGAACCACCCGAGACTTGGCCATATCACCGTACTCTAGGACGACCCCCCCATGTTGAACTTCCCCCACTAACAACTTCAACGTTTGAATGCGCATGAGCACAACAACAAACAAGGCAACCACCTCCTTTGCCTGGGCCAATAACCACCCTAGACTTATCACCACCATCAACATCAACACCTTAACCATTCTGGGTCAAGGACCCTTAGCCAAAAGCACTAAGGTTCAACTCATCAACACCTCGACCAAAAAGCATCGAGGCCACTTTGGTCGAAAAGCACCAAAGCGTATCAACGTACGGTAACCCACTGGGCATTGGCTTAACCATCTTGTTATTCTTGTTTATCTTAATTGATTTTTAATTAAGTTATCTAACTGTCTTTGTCCGATTGGTGTATTATCATACCAATGGGGACATTTGGGGAAGAACACCCCTTTAAACCTTTAATCTCAGATTATGTCCTGAAGGGGAAGCACGGGCGTGCTTGCACTTAAGTGAAGCACAGTCGTGCTTCCTATTATGCACGACCGTGCTTGATGCACGGTCGTGCTCCTGCTCTGTACGGCCATGCTTAAAGCGCGACCATCTTCCACATTCAAACTGGGAGCACGGGCGTGCTCCCTGTTCAGTACGGTCGTGCTCCTGGAGCTGGTCGTGCTGTTCTGGGCAGATTCATGGTGTTCTTAGGGTTAAAGTCTCCCTAAACACTCTTAAATCAATTCCTAGGGTCTTAACTAAACCATTTGGAATCAACCCTCACCTCTCAATAACAGTTCATGTCTTATGAGATATTTGGGAAATTATTCCCTTAATCGTTACGTTAATTAAGAGTCCTAAATTAGCCGGTTAGGGTCTCATTAACATGTTCAACAATGACAACATAACTCAGCCAATCAACATTCGACCAATCAACATTTAGCCAATCAATGCATAACAACAACAACAACTTAACAATCATATTCATATCATGAACATATTCAACTATTTATACATCATTGGCATATATCATGTAATTATAAAGAATAGGCATACCATTAACCAACTAGCAATTATAGAAATTAACTCATACAACCAGGCATATCATGGCATCAACAACAGTTTATGCATAGTCATAATCAAACATAACATGACATTAATAACAGTTAACAACAATATATAACAGGGCTATGGGAACCCCTCATCTTACGCTACCCCCTTGCCTAATGAATACACTATCCTTCTCCCCATACTTGGTATGAAGAAACTGATAATGATAACGCAACCGGTAACCTACGCGTTCCTCGAGCGGCTTAGTTAGCTTTCCAAGCATTGGTCAAACAGGAAGGGTTAACCAATTAGTTCCCAAATCTAAAATAATAGAAAAGGAAACTCTAAAGGGAAGGAACCGTTACCTATGGGGATCAACACCGATGAACTAGACATTCCCAAGAGTCTCTAAAGCTCCAACAATGCAATGGGTTTAGAGAAAATAGGGAAGAAAGGGTTGATAGCCGCACTAGGGTTTATGTTATACAAAAATAGGGTTTAAAAACGTAAACCCTCGGTTACTGTACCTTTTTTATAGGCTGCAGACCTAAGCACGACCGTGTACCCCATTAAGCACGGGCGTGCTTAACTCAGCGTCTCCATGACACCAAGCCCTTGCATGGTTGTGCTTCTCATCAAGCACGGGCATGCTTGCCAATCACCTGTACGGTCGTGCTTAAATGCTTGTGATCCAAACTGCCACAAGACACAACCTTGAGCACGGGCATACTGGACATGAGCACGTCCGTGCTCATTTACCAGAAAGGGATTTAAGCCTAACAATCCAACTTAACCCTCAACAACAACTCTAAGCTAAGTCCTAAGGCTTAAACAATCAAACAAAGCACTTAATGAAAAACGGGGTGTTACATAAATCCTCATGAAAATTTAAAAGAGAAAAATACAAATTTTATTTAGCTTTTCCCTGGATTTTTCGCAGGATTCACTCAAACTTGTCAATCAACACACGATTCTTGTTGTTTAGGCATTTTGGGTCATCTTTGGATACCATCATATACATGTAGCAAAATCCGCATCCCACCAGGACTAATTCTGGTAGCTCATCTTCTGAAATACCACCAAGATCTTCTTCATTAGAATCTACTGAGGAAGACGAGTATGCTCCTTGAGATGATGATGGTGATAATACCCGTGAACTTGACCTTGGAGGTGATAGTTTCTGTTTTAAATCAGCACCCAAATCATGCTTATTCATCTTTGTCTCAATCATTGCTTCCTCTGAGGTTGGTTTAACCTTTGAATAAACAAACAAGTATATAAAAAATATGTAAAATTTAAATATCTTCGGAAAAGGCATATATGACCAAATCTCCGTATAAATTGAAAAAAATACTAGTGGATAGAGTGATAGACTATAAGTACATCGTTCGTAATAATTGAAGAGAAGAAATAAAAAAAATCTAGCATTTAATTTTAATCTGTCAAATAAATAAATCACAAATTACATATATGCCAATGGAATTAATAAAAAAAGAATGTACCTCCAAGTTAATTTCAGGTCTTGTAGAAAAATAATATTGATTTTGCGATTCAGTGGGTGCTAGTTGATTGAGGTCAAGAGACCTACAAAGTTGTTTTCCAAGATGATCCAAGCTAATGTTGTGCTGAAAAACACTAGCATTAGCATCAATATTCCTCAACATATTACCTTATTCATCTTTCTTAATAGGAATGCCTTGAACTTGTTGTGATTTTCCCACAAAGTTTTCCATCACCGAAAATTATACTGGTTAAGGTGATGGCTAAAAATCTCTGTGGGAGCACGTATAAATACTAATCAAATATGGTTTCGGAGCACAGACTCGAAAAAGGGAGGTTTGGGTTTACCACTTAGCCCCAAATTTTGAATAGCGGTTACTACTTTTACTAATTTTTTATTTAATTAAAATATGATAAAAATTCAAATATAAGAGGTGTGTGGACGGAACAGAACCAGATATTCTGTAATGTTCTCTTTGGTTTCACCTCTTTGGATTATGATCGTCCGTTTTTTTAAATCTCGTGTTTTCATCTTATGTTATAAGAAAGAAATACACCAAAGCAAATTTGTTTTTGTCTGTAGGGTCCATTTGAATTTGTTTTTGTTTCTTTCTCTCTTATAACACAAGAGAAAAAAATGAAAGGATCTTAATCTCACTTCTTTTAGTGGAACCAGAAATGTTTCTCTTTTAATTCCATTTCTTGTTTTGTTCTATGACAAAATACATTAAACACATACATATCGTATGTCCTACTTGTCCTATTAATACATGTCTACAAACACTACCAAAATGATCAAAATATGGTTCATCTAGATACTAAGGCTATGTTTGGTTTATCATTGCAAATATACTTTTGCGTCCAAAAGTATGTTTGCACCAAATGAATTCTATAGATACTTTACCCTAAACATATGTTTGTATCTTCTCAACTGTAAACCAAACATATACTAAAACTCCAAATATAGAAATGTAAAGAAGTTTTAATAAGAAAAGTGCCATCAAAGCCTTTTCTCATTAAATGAGATCAGATATATTAAAAATGTTATAAATATTTGACAAAGATTGTCTAATACAACTATCATCCTTTATGCAAGCTATCTAAAGAAAAAAAATTTGGTACAAAAAAAATGCGACTTATTAAAATTTAAGAAAATGACATATATAGGCCCGTTTGAATGTGTGACACCCAGGGCTGATGAGGGCGGTGAGTGATCATCGGTGCAAAGAAGGCACTAACCAGGAGCGGCTCCTGGTAGGCTTCTAGGCGGAGGGACACATGAATGAACTGACTACACACCAGAATGAGGGGGATCCTGAGGCTGTGTAGGTATAAGACTATACAGTTGAGGAAAACTTATAAGAATTGATTGGTACTACCCATATCAACAAGATGCATCTTCTTTTAGGAGCCCATCACTTAAGAACTCCACAGTTAAGTGTGCTTGGCTTGGAGCAATTATGGGATGGGTGATCTCCTAGGAAGTTTTCCCAGGAAGCGTGTGAGTGAGGATAAATCATGCTGAAAAGACCTGCGTTGGTCTGTGGGGATAGTCGTCAATCCATAGAGCAGTCAAGGATGTTAAATATGGTATCAGAGCGACACCTCTCCCAGTACGGTGTGGTTCAGGGACGAACCAAGAGGAAGCTGGTGGGCATGTGACACCCGGGGCAGACGAGGACGGGGAGTGATCGTCGGTGCAAAGAAGGCACGAATAAGGAGCGGCTCCTGGGAGGCTTCTAGGAGGAGGGACACATGAATGAACCGATTACACACCGGAATGAGAGGGATCCTGAGGATGTGTAGGTGTGGGACTATATAGTTGAGGATGGCTTATAAGAATTGATTGGTACTACCCATATCAACAAGATGCATCTTCTTTTCGGAAGCCCATCACTTAAGAACTCCACAGTTAAGCGTGCTTGGCTTGGAGCAACTCTGGGATGGGTGACCTCTTGGGAAGTTTTCCCATGAAGCGTGTATGTTGGTCTGTAAGGACAGTCGTTAATCCATAGAGCAGCCAAGGCCATTACAGAATGGACTTTAAAAAAAAGACTTCCATGATGTAGAAGTATAAGCAGAAGCTATTATTAGAAGTAGAAGCTATTTTGCGTTTGGAGGAACTTTATAAAAAGGGCTTTTATGAAATTTATTATAGGGACATTATTGTCTAATAAAACATGACTAAGCCTCATTCTCTCTCTTCTATTCCTTCTCCATTTTTAGAAGCTAGGAATTGTAGCTTATTAAAAAGTATCAATATGTGTTTTTTCACTGCTTTTACTTTTTTTAAAATAAAAAAAACTCATCCAAACACCTATATTTTTCATAAAAACAACTTTCATTTAAAAAATAAGTGTTTTTTATTAGAAAAAACTCATCCAAATAGGCTCATAAAAGACGAAGAAATATAGTAGGATAAAATCTAAGGGGCTGAAGAGTAGAAGTGGAGTCGAGTTTAAATTTTGAACTATTTTTGTCTAAGTAAAAAATGAAGCCCAATTGCAGTTTCATATATGGAAAAAGTTTAACAACTGTTGTAATTATGAGAACAAACAAAACACACATCATGTGACTTGAATAGGTTTGTTTACATCTGTTAGTTAAAAAAAATTAAATGACAGTAATAAGTTCGCCGACTTTTGTGATTCACAAAAGAAAAGGAAAATCATGTTTTATAAAATGTGTCATCCTTTTAACCAAAATAAAGTGATTGAGGCTAATGTTGTGCTGAAAACACTAGCATCAGCATCATTCCTCAACATATTACCTTCTTTGTATTTCTTAATGGGAATGCCTTGAACTTGTTGTGATTTTCTCGCGAGGTTTTCCATCACCGTAAATTATACAAGTTAATGTTATGCTTAAAAATCTATGTGGGGCACGTATAATACTGATCAAATGTGGTTTCAGAGCACACTGACTTGGAAAAGGGAGGTTCAGGTTTACCACTGAGCCTCGAATTTCGAATAGCGATTACTGGTTTTGGTAATTTTTATTTATTTGAAATATGATAAAAAATTCAAAAATAAGAGGCGTGCGAATGGAAAAGAATCATATATTAGATTTGTAACGTTCTCATAGATTTCACCTCTTTGGATTTTGATCATCCTTTTTTTTCCATCTCATGTTATAAGAAAGAAAGAGATCAAAGCAAATTTGTTTTTGTCTTGCACCATTCAAATTTGTTTTTGATTCTTTCTCTCTCATAACATGAGATAAGAAATTGGGATGTCTTTCTCCTATAATGATGCTTTTGCACTTCAACGTGTTTTATAAAAAAAATGAGATAAGAAATGAGAGGATATAAATCTCACATCTTTTAGTGGAACTAAAAATGTTTCACTTTTAATTTCATATCATGTTTTGTTCTATAGACAAAATACACTAAACACAAATTAGAACTCAAACGTCTTATCCGTTCTATTAACATGTCTACAAACACTACCAAAATGATCAAAACATGGTTCATCTAGATACTTAAGGCTAAGTTTGGTTTATCATTGCAAATCTATTTTTGGTCCCAAAGTATGTTTGGCCAAAAGGAATTCTAAAGATACTTTGTCCCAAACGCATGTTTACGTCTTGTCAATTGTAAACCAAACATGCATTAGAACTCTAATATAGAAATGTAATGGATTTTTTTTTAAAAACAGATACCATCAAAGCCTTTTCTCATTAAATATGAATTGCATTTGATAAGAAAAAAGATTAATCTTACTTTTGAATAACTCAACCTTGGGCAGGAAATGTGACACCCTAAACTCGGTCATCACATGGTTACCCTTTTTATGGAAAAGAACACATTAAAACACTGGTCGCTTTCGGAAAAGAAAACCTTTTGTATCAAATTACCGAAAAGGTACTTATATAACATTTCCCCATTGGGATCTTAAGTTTTTGGATTACAAAACGAGCCTTAAACAAACAGGCCAACTTCACTGAAAACATAAACTAAAGAAACATATAAAACATCAAACTGGAAATGAGGAATCTGGGTACTGAACTCAAAAGAAGACTCTAAAAAGCCAGGGACAAACAGAACTACTCCAAAAAGTCGACGACAATCACCAAAGCCTCCTACAGTCTGAGTGGCACAAACACTACCTCCAGATGAGATATCAGACTCCGGATCAATAACCTCACCACCATCGTCTATTGGAACATCGTCCTCTCCGGGGTCCTGTGGATGGTACTCTGCCTCTAGGTCGTCCTCCCACCAGTCGCCTATCAACTCAAGAGGCTCCTCCTCCGGATCCTCTTCGGGATCATCTTCAGGGTCCTCCTCGATAGGTTCCTCCGGCTCAACGTGTGGATGAAGAAGTATAGCCATCTGTAGAGTATGAAGGTACAGCCAGGGAGGTGAAAGTGCCACTGTACGTGTCTTGATCGTGTGAATCCTCCGAATCGGTTCTCCGTTGGCATTAGACTCCGTCGTCGTAATCGATCCCCGATACGTAGCTGTCGTCACATCATCGCTCACCATCCAGTTCCTCACTAGCCCAGCCTCGTCGAACACCTCATTCCTCGAAATCGAGGGTGCTAGAGGAATGTTGGGTTTCATCCAAAGCACGTACATATACCGATACAAGAAAAGGAAAAGAACATATAGATATGCAAGAGTGAGATACCGTCATAAGATATATCCCACAACAACCATATACATGATATATGCAACACATAATCAAGTCAACAGTTAAATCATGCATAATCATAATATAACCGTGTTATATCAAGGGATCTCAAGCCCGCACAGTCAATTTTCTAAAATATGCATGACACTTCAATATCAGGTTCTATCCTAATCTCACGAGATCTCAACACCGTGTTTCACTGGAGAAGAATTAGAGTTGGTCAATCTCTAGCCCACCGGGCAGTTGCCTCCATACCCTCATGCATTTAAGGTCTCAGGACGAGCAATGTCACATGTACCTCTGAACCGGTCACATGGAAAAACTCCCAGATACCACCTTGTATCTGATATATAAGAAAGGCACGTCTGCCTGGGGAAATGCACATGGAAAATATTTTGTTTACAAGGTTTTCTTTGTGTTCATTTTTTTCGCTGTCGAAGCTCAAAGCTAACGACTAAATCATCATTTCCCCATCCCTTGAAAACTCAAACATAGGACACGCAGTCTGAATGCTCAATCACAACGCCCTAAACCGTGGCCACAGTCCAGGGTTGTGGTCATAAAAATCAATTATACTTTTATTCATGTTTTAAACTTAACATGATAAGGACAATAGCCCACGACAATGAAATCAGAACACACTGTCCTCGATTTCGAGAATTGGACTCTCAGTCCATAACATCATGAATAGGACTCATAGTCCCGAATTAACACTGATCCAAGATCACGTGCGAATAACTGAATACTAGAGGCGACGTCTCGCGTTCTAGATTCTCTTTCTTAAGTACTTATTTTTTTCGTTCAGTGAAAATCAAATTCAAAACCGAACCCTCGATAACCTATCCAGGCTATCGGAAAGTTTCTAAAACATTTAGGAAAAACCTTTTCTTTGAAAATCTTTTATAAAGCATCTTTGAAATACTTTTATCTTTGAAAAATCCCCCCAATAGGACATTGCCAAATAGTTCGTGAAAGTTTTCACTTGAAAACACATAGTTCGAAAAGGATTTTTCAATTGTATAACAATAGTTCACCAAACCATTTCAACATTTAAAACAATTCTTTAAGTTAAAGAGCTTTTGGAAAGAACACCAATCCTTTCATCTTCAAAGCTTATTCAGGTTTTTTAATCCTTATAACAGTTAAGCACATACACAAGTTTGGCTTAGCAAACTTTCAATTAACATCAGTATATATTCTCAGTTTAATGTTAATATCACAGTTGAAAACAGTTCACCACAGATATGCATTATAACATTTATAGTAAGTATATTCAACATCAGATAATAGCATAACAGTTCAAGTACATCAGATCACCAAGTAAGTTCAATCAACATATAAATATCCAGTTAAAACACCTACACACATGCATTTAGTTATTGAATATCTTTAGGAAATCCCCTCTTACCTCACGTGGAAGTTAAGAGTTTCGGATTCGAAGAGAAAATCTCACGAATGTCACGCTCCTCTTGGCGATGGAAGTCTAAGGTTACAAAACATGAAATCATGAGTTAAAACTCAATCAAAGAACACTAACTACAAGGTATAGGTTCGGTTTATACAATAATTTAGGATTAGGGTTTTTTTCCGAAATTTATGCAACTCATGGATTTATGATCCTTAAGTGCTAGAAGTTCTTAAACACCAATTATTTAACAAAGTTGAATTAAAAATCCCACTAAGTACTTGACTTAGGGTTTTTGTCCTTCACTAATAAATAGGCTAGAAATTTCTAAACTTTCCAATCTCTTTAGGTTAGCATCCATACATAGTAAGGAGCTTGAAACCATGATCATTTTGGAAAATGGAAAAAAAAAAAAACAAATGTCTTAGTCCATGAACACCTAGGTTCGGCCTTGACATGTTTTCTACCATTTTTAAGAGATTTTAGAAGTTTGAAATCTTAAAGGAAACTTAAAGCAAAACTATGAACATAAAGACAAGAACTTGAAAAATAAACAACTAGGATCATTACCCTCAAC
Organism: Sophora flavescens; assembly: GCA_030762895.1. Taxonomy (NCBI): domain Eukaryota; kingdom Viridiplantae; phylum Streptophyta; class Magnoliopsida; order Fabales; family Fabaceae; genus Sophora; species Sophora flavescens. The sequence goes on from CM061063.1 coordinate 237,999,061, forward strand.
AATATGAAGAACTTTGATAAATAACTTAAAGTAAAAATCTTGATAAAAAGATGAACTTTAGAAGAGAGAAGAAGAGAAAGTAAGGAAATAAGTGTAAGTGTGAAATGTGTGAAGTGAAGAAAAGTGATTAAGTGTTGTAGGTTGAAGTTTATATAGGGAGGGGGGGGGGGGGGGGGGGGGGAAGAAGGGTCATGGCTGGAAGGAAGAAAGAAGAGAAAGAAAAGTTGGTTTACTTTTAGGGAAAGAAAGAAGGTAAGGCGTGGTAAGGTGGAGGTAAGGTTGGAGAGAGAATGTAAGAAAATGTGATTTGATAAAAAAGTGAAGTATGACTTGTTGAAAAGGTGTCATAACTTTCACATCAGTCATTCCATTCCCTCTTTGCTATGCTCCATTGCACATCAAATGATTTTCCCGATCGTATTTCCCGACGATTTCGCCCGGGTAACACTCAGAATTTTGCCCCGAACAAGATTTTTTGAAAAACTAATCGTCTCGTTCACGAGTCAAGATTAGGTCTCTAGCTCAGTAAACTTGTACTGGCTGTGAAAACCCAGACCGACTTTCGTCTGAATTTTCGACCAAAAATTTTACTGTGACTTCATACAGTAAAACTACACAAGAAAATAATTTTATTTTAAATAAAATCATCTTATGGATTTTATCACAAATAATTACATTAAAGCATGTATTTACTGATAAAGAAGCATACGAAAAACAGGGTGTTACAGGAAATACCCCATTGAGTGCCCAAAGAACCCCTTTAATATTAACTAATTACCCTTTTTTTACCCTATTTGTTTTCTTCTATAGTTCTTCAATGTCTTTTAGGTTAAATTATTTAATAACACTTATTCATCATCGTCATCATCAAACTCATAAAAGAAGCCCTTCTTCTTATTTGTATAGTAAGCATTATAATGCTTAGTTCTTAAATCATTTAAAGAGGAAGAAGGGAGTCGTGCTGAAATTATTGGTTGTTTTGCTATTTCCTTTGGTTCTTCTTATTCCTTGCATGCAGAAATTCATTTCTGTCTAATGTTGTCGAAAGTGCTCATAATAGAGGTTGTAACACCCCTTTTTCATGTTAAGCCTTTAAGTGCTTATGTGTGTGCTATAAATGTTAAGTTTGTCCTTAGGAGTGTTATGAGGGGCTAAGTGGACTTTCGAAGCAGGAAAATCCCTTTATGGTACATGAGCATCAGCACGCGCTGTGCTCAAGGCGCGTGTCTTATGACTGTCTGAGCCACAAGCATGACCATGCTCAAGGGGAGCACGACCGTGTCGGAAAACGCGCTTGTTGACGTAGAAATTGTCTACCCGTGCTTAAGTGAGAACGACCCCGTACTTATGTTAAGCTCGGCCGTGCTTAGGGGGAGCACGACCGTGCTCGGGTCTGAAGTTATAAATAGAGAGCAGTCTGTGAGGGTTTCAAGTGAAAAACCCCTTTTTGGCATATTGGGCAATCCTAGTGTGACAGAAACCCCTTCCCTTTCTCTTCCCTTGAACCCTTTGAAGTTCTTGGTGTTCTTGAGTCCGTTTGGGAGAGACGTCACGTGCGTTAGTGCCATCTAAGGTAATGTTGTAATCCCTCTTTAATCTCATTTTCCCTTTTTCTTAAATTGGAGTTTATTTGGTCAATCCTCTTGTGTTTGACCAAGGCTTGCAGAGTTCGTCGAGCCGCTTGAGGGAACGAGATTAGTTTGCTTGCGTGGTCATAAGTTGGGATCTTCATACCATGTATAAGGAGAAGGGATAGAACGAACATGTAGGCATTGGGGGGTAGCGTAAGATGAAGGGTTAACCCATGACCCTGTCGTATGTTATTTTCCTATTTGACGTTGTTGCTATATGTATGATGTGATTTAAATGTTATTGGCATGCTTTGTTTATCGTACTATTTGTTCATAATTTATGATGATGACGCTGCTATGTATTGATGATCGTATTGCCATGGATGTTGATTTGACTGTTTGGTTGATGTTGTGAGGCGTAGAACGCTGATGTTAATAAGACGTTAAAAGACGTTAATAATGATGTTTGAGAATTAAGGGATGTTTTCCTAATTGCTCATAAGACTTGAACGATTGTAAAGAAAGTCAAGGTTAATGCTCAAAGGCTTAGTTAAGACCCTAGGACTAATTCTTGAGTGTTTAGGGACATTAATAATGAAGCTGGAATTAAAGGATTAATTCCCCTTAGTTATAAGACATGAAGATTAATTGAGAATAATAAAACTGATGTTGATGGTTAGTAAAAGCCAATTAGGATTGGTCCTTGAATGCCATAGGAAACTTAATAAGGGTTCTTCAACCCTTCTGCCCAGAAACAGTACGGCCACGCTCTGTGAGCACGACCATGCTCAATAGTCAGCACGACCGTGCTCCCCTAGACAGAACATAATGTAGAAACATGAAACAGGGGTGTTTCACTCCAAATGTCATCAATGATGTAATAAGACACCAAATGAAGTAAAGGCAAGCTAGATAACTTAATCAAGACTCAATAAAGATAAATAAATAACAATTGATAAGATGTTGTACCTTGGTAGCCGAGTGGCCGAGGGGACCTTGATGCTTATTGGCCAAGGTGTTGAGCTTTGGTGCTTATTGGCCAGAATGTTAAATGATGTTGTACCTTGGTAGCCTAGTGGCCAAGAGGGCCTCGATGCCATGTGGTCGAGGTGTTGAGCTCTGGTGCTTGTGACACCCGGGGCCGACGAGGGCGGGGAGTGGTCGTCGGTGCAAGAAGGCGCGGACAAGGAGTGACTCCTGGCAGGCTTCTAGGTGGAGGGACACATGAATGAATCGATTACAAACCAGAATGAGAAGGATCCTGAGACTGTGTAGGTATGGGACTAGCTATACAGTGGAGGATGGATTATATGAATTGATTGGTACTACCTATATAAACAAGATGCATCTTCTTTTCGGGAGCCCATCACTTAAGAACTCCACAGTTAAGCGTGCTTGACTTGGAGCAATTATGGGATGGGTGACCTCCTGGGAAAAGCATGTGAGTGAGGACAAAGTACACTGAAAATACCCATGTTGGTTTGTGGGGACAGTCATCAATCCATAAAGCAGCTAGGATGTTAAAAATGGCATCAGATTGGCACCTTTCCCAGTACGGTGTAGTTCGGAACGAACCAAGCAGAGGCTGGTGGGCATGTGACACCCGGGGCCGACAAGACCTGGGAGTGGTCGCCGGTGCAAGAAGGCACGGACAAGGAGCGGGTCCTGGCAGGCTTCTAGGCGGAGGGACACATGAATGAACCGATTACACATCGGAACGAGAGGGATTATGAGACTGTAGGTATGGGACTATACAATAGAGGATGACTTAAATGAATTGATTGGTACTACCTATATAAACAAGATGCATCTTCTTTTCGGGAGCCCATCACTTAAGAACTCCACAGTCAAGCATGCTTGAATTGGAGCAATTATGGGATGGGTGACCTCCTTATAAGTTTTCCCAGGAAGCATGTGAGTGAGGACAAAGCATGCTGAAAAGACCCGTGTTGGTTTGTGGGAACAGTCGTCAATCCATAAAGCATCTAGGATGTTACATGCTTAATGGCCACAGTGTTAATTAAAAGATTAAATATTAAAAGATAATGTTGAACCTTGGTAGCTTAATGGCCAAGGGGGGCCTCGATGCTATGTGGTCGAGGTGTTAATGGTGATAAAACTTGGGTAGCCTAGTGGCCCAAGAGGAGGTTGTGATTGTTTGATTGTGTGCTGTGTTGCTCATGCATTCACGCATCGAAGATGTTAGTGGGGGATGTTCAACATAAGGGAGGTCGTCCGAGAGTAAAATGATCTGGCCGTCCGCGGTGATTCATCCGAGAGTTAGGTGAATCTGGCCCCCTGCAGTGGCGCATCCTAAAGTACGGTGTGTCGGCTATCCAAAGGATTCACCCATGGTTTGGTGGACTGCCGGTGTTGGTGCTTAATGGCCAATGGAGTAATGGAGTAGAGTTGCACCGCATAGCATGCATTGATTGAACTGTTATGGATGATGGATATGTGTTATGCATGATGATTTGTGATAACATGTTATGTTTGTATGATGCATCCTCACCTTGCTAACTGCTTCCTTGCCGTTATGTTTATATATATGTTTCTTACTCCCCGTCTTTGTTGTTTACTTTTCATGTATCTTTTTTGTTATATAGAGGACGGTGAGCAGCTTGCTGAAGAGTGACTCTGAGAACCACTACTTTTAGTCTAGGATTTCTTTAGTTTATCTTGTTATCCGATGTGTTCCAAATTTTGGTTATACCATCTCTGTAATGTGATATCGGGGTTGGGTTTCGTTATGTTTGTTTTGTGTTTCTTTATAAAACTTGTTTTATTTTCCGCGTTTGAGAATTCTGTTACAATGTGGTATCTTCTACCCGTTGGCTTTATTATTTTGATATAATATGCATGTGTTCTCTTTCTTTATCTTTTTATCGCTCTTATGTGTTATGAAAACATGTAGGGTACAGGGTGTCACATTTAGTGGTATAATTCCCTTCGTTACATTAGCAACCCAAATTACTTTTGTATAAAAACTTTAAAACATTTAAATTAAATAGTCGAGTCATAAAATTTTCACAATATAATTTAAGTCTAAAAGTATCTTGTATATTCAAAATAATTAAATAAAGTAATAGTGCTAAATAAATCAATTATATCCAAATAAAATAAAGCCTCATAAATATTAATTAATGAAAAACCACACAACTTTTTTACAGTTTTTTTTGCCTCAAAACACGGGCATCTAATAAACCAAAAGAAATAAACTAGAACTAATATATTCAAGACTTTCTCAAGTCGCTGCACCATCTATGTCACCACCTGTAAACTCTGAAAGATAACATCACTAATGAAATTTACAATATCAGTAAGTAAAACACAGTTCTAAAAGGATTTCGAAAAGATGTTGCTTTCAGCCGGCTCAGTAACCGGAAAAACAACCCTGGTAATCCGCCATTTTCAAAAATAATATAATATCAAAATATTTCAAATAATAACATAAATAAACTACAACATATACAATAATATCCACAAAACAAACATATGAGTGCAATAACATCCCATTTCCTTCTCTTCGTACGAGTCCCTTTGCCATTGTCTCACATTAGGCCAATTTGCCATCGCTACGAGTTAGGCCCTTTGCCATCTCTACGAAGGAAGTATCCACAACTTTGCAATGTCCAACATTGCCTTCTCCATGAAGGAGGCCTTTTTTCATCACCTCGCATAAGGCCAATATGACATCACTACGATGTAGGCCATTTTCCATCTCTATGAAGGAGGTACCCATACCCTTGCAATAACCATCAACGCCTTCTCCTTGAGGGAGGCCCTCTAACAGCCCGACTTTAATTACGTTGTTTAATCGGCTAAAATATAATTAGTTATATTTTAATCTGAGTTCAATAAAATGATTTTACATAAAATAAAATCATATTCATACTCTACTTTATGGTAGAGAGTTACGGAGAAATTTTGGGTTGAAAATTCAGACGGAGCTCGGCTACGTTTTCACTGACAGTAAGATTTTACTGAGCAGAAACCCTAATTTCGACTCATGAACGAAACCATTAAGTTTTATATTTTGTCTCAGACAATTTTCCATCTTTCAAAAAAAAATTCATTAGGAATGAAATTAATATTATTTTATTCGGGCGTAATCGTTGAGAAAACGCGTACAACCTAAATCGGGGGATAAGTCGGGTAAGTGACAGAGTCGATTATGGAGCTGAGGTATTAGGAGAGGTTAGTGTAGCAGAGAGGACAAGGAGTCCTGCCTTCAATTGTAGTGATCGGGAATTTTCTAGTGAAATGACCAAAATACCCCTAAGCTTATCCTAATCGACGTTGAGTTAAATTTTAACCATGGTTAAGTAACCATTGTTAGACTCAATGACTTAAAGATTTTGATATATGACAAATACAACTTAATGTGTATGCAAGTGTTTTAGTGTCAAATTGCAAAGACAGGTATCAAGCAATAATCAGCAAGTTCAGTGAGCAATTAAAATAGAATATTCAAGGAAGAACTTGAAGAAATCAAAAGAGCTACATGGAGGAATCAAAGAGCAAAGACAAAGATCAAAGGATCACCAAGACCGAGCTTAACGGAGATTTTTAGATTTAAGTCTTAGATGATTTGTAAGAGAAAGAAATCTCTTAGTCACAAATAGCTCATTTAAAAAGATGCATGAAGAAAATCAATTTTCATAACCTGCATTAAAAGGAATAAGTTTTTGTTAATGAAAATTATTTTTTTGGAAATAAGAACAAGATTCTAATCCTGCTCGTCCAATAAAGTGACAGAAGCGCTCGTCCACCTAAAACGACAGAAGTGCTCGACCACTAAAGTGATACAAGCGCTCGTCCACTAAAGTGACAGAAGTGCTCGTCCACTAAAGTGACAGAAGTGCTCTTCCACTAAAGAGACATAAGTGCTCGTCCACTAAAGTGACAGAAGCGCTCCTCCACTAAAGAGATAGAAGCTCTCGTCCACACAAGTCTTTGGACTTGCTAAATCCTTAATGAGAATCTCCGTCCAATGACGTGACATATGGAGCTCATCTACTAGGTTACGTTCAACCAGTTAAAGGAGTATCCGTCCAATGATGTGACATATGGAGCTCATCTACTATCAACCACGAGCCCTGAGGATTGAATACGACGCCAATGTAGAATCTTATTTCAAGAACCAGAATCAAGAAAACAGATTATGTTATCAAGATCCAAATCTGTTTTAATTGATCCCAACCACTATAACTTGTTTTCTATATAAAGAGGGATCAAAGGAACACTTTAACACATATATAGAAATATCATATCGATCATAACAACTGCGAAAATCATTCATCATCTTTCTTGTGCTTATTGTGAAATGTGTGTTTCATTCTCATAAGTGCTTCAATTTGTTTATCTGACTATTGAGAGTTAGGAATCAATTTTTCGTTTTATATGATTGTAAATATAGAGGGAGTCTCTCTGAGTGATTAGGGTGAGGTATCCCTAAGGAAGAACATTGAGGCTCTTCACAAGAGTGTGGTATCTCTAGGTGAAGAAGTGCTCTGTGGTGTAAAGGTTTTTCAAGCTACCTGGCTAAAGCTTGTTGTGGTAGTGTGTGAAAACCCACAGGTGGAGTGGGGACTGGATGTAGGTCACAGTGGTGGTGACTGAACCAGGATAAATCTGGTTGTGTCGTATCTCTAAACTCAAACTCCTTTACTTTCTGTTTATGTTCAAGAACCTGTGATTTTGATGTTTAAAATTCAATATAATTTCTGTTCTTGATCTCTATAAACTATATTGAAACCTGAGTCCGATTGTAATCAAGTCTGTGTTATCTGTGTTCAAAACTGAGTTGAACAAAATCATTCTTGATTGTTGAAACTGAACTAATACTGAAACTAAAACCTGCAAGTTTGTTCTTGATTGTTAATGCTTATATCTGAAACTTGCATAACTTGTTCTTAATCTTTAAAGGCTTAATCAATTTCTGTATTTTGTTATTATTAAGTGTTGAACCTGAACCTATTCTGTGATCAATTAAATCCGAATCAACTGTCTTATCTTCATCATCTTCCAATTCAAGATTTTATATAAACCCTTCATCGATTTTGTAAAAAATTATGAGGCCGCAACTCTGATTTGAAAAGTTTTTAAGAAAACCCAATTTATACCCCCCCCCTCTTGAGTCGTTAAAGCCAAAACAACAATCATGATTAATTCTTGTGGACAAGAAGCTGAAGTTGACACAGGCAAACACAAGATTGGGGGGGGGGGGGGGGGGGGTTTAATTGTGTTTGTTAATAATTTTCGAAAACAACCTTTAAAACAATTTTTGTACTCGAGGAGATTAGAAATAGAAGCAAACACAAAAACAAAGATCCTTTTTTTAAAATACTTTAACAAGAGCAATATCAAAACCCCACAGTTAGTATAAGCAAATAAAACTGAAGAGTTTAGGGATAGAAGATTCACACAAGAGATTTTATCCTGGTTCACCCTCTTCCAACCAAGAGATACGTCCAGTCCCTTCGACTTGAAGGATTTATCCACTATTTCTCCAAATAGATTACAACCAAGTATTCAACACCTCTCCAGGCTACAAGTATTCCTTTTTTACCAAGCCTCTTCAGGCTCTAACTCTAACAAAGAGATATAATGTTTGATCTTCTTAACTCACTATGTGTGAGAATATGACAGTTTAAGATCAGTTGAATATTACAACAATATTCAAACTAAAGAATACAGACTCTTGCTCTTGAAAGAATATTAGAATGAGTGATTATCGATTAGCAAAAGTTTAGCTAGCAAGGTCGTGCAAGCGAGAGCTATTCTTCAGTATATGAGGTTTTCAATTTATAGTGACCTTATTCTTCACTTGTATTTCTTCAACGGTTACTTTGAATAATCCCGTTTAGAGATAGCATTTAATGCATGATATCCGTTGTGACTGATAGCTTGGTTGTGGCAATACTGAATAGTACTCTTGGTTATCGAGGTAGCATGAAATAGGAGGCTTACTCCTCTGAGTAATGCAGCTTGAGCACTTGTTGTTCCTCCTTTGTGTAAAACCAGCTTTTTCAGTCATAAAGTTGTCATCGTACAGATCGTTTTGCAGTAACTTATTGTACGATTCTCCTTTTTGAATTTCTTCATGGTACTCTGTTTCTTTTACAACAAGGTGAAACATTAAAGCAGATAAAACAAATGTGAGGAATAAATATTCTATTGAAATAAATATCAATCATTTGAAATAAATTCAAGAGATTCGGATTGCATTTAATTCATTCTAAGATGGAGCTCATCTAAAAAGAAACTCCGTCGACTCACTTATATGAGAGACTAAGTCTGTTCAAAATTTTACTTTGCTCATCTGATGATGTGGCATATCCTTTTGTCTATCAAGTCTTCGGACTTACTATTCCTTAATGAGTTATAGAGATCTCCGTTTAGTGATGTGGCGGTTAGAGCTCGTCTACTAGATTAATTTATGTTTAAGTTCATTTACTTGTACTAATTACTTCCGTATGCTTACGTGCCAAGATGGACACGCTTATTATCAAGTCTTTGGACTTGCAGTACCTATCAAGTTATTTAGGTATTCATCTAGCGAATATTTAGAGATTCGTCTACTTTAGTAAGATAGTCTAAAGAAGTAACTTTTCTAATGTTTTTTATCAGCCCGTCTACAAGGGTGGATTCGTATTTTTCAATGAAAACTTTATCCCAAGTTTATTTTACTTATATCAAAGTATTCCTGCATAACTGAAAGCACATGTTAGATCTCAACTAACACTTTGCCAAGCAATTTTAATCCATTTGTTAGCATCAAAACTTAGAGATTATTAAATGCAAAACCACTTTTGTTCCAACAATCTACCCCTTTTTGATGATAACAAAACTAATTAAATTTAAAAAACAAAGTCTAATAGAGCTTGCAGGGCTCCCCCTAAGACAGAGCATACAAATATTTAAGCAGAATAAGCATATGAAAAACAACTACATATAAGCTCACAATTAAGTGAAACAGCTTATCATACTTAGAATATATATAAGGGAATAAACATAGGTATCAGAGCATCAAATATCAAAGAAAATAAGCAAACATACATATATCAGATCAGTTTAGCAAGTAGAAAAGAGTATGCAAATGCAAACACATAAGAGCTTTTCAAAAACTAACTTTATATATATATATATATATATATATATATATATATATATATATATATAAATCTCTTTTCTTTCCTTTCTCCCCCTTTTTTTCATCAGCCATAAAGGTAAAAGGAAAGGACCATCATTGTCAGTACAAAAAAAAAATAAAGATTAAGCAGTAGGAGGTGGTGGAGGAGGAGGGTTCTGAGCTTGACTTTTCTTGAAGTTCATGAGGAATTCAAGCATTTTATTCACAATCTCTAGGGTTGGAGCCATTGAGGTTTGAACTTGCTGATGAATATCCTCCTTAATCTTCTCAGTCAACTTTTCAACCTTCTTATCTACTAACTTGCCAACCCTTTCATCAACTAGTTTTCCAAGAACTTCTTCAATATTAGATGGCAGAGTCTGTTGCCTTGAGCTTTCTGCAGACTCTTGAAATGTGCTCAGTGTTCTTGAATGATCTTCAGGGTGCATTACAACTAGTGCTAAAGGTTGAGAAGATTGTCTTTCTGATGAGCTCTGTTGGTGACAGGATTCAGCAGTATCTTCTAAACTATCAACAGTGACAATTTGACCATGTTCTTTAGCAACATGTTCATCTGTGATAGGCTTTGGAGTAGGTAGGGTTTTTTTTGAGATCTCCTATGCCCATCTAATAGGGTAGATAAAATCCACATTTCTACTGTTTATTGGAAGTCCCCAGAGGTCTTTATAGATCATATATCTAAAGTGTGAGAGATCACACTTCCCTCTGACCTTGGGAATATCCTTCTTTTCTTATTCAGACAGACCAGAGGAAGATGCCTCTCTAGTGCAGTGGATAATGTGAGACTTCCAGAATTTGGTAGCTCTATACTCATTGATCAACTCAATGGATTCAGTATTTAGAAGGAAATCCAGCAATGAGTAGTCAAAGGTTTCTTGATCAAGATCAAGCAATGCTGACTCAGCTTCAGGCATCACTCCCTTGAATCTTCTGTTCTTCAAGTCCTCGTCCTTATTAAGATCTAGCATTGGCAATCTTGAACAGATCCTGTAGGGCTTGATTCCAATCCTGGTTGCTTCATTATGCCTCAGCCAGGATTGAGGGACAAAATGCGCGGCTCTATCAGCTCTGATTTGACTGAATTCCCACTTCAGCATATCATAGTAGAGCTGATCCAGAAAGAAATTAGAAGCCTTCCCATAGACTCTGGGATGCTCAAAAGACACCCATTTAGTGTCCCTTGGCATGATCATGGGGACATGCTTAGAAGATCTTGCTCTTCTCTCAGGAATGATAGGAAGATTTTTCCTTTTGGGGTCAGTCTCCCAGACGGGTATGATATGTCTCTCAACTCCATCAGTAAGTGGTATGAAAGGAGGAGTTTTGACAAGGTTTGGGTAACGTTTTCTTGGGGGGGTGGGGGGGGGGGGGGTGGGAATTTGGTTAGAGGTAGGTGAGTAACTAATGGCCCTAAGTCATTGTGCATTTGAAAAGGCACATTCTTGATTAATTTACACTCAGGATGCGGTAGGTAAAGGGGTTCAACAGATGAGCTAACTTCTTCCTCATAATCAGGCAGAGGATACCATCTGTCTGGAATGTGTTCGGGTTCGGGTTGGTGAGAATGAAACAGAATTTTCCATTCCCTTTTTACCTTGGCCCTATCCTCAGATTTGTCATTATAAAGGACAGAAGTTAGGGTGAAGGGAAATAATGTTCTCAAAGGTTTGGGGAAGGGGCACCAGGGGAAATGCCTTCATCTGGTTGATTTAACCAGGGATCATCGACAGGGATAGTAGATTGAAATTGTGGAGTGGTTATTTGTGTTGGTTGGGGTGAAAGGGGTGTGGGAATGTATACATCATTTGGAGAGGAGACAGGCACATCGTCTATCCTAGTTTCTAAACTAGACACTAGGGCATCTACTGCTATTTGAACATGATCATTAGCAGAGATGATTACCTTAGGAATATTAGTTGATCTGGCTTTTCTTGCTGGTTGCCTTCTAGGTTTAGTTGGAATAAGCACAACGGCCTCAGCAGCAGTAACATAGGTCTTCTGCTTCTTTAGAATTGAACTGATATGAATACTGTCCTCATCAGCTTCCTCATATTCATTGTGAGAGAGGATAATTCTTCTTTGCTTCTTAGCAGCAGGGGCATCAGAAGTTTCTTTGATAATAATGTCACTTGCTGGTCTCTTGAAAGCGAGCTTCCTTGTAGCAGTGGTCTTTTGCCTAGTTACCCTTTTAACCCCTAGGAATTCAGCATTATTTTGTTCAACCATCTCTTCTTTAGCCTTCATCAACTGCTCAGTCTTAGCCATTGCAGTAGCAGCATAGGTACTGAGGTTCATGTTGGCTATATTCATCTTTCCAAAGTCTGCAGCAGACATTGGTTTATCAATCAAAATCCTAGCTTGCTCCTCAAGAGTCTTTGCAGCAAGAAACTCATGAATTCCTTGAGCCTTGAAAATCTTGAAGAGAAGATGGCAGAAAGTAAGTGCAGAGAGTCTTTTCTTATTCATCACATCGTCTTTGAATCTTCCGTACAGGATTCTTGGAAGATTGATTTTTGATTCTGCGAGAAGATGGCAAAGACAGAATTTGTGAAGAGAGGAGAGGTTGTCCTTGGATCCAACCTTGTGAAGAACCACTTTGTTGAGAAGATGATGAAGGATTCGAACGATGTCCTTCATTTCAATAGCCTTCCAAGTGTGAGTTTTGACTGTATCCTCCTTCATGAGACAGACTTCAATGGTCTCAGAGCCGCCCATGACTCAGTAAAGACTAAACCTTCCTGATCACAGAAGATTTCATCAACAATAGTCTTCTCCGAGATTGTAATCTTATTTCTTAGCATAGTTGAGAAGAAATCAGATCAGTCAGTTGGACGTTTCTCCAGAAATCCCTGATCATGTTGGGAAAGACATAGACTTTCTCCGCGAAGAGTCCTCCCCACCCAGCTGTATTGACATATTAGCTTATGTCTAGATTGTAGTCTTGCAGCACACCGAGGTTGAAATGATGCTCTATAGCCAAGTTGAACTTGTCCACGTTAAAGGTTGTAGAAGAAGCCATTTTTAGGTGATCAAAGAGCTTAGGGTTTGAAAGCAGGGAGATGTAAAGAGAGAGAGCTAGCTCGAGAGGTTATGGAAGCATATAGTTTTTCTCAGAGGGAAATGATTACTTTTAAAGGAATTTTGAATATCAAAGCAGAGAGAATAAAGGATAAATTTGTCTTGTGAAATAGTACTATTGGTTATCGAGGTAGCATGAAATAGGAGGCTTACTCCTCTGGGTAGTGCAACTTGAGCACTTGTTGTTTCTCCTTTGTGTAAAACCAGCTTTTTCAGTCATAAAGTTGTCATCGTACAGATCGTTTTGTAGTAACTTATTGTACGATTATCCTTTTTGCATTTCTTGATGGTACTATGTTTCTTTTACAACAAGGTGAAACATTAAAGCAAATAAAACAAATGTGATGAACAAATATTCTATGGAAATAAATATCAATCATTTGAAACAAATTCAAGAGATTCGGATTGCATTTAATTCATTCTAATATGAAGCTCGTCTAAAAAGAAACTCCGTTACTCACTTATATGAGAGACTAAGTCTGTTCAAAATTTTACTTTGCTGCCTGCGATGACGTGGCATATCCTTTTGTCTATCAAGTCTTTGGACTTACTATTCCTTAATGAGTTATAAAGATCTCCGTCTAGTGACATGGTGGTTAGAGCTCATCTACTAGATTACTTTATGTTTCAGTTCATTTAGTTGTACTAATTACTTCTGTCTGCTTACGTGGCAAGATGGACGCGCTTATTATCAAGTCTTTGGACTTGCAGTACCTAACAAGTTATTTAGGTATTCATCTAGCGAATATTTAGAGCTTCGTCTACTTAAGTAAGCCAGTCTAAAGAAGTAACTTTACCAATGTTTTTGATCAGCCCGTCTATAAGGGTGGACACGTATTTTTCAATGAAGACTTTATCCCAAGTTTATTTTACTTATATCAAAGTATTCCTGCATAACTGAAAGCATATGTTAGATCTCAACTAACGCTTTGCAAAGAAATTTTAATCCATTTGTTAGCATCAAAACTTAGAGATTATTAAATCCAAAACCAATTTGGTTCCAACAGAAGTAGCCACACCTCTCATTTAATGTGAGTCACATGTTTGTTAACCATAGTTAGCAAAGTAACCTCAGTTAAGTTAATTACTAACTATGGTGAATCATATATTAATTAAATAATCACAAAACCTATTAATCTAAAAGCTAACAAACCAAACAAGGCCTAAGATTTTACCAATAAAACCCATTTGAGGCCGCAGCCCCCTCCCCATTTCTTCTCTTCATCTTCTTCATTTTCTTCCTAAAAGTACACTAAACTCCATTATCATCTTAAAGAGCTCAAGTTCATGCTTTAGGAAAACTTTGCCAAGATCATCAACATCTCTTCATCTTATTCACACTCTTAAGCTTTTGTTCTTCATATTTCATAGTTTTTCATTTCTAGATCTAGAACTTTAAATAATTCTAGAAAATTGTAGAAAAATCATAAAAATGCGAAACCAATTTCTATGATCTAGTTATGATCCCTACTTTCATTATCCAAGAGCGTGTAATCAAAAACATTTTCCTTCCCTATGTTCTATAGATGGCCAAAACCCTCTCAAAAATGAGTTTGATGATTTTGTTCAATTTTTAAAGTCTAATACTTGATTAAAGCTCACTAGTACTTGTATGATTTAAATCCAAGAGCTTAAGTCCAACTAAATTTTCTAGCCTAACTTTTTCATGAAGGCCGAAACCCTTGGGAAAGAGAAATGGATGATTTTTGTTCAATCTTGAACTTATGACAATTTATCTTGTATACTTAATAATCTAGGATCATTTATCTAAAAGATTAAGTTGATTTGAAAATCCTAGCCAATTTCACTTTACATGGCCAAAACCTTAACCTATTTGGTTAGAGGATTTTGTTTCATATTTTTGAATTATAGCAATTTATCTATGTTAGCTAATACCTTAGGAACTAGCATCCAAAATATTAAAATGATAAAATGATCCTAGCCCTAATTTGAATTGAATGGCCAAACCAAGCTATTCTAGGATTAAGGGTGATTTTATTAATTAATTATAGTTTTGTTGTTTGGTTGAAGGGAAAAACTGTTAAACTGTGGTGTGATAACGAGGATCGTTGAAGTCGAAATTTCGGTGATAACCCAGGTGGGGGAAATAACCAATCTACCATCGGAATCGATAAGTATTATATTCTATAATAATTGTGTAGGGCGGCCTAAACCCTACTAGTAGTCGAGTAATCGACAAGACCAAAATCTCATTGGAAACCTTTTCTATAAAACCAATCGTGATTCGGGGATTGTAGGTTTATCGACATTAGGTTGATTTTAAGTATATGATGATGTCTGACTTCATGTTATTGAATTTAATGTGATACGCTGGTTGAGGTATTCCACCTGCATGTGATGTATTATTTTTGGTGTTTGAATATTTTCTGATATTGTGTTATGCATGATCTGCCTGGTTTTTAATATTGTGCATAGGGGATTTTAAGCAAAGATATATGTTGTTCGAGAGATAATTGTTGGTTTGGGTGTGAGGATAATGGTGACTTAGAGCTGCCAAACCACAATGAGTTATTTTAAAGAGGAAGTGTGACATAGAATGTGTTAAGGCTTTGATGGAAGGTTTAAGCAATAGGATGTTATTAATTTAGGTTGGTGAGATTCATGTGTTTACGTTGTTGTTCACAACCGTATATTTGCAATATACGAGGTCAAGAGTTCTCGCTAGACCGTTCCACCTTAGAAGTAGGTTGTGCAGCTATAGTGTCATTGAATTTCATTGGGCACCCCCGGGAGTGGAAGGGATGTGCACCGGGATCATCGTGCAGCTATAGTGTCATTGCTTTGCGTGACCATTCTCACCATGGAAGAGAATTGTGCACCGGGAATTTGTAACCTGTCGCTTGAACAAACTGACTGACATTCCCAATGAGGAATGCGTGAAGAAATTGATGGTGGGCTTGTCAGTATAAAAGTTTAGTTGTATGAGATTGGGGTAGAGGATGATACATTAAGTTGAGGATGATTTGTTAGTTATGTATGTTGATTATCTGGGGCATTTATTGTATGATATGCTATGACTCTTTTCCGCTTTTGATGATAGAAATGTTTCTTAACCCCTATATCTTTCTGTGTGTTGTATTTTATCTTTTATGGGATCGTACGAGAAGACCATGTGGTCGAGCTGGATGCTGAGGCGTTGAATGGAACTCAGTATGAACCGGAAGCCAGAGGACGAGATATGGTTTTCAGAAATGTAGTTTAGTGTCTAGGGCCAGTGAGTCTTATAAGACGTTTTGTTTTACGCTATTAATAGTTGTTTTAAGATGTCTGTTAGGGATCCTACTGACGGGATACCCTAGACAGTGTTTTAAATACTATGATGCATAAACCTATGGTATGTATGTTATATATACGGTGTGTTGCATTGATTTTTTCTTCACCTGTGTGTTTATAAGTTAAGTTTTAATTTTATGTGTTTCGGAATACACGTTTAACGTTAAGAGCATGATTTAATAATTAATTAATAAGATTTTAATTTAATGGTACAACAGGGTGCCTCAGGCCCTTTGCCATTGCCTCGCATTAGGCTAATCTGTTGTGACACCCTAAACTCGGTCATCACATGGTTACCCTTTCTGCGGAAAAGAACACATTAAAACGCTGGTTGCTTTCGGAAAAGAAAAACTTTTGTATCAAATTACCGAAAAAGGTACTTAAATTTTTTTTTGTTGAAAGAGGTTAAGAAAAGGTGATGAATACTCAGAACATGAATATAACCATCATACATATATACATGTATAACATTTCCCCATTGGGATCTTAAGTTTTTTTTTTGGATTACAAAACGGGCATTAAACAAACAGGCCCACTTCACTGAAAACATAAACTAAGAAAACAGATAAAACATCAAACTGGGAATGAGGAATCTGGGTACTGAACTCAAAAGAAGACTCTAAAAAGCCAGGGACAAACAGAACTACTCCAAAAAGCCGACGACGATCATCAAAGCCTCCTACAGTCTGAGTGGTCACAAACACTACCTCCAGATGAGATATCAGACTCCGGATCGATAACCTCACCACCATCGTCGATCGGAAAATCGTCCTCTCCAGGGTCCTGTGGATGGTACTCTGCCTCTAGGTCGTCCTCCCACCAGTCGCCTACCAACTCAAGAGGCTCCTCTTTCGGATCCTCTTCGGGATCCTCTTCAGGGTCCTCCTCGATAGGTTCCTCCGGCTCAACGTGTGGATGAAGAAGTCCAGCCATCTGTAGAGTATGAAGGTACAACCAAGGAGGTGGAAGTGCCACTGTCCGTGTCTCGATCGTGTGAGTACTTCGGATCGATTCTCCGTTGGCATTAGACTCTTTCGTCGTAATCGGTCCCCGATACGTAGCTGTCGTCGCATCATCGCTCACCGTCCAGTTCCTCACTAGCCCAGCCTCGTCGAACACCTCATTCCTCGAAATCGAGGGTGCTAGGGGAACGTTGGGTTCCATCTAAAGCACGTACATATACCGATACAAGAAAAGGAAAAGAACATATAGATATGCAAGAGTGAGATACCGTCAGAAGATATATCCCACAACAACCATATACATGATACATGCAACACATAATCAAGTCAACAATTAAATCATGCATAATCATAATATAACCGTGTTATATCAAGGGATCTCAAGCCCGCACAATCAATTTTTGAAAATATGCATGACACTTCAATATCAGGCTCTATCCTAATCTCATGAGATCTCAACACTGTATTTGCCTGGAGAAGAATTAGAGCTGGTCAATCTCTAGCCCACCGGGCAGTTGCCTCCATACCCTCATGTATTTAAGGTCTCAGGACGAGCAACGTCACATGTGCCTCTGAACCGGTCACATGGACAGACTCCCAGATACCACCTTGTATCTGATATATAAGAAAGACACGTCTGCCTGGGGAAATGCACATGGAAAATATTTTGTTTACAAGGTTTTCTTTGTGTTCATTCTTTTTTGCTGTCGAAGCTCAAAGCTAACGACTAATTCATCATTTCCCCATCACTTGAAAACTCAGAAACATAGGACAGACAGTCCGAATGCTCAATCACAACGCCCTAAACCGTGGCCGCAGTCCAAGGTTGTGGTCATAAATATCAGTTATACTTTTATTCACGTTTTAAACTTAACACGATAAGGACAATAGCCCATAACAATGAAATCAAAACGCACTGTCCTCGATTTTGAGAATTGGACTCTCAATCCATAACATCATGAATAGGACTCATAGTCCCGAATTAACACTGATCCAAGATCACCTGCGCATAACTGAATACTAGAGGCGACGTCTCGCGTTCTAGATTCTCTTTCTTAAGTACTTATTTTTTTTCGTTCAGTGAAAATCAAATTCAAAACCGAATCCTCGATAACCTATCCAGGCTATCGGAAAGTTTCTAAAACATTTAGGAAAAACCTTTTCTTTTAAAATCTTTTATAAAGCATCTTTGAAATACTTTTATCTTTGAAAATTAACCCCAATAGGACATTGCCAAATAGTTCATGAAAGTTTTCACTTGAAAACACATAGTTCGAAAAGGATTTTTTTATTGTATAACAATAGTTCACCAAACCATTTCAACATTTAAAACAGTTCTTTAAGTTAAGGGGCTTTTGGAAAAGAACAATAATCCTTTCATCTTCAAAGCTTATTCAGGTTTTTAATCCTTATAACAGTTGAGCACAGACACAAGTCTGGCTTAGCAAACTTTCAATCAACAGCAGTATATATTCTCAGTTCAATGTTAATATCACAGATATGCATTATAACATTTAGAGTAAGTATATTCAACATAAGATAATAGCATAACAGTTCAAGTACATCAGATCACCAAGTAAGTTCAATCAACATATAAATATCCAGTTAAACACCTACACACATGCATACAGTTATTGAATATCTTTAGGAAATCCCCTCTTGCCTCATGTGGAAGTTAAGAGTTTCGGATTCGAAGAGAAAAGCTCACGAACGTCCTCGCTCCGCTTGGCGATGGAAGTCTAAGGTTACAAAACATGAAATCATGAGTTAAAACTCAATCAAAGAACACTAACCACAAGGTATAGGTTCGGTTTAGACAATAATTTAGGATTAGGGTTTTTTCCGAAATTTATGCAACTCTTGGATTTATGATCCTTAAGTGCTAGAAGTTCTTAAACACCAACCATTTAAAAAAGTTGAATTAAAAATCCCACTAAGTACTTGACTTAGGGTTTTCGTCCTTCACTAATAAATAGGCTAGAAATTTCTAAACTTTCCAATCTCTTTAGGTTAGCATCCATACATAGTAAGGAGCTTGAAACCATGATCATTTTGGAAAATGTAAAAATCAAATGTCTTAGACCATGAACTCTTAGGTTCGGCCTTAACAAGTTTGTGAGGTTAGAGATCTTTAAACCATCCAATCTTTTGGACATAGCATCCTTTAACATGAAGGAGATTTAATCCATAATCATCTTGGAAAACAAAATAAAATAACACATCCTAGGTCAAATGTTACATTCGGTCATCATAGGAACATAAAGCAAGAAAATATTTTAAACTTTCCAATCACTTAGACATAGCATCTTATAACATAAGGAGCTTTTTAGTCCATGATCACTTTGGAAAACAAAACTCAACATCTTTGCCATAACCATTGAAGGTTTCGGCCTTTTCAAGAAATAGAGGTTATAAATCTTCAAACTTTCCAATCTCTTGGACTTAGCATCCTCCTATATCAAGGAGTCTTAATCCATTATCACTTTGGAGAAACATCAACTAAGCATCAATGTCTTAAACTACTTAAAGTTTAGGCCTTTACATGAAAATGTGTAAAATCTCTAAACTTTTCCAATCACTTAAACCTAACATCCTTTAGTACAAAGGAGCCCTTGGTCATGATCATCTTGGAATAGAACTCAAATACAAGTCCATACAAGCAAAGTTAAACAAAACCCACCAAAACCACCAAAACCAAAAAGCATGGTTTCGGCCTCATCAAGAAAATAGGGTTAGAAATTTTTGTTTTACACAAACTTTTAGTATGTTGTAGTAGGAGTAAAAATAAGAACATAGAAATTGGTTTCAACTCAAACGGAGTTTTCTACCATTTTTAAGAGATTTTAGAAGTTTGAAAGCTTAAAGGAAACTTAAAGCAAAACTATGAACATAAAGACAAGAACTTGAAAAATAAACAACATAGGATCATTACCCTCAACAATATGAAGAACTTTGATGAAGAACTTAAAGTAAAAAACTTGATAAAAATATGAACTTTAGAAGAGAGAAGAAGAAGAAGAAGAAGAAATGTAGTAAAGTGAAAATGTGAAAAATGGAGGAAAGTGATGAATGGTGGAAATGAAGAGTATTTATAGAGAATGAGAGGGAGGGTCACGGTTTTGAGAGGAAGAAGAAGAGAAGAAATAAGGTGGGTTGCTTGTAGGGAAAGAAATAAGGTAAGGTGTGGTAAGGTGGAGGTATGGTGTGGAGGTAAGGTTGGAGAGAGAATGTAAGAAAAAGGTGATTTGATGAAAAGGTGAAGTATGGCTTGTTGAAAAGGTTTCATAACTTTCACATCAAGTCACTTCATGTCACTTCATCCTCTTGATGCTCTGCTCCATTGCGTAACAGATGACTTCCCCGATCGTATTTCCCGACGATTTCACCCGGGAAATCCCTAAGATTTGGCCCCGAACAGGATTTGTCGAAAAACTCCAAACTCATACAAAACATCATAAAAACACTAACCGTCTCTTTAAAGAATTAAAATTTTGTCTCTAGTTCAGTAAACTTATACTGGCCGTGAGAACCCAGACCGGTTTTCGTCTGAATTTTCGACCGAAAATTTTACTGTGACTTCATACAGTAAAACTACACAAGAAAATAATTTTATTTAAAATAAAATCATCTTCTGGATTTTATCACACATAATTACATTAAAGCATGTATTTACTGATAAAGAAGCATACGAAAAACAGGGTGTTACATCTGTCATCGCTACGAGTTAGACCCTTTGTCATCTCTTCGAAGGAGGTATCTCAAACAATTATCTCTCTCCAAGAGAGATAGCCAATCACACGCATATTCCCATACAATCATTCCAAAATAACCTCAATATGTAACATCACATCAGATGCATCGCATCAATATTCATCAAGTTTATATTAAAACAACACAAACATCACGAATCATAAAAAGACATACTAATTATTAATAATAATTCATATCACCCAACATGTAAATATTCAATCTCATAATAATTAATCACCAACAAAACATCACTTTCATTTTAAGCACAAAACCACATATAATTACCCACTAATTTCATAACAAACCATTTAAAATTTATACCATGGAAGTTTGAGGAAAGGATGTTTACTTACTTCTCGTAGACTTCCAAGAAACTCTAAAAATTATCATTGACAAATGCTAGTTGTGACACCCTCTACCCCACACGTTAATATAAAACATTTACTTAAAAAAAATATAAAAACATACATTTTTTCATTAAAATAAAAACTGGATAGAAAGTACCACATTGTAACATCTCAACAATGTGGAAAAAGGATATAGTTTTGAAATAAACCTAAGGCATAACATAAAACAGAAAACATAACCCATCCTCGAGGTCACATACAGAGATGACATAACCATTCCGGAATAAAATCCACGGAATACAACTGAAACAACTAACCCAAAACAACTATAACTACTGATAAATCCTAACTAGAGTCGCGGCTCCTCAGAGTCACTCCTCCACTGGCTGCTCACCATCCTTTGCATAAAGAGATACATGCCAAAACAGAAACATAGAAAACGTGGAGTAAGAAAACATGTAAACACATCGGTAAGCAAGATGAACATACATCATATACATAGAATTTACCATCATATAGCATTTAGCATCAACATATAATTATATCAACATATTAAATCAATCAACGTATGCTATGTGGTGCAACACTACTACGCTACTCAATTATTCATGTGGATCCAAAGTATCTCAGGAAGGCAACTTCGGAGTTACATATCCACATTGGCCAAAAATCACCAACGCCAGCAGTTCACCAAACCATGGGCAAACCCCTTGGATAGCCGACACACCATACCTAGGATGCGCCACAACGGGGGTGCACGGTTCACCAAACCTTGGGTAAACCACCCGCGGACAGCCAGATCGTCGTACTCTAGGAGGACCTCCCCTATGTTTATCTTCCCCCACTAACAATTGCAATGCATGATGCATGGGCCTAACAACAAACAAGGGCAACCACCTCCCTTGCTTAGGCCAATAAGCACCCCAAGACTTATCATCAACATCAACATCAACATCATCAACACCCTGACCCTTAAGAGTCAAGGCCCTCTTGGCCAAAAAGTACCAAGGTTTCAACTTATCAACATCTCGACCAAAAAGTATCGAGGCCATTTTGGCCAAAAAGCACCAAAGCATATCAACGTGCGGTAACCCATTGGGCGCCGACTTAACCAACTTGTTATTCTTGTTTATCTTAATTAGTCTTTAATTAAGTTATCTAATGCTTCTTTATTCGATTGAGGTTTTTTCACATTATTTGGGACAATTGGGGTGAAACACCCCTTTTACAACCATTAATTTGTGTTCTAATCAATAAGGGGAGCACGGGCGTGCTCGCCCCAGCACGGTCGTGCTTCCACTTAAGTGGAGCATGATCGTACTCACTATCCTACACGGTTGTTCTTAGAGCGTGGCCCTCTTCTAGAATTCAAACTGGGAGCATGGGTGTTCTCCCCATTCAGCACGACCGTGCTCCTAGTGCTAGCCGTCTTTGTTCAGGCAGATTCAACTTGTGTTCTTGGAGCCAAACTCCCTAACACTCTCAAATCAGTTCCTAGGGTCCATGACTAATCCAGTTGGCATCAAACCTCACCTCCCACTAATAGTCCATGTCTTATGAAACCTTGGGGGAATAAAACCTTTAATTCTTATGTTAATAAAGAGCCTTATTAAATCAATTAGAGTCTTATTAACAAACCAACACCAACCAACCAACATTCAGCCAATCAAGTGCATAATAACAACAACATAGCAAACAATATTCATATCATAAATAGATTCAACCAATTATGCATCATTGGGCATACAACATAGTAATTATAGAACCATAAGCATACATGACAGACGTACCATTAACCAACTAACAATTATAGCAATTAACTATACATAAAAGGCAGACTTATAATCAAACATAGCAGTTAACAACACATAACGGGGCTATAGGAACCCCTCATCTAACGCTACCCCCATTGCCTAATGTTCATACTATCCTTCTCCCCATACCTGGTATGAAGAATCCGACAACCGAACGTCAAACAGTAGACCAAACGAAAACCAACGTGTTCCCTTAAGCAGCTCAGTCAGCTTCCAAGCCTTGGTCAAACAAGAATGTTAACCCATTAGTTCCCAAATCCAAAAGACAGAAAATGAACCAAGGAAGGGAGAATCCGTTACCTATACCGATTGGCACAGACGAACAAGGACTTCCCAAGGGTCTCCAAAACTCCAAAGATGCACTGAGTTTAGAGGAAACAAAAAGAACACTCTTAGCCGTAACAGGGTTTCTATTTGTGCCAAAATAGGGTTTATGAGAAAACCCTCGGTTATTGTTCTATATATAAAGGCATCAGGCCCAAGCACGGTCGTGATCCTTGTTGAGCACGGATGTGCTCAACTTAACGCCTACGAGGCGCGGTCTGCCTTTGAGAACGGTCGTGCTCTCTATTGAGCACGGGCGTGCTCAACTTAGCGTCAGCGAGACGCGCTTTCCCAACAATTACGGTCGTGCTCCATGTTGAGAACGAACAATCCTAAGAAAGGGATTTTAAGCCTAGAAATCTCACTTAGCCCTCAACAACAAAGCTAAGCTAAAACCTAAGGCTTAAGCAAACAAACAACATACATAAAAGCACTTAACGAATAACGAGATGATACAATTCCACCCCCTTATAAAAATTTCGTCCACAAAATTTTTGCTCACCTTGGTTGAAAAGGCGTGGATACGATTCCATCATCTTGATTTCCAACTCCCATGTAGCACTTTCCCCAGTAGCCCCTCTCCAAACGACTTTGACCAGAGGAATCTCCTTGCCTCTTAGTTGTTTCACCCTCCTATCCTCGACTCGAAGGGGTAATACCTCAAAAGCCAAGTTCTCTTTTAACTGTACAGTATCAGGTACTATCACGTGGCTAGGATCATGAATGTACTTTCTGAGTTGAGACACATGAAAGACACTATGAAGGTTGGACAAGAACGGTGTTAAGGCTATTTGATAGGTGACTTCGCCGACTCTTTTTAGAATTTGGTAAGGACCGGTGAATCTAGTAAGTTTCCTTGCTTTCAATACTCTACCAACCCCAGTTGTTGGGGTAACTATCAAGAACACATGGTCACCTTCCTGGAATTTGAGTGCCTTCCTCCTTTTGTCATGGTAGCTTTTTTTCCTACTATGTGCCACTTTCATCTTTTCCTGAATCATCCTCACTTTTTCAGTGGTTTCTTGCACTAACTTAGGTCCTAGCACTACTCTATCACCAGGTTCACTCCAACACAATGGTGTCCTACATCTCCTTCCATAAAGAGCTTCATAAGTTGCCATCCCAATACTGGAATGGAAGCTATTGTTGTAGGTGAAATCTATCAGGTGTAAAAACTTGTCCCAACTACCAGATTGTTCTGGCACACATGCTCTAAGCAAGTCTTCTGAGGACTGGATGGTCCGCTCAGATTGACCATCAATCTGTGGATGATAAGTTGAACTAAGCCTAAGCTTTGTCCCTAAGACCTCATGCAAACTATTCCAAAACCTAGAGGTAAACCTTGGGTCTCTATCGGATAATATGCTAGAGGGTACACCATGTAACCTAACTATCTCTTTGATGTACAGTCTGGTCAACTTTTCTAAGGAATACTCCATGTTCATAGGGTTGAAATGGGCGGTTTTAGTCAATCTATCTACGACAACTCAGGTCGACTCAAAACCAGCTGGAGTCCTAGGGAGTCCAGACACAAAATCCATGGAGATACTATCCCACTTCCATTCTGGGATACTTAACGGCTGCAACTTACCTGACAGCTTTTGGTGTTCTATCTTAGCCTTTTGGCACACTAAGCACGCATGAGACACCCCGTTGTGCCTCGGTGTTTTATTAGATTAATGACTTCTTTATTAATTCCTTAATCGTACGCTTAATGTGAAAAGACGTAAAACTAAAAAAATTAAGTTAACGAGCATACAAACTTCAATTACTTCAAAATTCATACCATAATTATATTTCCAATACAGCCATATGTCTTAAACATATTACAAAACATTGTTGAGGGTATCCTCTCAGTAGGATCCCTCACAGGCATAAACTTAAATAAAACTCTTACTTAGCGGAAACATATAAAAATACTTCCTAGACACACTGGCCATACTATCTATACTCTATTCACCATGGGTCATAGCTCGACCTCCCGCCTCTGGTTCGTAAGGAGTTCCATCCAACTCCTCAGCAACCTCCGTTTCATACAGAGTTTCGTCCAGCTCCTCAGCAACATAATTGCCCATCGGGTCTTCTAACGTAAATAACGTAAACACACAAAAATACAAAAATATAAGGGATAAAAAGCAATTCTATCATAAAAAAGCGGAACATAGTCATCGTATATAATATATCAAAAGTCACAGACAAACATCACACTAAATCAACCATCATCCATAATTCAATATATATCATCCTCTACTCTTAAGTCATGCAATCTAACACTTTATGCTAACGTTGTAACAGCCTAATTTTTAATTACGTTGTTTAACCGGTTAAAATATAAATAATTATATTTTAATCTAAGAGTTAGAAAGTGATTTTAAGTAAAATAAAATCATATTCATAATCTCTCTTATGGTAGAAGGTTACGGAGAAATTTTGGGTTTAAAACTCAAACGGAAACCGGTCTGCGTTTTTTAACTGACATTATAATTTCATACTGACAGAAAACCCTAATTTGGCCCGAAAACTGAAATTTGTAAATTTTTTATATTTTGTCCGTGAGGAAGTCTACTTTCCAAATTTCTGATCAGAAATAAAATATTATGTTTATTCAGACGAATTTTGGTAAAAGTTCGAGATTTAAAAAAAATTTGATGTTTTCACCGATGATGAAGATTTTAATGATCAGAAAACCTAATTTTGACTCGTGAACGAAATGGTTTATATTTAAATCATATTTCCAATGAGTTTGGTTAGTTTGAAGTCTTTTTCATTCTTAGATCTAGAACTTTAAATAATTGTAGAAAATTGTAGAAAAATCATAAAAATGTGAAACCAATTGCTGTGATCTTGTTATGTCTTCTACTATCATCATCTAAGAGCTTGTGAGTAAAATCATTTTCCTTCCTATTTTTATTTACAAGGCCGAATCTAGTCATAAGTGGGCTAGATGAGTTTTCTTCAAAGTTTTGCATAAATGATGATGGTTCTAGGCTATCTAAGGCTTCTAGGTTTTAAATCTAAGAGTATGTAAAGAAAAAGAAACTTCTAACCCTATTTTTATGTCTTGGCCGAATCCTATACTAAAGGGGTTAGATGAGTTTTATTCAACTTTAACTTGGATGATGACTTGAAATAAGCTACTTGAAATCCCTAGAGTGATAATCCAAGAGCTTGTAATCAAAAACAATTTCTAGCCTATTTTACTATACATGATCGAAACCCTAACCCTAAAGGTTAGAGGATTTTGTTTCAAATTTTAGTCTTGTAATAAGTAATCTATGTTAGTTAAGACTCTAGTAACTAGGATCCAAAAGATGGCATTAAGAAGATAACCATAAACCTATTTTCTTAGTCTTGGCCGAACCTAGACCTAAAGTGTCATAGATGGTTTTTGTTTGATTGATTATAGTTATGTTGTTTGGTTCAAGGTGAAACTATTAAGCTGTGGTGTGATAGCAAGGAACGTCGAGTTCGGGATTTCGGTGCTAGCTCAGGTGGGGGAAGAATCAACCTATCGTCGGAATCGATAAGTAGTATATTTTATAATAATTGTGAAGGGCGACCTAAACCCTACTAGTAGTCGAGTAATCGGCAAGACCAAAATCACATTGGAAACCGTTTCTATAAAACTAATGGTGATTATGGGATTGTAGGTTTATCGACGTTAGGATGATGTTATCTTATCTGAGGTTGATTGAATTTATTATTATTGTGGAATTGCTTATGTGATATTTTGTGGTATTTGATTATTTATGATATTGTGTTATGCATGATCTGCCTGGTTTTAATATTGTGTTTAGCGGATTTTAAACAAAGATATATATTGTTCGGGAGATAATTGTTTGGGTGTGAGGATAATGGTTACTTAGAGGTGCCTAACCTAAATGAGTTATTTTAAAGAGGAAGGGTGACATAGAATATGTGTTAAGGCTTTGATGGAAGGTTAAGGCACTAGGATGTTATTAATATGGGTTAGTGATATTCATGTGTTTACGTTGTTGTTCACAACCGTATATTTGGAATATACGAGGTCAAGAGTTCTCGTTAGACTGTTCCACCTTAGAATTTAAGTTGTGCAACTATAGTATCATTGCTATGCATGAGCACCCTTGATAGAGATGAGAGAGAACCAGGGTGTGCACCAATGGTACTATGCTGCTTTAGTATCATTGCTTTGCATGAGCATTCTCACCATGGATGAGAATGTGCACCGATGCTGGGAACGCGTCACCTGGACAACTGACTGACATTCCTACCGAGGAATGTGTGACAGGATTAGTGGTGGCCACATCAGTATAAAAGTGTAGTTGTGAGAGATTGGGGTAGAGAATGGTACATTAATTTGAGGATGATTTGTTAGTTATGTATGTTGATTGACTGTGACATTAATTGTATGATATGCTATGACTCTTTTCCGCTTTTGATGATAGAAATGTTTCTTATCCCCTATATCTTTCTGTGTGTTGTATTTTATTCTAATGTAATCGTACAAGAAGACCCGATGGAGGAACCAGTTGCTAAGGAGTTAGATGGAACTCCGTATGAACCAGAGGCGGGAAGACGAGCTGTGGATTCCAGCAATGTAGTTTAGCGTCTAGGGCCAGTGAGTCTTATAAGATGTTTTATTTTCCGCTGATTATAAGCAGTTTGTATAACTAAATACCTGTGCGGGGTCCTACTTATAGGATACCCTAAACAATGTTTTGGTAATGTAATGAACAAACATGTGTGTATTTATATATTATAACTTTGGTGTGTTTTAATTTGCAGAAGTTATATGGTTAGTAAATAAGTTTTTAATTTTTACCTATTTTCAATGATAAGCACGTGATTAAGTAAATAAATAATAAGGTTTTAATCTAATAATACAATGGGGCACAACGGGGTGTCTCAGACGTGGCCACTACCAATTCCTTCACACAATCCTCGTTGGGAATGTTAGTCTGTTGTTCAAGCGACAGGTTCCAAATTCCCGGTGCACATTTTCTTCCACGGTGAGAATGCTCACACAAAGCTATGACACTATAGCTGCACGATTATCCCGGTGCACACCCTATCCACCCCTGAGGGTGCTCATGAAATTCAATGACACTATAGCTGCACAACCTATATCTAAGGTGGAACGGTCTAGCGAGAACTCCTGACCTTGTGTATTCCAAATACACGGTTGTGAACAACAATGCTAACATATGAGTCTCACCACCCCACATTAGCAACAACCTAGTGCCTTAACCTTCCATCAAAACCTCAACACATGTTCTATGTCACCATTATCCTCACACCCAAACCAACAATTATCTCTCGAACAACATATATCTTTGCTTAAAATCCACTATGCACAATATTAAAAACCAGGCAGATCATGCATAACACATTATCAACAACTTATTCCAATATCACCCAAAATAACATAATATCAATTCAATAATGATAATAAAATCAAATCAACTATAACCAATATAAAATCATCCTAACGTCGATAAACCTACAATCCCTGAATCCCCATTGGTTTTACAGAAAAGGTTTCCAATATGATTTTGGTCTTGTCGATTACTCGACTACTAGTAGGGTTTAGGTTGCCTTACACAATTATTATAGAATATACTACTTATTGATTCTTTCCCCCACCTGAGTTATCACCAGAATCCATAATTCGATCGTTATCACACCACACGTTACCAATTCCTCCTTCAACCAAACAACACAATAACAAATTAATCAACACAATCACCCTTAATCCTAGAATAGCTAGGTTCGACCACTTAATTCAAAATAAGGTTAGGGTTCTTTTCTCATTCCAAACTTTTGGAGTCTAGTTCCTATAGTAATAACTGGCATAGATTAATTGTTACCATTCAAAAATATGAAATAAAATCCTCTAACCACTTGGTTAGGGTTTCGGCCTCATGAGTGAAAATAGGCTAGGAAATTCTTTTGATTTCAAACTCTTCAATTTAAGATCACAAGGAATATTAGAATAAAAAACAAGCATCATTAATTACAAATTAAACAAAAACATCATACCTACATTCAAAGAGGGTTTCGGCCCTAACTAGGAAAATAGGGTTAGGAAATTATTTTGATTTCAAGCTTCTAGATATAACAACTATAGGTTTTGAGGAGTTAAGATCAAGTGTCATACTTTAAAGATTGAACAAAATCTCATTTGCCCAACAACACCTAGATTCGATCTCACTAATAAAAATAGGAAGGAAAATGATTTTACTTACATGCTCCTAGATGAGGATAATAGAAGACATATAAGGATCAAAAAAATTGGTTTCACATTAAAATGATTTTTCTACAATTTTCTAGAAATATTTGAAATTCTAGATCTAAGAATGAAAAACTCATAAAAACTTGATGATCATGACTTGGAAACAAGGAAATCAATGAAGAACATGATGTTTTTGATCAAGAAGAGTAAGGTATACCTCTTAGATGTTGGAAAATTGAAAAGAATGGATCAAGTCCTTCACAAATTTGCCTAAAGTGTTCTTGAGAAAAATGAGAGAAAATTAAGAAATGAGTGATTTGGGGGGGGGGGGGGGGGAGGGTTATAGGGTAGTTCTTAGGCCTTGTTTGGTTCTTAGCAATTGAATTAATGGGTTT
This sequence comes from Sophora flavescens, assembly GCA_030762895.1. Taxonomy (NCBI): domain Eukaryota; kingdom Viridiplantae; phylum Streptophyta; class Magnoliopsida; order Fabales; family Fabaceae; genus Sophora; species Sophora flavescens. Next base: position 238,028,965 of record CM061063.1, read on the forward strand.
TGTGAATATTAAATAATATAATAGTTAACTATGGTTAATAATTAACTTAACTGGGGTTACTGGCGGCGGCTCCATTTTGTGGCGAGGGGGGTTTATAGGGTAGTTCTTAGGCCTTGTTTGGTTCTTAGCAATTGAATTAATGGGTTTTGTGAATATTAAATAATATAATAGTTAACTATGGTTAATAATTAACTTAACTGGGGTTACTTTGCTAACTATGGTTAAAATCATGTGGCCAAGAATTGATGAAGGGTGTGACTGATTTTGGTCCACAAGAATTAACCTTGGTTCCTTAACCATGGTTAAAATTTAACTCAACGTCGGTTAGGTTAAGCTTAGGGGTATTTTGGTCATTTCACTTGAAAACTCATGATCACTAGCATTTAATGCTTGTCCCCTTGTTCCCTTGACTACATTAATTGCTTCTACTATCTCATCTCCTCCGGTGTCCGGTTCTATCTCTGCAGTTCCGTTTCCGATTCCATCGGTTCCACGATTAAGGTTTTACGCCTGCTTAAAAACAAAATATTTCGTTTTCGATTGAAAATTTTCAAAATAACCCAACTCGTTGGAAATATGATTTAAACATAAATAATTTCTTTCACGAGTCAAAATTAGGTTTTCTGATCATTAAAATCTTACTGCCAGTGAAAACACCGACCGTTTTTCGTCCGAACTTTTACCGAAATTCGTCCGAATAAACTTAATATTTTATTTCTGATCAGAAATTTGGAAAGTAGAATTCATCAAGGACAAAATATAAAAAATCTACAAAATTTTCCGTTTCGGGTCAAATTAGGGTTTTTCTCCCGGTATAAAGTTATGTTGTTAGTAAAAACACAAATCGGGTTCCGTCTTAATTTTCAACCAAAATTTTCACCGTAACCTTCTACCATAAGAGAGACTATGAATATGATTTTATTTTATTCAAAATCACTTTCTAACTCTCAGATTAAAATATAATTAATTTTATTTTAACCGGTTAAACATCGTAATTAAAAATCAGGCTGTTACAACGCATACACAAACTCAGCCACATCTTTCTTCATCCTAGGCCACCAAAACATACGCTTAAGATCCTGATATATCTTAGTGGCACCTGGGTGCACACTCGGTCCACTCTTATGTCCTTCTTCAATGATCAACTTTCTAAGCTCTAGGACGTCTGGTATACAGACTCTATCTTTGAACCTCAAAACTCCATCACTTCCTTCCTTAAAACTAAGGTTTCTACCCTGAGCAAGCAACTCTCTCTGGTCTAAGAGAAACTGGTCTAACTTCTAACCCTCTCTAACTTGATCCATCAAACTATTGGTAACCTTCAAGGTTCCAAGCCTAATGCTCTTAGGGGTAACTTCCCAAGCTAAACTCGGGTCTCTAAACTCCTCAATCAGATCCATATCCCTAACCATCAAAGATGAGACGTGCAAGGTTTTCCTACTCAAAGCATCTGGCACCACATTGGCCTTTCCTGGGTGGTAGGTTAGATCAAACTCATAGTCCTTTAAAAACTCCATCCACCTACGCTGCCTCATATTCAACTCCTTCTGATCAAAGAGATACTTCAAACTCTTATGATCACTAAAGACCTCAAACTTTGCTCCATAAAGGTAATGCCTCCAAATCTTTAAGGCAAACACCACAGCTCCTAACGCTAGGTCATGGGTAGAGTAGTTCTTCTCACTGGTTTTTAACTGCCTAGAAGCATAAGCTACTACCTTACCATTCTGCATCAACACACCACCTAAACCCTTCTTAGAAGCATCACAGTAAACTACGAAAGGTTCACTAGGATCTGGAAAAACTAACACTGGTGCTGATGTCAACCTATCCTTTAAGGTTTGGAAACTCTCTTCACACTTAGAGTCACACACAAACAACTGTCCCTTCTTGGTGAGACGGATTAAGGGTAAGGCTAATTTAGAGTCTTCTGTGTACTCTTGTTTGAATTATCTATACTTATTATAGATAATGATGCGTAGTAATAAGAACCTTTAGTTCTTCCTGCTTGGTTATCTGTATTAAAGATTGCCTTTGGACAAGTGCATGAACCAATGGCAGGAAGAGGTAGGAACGACCAAGCTATCGTTGATGCTTTAGCACTGCTTGCCAATGCTATATGATAGAACTAGAATAACAACAATGAAGGACCAGTTGAGTTTCAGAGTCTGGATAAGTTCCAGTGGAACAACCCGCCCTTGTTCAAGGGAGCTTATGACCCTGAAGGTTCTCTCTTGTGGATGCGGGAGATTGAGAATATCTTCTGGGCTATAGGATGCAATGACATTTAGAAAGTTATCTTTGGGACTTTCATGTTGATAGAGGAAGCTGAGTAGTGGTGGGAGAATTATTGCTGACGTATGGAAGCTGAGGGTACAGTGGTTACTTGGAATGTCTTCGAGGACAGGTTCTTGGAGAAGTACTTTCCAGCTGACATTCGCGACAAGAAGGTGGAGTTCTTGGCTCTGAAGCAAGGGAGCATGTCCGTGGGAGAGTATGCCGCAAATTTTGAGGAGCTTGCTCATTATTACACACTGTATCATTATGTAACCGACGACCGCTCCAAGTGCGTGAAGTTCGAGGATGGTCTGCGTCCAGAAATCAAACAATCCATCAGTTATCAGGAGATCCGAGTCTTTATGTCATGATGAACAAGTACAGGATCTTCGAGGATGCCTACAAATCCATAGTTTCAAGCTGCAAGAGTTCAGATGTTCAAGACAATAGGAAGAATGATCAGAAGGAGAGGGAAGGCGGCGTCTAGCTCCAGTAAGTCGGGACTTCGAGCAGAGTGGCAAGGAGCCACAATTTTTAGCAGGCAAGCCCGGGGACTGGGATTCTTCTATTTCTAGGCCTATCAAATATGGCAAGTGTGGGAATGATCACTATACCAGGAAGTGCAAGGAGATAGACGTCATATGCTTCAAGTATGGCAAGTCTGGCCACATCAGCCGGGAATGTGGAGGAGCAAAGTCAGAACCAAAAGTGCAAGCAAGAATCAGAAACCCCAAGTCAATTAACTAAGGACCACTAGGAGAGTCTTTACCCATAGTGGTGCTGGAGCCTCCGAGTCCGAGGACTTGACCAAAGGTATATGCCTAATTGGTGGAAGCATGCCCACACCTTTTCAATCAAGGTGATAGAAATTTTGAGGACGAAATTTTTATAAGGGGGGTGGAATTGTAACACCCTATTTTTTGTGTTAAGCCTTTAAATGTGTATGCTATAAATGTTAAGTTTGACCTTATGAGTGTTATGAGGGGCTAAGTGGGACTTTCGAAGCAGAAAAATCCCTTTCTGGTACATAAGCACAGCCGAGCTAATGTATCAGGACACCCGTGCTTAAGGCACGTGTCTTGTGGCTGTCTGAGCCACAAGCATGGTCGTACTCCAGGGGAGCACGGTCGTGTCGGAAAACATGCTCGTTGACGTAGAAATTGTCTTCCCGTGCTTAAGTGAGAATGACCCCGTGCTCATGTTAAGCACGGTCGTGCTTAGGGGGAGCACGACCGTGCTTGAGTCTGAAGTTATAAATAGAGAGCAATCTGCGAGGGTTTCGAGTGAAAACCCCCTTTTTGGCACATTGGGCAATTCTAGTGTGATAGAAACCTCTTCCCTTTCCCTTCCCTTGAACCCTTTGAAGTTCTTGGTGTTCTTGAGTCCGTTTGGGAGAGACGTCACGCGCGTTAGTGCCATCTAAGGTAATGTTATAATCCCTCTTTAATCTCATTTTCCCTTTTTCTTAAATTGGAGATTAAGTGGTTAATCCTCTTGTGTTTGGCCAAGACTTGAAGAGTTCATTGATCCACTTGAGGGAACGAGATTAGTTTGATTGCGTGGTCATAAGTTGGGGTCTTCATACCAGGTATGGGGAGAAGGGATAGTATGAACATGTAGGCATTGAAGGTAGCATAAGATGAAGGGTTAAACCATGACCCTATCGTATGTTATTTGCCTATTTGAAGTTGTTGCTATATGTATGATATGATTTCAATGTTATTGGCATGCTTTGATTATCACACTGTTTGTGATTAATTTATGATGATGACGCTGTTATGTATTGATGATGATATTGACATGGATGTTGATTTGACTATTAGGTTGATGTTGTGAGGTGTTGAACGCTGATGTTAATAAGACGTTAATAATGATGTTTGAGAATTAAGGGATGTTTTCCCAATTTCTTACAAGACTTGAACGATAGTAAAGAGAGGCAAGGTTAATGCTCAAAGTCTTAGTTAAGACCCTAGGACTGATTCTTGAGTGTTTAGGGACATTAATAATGAAGCTGGAATTAATTGATTATTTCCCCTTGTTATAAGACATGAAGATAATTGAGAATAATGAAACCGATGTTGATGGTTAGCCAATTAGGATTGGTCTTTGAATGCCCTAGGAAACTTAACAAGGGTTCTTCAACCCTTCTGCCCAGAAACAGTATGGCCACGCTCCAGTGAGCACGACCGTGCTCAATAGTCAGCACGCCCGTGCTCCCCTAGACAGAACAAAATGCAGAAACATGAAACAGGGGTGTTTCTCCCCAAATGTCTTCAATGATGTAATAAGACACCAAACAAAGTAAAGGCAAGCTAGATAACTCAATGAAGACTCAATTAAGATAAATAAATAGCAAGCGATAAGATGTTGAACCTTGGTAGCCGAGTGTCCAAGGGGGCCTTGATGCTTATTAGTCAAGGTGTTGAGCTCTGGTTCTTATTGGCTAGAGTGTTAAATGATGTTGTACCTTGGTAAGCTAGTGGCCAAGGGGGCCTCGATGCCAAGTGGTCGTGGTGTTGAGCTCTGGTGCTTAATGGCTAGAGTGTTAAATGAAAGATTAAAGATTAAAAGATAATGTTGAACCTTGGTAGCTTAGTGGCCAAGGGGACCTCGATGCCAAGTGGTTGAGGTGTTAATGGTGATAAAACTTGGGTAGCCTAGTGGCCCAACCGGAGGTGGTGATTGTTTGATTGTGTGTTGTGTTGCTCATGCATCCACGAATCAGAGATGTTAGTGGGGGATGTTCAACATAGGGGAGGTCGTCTGATAGTAAGGCGATCTGGCCATCCGTGGTGATTCATGCGAGAGTTAGGTGAATCTGGCCCCCCGCGGTGGCTCATCCTAGAGTACGGTGCATCAACTATCCAAGGGGTTCACCCAGGGTTTGGTGGACCATCGGCATTGGTGCTTAATGGCCAATGTGGATATGTAACTCTGAAGTTGACATTCTGAGATAGATTGGATCCAAGTGCATAATGGAGTAGTGGAGTAGAGTTTCACCGCATAGCATATATTGATTGAACTGTTATTGATGATGTATATGTGTTATGCATGATGATTTGTGATAACATGTTCTGTTTGTATGATGTATGCTTATCTTGCTAACTGCTTCCTTGCCATTATGTTTATATATATGTTTCTTACTCCTCGTCTTTGTTGTTTGCTTTGCATGTATCTTTTTGGTTATGAAGTGGACGGTGAGCAGCTTGCTGAGGAGTGACTCTAATGAGCCGCTACTCGTAGTCTAGGATTTCTTTAGTTTATGTTGTTATCCGATGTGTTTCCTGATTTTGGTTATGCCAGCTCTGTAATGTGACATCGGGGTTGGGTTTCGATATGTTTGTTATGCGTTTCTTTTTAAAACTTGTTTTATTTTGTGTTTGAGAAGTCTGTTACAATGTGGTATCTTCTACCCGTTGGCTTTATAATCATGATATAATATACATGTGTTCTCTTTCTTTATCTTTTTATCGCTCTTATGTGTTATGAATACGTGCGGGGTAGACGGTGTCACAGAGGTTTGAAGAATCTTTGGTTGGAGTGTGATTCACAATTGTTGGTTTCGGCTTTCTCTTCTTTTGAGCTGGTCCCTTGGAGCATTACGACGAGATGGAGAAACTGTATTTTCCTTACTAAGAGTATGAATATTTCAGTTAGTCATATTTATAGAGAAGGAAACTCTTGTTGTAACACCCCCATTGGACATTACCTCGTGAACACGTGCGGAAATAAATTAAAAAGAATTTGCTGGTTGCTTTCAGAAATTTATTTACTTTAGGTCAGAAAACTTAGGTATAAAAATAAATTTTCTTCTTAATACTTCGGAAAATGTGATGCGCACATCAAATAATAAAACTACGTCATACTTGTCAACCCACATACATTGATTTTATTTCCAAACAAAACCTTCCACACCGTACAAACTTTTCTTAAAAGTACTTCATTATTCCCAACTGAAAATTCAAACCACATAAATATTCTCAAGACTACGTTTACCGACTTTCTAAAAAACACACAACCTAAGAAAATCCTAAGCTGGTCACTCTATAATACATCTACTAGAAAGGCCTTCAAGGTCCTTATTACTATCATCGACCTCTTCAAGGATCGGGACTTAACTCCTCGAGCGATCCGGAACTCCTCTGCACCCTCTGCTCTTATGTACCAAAGTACAAAACCAAAACTATAAAACCAGATATATAGCAAGGGTGAGATACCAATATATGAGTTTATCATGATAACCACACGCGCGACACACAAAACATCATATATATACTCACAACATATAAAATTCTCAACATAAACACAACAGTTTATCAAAGGGCTTCATACCCAACAGTCAATCGTCATTTATAAAAATGCATGACACTTCAATATACAATGTCTAAATTTTATACCTAATCTCTGGAGATCCCAACTTCGTTTTAAAAGGCACAGTGTTCAACGTTCCATGGCACATTGTCCAACACAAGGCACAATGATCAACATACATGGGTTTCATTGTCCATCACGGCACAATGTACAACGTTACATGACACCTTGTCCATCAAGGTACCACGTTAAAACAACATAAGGCACATCTTCCAAATAATGCATGTAAAACGTTTTATTCTCGTCATTTTTCTTTTTGTTCATTCTTCCCTTGTCGAAGCTCAAAGGCTCATGACCATTCATAATTTCAACGTTAAGATTCATCGTCAACGCAGGACATGAAGTCCAAGTGTCCAATCACAAGCCTTAGACCGATGCCTCGGTCTTAGGTTCGTGGTTATATAAAACAACATTCACCTTTAACAACGTTCACCACAACGTATATAGGAATAAAATCCATAACAACGTAACACGGATCAATGATCTACGTGTTTACACCATAGAACATTAGAAACCCGACGTCTCGGCCACTAGGTTCGCGTTTCATCGTTAACAACATTTTTCGTTCAGTGAAATACAAATACAAAACAAAACGTCCACAACTTATCCAAGTTGTTGGAAATGATTTCGCTAAGTAAAGCTCTTTTACAAAAAATCTTTTCCATTTGAAATTCATTTATAAAACGTTAAATTATAGAGAAATTCATTTTTCTCCAATGCTTTTCCTCTTATAAATCTTTTTCTGAAAACTTTGAAAAAGAACCCATTCATGACCCATTTTGGTCCAAAGAAAATGAAACTTTTTTTAAAATGTTGCCGCAAAACTATTTTCTTAATTTCTCGTCGTTTAGAATTAAAAACATTTTTAAGTCAAAAATTGACTTTTTCTTTTAAAATAATTTTCTCAACATGGAAATTAATTTATTTTTTAAAAATACCTTTTATTTTATTTCAGAATTTGTTTTGTAAAAATTAATGTCACTAAAATTTTTCACAGTTACGTCCTCTCTACTGCTCATAAATCACTTTTACACCGTAAAATCATTAAAATAATATTATTTTCAACTTTTCTTCAAATTCCACAAAATTAACTTAAATAACATCTTCAACATTTTCAACTTTTTCAACATTTTTCCAAGCTTTTATCCTTAATCTGAATTTTAGCACTAACCACTGTCAGGCTTTTCAGTCGAACAACCAATCAACAGTAAAATCATACATCACAGTTATAACAGATATCACAGTTATAACATGCATCCAAAATCAACATACAACATATATACCACATATAAACATACATCACAGAGAATAATAACTTAGATAAAAACACCACGTAAATTAAAATTAACAACCACAATAAAATCACCAATAAGCATACAGACACACAGATAGCACGTGGCTATCAAGAACCCCTTGGGTAAACTCTCATTACCTCTTGAAGATTTCAAGTCTCGTTCTAGAAGTGTTTTCTGATTCGTTTCCGGTTTCCTCCGCGTAACACAGAATAATCAAACATCGTTTGATCCTTCACAACAAATCACAACCAAAAATTAACACAATTAAATAAAACTCATCTAGTTCATGTGAACTAGGTTTTGGCCTTCACTAGTTAATTAGGCTAGGGATGTTAAAATTTTATAAACTCTTGGATTAATGATCCTTAAGCATGATAAAGACATAATCAATGATTATAAACCAAGAACATTGAACAAAACTCATCTAACTCAATGAGCTAGGGTTTCGGCCTCGACAACAAATTTGAGTTAGGAATTTCACTTGGTTTCCATCTCTTGGATTCACCAAACATGGATTGTATAAGGTTGAAATCAAGTGTCACAAGACAAAAATTGAATCAAAATCCAACCAACCAACTAAGTTAGGGTTTCGGTCCTCTTAAGGAAAATAGGTTAGGATTTGATTTGGTTTTCTCAATCACTTGGATTCAATACCCATAATGATTTAAGAGATGAAATCATGCATCATTTAACAAAAGTTGAATCAAAACCCATTTACACCCAAAAGTGAGGGTTTCGGCCATACATGAAAGAATAGGGAGGAAATTTATTTTGAGTTCATGCTTCTGGGTGATGCATATAGGCATCAAGATGAGTTCATAGAAATTGGTTTCAAGTCAAATGGATTTTTCTACAATTTCTTATGAATTTTTGAAGAAAGCATCATGAACTTTGAACATGATGATTCATGGCATAAACTCATGAAGTATGTGAAGAGAAAGACTTGATTGATCATAAAGAGAAGAAATCTACTCTTGATGCTTGAAGAAATGTTGAGATTTGATGATGTTCTTCACAAAGGAAGCTTAAGTGTTCATGAACTTTTGAGAGAAAATGATGAACTTTGAAGATGAAAATGATACAAAGTGAAGAAAATTTACCTAAGTACGGTGTTAATGATGGTGGAGCCGTGGGGTGTGGGGGGTAATTTGGTCAAATCCACCAATGGCACACTTGTTAATTCCATGTAAAACCAAGGGTAAAATGGTCTTTTCCATGCTAAAATATCTAATGGGATTTATGTGTCATTATGGCCATTATGACTCGGATAGGATCATCATAAATACTTGTCACATCAGTCACATCAATCATCTCAGCTCCATATATGGCTCCGTTGTCTCCCCGACTCAGATTTTCCTCAAGACATTAGGAAGTTTTTGCCCGCAGCAAATATAATATTATATTTTTAAGCAAAAATTTTCAAAACTTCCAATATTTTAGAAAATACGATATAAACACTAACCATCTCATTCACGAATTAAAATTAGATTTTCTGAGCAGTAAACTTTTACTGTTAGCAAAAACACAGACCTAGTTCTGTCTGAATTTTCAACCCAAAATTTCATCGTAACCTTATGATATTAAGTATAACATGGAAATGAAATTAGTTTATCCAAAATCATTTTCTAAGTCTCGGATAAAAATATAATCATTTATATATTTAATACCGATATTAGAAAGCAGTGAAAAATCAGGGTGTTACACTTGTGCTGACAAATTGGCAAATTTTGGAGTGAAACACAATGGTTACACTTGGTGGGATTTAGGCCCTAGATTTATTAGGGAAGACTTTAATCATAATAGATATGGTCTTCCAAACTTTAGGTTTTGTTAATTCTTTGCATGGGTATTGGCTATAGTCCCCTGATGATTTTGTATTCTTTTCTTCTTTTTTAATAAATCTTGGTATGCTGCAAATGATTGATATTGCTTGAGGTGCCAACCTAGTTGGGACGTCTTGCAATATAGTGATGCATTAGCATAAAATCATTGCTTAAAAAAACATTGTCATATTATTAAAAATGTTTTACTTTATAATAATTACCTTTTAAAAATCATACATATAATTCATAAAAAAGCACATAATGATATATGATTTGTGGATAGTGTAAAAAACTTAACGCAAACAAAATTACATTCATTTTCTTAGATATATGCTCTCCCATTATAATAAATTATCTAATTGTCTAAAATAAAAAAATCATCATAATAGGAAATTAATGTTGAAATTGTCCACATTTATTGTTCTTGCTAATAACTTAAAGGTAAAAGGATACCATATATTATCCAATTGACTATGACAGTAATGTAACTCCTCATGAAAATTTAAAAGAGAAAATACAAATTTTATTCAGCTTTTCCTCGGATTTTTTTGCAGGACTCACTCAAACTTGTCAATCAACACACGATTCTTGCAGTTTAGGCATTTTGGATCATCTTTGGATACCATCATATACATGTAGCAAAATCCGCATCCCACCAGGACTAATTCTGGTAGCTCTTCTTTTGAAATACCCCCAAGATCTTCTTCATTAGAATCTACCAAGGAATATGGGTATGCTCCTTGAGATGATGATGGTGATAATGCCCGTGAACTTGACCTTGGAGGTGATAGTTTCTGTTTTAAATCAGCACCCAAATCATGATCATTCATCTTTGTCTCAATCGCTGCTTCTTCTGAGGCTGGTGTAACCTTTGAATAAACAAACAAGTATATAAAAATTAAGTAAAATTTAAATATATTTGAAAAAGACATATATGACCAAATCTCTGTATATTAAATTGAAAAAAAATACAAGTAGATAAAGTGATAGACTATAAGTACATCGTTTGTAATAATTGATGACAAGAAACTAAAACAAATCTAGCATTTAATTTTAATCTTTCAAATAAATAAAATCACAGATGACATATATGCCAATGGAATGAAAAAAAAAAGATTGTATACCTCCAAATTAATTTCAGGTCCTGTAGAAAAATAATATTGATCTTACGATCCTGTGAGTGTTGGTTGATTGGGATCAAGAGACCTACGAAGTTGTTTTCCAAGATGATCCAAGCTAATGTTGTCTTGAAAAACACTAGCATTAGCTTCATTCCTCAACATATCACCTTCTTCGTCTTTTTTAATGGGAATGCCTTGAACTTGTTGTGATTTTCCCACGAGGTTCTCCATCACCGAAAATTATACTAGTTAAGGTGATGTCTAAAAATCTATGTGGGAGCACATATAAATACTGATCAAATGTGGTTTCGGAGCACACTGACTTGAAAAAGGGAGGTTAATGTTTACCACTTAGCCCCAAATTCTGAATAGCGGTTACTAACTTTGCTAATTTTTTATTTAATTAAAATATGATAAAAAATTCAAATATAAAAGGTGTGTGGACGAAACAGAACTAGATATTTTGTAATGTTCTCTTTGTTTTCACCTCTTTGGATTCAGGGCCGTGTATTCAGTAAAGCAACTAAGGCTGTTGCCTCAGGCCCCGCATTCACTAACTTATTGACCATTTGTAATTTTCTACTATTGTAAAGACCAAAAAACATAATATGTAATATATAAATCAAATATAACAAAGATACAACAATTACAACATGTATAAGAGTTTTTATTTATACATAGCAAGTAACAGAAAAAAAATTAATACTGATAGAAATATTAAGGGCATATTTGGTTTGTTTCTAGTTTCTTGTTCTCACTCCCTGTTTTCATAAATAATTAAAAAACTACCACTCTATTTTCATTTAGTTTCCTGTTTCCAAAGATTTGTACAGGGAACAGTAAAAATAACAAAAAAATATTTTCAATGTTTCTTGTACAAATATTTGAAAACAGGAAACAAAATGAAAACAATGTGGTAGTTTCGTAATTATTTCTGAAAACAATAAATGAAAACAAAAAGCTAAAAACAAAGCAAATAGACCCTAAATTTTATCAAAAGATTGTATTCTTTTTTAAAATATATGTATTGTTTATAGAATATTATCAACAATACTTGTAACACTTGCTACCGTTGAAAGAAGTTTTTCAAAATTAAAATTTCTTAAATCATATCTTAGATCAACAATATTACAAGATAGATTGAATGGGTTAGCCATACTATCTATTGATAGTGAAATGATAAATTTACTTGAATATACAACTTTGGTAATTTATTTTGCCGCTCAAAAGACCAAAAGAATAATATAATGATTAATAATTTAAATTATATTATGTTGTTCTAATAGTATTGCCTTAAGCCCCAAAATGTCTTGACACGTCCCTGTTTGGATTATGATCCTCTCTCTCTCTCTCTCTCTCTAAATATTGTGTTTGCATCTCATGCTATAAGAAAAAAAGAGACCAAAGCAAATTTGTTTTTGTCTTAGGGTCTATTCGAATTTGTTTTTATTTCTTCTCTCTCATAACACGAGAGAAGAAATGAGATGATCTAAATCTCACATCTTTTATTGGAACCAAAAATGTTTCTCTTTTAATTTCATATCTTGTTTTGTTATAGACAAAATGCATTAAACACAAAATAGAACTCGTATGTCTTACTCGTCCTATTAACATGGATACTAAGGCTATGTTTGGTTTATCATTGCAAACATACTTTTTGGTCCGGAAGTATGTTTGCACCAAAGGAACTCTATAGATACTTTAACCCAAACTTATGTTTGTATCTTCTCAACTGTATACCAAACATACACTAAAACTCCAAATATAGAAATGTAAAGAAGTTTTAATAAGAACAAATGTCATCAAAGCCTTTTCTCATTAAATTTGATCATATACATAAAAAATGTTATAAAGATTTGACAAAGATTGTCTAATACAACTACCATCCTTTATGCAAGCTATCTAAAGAAAAAAATTTGGTCCCAAGAAAAATGTGACTTATTAAAATTTATGACAATGACATATATAGGCCCGTTTGAATGAGCTTTTAAAAAAGACTTCTATGATGTAGAAGCAGAAGCTATTATGTGTTTGGATGAACTTTATAAAAAAGCCTTTTATGAAATTTATTACACGGACATAATTGTCTAATAAAACATGACTAATCCCCATTCTCTCTCCTCTACTGCTTTCCCACTTTAGAAGATAGGAATTGTAACTTCTTAAAAAGGTATCAAAATGTGTTTTTGCATTGATTTTCATTTTTTTATAAAAAGAAACTTATCGAAACACCAATATTTTTCATAAAACAACTTTTATTTCAAAAATAAGTATTTCTTATTAGAAAAAATCTCATCCAAAAATCTCATAAAAGACGAACAAATAGTTGGATATAATCAAACGGGTTGAAGAGTATAAGTGGAGTCGAGTTCAAATTTTGAACTATTTTGTCTAAGTAGAAAATGAAGCCCAATTGTGGTTTCATATATGAAAAAAGTTTAATAATTGTTGTAATTATGAGAACAAACAGAACTCACGTCATGTGAATTGAATAGGTTTGTTTACATCTGTTAGTTAATAAATAATAATTAAATGACAGCAATAAATTCGCCGACTTTGTGATTCACCAAGGAAAAGGAAAAGCATATTTTATAAAATGTGTCATCCTTTTAAACAAAATAGGCTGATTGGTCCTAAATGTGTTTTTTTAACTTTTCACTTAGGTCTTATACATTTTTTTTTATTTTGGTTTTGTAACACCCCGATTTTTATGCTTTATAAGATCGATATAAATATAAATAAATGTTTATATTTTTATCTAAGACTTAGAAAATGATTTTGGGTAAACCAAAGTCATATTTATACTCTACTTTATCGTAGAGAGTTACGGTTAAATTTTGGGTTGAAAATTCAGACGAAACCCGGTCTGCATTTTCACCGACAGTAAGATTTTACTGATCAGAAAACCTAATTTTGACTCAAAAACAAAATGTTAGATTTTATATTCCATTTCCAATGATATTGGTTATTTTAAAATTTTCAAAATAAATAGGTTATTGTACTTGATTCGGGCGTAAAACCTAAATCGGGTAATTGACGGATTCGAGAACGGACGTGCAGAGACAAAATCCGACATCGGATGAGGCAACATCTTGCCACCTAGGGTGGTGAGTGAGTCATAATGGTGACTCAACTAGAATTTAATTTATGTAATAATGGGTTTAAGTGTGAAAAGACCAAAATACCACTAACCTAACATATCATAGTTAAACATTAACCATGGTTAAGGCAAGACAAATTCAAATTGACTTCTTCCTCTTTTTTTGTGGTCACAAATCAGCCACATCTCCAACAAATCCTCACCACAAGTTTGTCATGATTACATTAGGGTTAAGTTACTAATTTGTCCTTAAGTCCTAACTTAATCACAATTTTACCTAAGTACAAATGACTAAGTTGTCCCTAAATTTTTACCACTTGGACCCCTTTACCCTCCAATTCCCACGGTCTAAACCCATTACCCTCACCTAATTACTTTCATTTTATCACTTCATCAAAAGCTTCATCTAACTTAACAAGTTTTCTCTCAAAGTTCTTAAGTTTCCTACAACCAAATTTGTTAAGCAACCACTTGATATTTTGCTCTTTTTAAAATTCCAAGAGGTATACCTTGCTCATATCACTCATTCATCCCTATGTTCTTCATTTATTCTCATGATTCAAGGACATGATCATCATGTTTCATTTAAGGGTTCTCATGTTCAAAAATCTCTAGAAAATCATAGAAAAATCCTATGATCATGAAACCAACTTCTATCATTTTTTTATCATCTCTATGTTCATAATCCAAGAGTATGAATCAAGCAAAAATTTCCTTCCTATTTTCCCTCTCAAGGCCGAAACCCTAATTTGGTGGGTGGGGGAGTTTTGTTCAATTTTTCTTTAAAGTAATGCTTGATTTCATCATTCTAGTTCATATAAGTGTTGAATCCAAAGGATTGAATCAAAATGAAATGTCTAGCTTTTTTTTTTGATGAAGGCCGAATTCAAGTTCTTGGGAGCTTGGATGATTTTGTTTTATTTTTAACTTATGATCATTGTTTTTAACTCTATACTACTCTAGCATCATGGATCTAAGAGTATGTAGAATTTTAAGATCCTTAGCCTAATTTTAAACTTGGCCAAAACCTAACTCTTGATGAGCTAGATGATTTGGTTTTGATTTTTGAGTTATGATCATAGATCTTGTCTTTCAGATACTTAAGGATCATTAATCCAAGAGTTTGTGAAATTTGGAAAACCCTAGCCTAATTATTTTGTGAATGACCGAACCATAGTCTTAGGAATTAGAGTGTTTTGTTGTTTGATTTTTATTAATTGTGTGATGTTTGTTGTGAAGGATAAACCTTGTTGTTTTGTTCTGAGTTTCGCGGAGGGAACCAGAAACGAATCGAAGAATCATTTCGAGAAAGAAATTTGGAAACTTCGAGAGGTAAGGGGAGTACCTAAGGGATTTTTTCGATAGCTATATGCTATCAGTATGTGGTCTGTATAATTTATTTGAGTGTGTTTGTGGTGTTTTAAATTATCTTGAGTAGTTAATTTATCTGTTATTAATTATCTATTTTTAATTGATTATCTGCAGTTAATTGTTATAGTATTTCAATGCATGTTATAAACTGTGTTATCTATTATAGTATTGATATAAAATTATTATTGACAATGGTTGTTGATTGAAAAGCCTGACAGTGGTCAGTGCTCAATTAATTATGAAGATAAAAGCATTAAAAAGCTTTATAAGAAATATAAAATTTTTAATTGTTGGAATATAGTAATATAATATTATTTAATTATTTGATACGTTAAAAATAAGGAATAGTTGATAATACTATTATTTTAATGATTGATCGACATAAGAGTGATCTACGAGTCACAGTGAGGGCGTAACCGTGAAAATATTTTAGTACTGCTAATTTTTACGTAAGAAATTACAAAATAATATAAAAGGTTATTATAAAAATTTAATTTTCAAAAATAATTTAATTATGATGTTGAGTGTAACACCCCAATTTTTCTGCTTTCTAAGATCGGTATAAATATAAATAAACATTTATATTTTTATATGAAACTTAGAAAATGATTTTGGGAAAACCAAAATCATATTCATATTATACTTATTTTTATAAGTATACGGTGAAATTTTTGGTTGAAAATTCAGACGGAACCCGATCTGCGTTTTCACTGACAGTAAGATTTTGCTGATCGGAAAACCTAATTTGACCAGAGAACGAAATGAATATATTTTATATCTCATTTCCAACGAAATAGTTTATTTTGAAAATTTTCAAAATAAATAGGTTATTATACGTGATTCGGGCGTAAAACCCTAAATCGGGTAATCAACGGAGTAGAAAACGGACGTGCAGAGACAAAACCCGACATCGGATGCTGAGATATCTTGCCACCTAGGGTGGTGAGTCATAGGGATGACTCACCTAGCAATTAATGAATGTAATGATGAGTTTAGTGTAAAAAGACCAAAACACCCCTAACTTAACCTATCCTAGTTAATTTATAACCATGGTTAAGGCATCTTCATCTTGTTTTGGTGGTGGAGAATTAGCCACATATTCAACAAATTTCCATCACAAGTTTTTCATGATTACATTAGGCAAAATTACCATTTTGTCCTTAAGTTGTCATTTAATCACAAATTTGCCATTGTGTAAGATTACAATTGTGTCCCTTAAATTTTATGCCTTGGACCCTCATACCCCTTGATTTCCACGGCCCAACCCCCTTGGTGAGCCCATTCCCTTGCTATTTAAACAATACTTCATCATTTTCATCAAGCATTCTTCCATTTTCTCTCCAAAAACCTTAAGTTCCATAACCATTTTTGTGAAGCAACCACTTGATTTCTTGCTCATTTTCAACTTCTAAGAGGTATACCATACTTCTCTCACTCAATCATCATCTTGTTCTTCAATTATTTTTGTGTTTTGAAGCCATGATCATTATTTTCAATTCTTAGATCTAGAACTTTGAAAATTCATAGAAAATCATAGAAAAATCCTATGAGTATGAAACCAATTACTATGCTCTTATTATCCTCTCTATATTTAAGATCCAAGAGTATTCATCAAACTAAAATTTCTTGCCCTATGATCTTGACAAGGACGAACCCTAGTTTTTGTGGGGGAAGGACTTTGTTCATTTTTTTAAAACTAGTCTTGCTTGATTCAATCTTAGAGTTCATATATGTATTGAATCCATGATTGTTGAATAAAAATAAAACCTCTAAAGCCATTATTTTCTTCATGGCCGAAATTATGTTCTTGAGGAGTTGAAAGATTTTGTTTCATTTTAAACTTATGATAATTTATCTTAACTCTACACTACTCTAAGGTCATGGATCTAAAAGTGTCTGAAATTTTGAGATCTTTAGCCCATATTTGGTGTCATGGCGGAATTAGGGTTTTTGAAAGGTTGGAATATTTGATTTCAATCTTTGTAAGTCAATCATTCATTTAGGGTTCTAAGTGATCAAGGATCACTAATGGCCGAACCTTACCTATAGGAAAATAGTTGTTTTTAATTGTTTGTTTGTTAATTTGTTGTTGTGGTTTGTTGAAGGATAAATTGTTGTGTGAATCGTGTATGTGTTTTGTGGAAACCGGACGCTTGACGGAACTTTGGTTGGCAAGAAAAATCTTCAAGAGGTAAGGGGAGTACCTGAGGGATTTTTCCGGTAGTTGTATGTAATTTGTTTGTGGTCTGTATTCTTTATTGGGTGTATTTATTATTTTACGTAGTTAGCATTATTTGCTTTTAAACTATATATGATTTTAATTATTTACTTATTTGAATTTAATTGTGATTATATGTTGTTGCTTGCCATTAAATGCTATTTGCTATATTATTTGCATGAAATGATTTTTGATGTTGATTGTGGATTGGAAAGCCTCACAGTGGTCAGTGCTCAATTAATTACGATGTTAAAAGCGTTAATAAGTTTTTTTATGAAATAATGAGTTTTAATTAGGGGAAAATAGTAATATATTATTACTTAATTATTTGATTGGTGAAAAATGGATAATAGTGAAAATAATATTATTTTAATGATTTAACGGTGTCATGGTGTTTTATGAGTCATGGTGAGGACGTAACCGTGAAAATATTTTAGTACTGCTAATTTATACGTAAGAAATTTCTAAATATTAGAAAATGTTATTTTAAGAAAATAAGTTTCAAAAATAATTTTATTACGGTGTTGTAAAAATTATTTTACAAGAAAAGTCATATTTGAACTTAAAACGTATTTAAAACATCAAACGTCGGACAATTCCGACAATATTTACAGAAGTATTATAAAAAACGGTAATATTAGTTAAAACATAGATTTTGTCTCAAAGCAATATTTTTAGGTTCAAAATATTGATTTTTGAAAGAAAATGAATTTTAAGTGATTTTGATGATTTTATAAAACGAATTTCCAACGTAAAAGGATTTTCTGTAAAGTGGGTTTATACAATGGGTTATTTCCAACAAATTGGATAAGTTGAGGAAAATTTGTTTTTGATTTGTGTTTCACATAGCGAAAATGCTTTTAAAATTGAAAGCTGAACCTAGTTGCCGAGACATCGGGTCTAGTGTTCTTTGGAATGGACCGTGTGTCCTCGACGGGAAGTTATGGACTTAATGTCCTATAAAAATCTGTATTTATTTTTGTGCATCAAAATCTATGAATCTAAATCTGGTGCATCGGTATAGATTTTGTGATTTGCACATTTTTGAGTTGGAGTCTGTTTGATTGGTTTGGACTTGGAGTCCTTTTTAATGGAATAATTTTTAAACTTAAATGTTTAAACCTTGGTTTGATCGTGAGCCTTTGAGCCTCGACAAGGAAAGAATGAACACAAAGAAAATGACGTGAACAAAATGTTTTACATGCATTTTTGGGCAGATGTGCCTCTGCATAGGACTTGAATTCTTGATGGCAAGTATTCATGAAGTTTGTATCACTGCGCCTTGATGGACATATGACCACGAAAACCATATACTATGCATGGTATTCACTATGCCTCGTTTTGGATAGTGTTATGGTCAATTTAATTTCTGCCTTATCTGGCAACGTTTAATTTCTGCCTTATCTGGCAATGGGAGCCTGATCAGCTCATTTATTTGTTGTTTGAAGCTCCGGAGATTAGGTACAAAAGTTAGTTGATGAATATTGAATTGTCATGGTTTTTAAAACAACGAAGATTGTCGGGTATGAAACCCTTTGATAAATAAATTGTTTATTGTTGAATATACATGTTAAATGTTATTTGTGTGTCGTGCATATGGTTATTGTTTTAAAATCCATATATTGGAACTCACCCTTGCATATACATATTCTTCTGGCTTTGTACCTTGGTACATGAATGCAGATGTTGCAGATGAGTTTCTTAAGTCACTTGGAGACTTAATTCCGGATTGCAGAAAGAGGTGTGATCATAGGGATGATCACGAGGTCTTATAAGTGAGTGTCTTATAGAGCGATAAGCTTAAGATTTTGTTTGGGTGGTATGTTTTGAGAAAGACTGTGTAGGTGTTTTGAAAGCCTCTATATAGTTTTCATATTGTTTATAAGAAAATATTTTTAAGAAAGACTTGGGCGTTGTGAAATGTTCGTTTATAAATAAAACTTGTGTATGAGTGTTGTGTAGTATAGAGGGAACGCACTGTTTCTATTATGTGTATCACAATCTTCTGAAGTATTAGGACGAACAATTTTTATACCCAGATTTTATGACTTAAAATAAATCAATTTTCTAAAAGCAACCAGTAAAATATTCTTTTTAATTTATTTCCGCACGTGTTCACATAGTAATGCCCAAGGGCGGTGTTACAGAGTGGTATCAGAGCGGGTCGAGTCTTTCGGGAACCTTGGGGAATAGGTCTGTTAGGTTTTTGTTGTGTGATCTCTGGTTGGACCTTGCCTGAATTGTTTCCTTGTCGAAACAATGTATCACGGTATATAAGTAGGTGTGTTTCGATGGGTTTTGAGATAGTCGAGACCTTGTAAGAACCTATGAACAGTAGATGGTACATTGACCAAATTACTTCTTAGAAGTAATGTGTTTTAGACACATATGTATACGTTTCAGTTTCTGGTTGCGGACTGACTAAGTTTGTCTTGTAGGTCAGTTATGGAACCAGGAATTGGACATGGACGTGAATGTGATCGTGATGGTGATCGTGATTATGTTAGCAACAAGGATGTGATTGAACAGATGAACCAGACTGTTTAGGCTATGACTAGTGTTGTTGCTATCGTAGTTGCCCAGAATGAGCTGGACCAGGTTCGGGCTGAGCTGGCAGTCGAGGTGAAAAATCTAGCAAACTTCAGAAATCAGAATCCTCAACGATTTTATGGAGATGACAATTCTGAGAAGGCTGACTTGTGGGGACAAGAACTGGAAAGGATTTTCGAGCTTATCAACTGCCGTGAAGAATCAAAGGTTCCGTATGCTCTTTCTCTGCTTTTCGGAGATGCAGGATGCTGGTGGGCGGATATTAGACACATACTGAAAGCAGTTAACCGAGAATATACTTGGAGTGTTTTATGCATTGTTTTCTTGGATAAGTATTTTCCTCAGAGCGTTAGAGTTGAGAAGGGACACGAGTTCTTACGTTTACAATAGAACGAACTATCTGTGGATGAATATACCGCAAAGTTTGAATTTCTAGTCAAGTATTTCCATTTCTTTCAAACTCAATCTGATGAAGGTTGGGAATGTAAGAGATTTGAAGGAGGCTTGCGATACGAAATCCAAAAGTCTGTGCTAACGCTGGAGATTCGCAACTTTCAAGCTTTAGTTGAAGAGTGCCAGAAGGTGGAGTAGAAAGGGAAAGCTAAAGACTATTCGGGTACTACTGGTGGACCATCTCGATTCCAATTCTGCAAGCAGAATAAGAAGGAGAAGCAACATCAGAGGAAACCTTATTTTCGACCCCCGGGAAATGATTAGAATCAGCAACCTTATCATTCTAATGACTCTGCAGCAGGAAGTGGAGGCCAAAAGAACCAAAGCCAATGCCAAGTCAAAAGATGTTACAAGTGTGGAGACCTAAACCATATGGCTAAGACTTGCCCATTAAGAGGAGTTAAATGTTTCAGTTGTGGACAACAGGGACACCTAGCAAAGAATTGCAAACAAAAGCATGGACCAGCAATTTAAAGTTTTATTTTCCGCAACGGGTTATCATGTGATGTCCCAAGAAGGAGTGTCGCGTTAGTCGTAATGACTCGTAGATTTTAATTTTGTAACGAATTCTAAGTATAATAGTATTTCGATGATTTTGAGTATTTGACTCTTCAAAGTCTTTTATGTTGTTAGTCTTTTCAGTTGACGTCAGTGATGTATAATATCTACGAGTTTATGAGAATAAAGGTTTCTTGAAGGAAATTTTTTTCCGTCCTTCTTCTTTTTGATTTATGAAATTAGTCTAGATTGTTGGGGTCTGATCATTTCTTTTTCTAAAGATAGTGATTTTTTTTTTCAAACTTCAAATGTTGTACCGATTATTGTGGAAATTTTTGTGAACTGTCCTGTTGTTGTTGGAGATAGACACTTTCTTGATAAAATAAGTTTCTAGATGAGACTTAGTCTAGTCACTTTTACTTTTGGTGAAAGTGTTCCAGTCTGAATTTTTGTCGGACTATTGTTATTTTAATTGTCATTTCGTAAATCCCTTACCCAAAAAATAAATCCTCTTAAGTTTTGGAGCTATTCGTGTTGTACGTTCCTAATTCTCTGGGAGTTTTCGTGAAAGGAGGAACTTTATTAGAGTCCTGGTTGTATATATGTATTAGCTATGCATTTTTACACTCACGAACCTATTAAAGAATCTTTTTACATACTGAACATTTATGTATTCTTTTCAGACTGACAATGTTCTTCTATAATTACTTACCTGCTAGTGAAAGTAAGACCTTGGGATTAAGAAAATCATGTCTAGCCTTGAGTCACGAAATTTCGAGGACGATTTTTTTTAAGTGTGGTAGTAATGTAACTCCCCGATTTTTCTTCTTTCTAAGATCGGTATAAATATAAATAAACGTTTATATTTTGATCTGAAACTTAGAAAATGATTTTGGGAAAACCAAATTCATATTCATATTATACTTATTTTTATAAGTATATGGTGAAATTTTTGGTTGAAAATTCAGACGAAACCCGATCTGCGTTTTCACTAACAGTAAGATTTTACTGATCGGAAAACCTAATTTTGACCCGAGAACAAAATGAATAGATTTTATATCTCATTTCCAACGATATAGGTTATTTTGAAAATTTTCAAAATAAATAGGTTATTATACGTGATTCGGGCGTAAAACCCTAAATCGGGTAATCAACAGAGTCGAGAACACACGTGCAGAGACAAAACCCGACATCGGATGCTGAGATATCTTGCCACCTAGGGTGGTGAGTCATAGGGATGACTCACCTAGAAATTAATGAATGTAATGATGAGTTTAGTGTAAAAAGACCAAAATACCCCTAACTTAACCTATCCTAGTAAATTTATAACCATGGTTAAGGCATCTTCATCTTTTTTTGTGGTGGAGAACTAGCCACATATTCAACAAATTTCCACCACAAATTTTTCATGATTACAATAGGCAAAATTACCATTTTGTCCTTAAGTTGTCATTTAATCAAAAATTTGCCATTGTGTAAGATTACAATTTTGTCCCTTAAAATTTATGCCTTGGACCCTCATACCCCTTGATTTCCACGGCCCAACCCCCTTGGTGAACCTATTCCCTTGCTATTTAAACAATACTTCATCATCTTCATCAAGCTTTCTTCCATTTTATCTCCAAAATCCTTAAGTTCCATAGCCATTTTTGTAAAGTAACCACTTGATTTCTTGCTCATTTTCAACTTGAGAGGTATACCATACTTCTCTCACTCAATCATCATCTTGTTCTCCAATTATTTTTGTGTTTTGAAGCCATGATCATTATTTTCAATTCTTAGATATAGAACTTTGAAAATTCATAGAAAATCATAGAAAAATCATATGAGTATGAAACCAATTACTATGCTTTTATTATCCTGTCTATATTCAAGATCCAAGAGTATGCATCAAACTAAAATTTTTTGCCCTATGATCTTGACAAGGCCGAACCCTAGTTTTTGTGGGGGAAGGACTTTGTTCATTTTTTTAAAAACTAGTCTTGCTTGATTCAATCTTATAGTTCATATGTGTATTGAATCCATGATTGTTGAATCAAAATAAAACCTCTAAAGCCATTATTTTCTTCATGGCCGAAATTATGTTCTTGAGGAGTTGAAAGATTTTGTTTCATTTTTAAACTTATGATAATTTATATTAACTCTACATTACTCTAAGGTCATGGATCTAAGAGTGTCTGAAATTTTGAGATCTTTAGCCTATATTTGGTGTCTTGGCGGAATTAGGGTTCTTGAAGGTTGGAATATTTGATTTCAATCTTTGTAAGTTAATCATTGATTTAGGGTTCTAAGTGATCAAGGATCACTAATCCAAGAGTTTAGGAATTTTAGAAATTTTTAGCCAATTAAGCACCTCATGGCCGAACCTTACCTATAGGAAAATAGGTGTTTTTAATTGTTTGTTTGTTAATTTGTTGTTGTGGTTTGTTGAAGGATAAATTTTTGTGTGAATCGTGTACGTGTTTTGTGGAAACCGGATGCTTGACGGAACTTTGGTTGGTAAGAAAAATCTTCAAAAGGTAAGGGGAGTACCTGAGGGATTTTTCCGGTAGCTATATGTAATTTGTTTGTGGTCTGTATTCTTTATTGGGTGTATTTATTATTTTACGTAGTTAGCATTATTTGCTTTTAAATTATTTGTTTTTAATTATTTACTTCTTTGCATTTAATTGTGATTATATGTTGTTGCATGCCATTAATTGTTATTTGCTATATTATTGGCATGAAATGATTTTTGATGTTGATTGTGGATTGGTAAGCCTGACAGTGATCAGTGCTCAATTAATTTCGAGGTTAAAAGCGTTAATAAGTTTTTTATGAAATAATGAGTTTTAATTAGTGGACAATAGTAATATATTATTACTTAATTATTTGATTGGTGAAAAATGGATAATAGTGAAAAATAATATTATTTTAATGATTTAACCTCGTAAGAGTGTTTTATGAGTTACGGTGAGGACGTAACCGTGAAAATATTTTAGTACTGCTAATTTATATGTAAGAAATTTCTAAATATTAGAAAATGTTATTTTAAGAAAATAAGTTTCAAAAGTCCACATAGTAATTTATTTCCGTACGTGTTCACATAGTAATACCCAAAGACGGTGTTACATTGAGAAAATTATTTTACTATAAAAGTCCAATTTTGACTTAGAAAGTTTTTAAAATGTCAACTGGCGGTTAATTCCGAAAATATTTATGGAAAGCATTTTTAAAAATAGTAGCATTTGTTAAAACAGACAATTAGTCTCAAATCAATATTTTTCTTTGAACTATAGTTTCAAATAAAGATTTTCAGAAGAAAATGAGTTTTTGGGTGATTTGATGGTGTTATAAATGAATTTCCAACGAAAAAGGATTTTTATGTAAATTAGTTTTACACAGCGGTATTGTTTCCGATAACTTGGATAAGTTGCGGAGGTTTTGTTTTGGATTTGTGTTTCACGGAACGAAAATGATTTTAAAGTTGAAAAGCAAACCTAGTAACTAAGATGTCAGGATTCTAGTGTTCTATTATAAGTTGTGGACTGTATGTCCAAAAAGTTGAAGTTATGGACTAATTTGTCCTATAAAAGTTGTGTAAGTTTTGTGATTTATAATCTACGAACCTAAGGCTGAATGCATCAGTCTAGGCTTTCGTGATTTGCACATTCGGACTTGGACTCCTATTGTTGAAATTGAAAGACGAATTTAAATGTTTAAAAGTTGAGATGGTCGTGAGCCTTTGAGCTTCGACAAGGAAACAATGAACACAAAGAAAAAAATGATGTGAACAAATGTTTTACATGCATTTTTGGCAGACGACCCTATGAGTTTGATCTTGATTTCTTGATGGCAAGATAATCATGTAGTTGCATCATTGTGCCTTGACGGACAATGAAACCATAGACTATAGACAGTAACCACTGTGCCTAGTTTTGGATAGTGCTATGGTTAAATCCGGTATGCCTTGGCTAAATCCGGTGTGCCTTATTTGGCAAAGAGAGTGATGAGTGTGATTTCACCTCATATTTCATTGACATTTTGCATGCATTTTCATATAGTTTAGGCATTTCTAATTTGATTTTGGTTAGTTTTTACCTTGGAACGGGTAAGGCGGTTTTGTGGTGTTGTTGTGCAGGAATTACGGATTAAAATGCTCAAGACTAACCATGATGGAGCTTGCATGAAGATGGGGCTTGAAAAGTGAAAAAAATGAGCCAAACAGAGCCCATCACGGCCTAGCCGTGACAACCATCACGGCCATGATCGAGTAGAGCTGAAAAGAAATAATGGAAAAGTCAGAACTGGTCACGGCCAGCCCGTGATGTCCATCACGGCCATGACATGCCAACTGAACCAGACCCTCACAGGCAGAACTGATCATGGCCTAGCCGTGATGGTGGTCACGGCCGTGACAGACCAACCAGGGAAGCAAACTTTATGGCAGAATCCGTCACAGCCTGGCCGTGACAGGCATCACGACCATGACGCGCAATATATGGATACTGATTTGATCTGAAATTGTGATTACTTGGGATTCAAGTTACCCTAATCTATAAATAGAGCAATTAGGCTCGAAAATAGGGGGACTCTTAGAGACTTTTTGGGCTGCTACCTTAGGCAAAATTAGGATTTATCTTCTTCTTCCTCTTCTCCTCTCTTAGGTTTTCATTCATGTTTTTGTTAATCAAGCTTGCCATGACCATGGCCATGCTTGAGTAGTAGTTTTATTTCTAGGGATTGGGGCTATGCCCAAGATCTGTTTTATGTTATGAATTGATGTTTTCCCTTTGTTAATTTCGATTTCGCTTTCAATTTGGTTTCTATCGCATGAATTACTTGTGAATCTGGTGCGCACTTATTTGCATGTCATAGATACTCTAAGGAGGAACCTAGCGGTGAACTTAGGTATTGTATCTATAGGAATCAAACTTAGGACTTAAATCACGAGAGTTAGAAGCGGTCCTTCGAGGGTTCACGAATTGTCACAAAACTTAAAGGGTTCAATTTAAATTCAATTACCACGAGTGTAGGGGTTGGTTAACTTGGGCACGGTTTTTGTAACCCGAGAGGGAGGGGTTGGTTAACTTGGGCACGGTTTTCAAAATCCCTTTTTTATATAGTCCAGTTCAATTGGTTTAATAATTAGTTGTTATTTGAGATCACGGTCTCTGTGGGATCGATCTTTTTATTACTTGGCGACGAATCTGGTACACTTGCCAAAGTCCACACCACCAGAGAGCTTGATAAGCTCATTGATATGGTGTTGGGATCTCCGGAGATTGAGTACAAAAGTTTAGATGGTGAATATTGAAGTGACATGCATTTGTTTTAAAATTGACGATGACTGTCGGGTATGAAACCCTTTGATAAACTATTTGTTTATTTTTGAACATCTATGTTGTTATAACTATACATGTTATATGTTGTTTATGTGTCGTGCATTTAGTTATCGTTTTAAAATTCATATATTGGTTCTCACCCTTGCGTAAATCGGTCGGTCTAGTTTTTCTGTTGTACCTTGGTAGACGGGTACAGATGTTGCAGAGGAGTTCCCTTAATTACTTGGAGACCTAAGTCCGGACACGGGAAGAGGTGTTTTAAATATAGGTGTGACACCCTAAACCCGACATCCCATGGTTACCCAATTGTAGAAATATTTCTGATTTACAATGCTGGTTACTTTCGGAAAGTTGTTTTCTTTTAAGTCAGAAAACTGGGGTATAAAATTTTTCTTTGAGGATAACTCTGAACTCCATCATGCATACATTTAAAACGTAAAGTCATGTTCGTAACAAAGTTACCATGACATACAACATTTCTATAAGCTCCCACTTTCGAAAGAAAAGTTCAAACTACAGATGGATGTATATAGCACTACATTTACCGACCTCTTTAGATATACAACCCAACTCAGACTCCTAAGCTGGTCATTCTATCAAATATTCATTGGAGAGACCCCCAATCAGAATACCTTCCCAACCTCTAACACTAGGTCTTCAAGTGACTACGAAAGACTCCTATGCAACATCGGTACTAGAGTACCAAGGTACTACAGCAAAACCCGAAGAGACCTGATATAACTGTAAGAGTGAGACACTGGCAAATGGATATATCATACAACAACCATATACATGATACATACAACACTTTGGCATATTAGCATTTTGAACATTATTCATAGGTAAACAACAAGTATTATTTCAGTGGGTCTCATACCCGAATCAATCAATTTTATAAAGATAATGCATGACACTTCAATCATCAGGCTCTAAACTTAATCTCATGAGATACCATCACCGTTTTATCATTAAGAAAGAAAGATTTGATCAGGCTCGAATTCCGCATTGGCATGTTGTCTCCGTCACCTCATGCACCCGGATCAACAACATCACGAATCCCTTATAATGGTCATTCGGATGTATACCTCATTGAATACCACATCTTAAGCGGGTATTCGGTAACTCAAGCACGTCTGCTAAGGGGAAATGCATATGAATAAAAGACTTTTCATTATCGAGACTTTTCTTTGTGTTCACTCTTTTCCATTGTTGAAGCCCAAAGCTAACGACTATTCACAATTTTCGTTACTTGAAAATCAATAACACAGGACGCGCAGTCCGAGTGCTCAATCACAACACCTTAGACCGATGCCGCAGTCCAAGGTTGTGGTCGTAGAAACAATTATAATTTTATCCATGTTTTATTTCAACATGATAAGGACTCCTAGCCCATAACAACGAAATCAGGACACAGTCCTCAATTACAAGATTAGGACTCCTAGCCCATAATATCATGATTAGGACCCTTGGTCCATAATTCTTGACACGGATCCCAGATCGCGTGCTTATAGCAGAATACTAGAGGTGACGTCTCGTGAACTAGATTCTCTTTCACATGTGCTTACTTTTTGCTCAGTGAAAATCAAAAACCAAAACAAAACCTCGGTCACTTATCCAAGTAACTGGAACGTTTCTAAATCATTTAGGAGAAAATCTTTTCCTTTACAAATTCTTTTATAAAACAATTTGGAAATTCCTTTGCTTTTGAAATCCTTGATGGAATAAAGCCAAATATTTTCAAAGGTCTTTTTCCTTTATAAAACACATAGTTCGAAAAAGGTTTTCTCTCGTACAAACTTTGGATCATAAAAAGGTAGTTTCTATTGACTTAAAAACACTTCAACGTTTCTTTTCAAAACTAGAATCACATTCTCTTGACGTAAGCGTTTTAAACAAGGAACTTTTATAAATGAAACCAATACTTTCAAAGTTCTATTCAAGGATTATTAAGGCTTTTAATCCTTAAAATAATTGTGCACAGACTCAAGTCCGGCTTCTCAAACTTCAATCAACAGTAATATCACAGTTAACGACAGTTCATCACATATATACAACTCACAATACTTTAAGGCAAGTAATAATCAACTTCAAGTAATAATCACAATAGTTCAAGTAAACAAGTCATTCAAGTATTTGCTCCACATCATAATAATATTCAAATCACTCAAGTAAACACATACACACATGCATATAGTCATTGAATATCCCTAGGCAATCCCATCTTTCCTTCTGTGAAGCTAAGGAGATTAGATGCTCGAAGAGGTATGCCACGAACGTCCTCGTTTCCTCCGCGAAGGAAGTCTAAGGTTATGAACACAAAATCATAAGTTAAAATCAAACAAGAACACTAAACCACAAGGTATAGGTTGGGGCAAGACTAGTTCTTAGGGTTAGAGATTGTCGAAAATTATACAACTCATGGATTTATGATCCTTAAGTGTTCTCTTATAGGTCTTATAGTTTATTCTTAGACTTTCAACACGTTACGAGCAAAGGAGGTTCGTTTTAAGCTACGTGGAAACTAAGATCTTCTCTACCCCTTCGAATCGGGTAAGGGGAGACTGCCTGAGGGATATTTTCCGATGACTATATGTTATCTGTGAATGGTCTGTTATGTATTGTTTTGAACCTTGATGTGGTGGTTTGAGTTGTTTATCTGGTTGAATGATCTGTTTTGAATATCTGTGTTTGACTGCTTATTTGCAAAGATGTGATATAGTTTAACGCATGTTATAAGCTGTATAGTCTGTTATGGTGTTGATTGATTTGTTGTCTGGAAAGCCTGACAGTGGTTATTGCTCAATTAATCATCAAGATAAAAGCTTTAAGAAGTCTGATGAGGAATATTGAAAATATATAATATTTATTTGAGAACTTGTTTTTGGTAAAAGAGAAATTAATTATCTTTTCAAAAATTTGATGAAAAGTCACTGTGAGAAATTAAGAGTCAAAATGTTTTTGAAATATTGAAGGAAAATCATTTGAAAATTTAAATGATTTTATCCTAAGTGAAACCTATTTAGAAAAATATTTTTATGGTGAAAAAACATGAGAAAACAAATTTACTTCTCGGATGGAAATAAATTATAAAGGGGTTTTACGAAGTTTTGAAGTTGTTTTTCAGAAAAAGGAAAATTCCAAAAGAAAAACGAGTTTGGAAAAGAAATGAATTTCTTTTAACCTAAAGTTTTTAAAAATGAATTTCAAATGGAAAATATTTTCACAAAAGAGTTTTACTCAAACAAAAATATTCCGATAGCTTGGATAAGTTACGGAGGTTTTGTTTTGTATTTGTGTTTCACTGAATGAAAAATAACATTGAAAAGTGAACCTAGTTACCGAGACGTTGGGATGGTAGTGTTTCTGTAGTAAAAAGCACGTGGATCTATGATCCATATCACGTTGTTATGGACTGTGTGTCCTACATACGTTGTTGTGGACTGTGTGTCCTATATACGTCGTGATGAACGTGGTTAAAGGTGAATGTTGTTTTCTATGACCACAAAGTCTAAGACTGGTGCATCGGTCTACGACTCTTGTGATTGGACACTCGGACTAAAAACATCCTGTGTTGACAATGAAAAGCTTAAAAATGTTGAAATATTTATGAATGGTCGTGAGCCTTGAGTTTCGACACAAGAAAGAATGAAACACAAACAAAAGTGGCAAAAATAAAATGTTTTTACATGTATATTGGCAGACGTGCCACGTTGCTTTGTGAGAATGCCTTAAGGGTAAGGTATCTCATGTTCAGTTGCGACACCCCTTCTAGGGTCATCACACAGTAACACGTTGTGGAAAATAAAATTCAATTATGCTGGTTACTTTCGGAAAATATCGTTTTCTAATACTTCACTTAATACCAAAATTCGTGATATTTTTTTTCCTTTTCTTGTTAACTTGACCACATCTAACAGCATACAACAACATAAGTAACACACCATATATATATATATATATATATATATATATGCATCATCATTTTTGTACAAGGGATAAACTATATAGGGCCTTTATCGGAACAGGACATTCTGCAAGCTAAGAAAGAAAATAAAAACATAAGGACACATAGTGAAACGTCTAAGGCCATATACAAAAATCATGGCTCTCAGTAGCCAGAAAGACTGACGAAATCACTACCCCAAAAATGTAACCACCTACAACTGGTCATAGACTAATGGTACCCATTGGGAAGACCAGGGTCAATCCCACTCCCCGCCGATGAGTCGGATGAAGACGCAGCAACACCCTCATCAGGTGAATCGTCATCATCATCCAAAGGTATGTACTCAGGTACATCCTCTACATACTCCTCTGGATCCTCCTTGGGATCAATAACCATCTCCTCTGGGTCCACGACAATCTCCTCTGGAGCTGGCTCAGGTGCTGCATCAGCTAAGGGCTGAGCCTCAAGCTGTCCATGATCGACCAGATACTATACAAGTAGCTACAAAGGAGGTAGAGATACCTCAATTGTCTCCATAGACCTATGCTCCCTCTGAAGCCCCGTCTCCATCGTGCCCTCTATAGTGTGTACGTGCCCGGTATAACGAACGACATAGGCTCTCTGGTGGATCACCCATGAGTTTACATTATCTGCATCCTCAAAATGGAGGCTTCGAACCCCTGTATGTGCCAACGGCATTGCCGGATCTATCTAAACTCAGATAATAACAATACCCATACAGAAAGAAGATTAACAATAAAACATGCGAGGGTGAATACCAATATATGGATTTTAAAACGATAACCACATGTACGACTCTCAATTACCACTTAACATGTATATTCACAGATAACAATATATATTTATCAATGGGTTTCATACTCGACAGTCGTAACCGTTTTAAAAACCATGACACTTCAATATTCCACAACTTACTTTGAGACCTAATCTCCAGAGCTCCAACCAACAAGCGAATGAGCTGATCAGGCTCTAGTTGTCAATAAAGGCAGAATCAATGCCCGATATGGCAAAGTTCTATTGACCATTCCACAGTCCAACTCAAGGCAAGGTGGTGACTACATATAGCACATGGTCTACGTGGTCGTATATCCATCAAGGCACAGTGACGCAAACTGCATGAATACTTGCCATCAAGCATTCAAGTCCTATACAAAGGCACGTCTGCCCTGTAATGCATGTAAAACGTTTTGTTCTAGTTGTTTTCTTTGTGATCAATCTTTAGGTGTTGGAGCTAAAAGTCTCACAACTAAATCACCAATTTAAACTTTCAAGTTTAATACCTCATTCCAAAATAACTGACTCCAAGTCAAAAGGTGTGCAAATCACGAAATCCAGACCGATGCACCAATCTTGGACGCGTAGATTTTAGTGCACAAAACCAAATATACGGTTTATAGGACATTATAGTCCATAATTTCCTCTTCGGACCCCAGGCCGATATCTTAGAACTCTAGACCCGACGTCTCGGTTGCTTGGTTCGTTTAAACCATTTTCGTTCTGTGAAAAACAAAACAAAATCAAAGTTTCCTCAACCTATCCAAGTTGATGGAAATAACTCTAGGTTTACCGAAAATCCTTTTACGTTGGAAATTCGTTTTGTAAACTTAACAAAATTCCTTAAAACTTATTTTTGTTCAAAAATCAATAATTTGAACTGTAAAATCTTGTTTGATACAAATTCTCAATAACACCCTCTTTAAAAACACTTTGGTAAATATTGATGGAATTGTCCGTTGTTTGCTGTTTCAAGACGCATTTAGGTAAAAATAGGACTCTTTGTCGTAAATTAATTTTTCCAACACTGTAATAAAATTATCTTCAAAACATTTTCGCTTAAAATATTATTTTCTAATATTCATAAATTACTCTGGTGAAAATTAGCAGTGCGAAAATATTTTCACGGTTACGTCCTCACTATGGCTCATAAAACGCTCTTTCGCTGTTAAATGATTAAAATAATATTATTTTTCACTTTTTCCCATTTTTCATTAAATAAATAACTAAGTAATATTATATTACTATTTCCATTGAATTAAACTCATTAATTCATAAAAAAAAAAGCTTTTAACTGCTTTTAACTTTTATTTAAATGAGCTCTGACCACTATCAGGCTTTCAAACTCACAATCCACATCAACAATTATTTCATATCAATAAAATGACAATTAGAAATTTAAAACATATCACCAAATACAACAAATAATTAAATGCAGTTAAATCAAATAGTTAACAGGAGATAATCAATAAGCAAATAATGCTAACTACAAAATAAATATTTACACACCATAATTAAGACACACAATAACAATTACACATGGCTATCGAAAAAATCCCTCAGGCTTTCCCCTTACCTGAAAGCAATGTATCTCTGGGAAATAGTTCATCGGAAATCCAAGTAACGCCGATAACACGTGGATCTAATTACTTAGCTTATTCTTCATTAAACATAACACTCAATCAACAAACAAACAACTAAATCAAGCCTAAAATCCTACATGTTGGTTTCGACCAAGGGCTGACTTTGGGGTTCTAAACTCTTGCATGGTGTGCCATCGAGCATTGTTTCAAACCGAGATCCTAGATTTACATCTAGATTTTGGAAACAATTGCATCATGCTTTAGGGACCAAGTTGAGAATGAGTTCTGCTTATCATCCCCAAACGGATGGACAGTCAGAAAGGACGATTCAATCATTGGAGGATCTTTTAAGAGCTTGTGTTTTGGAACACACTGGTAGTTGGGATGAGTTCTTGCCATTGATTGAATTTACTTACAACAATAGTTTTCACAGTAGTATAGGGATGGCACCATATGAGGCTTTGTATGGTAGGAAGTGTAGGACACCGTTATGTTGGTATGAGATTGGTGAAAATCAAGTCTTGGATCCAGATGTGGTGCAACAGACTACGGAACAAGTTAGGAAGATAAGGGAAAAGATGAAGGAAGCACAAGATAGGCAAAGGAGCTACAGTAACAAGAGAAGGAGACCTTTAGAATTCCAGGAGGGCGATCACGTGTTTTTGAGAGTCACTCCGAAGACCGGAATTGGTAGGGCTATCAAAACTAGAAAACTTACTCCTAGATTCATCGGACCTTTCCATATTATTCGAAGGATTGGTCCAGTAGCTTATCATATTGCTTTACCACCTAACCTTGCTAACCTTCATGACGTCTTTCACGTGTCTCAATTGAGAAAATATTATCCTGATCCTTCACATGTTATTGAGTCTGAGTCTATACAACTGCAAGAGAATCTAGAATATGAGGCTCTACCTGTAAGGATAGCAGATAAAGAGATTAAGGAACTTCGTGGTAGACAAATTCCTTTGGTTAAGGTCATATGGGATGAAACTACTGGAGATGCTACTTGGAAGCGTGAAGCAGATATGCAACAACGATATCCACATCTTTTCTGAAGTATGTAAATTTCGAGGACGAATTTTTTTTTTAAGGGGGGTAGTAATGTAATACCCCGATTTTCGCTGCTTTGTAATATCGGTAATAAATATATAAATATTTTTTTTTCCCGAGACTTAGAAAATGATTTTGGATAAACCAAGGTCATTTCCTTGTTATACTTATTTTTATATGGTTACGGGGAAGTTTTTGGTTGAAAACTCAGACGGAAGCCGGTCTGCTGTTTTCTGTGTTTTCACTGACAGTAAAAGTTTACTGCTCAGAAGACCTAATTTTGAGTCGTGAACGAGATGAAAAATATTTTTATCGTATTTACTACGATATTGGAAGTTTTGAAAATTTTGGTAAAAAAATTAAAATATTATATTTGTTGCGGGCCTATACGTCGAGATGTCTCTAGGAAGAGCTTGAGCCAGATGAATCGGGAAGTCGGCAACGTAGCAGAGATGTTGGATTGACCGACTTGACGAGTATTTATGACGAGTTTATCCGTATCATAAATGGCCATAATGGCACATTTATGGCAACATTAAATTTTCTTATGAAATGACCAAAATGCCCTTGTCTTTTTATGACAATTTCTAACAATTGCCATTGGACAAGTTGACCAAACCTTGCCCCATCCTCACGGCTTCAATAGTGCCATCTTCCCTAAGTTGGTTGTCTTATTCATATAAATAGCATTCTTCCATTTTCATGACTTTCTTCTTCTTTGTTCATACTTTTGCCATAAGAACACCATAGAAAAATCAAAAGAACCTCATCCAAAACTTGTTTTCTTGGATCAACAAGAGGTAATACCTTCTTCTCTTGTCATTTAAATCCTTTCTCTTCACAACTTTTGAGAGATTCATGGCTAAGATTCATACGTTCTTCATTTGTTCAAAGTTCATGAAACTAGATTCAAAAATTCATAACTAATTCTAGAAAAATCCTTTTGACATGAAACCAATTGCTATGATCTTATAATCATCTCTATTTTCATCATCTAGAAGCACAAGATCATGAGAAATTTCTTTCCTTGATTTTTTTGTTATGGCCGAACCTAGGTTAACTTTGAGTTTTTAGGTTTTGTTTCATTTTCATGACTTGATTTATGATTCAATCCTTTTGTATCTTGCTAGTTCTTGTATTCAAGTATATAGAAGATAAAAAAAATCAAACTTTAACCTATTAATCTCATCAAAACCGAAACCCTAGATTTGTGTACTTAAAGGGTTTTGTGATTCAAAAGTTGTTTGTAACACTTGAATCAAACTCTAAGTTTTGTATATTGATTAAATCCCAAAAGTTGATGAAATTTTAAAACTTCTAGTC
Organism: Sophora flavescens; assembly: GCA_030762895.1. Classification (NCBI taxonomy): domain Eukaryota; kingdom Viridiplantae; phylum Streptophyta; class Magnoliopsida; order Fabales; family Fabaceae; genus Sophora; species Sophora flavescens. The sequence goes on from CM061063.1 coordinate 238,064,066, forward strand.
TATGGATCTTCAGGAAACCGAACCCTAGTTCTTAGAACTAGATGAGTTTAATTCATGTTCTTGGTTCATAATCATGGTTTTAGTGATTAATCATGCTTAAGTAACTTATGGATAATTAATCCTTAAGTTAATCAAATTTTCAACTTTCTAACCTAGATAATTGGTTGAAGCCGAAACCCTAGCCATAAAGGAAAGAGGATTTTGTTTCAAATTTTAGTCTTGTAATAAGTAATCTATGTTAGTTAAGACTCTAGTAATTAGGATCCAAAAGATGACATTAAGAAGATAACCCTAAACCTATTTTCTAAGTCTTGGCCGAACCTAGCCCTAAAGTGTCATAGATGGTTGTGAGTTGATTAATTTTAGTTATGATTGTTTGAATGAAGGTGGTTGTGTTAACTCGTGGCGGGATAACGAGGATCGCCGTGTACGTGTTTCCGGTACAAACTCAGGTGGGAGAAAGAACCATTCCATCGTCGGAACTGATAAGTAGTATATAATTTATAATAATGGTGTAGGGCGACCTAAACCCTACTAGTGGTCGAGTAATCGACAATACCAAGATCGTATTGGAATCTTTTCCGTAAAACCAATGACGATTTGGGAATTGTAGGTTTATCGCCTTAGGTTGATTATTCATATTTGAGGATGTTTGAATTGTTTACTTTTGACTGTTTGTGATACGCTGGTTGAGGTACTCCATCTGCATGTGACGTATGGTTTCGGTGTTTGAATAATTATGATAGTGATGATGTTTGCTGTCTGTCACGGTCGTGATGGTTGTCATGGCCAGGCTGTGACAGGTTCTGTGTTGTAGGATTCTTGTCTTTGTTGTCTGTCATGACCGTGATGGCTATCACGGCCAGGCCGTGACAGAGTCTGATTTTGTTATTTAGTTGGTTGTGATAAATTGCCTTATATGATATTGAGATATTTGAATATTCTGTTGATTAATGTGTTATGCATGATCTGCCTGGGTTTAATTCGATGCTTAGATAATTTTAAGGAAAGATATATATTGCTTGGAGGTATTTTGTTTGGGTGAGAGTTTTGAATATGAATTAGAAGTGCCTCGCTATTATGGTATAGAAGTAATGTGATATAGTATGTAAGTGGAGGTTATGAGGAAAAGCTTGAGGTACTAGGTTGTTATTGATAAAAGTCTGTGAGAATCATATGATGCATTGGTGTTCATAACCGTGTATTTGAGATACACGAGGTCCGAAGTTCTTGTAGACCGTTCCAAATTAGAATTTAAGTTATGCAACTATAGTGTCATTGCTTTGCATGAGCACCCTTGACAGAGTGAGAGAGAGAATCAGGGTGTGCACCGACGGTACTGTGCAGCTATAGTGTCATTGCTTTGCATGAGCATTCCTACCATGGATGAGAATGTGCACCGGTGTGGGGAACGTGTCACTTGGACGACTGACTGGCTTCCCTAACGAGGGATGTGTGACTGGAGTAGTAGTGGCCACATCAGCATAAAGGTCTAGTTGCATGAGTTGAAGGGTAGAGGATGATGTTATAAAATATAGATGATTGTAAATTGTGAGTGATGCATGTCTGTGACCGTTATTGTATTATATGCTATGAATCTTTTCCACTTATGATGATAGAACTGTTTCTTATCTCCCTATTTCTGTATTTTTGGTTTATGTCTACTTTGTTACGTTAGAAGACCATATGGACGACTATGTTACAGAGGATATGGATGGAACCACATACGAGACGGAGGTTGTTGAAGAGTTGAACGATGTTCCGTATGAAGTTGACGCTGAAGAACAACTTACTGATCCTAATAATGTGGCGTAGTTTGTTAAAGGCCAGTGAATCACATAAGATGTTTTGTTTCAGTTAGTGATAAGCAAGTTGTGTAAAATAAAGGATACTTATATGTGTGTATTTATGTAAAATAGTTTGGTGTGTTTTATATCTGCATAAGTTATATAATTATTAATTAAGTTTTAATTTTTACGTATTTTCAACGTTAAGCGTGCGATTAAGTAAATAACTAATTAATGATTTAATGTAATAATACAATGGGGCACAACGGGGTGTCTCATTTGGTGGTATCAGAGCAGTTCGATTCTAATCGGACTGTGAGGTCTAGGAAGTTGTTACTGGCCGTGTCTAGTTGAATCCACATCGGATTTCAACTATGCTTAGAAGATGGGTAGTGTGTCCGAATCCGATGCGTTAAGTAACATTAGTGTGGCATATGGTATTTATATACTGGTTTATGTGGTATTATATGTCATACTGATAAGAGCAAATGATTTCTTTTACAGAATCATGGCTCGTGGAAAAGGACGTCTGATTGACAGTAATGACAGAACTCCTGAAAGAATTGTGGGAGCTAACAATGTGGAAAATAATCATACGGGAAGTGGAGGAGAGTCATCTGAGACTCAAGATAGCATGAAAAACATAGTTACTGCTCTATTGTTACAAACACAGCAGAATGCTGAGATGCTACAGATGAACAAAGAACAGCAGGAACAACAGAATCAAAGGAGAGCTGCTGCAGTTGAAGATGCCGGAATGGCTACTTTCCTGAAAGGGAAGCCACCCCAATTCCGAGGAGATTATGATCCAGAGAAGGCAGAATGGTGGATACAAGAGATCGAGAAGATATTCGATACCATGCGCTGCAGAGAGGATAGAAAGGTGACTTATGCTGCCTTCATGCTAACTGGAGGAGCAGAGTCTTGGTGGAGAGGAAAGCGAAGATTGCTGGATGCCGAAGGCAGAGTTATCAACTGGCAGCTGTTCAGTGACTGCTTCTTTGAGAAGTATTTTCCGCGTCTAGTTCGGCGTGAGAAAGAAAGGGAATTCATGAGTCTCAAACAGGGCAACATGACTGTTGGTGATTATGCATCACGATTCGAGGCTCTGATTAAATATTCCGAATTTTATCAGAGATTCCCAGATGAAGATTGGAAATGTAGAAGGTTTGAGGAAGGACTCCGACATGAACTCCAGAGGGCTATAGTATCTCTTAATATCCAGAGTTTTCCAGAGTTAGTGGAACGCTGCAGTGCGATCGAAAGTCTAGATCTGAGGCTGGCTAATGAGCAGAAACAATTAAGAAGTGGGGGTCCTACTCGACCGGGTTTTCAGAGGAGAGGAGGTAGTAACTCTCAGTGGAGACAGAGACCGTATGCCCGACCAATGCAGACACCAACACCAGCACCAGTGGTTAGAGCTGGTCAACAGCAGCAAGGATTATCTTGTTTCAAATGTGACGGACCACATTATCTTAGAGACTGCATGGAGCGACCTAGTTGTTTTCACTGTGGAAAAAAAGGTCATATGGCCCGAGATTGTAGACAGCAGGCTAAGCGACAGCCGATAGCTGCAGGAAGAGGAAATGGAGGCAATAGGGGTGGAGCTGGGAGAGGAGTCATATCAGCAGGGCAACAGGGAGCAAGACCTCAGGCCACTGGAAGAGTGTTTACCGTGAAGGGAGCTGAATCCTCTCAATCTGCTGATATTATACAAGGTATGTGTTTGATAGCTGGTAGACTCTCGTACGTGTTATTTGACTCAGGCGCTACACATTCATTTATTTCGTATGAGTGTGTGGATCAATTAAAATAATTGTTTCTCAATTACCTTATACCCTTACCATATCTACTCCAACTAGTAATCCTTTGACTACTAGGTCTATTTGTTTACAGTGTCCTATAGTTGTTGAGAATAGAACATTTATTGTAGACCTTGTCTGTTTGCCGATGCAACAGATAGATGTTATTCTTGGCATGGATTGGCTTTCGGCTAACCATGTAATACTAGACTGTTCTAGTAAGACCTTATCATTTCTTGAGTCTTCTAGTATAGTCTCTGCCAATGAAGGAGTATCCATGAGGGGTGACGATTCTCGACAGTACATGATGCTGTTCGCGGTGGAAACTATTGAGACCCCTAGTATAGATTCTATGCCTATCGTGAGAGAGTTTCCTGAAGTTTTCCCTCCCGACGTTCCAGGTTTACCACCAGAACGAGAAGTGGAATTCACCATAGATCTTGTACCAGGGACAGGACCTATATCTATGGCGCCTTATTGGATGTCACCTATAGAATTGGCGGAGTTGAAGAAACAGTTGGATGATATGTTGGGAAAAGAGTTCATAAGGCCGAGTGTTTCACCATGGGGAGCTCCAGTGTTGTTTGTTAAGAAGAAATATGGAAGTGCTAGGTTGTGCACAGATTATAGATAGTTAAACAAGGTAACAATTAGGAATAAGTATCCATTGCCTAGGATAGATTATCTGATGGATCAATTGAAAGGAGCCGCAGTATTTTCCAAGATTGATTTGAGATCTGGATACCATCAGATTAGAGTAAAGAAGGAAGATATACTAAAAACGGCTTTTAGAACAAGGTATGGACATTACGAGTATTTAGTTATGCCGTTCGGTGTGACTAATGCGCCAGCAGTGTTCATGGATTATATGAACATGATATTTAGACCGTACCTTGATAAGTTTGTTGTTGTATTCATCGACGACATCCTTATCTATTCTCGTACATGGGAAGATCATGAGAATCATTTAAGGATAGTGCTGCAAGTTTTGAAGGATAGGCAGCTTTATGCTAAACTTTCCAAGTGTGAGTTTTGGATGGAAGAAGTCCAATTTCTAGGACATGTGATCACCAAGGAAGGTATAGCAGTAGATCCAGCAAAGGTTGAGGCAGTTCTTAAATGGGAACGACCTAAGTCAGTAAGTGAAGTACGAAGCTTTCTAGGGTTAGCTGGATATTATCGGAGGTTTATAGAGGGTTTCTCGAAGATTGCGTTGCCTATGACGCAGTTGACGAGGAAAAATACAGCTTTTGTATGGACGGACAACTGTGAGCAGAGTTTCCAAAAGCTGAAGGAAAGGTTGACTACATCACCTGTGTTGACTTTACCGGATCCATTAGGACCGTTTGACGTATACTGTGATGCGTCATACCAAGGTTTAGGTTGTGTTCTAATGCAAGAGGGAAGAGTGGTAGCTTATGCTTCCCGACAATTGAGAATTCATGAGAGGAACTATCCGACTCATGATTTGGAATTAGCAGCTATAGTGTTCGCATTAAAAATATGGCGACACTTTCTCTATGGGGCAAAATTTAATGTTTACAGTGATCATAAAAGTCTGAAGTATCTGTTCGACCAAAAGGGGTTGAATATGAGACAACGAAGATGGATGGAGTTTATCAAAGATTATGAGTTTGATTTACTATACCATCCTAGGAAGGCGAATGTAGTAGCGGATGCCTTGAGTAGGAAATCATTGCATGTGTCCGCAATGATGGTTAAAGAGTTGGAATTATTGGAACAGTTCAGAGATTTGAACTTAGGAATGGAGTTGGTTGAGGATAAAATATGCTTAGGTATGATCACTATTAGTAGTGATTTTATGAGGGATCTTAAGGATAAACAGGCTCAGGATCCATATTTACAGGAGATAAGTAGAAGTATAGATGAAGGTAAAAATTCTGAGTTTAGTAGAGGAACAAATGGTGTACTGAGGTTTAGAGATAGAATATGTGTGCCTGAGGATTTAGAACTTAGGAAGTTGATATTAGAAGAAGCACACAAGAGTAAGTTGAGTATTCATCCTGGATCCACTAAAATGTATAAGGATTTAAAGAAATTGTTTTGGTGGACGAGGATGAAGAAAGAGGTAGCAGAGTATGTTTTATCTTGCCTGGTGTGTCAGAAGGCTAAGATAGAGCATCAAAAGCCAGCTGGTTTATTGCAATCATTAGATATCCCAGAATGGAAATGGGATAGCATAGCTATGGATTTTGTGGTTGGACTACCACGAACTCCTAAGAAACATGATGCGATTTGGGTTATCATTGACCGGTTGACGAAGTGTGCTCACTTCTTACCTATGGGTGAAAACTATAGTTTGGAGAAGTTGACCCAAATCTACATCAAAGAAATTGTTAGGTTGCATGGTGTGCCATCGAGCATTGTTTCAAACCGAGATCCTAGATTTACATCTAGATTTTGGAAACAATTGCATCATGCTTTAGGGACCAAGTTGAGAATGAGTTCTGCTTATCATCCCCAAACGGATGGACAGTCAGAAAGGACGATTCAATCATTGGAGGATCTTTTAAGAGCCTGTGTTTTGGAACACACTGGTAGTTGGGATGAGTTCTTGCCATTGATTGAATTTACTTACAACAATAGTTTTCACAGTAGTATAGGGATGGCACCATATGAGGCTTTGTATGGTAGGAAGTGTAGGACACCGTTATGGTGGTATGAGATTGGTGAAAATCAAGTCTTGGACAAGTTGACCAAACCTTGCCCCATCCTCGCGGCTTCAATAGTGCCATCTTCCCTAAGTTGGTTGTCTTATTCATATAAATAGCATTCTTCCATTTTCATGACTTTCTTCTTCTTTGTTCATACTTTTGCCATAAGAACACCATAGAAAAATCAAAAGAACCTCATCCAAAACTTGTTTTCTTGGATCAACAAGAGGTAATACCTTCTTCTCTTGTCATTTAAATCCTTTCTCTTCACAACTTTTGAGAGATTCATGGCTAAGATTCATATGTTCTTCATTTGTTCAAAGTTCATGAAACTAGATTCAAAAATTCATAACTAATTCTAGAAAAATCCTTTTGACATGAAACCAATTGCTATGATCTTATAATCATCTCTATTTTCATCATCTAGAAGCACAAGATCATGAGAAATTTCTTTCCTTGATTTTTTTGTTATGGCCGAACCTAGGTTAACTTTGAGTTTTTAGGTTTTGTTTCATTTTCATGACTTGATTATTGATTCAATCCTTTTGTATCTTGCTAGTTCTTGTATTCAAGTATATAGAAGATAAAAAAAAATCAAACTTTAACCTATTAATCTCATCAAAACCGAAACCCTAGATTTGTGTACTTAAGGGTTTTGTGATTCAAAAGTTGTTTGTAACACTTGAATCAAACTCTAAGTTTTGTATATTGATTAAATCCCAAAAGTTGATGAAATTTTAACACTTCTAGACTATGGATCTTCAGGAAACGAACCCTAGTTCTTAGAACTAGATGAGTTTAATTCATGTTCTTGGTTCATAATCATGGTTTTAGTGATTAATCATGCTTAAGTAACTTATGGATAATTAATCCTTAAGTTAATCAAATTTTCAACTTTCTAACCTAGATAATTGGTTGAAGCCGAAACCCTAACCATAAAGGTTAGAGGATTTTGTTTCAAATTTTAGTCTTGTAATAAGTAATCTATGTTAGTTAAGACTCTAGTAATTAGGATCCAAAAGATGACATTAAGAAGTAACCCTAAACCTATTTTCTAAGTCTTGGCCGAACCTAGCCCTAAAGTGTCATAGATGGTTGTGAGTTGATTAATTTTAGTTATGATTGTTTGAATGAAGGTGGTTGTGTTAACTCGTGGCGGGATAACGAGGATCGCCGTGTACGTGTTTCCGGTACAAACTCAGGTGGGAGAAAGAACCATTCCATCGTCGGAACTGATAAGTAGTATATAATTTATAATAATGGTGTAGTGCGACCTAAACCCTACTAGTGGTCGAGTAATCTACAATACCAAGATCGTATTGGAATCTTTTCCGTAAAACCAATGACGATTTGGGAATTGTAGGTTTATCGCCTTAGGTTGATTATTCATATTTGAGGATGTTTGAATTGTTTACTTTTGACTGTTTGTGATACGCTGGTTGAGGTACTCCATCTGCATGTGACGTATGGTTTCGGTGTTTGAATAATTATGATAGTGATGATGTTTGCTGTCTGTCACGGTCGTGATGGTTGTCATGGCCAGGCCGTGACAGGTTCTGTGTTGTAGGATTCTTGTCTTTGTTGTCTGTCAAGACCGTGATGGCTATCACGGCCAGGCCGTGACAGAGTCTGATTTTGTTATTTAGTTGGTTGTGATAAATTGCCTTATATGATATTGAGATATTTGAATATTCTGTTGATTAATGTGTTATGCATGATCTGCCTGGGTTTAATTCGATGCTTAGATAATTTTAAGGAAAGATATATATTGCTCGAATGTATTTTGTTTGGGTGAGAGTTTTGAATATGAATTAGAAGTGCCTCGCTATTATTGTATAGAAGTAATGTGATATAGTATGTAAGTGGAGGTTATGAGGAAAAGCTTGAGGTACTAGGTTGTTATTGATAAAAGTCGGTGAGAATCATATGATGCATTGGTGTTCATAACCGTGTATTTGAGATACACGAGGTCCGAAGTTCTTGTAGACCGTTCCAAATTAGAATTTAAGTTGTGCAACTATAGTGTCATTGCTTTGCATGAGCACCCTTGACAGAGTGAGAGAGAGAATCAGGGTGTGCACCGACGGTACTGTGCAGCTATAGTGTCATTGCTTTGCATGAGCATTCCTACCATGGATGAGAATGTGCACCGGAGTGGGGAACGTGTCACTTGGACGACTGACTGGCATCCCTAACGAGGGATGTGTGACAGGAGTAGTAGTGGCCACATCAGCATAAAGGTCTAGTTGCATGAGTTGAAGGGTAGAGGATGATGTTATAAAATATAGATGATTGTAAATTGTGAGTGATGCATGTCTGTGACCGTTATTGTATTATATGCTATGAATCTTTTCCACTTATGATGATAGAACTGTTTCTTATCTCCCTATTTCTGTATTTTTGGTTTATGTCTACTTTGTTACGTTAGAAGACCATATGGACGACTATGTTACAGAGGAGATGGATGGAACCACATACGAGACGGAGGTTGTTGAAGAGTTGAACGATGTTCCATATGAAGTTGACGCTGAAGAACAACTTACTGATCCTAATAATGTGGCGTAGTTAGTTAAAGACCAGTGAGTCACATAAGATGTTTTGTTTCCGTTAGTGATAAGCAAGTTGTGTAAAATAAAGGATACTTATATGTGTGTATTTATGTAAAATAGTTTGGTGTGTTTTATATCTGCATAAGTTATATAATTATTAATTAAGTTTTAATTTTTACGTATTTTCAACGTTAAGCGTGCGATTAAGTAAATAACTAATTAAGGATTTAATGTAATAATACAATGGGGCACAACGGGGTGTCTCATTTTGAGTCCAAAACACAAAAATTCAAGGGTAATTTAGTAATCTTGTACAATGGCAAACTTGTGAATAAAATCAACATTAAGGGTAACTTAGTCTTTTCCTCATACAAACCATCATGACAATGAGGAGTCATCCCATGACTCACCCCTTATGACTCATCATGATTTGACATCCTATTTATCCGTTAGCGGGTCTCGCAAATCCCGTTTTCAGCTCCGTCGTTTACCCGATTTCGTATAACGCCCGCATAATATATATTATTTCACTTTTTAAGTGAAAAATTTTAAAATAGCCAGAGAAGTTGGAAAGTTCAAAAAAACCTTAAATGTTTCGTTCACGAGTCAAAATTAGGTCCTTTGAGCAGTAAACTTCTTTCTGTCATTAAATCGCAAACCGGGTTTCGTCTGAATTTTCGACCCAAAATCGAATCGTAGCCCTCTACGGTAAAGTAGAGTATGAATATGACCTTGGTTTATCCAAAATTATTTTCTAGATTTAAAAATAAAATTGTAAACATTTTTTTTATTTTACTGATATAAAAACAGTAAACAGTAAAAAAACCGAGTGTTACAGCAGTTGTATCATTGGTGCCTTGATGGACCATGAAATCCATATGCCTTGTTCGCTGTGCCTTATGTAGGACAGTGTGCTATGGTATACACACACGTTGATCACTGAGCCTTAAATTGGACAGTATGGTGGAAATTATGGCGTGCCTTATATTGGCAATTTGAGCTTGATCAACTCATTTTTTTTAAAAAGAAACGAAGTTGGGATCTCCGGAGATTAGGATAGATGTTGAATATTGAAGTGTCGTGTATTTTTCAAAAATGACGATGATTGTTCGGGTATGAAACCATTGATATAATTATTTGTTTATTGCTAAGAATTTTATGTTGTTATCACTATATATGCCTATATTTTGTTTTGTGAGTTGCGCGTGTAGTTATCGTGTTTAAATCCATATATAGGTATCTCACCCATACAATATATCAGGTTTTCCTGGTTCTTTACTGTTGTACCTTGGTATACGAGAGTAGGTGGTGTCGAGAAGTTCCTAACCTCACTTGGGGATATTAATCACGATCCTTGAAGAGGTTGGTGATAATTATAATGGTGAGAACTACGGAATTCTTTCCAGTAGATGTCTTATAGAGTGACCAGCTTAGAATGTTTCCTTTGGGTTGGGTGTTTTTTAGAAAGTTGATATAGGTGGTTTCGAAAGACCTTGTATGATTTATAATTTTCAGTATGAAAAACTATTTCAAGAAAATTTATATGTTGTGGTGGTTTGATTTATGAATAAACCCAATTTGTGTGTGTTATTAAGTAGGATGTAACTTTAATTTTGTGATGTGTGTATCACTTTTTCCGAAGTAGTCCGTAGAAAATTTTTACAACTGAGCTTTTTTGACTTAAAGTAAATTAATTTTCCGAAAGCAACCAGCAAAATTTCTTTTAATTTATTTTCCGCACGTGTTTACAAGGTAATGCCCTAGGGGGTGTTGCAAACGGTATTTGGGATCTTATAGAATTATCAAATGAAGTGAAGACCATTGGCTATAATGGGTCTTTAAGACCAAGAAGGATTCATCAGGAAACATTGAGAGATACAAAGTAAGACTCGTTTCTAAAGGACTCAACAGGAAGGAATCAATTACACATATAGTACCTTTCTCTCTTATGTTTAAGAAAGAATCTTTTCATGTTGGCATTAGTTACTCATTTTGACCTTGAGTTGCAACAAATGGATGTTAAGATAACTTTTCTCAATGATGATCCAGAGGAGTGGGTTTATGTGAAACAACATAAAGGTTTCTCCTCTAATGATGGGGAGAAATTGGTTAGCAAGATTAAGAAATTCATATACAGTTTAAAACAAGCCTCCGTCAGTGGTATCTTAAATTCTATGAAGTAGTTTCCTTATTTTAAATCACATTATCTACGGTGAGAATGAGAGCTTGTAAGAGTAAAAAAATCAGGAGACTCGTAGCTGATAACGTTGACAATGGTTGGAGGTTCTGTTTGTTTCCTCATTTGGTTTATTGATCTTGGTGTTTCATTTTGATACTAGGAACATGCTTAGCATGGCCGTGTTCAGACATTTTGGGGTCTAAGACAAAACTATTAGAGAAACTTAATATAATTTAAATTATTATTCATTATATTAATCTTGTGGCCTTTTGAGCTGCAAAATCATTAATCAAAGCTTTATATTCAAGTAATTCTAGCATTTCATTCTCAATAGATAGCATAACTAACTCATTCAATCTAACTTGTAACATTGTTGATCTAAGATAGGATTTAAGAAATATTAATTTTGAAAAATTTCTTTCAGCAGTAACAATTGTTACAAGTATTGTTAATAATATTCTATAAGAAATGCATAGATTTGGAAAAGAATCCAATATTTTGATATAATTTAATATTTTTGTTGGAGTATTGATTTCTTTTGTCACTTGTTGTGCATTAATAAAAACTCTCCCACATATTGTTGTTGTTTGGCCTTTGTTATGTTTGATGTTAGGGGTGGACATCCACCTGAAGCCTGACCCGAAACTGACTCAACCAATCGAGTCTAAATCTGGCAAGGTAGGCGGGTGACATCAGATGTTCATATTGTTGGTTTGAAAAATAGAGTTAGAGGCGGTTGAAGGTCGGGCTCGGTTCCGAAATTTTGAAACCGTCGGTGACTGAATCCGACCGAAGGTGAGAAGAATTGAAAGGAGAAATGAGTAGGGGACAAAGATCTGAGGAAGAAGATGATGTATAAAATACAAATGGATGAAGCTCAAATATGAGGCGTTGCTGCTCCTTGTTGGTTGCAGTCGTATGTAGTGGTGGTGGTGTAGTGGAGGCTTCGTTCTTCGAGGGCACCAGCAGCGATGCTGCAAAACTGAAGTGGAGGGGGGGAGGGTTGTGGCTGCACAGTGAAGGTGAGAAAGAAAGGATATTAGGGTTGGCAAAAAAAAATACAAACCTTTTTGAAACAAAAATAATAATTTCTTTTTAAAAAAAAGTCCCAAAAAAATTACGGCTCACACTCATTTATTTCATTTATTCCTTACCTACAAACCCTAGTTTAATAAATTGTACGCCGCCTCTGCTCCCTCATCTTCTTTCTCAGAGTCTCCCCCATCTTCTTTCTCAAAGCGACATAGCCTTCTTCTCATGCGACAATGGCACACCCGATCCAGCCTCTCCTCTTTGCGGCTGAATACCCTGGTGTTGTGTTATTTCTCTCTTTCATCTTTTCCATCATTTTTTTGTTGAAAGATGTTTCGTTTTCCTAAACTGATCAACTCGTCTGCCACCCCGACCAAACCGACCACTCAAACAGACGAAAATGGGTTCTATATTATCCTTTTCGGTTTGGTTCGGATTCGGCCTTTTAGGCTCGAAAAGGTTTGTTGTCCAACCCTATTTGAAGTATATATTACATATTAGATTTTTGGCTTTTACGGTAGTAGAAAATAACAAAGGGTCAATAGGTTAGTGAATGTGGGTCTGTTGACGAATCTGGGCAAGTATACCCAGTCGTGCAAGTAATATGGTGGTGAGACCGTTTTATCGTTCCCACGAGGACTGCAACAAGTACTAGCACGTACCAATTCAACTACTATCTAAGCGATTCTTGGATTGAAGAGAGTTCTATGCTAACAAAAGTTAAACTAACAAAATAAGAAAAACAAACTCTTTTTGTAATTTTCTCAAACGCTTGGAAGGCAGTAAAAGAAGGTTTTCAAATATGATAAAAGATGTTGGGAATAAGTTCACTAAACTTCATCCTCACGCAATGAAACAACTAACAAACAGTTTCTACTTCAATTATGACAATCAATCCACTAAATTACTCAAGTCCCGATCCCTCGGATGACAAGAGCCTAAATCCACTAATAGACCCTAATTCCTTAGGTGGCCTAGATTTGTGAACTTGCATTAAGATTAGGGATCATGCGATTGCTAATAAACCTAGTTCCATTCCAAGATACAAGGCTTACTAGGTGATTAATCTCAGTTCTGGTTTTAACACGAATTATCCAATTGCATATCAAAACACTAAACAAGTCTTGGGGGTGCTAGCCACAACAAGCATTAAGTACAGAAATCAATCACTCAATAACAAAGCAGAAACTGTATTGCAAGATTAAATCAAATACATGAGAATTCAGAAATAGCTACCCTAACCCCAACAATGGAGGATTAGCTACTCATAATAATAGCCACAACCAAAGAAACATAGATGAAGGAGAGAAGGGATTCCATGGGGGCAATCCTCCAGAAGATGCCTCTGGTTCCAAGAGCCTTTTGGGTTTCCAAACTCGTAGCCTACAATGTCTCCAAGGTGTCCCTTCCAATTCTGCCTTAAACAGCTTATAACAGGGGTTCTGGTTTTCGCAAACTCGCGGGGCGAGATATATATCGCGAGGCGAATATTAAACTTCTGGTCTTCAGTGATTTGATCTCTCGCGAGGCGAGTCATTGTTCGCGTGGCGAGACAGAACAGGTTGCATTTTCCTGGCACAGTCATCCTTCAGGGTCGCGAGGCGAGGTGTGATTCGCGGGGCGAGACAGAAAGGATGCCATTCTGCTGTTTCTGGCTGTCTGCAGTCGCGGGGCGAGTATCCTCTCGCGGGGCGAGCATTCCCAGAATTTCATTCTCCACTGTTTCTTCATTCCCTTGGCTCTAAGTTAACCAGATTTTTCAATGATTCCTACAAAACAACATCAAGAAACCGCTTCACCCGTTCCAAGAGAAAATCTAACAAAATCAAATAAATAATACCTAATCTATATGAAATACGCATGCAAAAGTGTACAGCAAACATCATGTAAAATCACACTATCAAATCACCCCAAGCTTATTCAATTGCTTGTCCTCAAGCAATCACCAAGGCCAGTAGAAGAAAACAAAACATGGATAGTGAACTAAGAACCCAAGTAAATGATCCAAGTAATAGGCAATTCAAACAATTCAGCAAGAGACAATCAATTCAAGTCCAATTAGAGGCTTAGGTTCCTTAGACTCATGTTCTCACTGATTTGGGCACTCTTTCTCACCTGAAGCTCACCCCAAGCTTGTTCATTTTCTTGGCTCTCTTTCTAACCTCACTCAAGTGTTTAGGGGAATAAGACAATTCGCTCCATTTTCCTCAAAGAATGAATCCTACCATAGGCTTGACTATCAACCAAATTTCTACTTTATTAATGAAAACAATTTAGAATCAAGAGGTCTTTTACTTGGTTGTAACGGGGCCATGGGATTTATTGTTAGGTAGGGCAATCAAGAAAGGGACATTTCAAAAGGTTACACAAAACATTAAGCATTGCAAATCATGACACCTTCTAAAATACCCTTTTGGGTTTCAATTCAACTTCGCCACCTTTCTTTTCTTTCTTTTTCTATTATTTTTCATTTCTTTTTGTCATCCCCTTCTCTATTTATTTTTCTTTTTCTTTTATTTTGCTTGAAGAAGGGGAGATTTTTCAACTCAAGAGAATTTTTTTTTTCTTTTTTTTTTTCTGTCATCCCAACTTTTTCAACTACCTTTTTCACCATTTTTGTAATACTTTAGAAGGTATCCTATCAAGCATATTTATCAAAACATTTCAGGGTACCAAGAAAAGCATTTTATTCTTTTAGGCTCAAAATTGGGCAACTAAGGGATAGCATTTCATCATTCAAAACTCAGAAGGCCAGAAAAATACCTATTGCCTCAATCATTTTCAAAAATGTTTTCAAAAATTTTTAAGCTTCAAAATGGTTTCAAGTCAAGTTCTAGAGAAAGAAAACCAAGAGGAATAACACTCTAACACAAAGAATGGGGTAAAATTTTGTGAGTACCCCTTTGGCTCAAAATCTCACTTTTTAGTAGTTCAGAAATCAGTGAGCAACACAAATCTATAGAACCATATGCTAATTATCAACTATCCAAGATTATCTCAAGCATTTTCATTTGCAGCCTTATCACAAGAATGAAACAAATTGGGTTCAACAATTCACTATCACAATTTATTTGGCACTTAGTTTTCACAATTGGATACAAAATCTAAGCAAGAGGCAATCTAACAATGTGAACATGCAAAGCTATCATGCAAAACTATATGAATGCAATATGAACAAATGCAAAAATACCCCTACCCCAAGCTTAAAAATTTACATTGTCCCCAATGTAAACAATCAAGTTGGAGAGAGGAGAAAAATTGGAATGGCTTACCGAGGCGGTGACGGGTGCTGACTTTGTTTTTTCTTGTCTTCTTGCTCTTCCCTCCTTCCTTCTTACCCTGCAACACTTGGCAATTCTCAATTTATTATTTTTCCTCTTGAGCTTCTCAAATTATTCAAGAGGTTAAAATCAAAAACAAAATTATTAAGAAAATGAAAACAACTAAAGAGAAGGGTTAAGAAACTTGGGTTGCCTCCCAATAAGCGCTTCTTTAACGTCACTAGCTTGACGGGCTTCTTTCAATTAACCGGGGTTAGCTGGGCATAGAAGTGCAAGAACACTTTTCTTCCATGGAACTCCTTTAAAGAGCTGATTTTGCTTATAAGGCCAACAGTTGTGCTTCCGCTTTGCCTTTTTCGCTCTGAGCCTCTTGCCCTTTTTCTTATTCCTTCCCGGTGGAGGTTCTGTTTTCACAAGATGAGCAGATCCAACTTCATCACCAACTGATACATCATTTGTCTTGCAGAGCTTCAGAGTTGCTTTCATGTTGTGCTTTTCCTTCTTCTCAGGAGTAGAGGGGTGGTGCTGATGTGCAACGACTTCCTTAGCTACTGTATCTACAATGTCCATGCGGAAACACTCCTCTTCATCGCTCGTGCGATGCATAGCTTCCAATACATTGAAAGTGACTTCTTCGTCTTGCACTCTGAATCGCAGCTGGCCTTTTTCTACATCTATCAAAGCTTGCCCAGTTGCTAGAAAAGGTCTCCCCAGTATGAGCGGAACTTCTGCATCCTCCTCCATGTCTAAAACCACAAAGTCCGCTGGGAAGATAAACTTATCCACCTTTACCAGAACATCTTCCAAGATACCATAAGGATGCTTGATTGATCTGTCAGCTAGTTGCAATGCCATCCTGGTTGGTTTCACCTCTCCTCCTCCAAGCTTGTTCAAAATTGAAAGCGGCATCAAATTGATACTCGCTCCCAAGTCACATAAGGCCTTCCTGATAGCAACACTCCCAATAGTGCAAGGGATTGTAAAACTACCAGGATCTTTCAGCTTTGGAGGTAGCCTCCTTTGAAGTATTGCACTGCACTCTTCAGTTAAGGCAACAGTCTCACCTTCTTTAAACTTTCTTTTCTCTGTGAGCAGTTCCTTCATGAATTTTTTATAATTGGGCATCTGTTCCAGTGCTTCCGCAAAGGGTATGTTGATCTGTAGCCTCTTGAAAATGTCAAGGAACTTGGCAAACTGTTCTTCTTTCTCTTTTTTCTTGCTCAAGTGAGGATAGGGCAACTTCACGTAATAGGGGATCACTTGAGGTTTGTCTCCATCCTTCAAAATCTGACTCTTAGTTCTCCTCAAAATTTAATTCTCATCTACTAGCTTCTCCCTCTTGTCTTGTTCACTGACCTTTTCTTCTTCCTCAACTATAACATCTTTACCTTTTTCTTCTTTTTCCTCAGCACTCAATTCTGTTTTTCCATCAACTCTCTGATTCTTCACCAAAGGCTCACCGCCCACATTCTCAAGACTTTTACCACTCCTCAAAACAACAGCATTGCAATGCTCCTTCGGATTAGTTTGAGTGTTACCAGAAAAACCGCTGCTAGTTTGCTCCGCTAGGTGCTTTGCAATTTGGCCAACTTGAATCTCCACATTTTTTTATAGAAGCATCGGTGTTCTTCTGGTTTGCCATGGTCAATTGCATGAACTGATTGAGTGTGTTCTCCAAGATAGAAACCCGGTCTTGAAGCGGTTGTGTAGGAGGAGGCTTGCTTGTTTGTCCGGCATCTTGCTTCCAACCAAAATTTGGTTGATTCCTCCACCCTTGGTTGTAGTCGTTAGGGAATTGGTTGTTGCCCTGCCGCCCATAGTTCCCCATATAATTGGCTTCTTCATGGGAACTAGGTGGTGCCTCACATCTTCCATTCTCATGATCACCTCCACAAAAATCACATCTCATTACCTGTTGTGGTGGCATGGTCGTCCCTTGAACAGTTTGGAGTTGTTGTGGGAGTTGAGCTAGTTGCTTGGTAAGAGACTCCAATTGTTGTGTCATGAGCTTGTTCTGAGCCAACAATGCAGTTTGTGAATCTAACTCCAACACTCCCCTTCTTTGTGTGGGACCCCGATCATGTTGCATCAAATAATCATTAGAGGCCATTGCTTCTATCAAAGTCAGGGCTTCCTCAGCTGTCTTCGTATTCATGGAGCCTCCAGCTGAGGCATCCAACATGTTCTTGGTTGACGGCCTCAATCCATTACAGAATGTTTGCATCTGAGTAAGATCATCAAACCCATGATTTGGGCATCTCTGAAGCAATTCCTTGAATCTTTCCCAGGCGTCATGCAGCGTCTCACCTTCTTGTTGAGCAAAGCTTAAGATGTCACCCCTTGCCTTTACAAATCTTGAGGTGGGGAAGAACCTTGCCAAAAATTTTGCCTCTAAGTTGTCCCATGTAGTGAAGCTCCCCCTTGGTTGTGATTGGAGCCAAGACTTGGCTCTATCTCTTAGAGAAAAAGGGAACAATCTCAGCCGAATTGCATCATCGGAGGCACCATTTATCTTCACTGTATCGCACAACTCCAGGAAAGTGGAGACATGACTGTTAGGATCTTCCTTCTCCAACCCAGCAAACTGATTTTGTGAAACCATATTGATGAGATTTGGCTTGATTTCAAAATTGTTGGAGTTCACCGGAGGTCTCACTATGCTAGTGACATGCCGGTTGACATTTGTATTGGCATAGTCACCAAGTGTCCTCCGTGGTGGTGGAGTATCTTCACCATTGCCTGCCATCTTGAGTTCTTCTTGACAAACTTGAGAGATGGAAGTCTCTTATTCTTCTCCTTGTTGTCTTAACAAATTCTGCTGTCTTGCTTGCTTCCTATTCTTCCTAGCTGTTCTTTCAATTTCTGGATCGTATAGGAATTGGTCAGCTGGAATAGTACCTCGCATACACAAACAGTCTAGCAAACAAGAGTGTTAGCAGTAAAGGTTAGCACACAACAACAAACACACCCAAAAAAAAATGACAGCAAAAAAAACAAAACAGAAAAAAATGACAGCAAACAGTTTATAACAGAAAAGAAAAATTTTAAAACAGAAAAATTTTGTGCTCAAATTAGAAACCAAAATGGATATGCTAATATTGAGACGCAGTCCCCGGCAATGGCACCAAAAACTTGTTGACGAATCTGGGCAAGTATACCCAGTCGTGCAAGTAATACGGTGGTGAGATCGTTTTATCGTTCCCACGAGGACTGCAACAAGTACTAGCACGTACCAATTCAACTACTATCTAAGCGATTCTTGGATTGAAGAGAGTTCTATGCTAACAAAAGTTAAACTAACAAAATAAGAAAAACAAACTCTTTTTGTAATTTTCTCAAACACTTGGAAGGCAGTAAAAGAAGGTTTTCAAATATGATAAAAGATGTTGGGATTAGGTTCACTAAACTTCATCCTCATGCAATGAACCAACTAACAAACAGTTTCTACTTCAATTATGACAATCAATCCACTAAGTTACTCAAGTCCCGATCCCTCGGATGACAAGAGCCTAAATCCACTAATAGACCCTAATTCCTTAGGTGGCCTGATAAGCCTCTGGCTTATCTAGTTTTATAACTAGATGGATTGTGGTTTCTGTGCTAATTATTCGAGTTCAATCTCGTTTTTACCCAAATTTGGCCTTGTTTTGTTCCTAAGTAGACTTTGACTCGTTCTAGGCAATTTTTGTAGTTTTTAGTCTATTTTGAATAGAATTACGCTTTTTGTTTCTTTTTATTGTTTCAGGTTAGAAGTGAAACTCCGAGAGTCAAGGAAAGTCAAGAAACAGTGGAAATTTCCATTCTGGAGATATTCTCCTCGCGAAAGGCTGCTCGCCTCGCGAGCCTGAAGACCAAACTAAGAAGCAACAGTCACCTTTTCTGTCTCGCCTCGCGAGTCACAAGCTCGCCTCGCGATCCCGAAGGCTTGACTGTGCCAGAGAAGTCATCTTTTCGGTCTCGCCTCGCTAGTCACAGTTCGCCTCGCGAGCATTCAAACTCAGGATGGAGCCAAAACTGAAATTCGCCCCGCAAGAGACTGCTCGCCTCGCGAGAGTCCTTTTTGAAAGCACGCCAAAACTAATTTTCGCATCGCGAGCGGGCGAGAAACAGAATCCCTATATATTGCTGTTTCAGATCAGATTTGAGGGAGCTTTTTGGCTGGATCCGAATCCTAGTTTTTTCCACTTGTTTAGAGTAGCGTTTAGGGCGATTTCTTGTCTCTTTGGAGCTGCGTCTCCCTTTTTATTTTTCTTATTTTACTATGGTGGTTATGTCCGATTGTTTGTCTATGAGCATTAGGAACTAATCCCCTCGTCTGAGGGAACAATGAAGCCACCCATGGCGGTGTAGATTCGATGTGATGTATGGCTTTCTCCCTTCTTTCAATTAATGTTTTCCAATTCTGATTTGATTGTGCTGATCATATGCATGTGTGATTGACTAGTTAAACGTGATGAGGCTTAGGAGGCAATTTGCGTTTTAGAACTTGAATTGGGATCATCGATCGACTATTGCACGAGAGTGAGTAGGAGATCGGTGCAACCTTATAGGGAACAAGAATTAATAGAGTTTGATGATTAGGATTATGAGACCTAGTAAGTAATTAATCCAATCATCGAATACGTCCTATTGAGCACGACAGTGGATATAGGAGAATTTGGGGGTCCTGGTTGACATTGTAATTGAACTTAGGAAAGAATCATCATCACTTGGGTATGCATGATTGGGTAGGTGGATTTGTGACCTTGGACATTTTAATTTCAGATTTTTAGTTAATTATTTTATTAGATTTGTTAATTTGATTGCGATCCTATTCTCTTCTCTCTCAACCACCTTCTGTCGCTTAACCAACTTATCGAACTTCTCGCGAATTAGTTGAATTGGTAGCCCAATCCTTGTGTTCGACCTCGGTAAATTCTTACCGTGTTATTTATTACTTGCAACGACCCGGTACACTTGCCGGTGACTCAACAAGTTTTTGGCGCCGTTGCCGGGGATTGGCACAACCAATTTTCCTAATTTTTAGGGAAGTTTGATTATTTGGTTAAGTTATTTTTATTTTTATTTTTATTTTTATTTTTATTTTTATTTTTATTTTTATTTTTTATTTACTATTATCTCTCTCTACTTCTTTGATTCCACTTGGTCTTGCCTTGTTTTGTATGCGAGGTACACGAGGGAATGCTTCCGGGTTGCGAAAATTGTAATGGAGACCATGACACTCAGAGCTATCCGTTCTACTTCTCTCAAGAATATGTGGACTCATGTCATAATTTCTATGACAGGGTGCCCCAGAACAACTATCAGAGTCAGAATCGGTATTGGGGTTATATGAGGGGAGACCATCCGGGTTTCGCTTGGAGTAATGCTGGCGATGGTCTAGCTTGGCAACCACAACCTCAACAGAATTGGCAACAACAACCTCAACAAGATGGTGGAAGACATCCTTGGGAGTTGGCTCTTGAGAGGGCAAATGCGGCAATTGAGAAGTTGGCAATCTATACAGACACAGCCATTGATAAGTTGGCAGCTCATACAGGGACGGCAATTCAGAATCTAGAGACACAGGTTGCTCAGCTCGCAAAGCAACTAAATGAGCGTCTCCCAGAGACTTTCCCAGGTGATACCGAGAACAACCCTAAGAACCAATGCGATGCCATAACAACTAGAAGCAATGGGGTGTTGGGATCTAACAGGGATGCAACTAGTTCTCAGGAAGTTGAGGAAGAACTACCACATGTTGAGGAAGAGCAACCGGAGGAAGAGGAGTTGACAAGTGACAAGGCACCGGAGCAAGGGGGTAGAGTTCAAATTGAAGATAAAGTGGTAGTGGACTCCACCATGCTTGCTGAGCAATCTGATTTTGCTGCATTAAATAAATATGTTGGCTTGCATGCATGTGTGGACACTGGTAAGTTAGTCCCTCCTACTTGTCTGACACACTTCCTCGTGAAGACACCATTTGACCCGAGAGGAAGTGAGTTCATAATTGCAGAGGTCAATGGAGTTTTCACACTCATGCTAGGTGGAATTGTGGATAGAGTCGTATTACTTCTGCAAGGGCCACTTCACAAACCATGGGATCCGGGTGGAGGATCTCACATGATGAGCGTCTCTTGTCCCTTGTGCCACAGGCTATGGGATACAGGTGGATGCTTCTTAATAAGTCAAGCTAGTGACGTTAAAGAAATGCTTATTGGGAGGCAACCCAAGCTAGGTATCCTTTATTTTTAGTTTCTGTCATTTTCATTTATATTAAAAAAAAGAAAAAAAAAGCTTGATTCGCCACGCGAATCCACAGTGGCCGCGTGAGATAGAAGCCCTGAATCTCAGAGGCTTGCTCACGTTTCTGTCTCGCGTCGCGAGGGATACATTCGCCTCGCGATTCTGGGCATCATCATCTGTTGGAATTCCATATTCGCCACGCGAGATACTACTCGCTTCGCTATTCTGGAAAGTGTGAAAACAATTTTTCCAGATTCGCCTCGCGAGTGATCTCTCGCCTCGCGAATCTGAAGTTAAGGTTTTAATTTTCAGGAGTTCTTCCAGGATGCTATGCAATAGAAGGGAGCCCGTGAGACCAATTGGATGAGGAGGCAACCATGGAAACTTGATCAGGGAGCACCCTCTCCTTTCCTCACTTTTGTTTTTGTTTTTGTTTTTGTTTTGCTTGTCGCTCTTGAATAATTTGAGAAGATCAAGAGTATGTGTATGAATGTGTGTCGGCAAGCTTGTTGGATTTTAATTAAATTGAGCATAGATTGATTGCATGAATTATTTTGACCATCGATGATTTCCCCCTAGGTTCTGAAATTAGAAAAGTTGATCCCCATGTGAAAAATTGAAAATTGAACTTTGAGAATTTTATTGTGATTACTTGATTTATGATAAGTTTGGGGTGAGGGGGTGCACACACTAGGAATTGTATCTCGGTCAAACAATTTGCAAAATGTCCAGGTGAGGATTTGAGCTTCCAACTTTGTTTTTGATTGTGTGAATCACTTTTAAATTGCACTTTCCCGGATTTGATTGAATCTCTTCATGGTTTGCATGTTTATGTGTTGCATCAAATGATTTAGGAAATTTTCTTTGAATAGCTACTTGGCCTAAAATGAACCATCCCTAATGCATGTTCCTTAGTTAGCCACATTGAGCCTAATTAGCCTATTGTTTCTGGATGACCCTATATTATAAGCCAAAATCTGGAAAAACCATGTTAACCCAATCTTAGGATTAGGAGAGCATGGAGACTGAGCAAGAGAAGGGCTGTGAGAAACTAAGTTTGGGGTGGCTACAAGGTGATATGTCATATTGGGTTGAGAAAAAGAAAAATAAAGGTTGAAACCCAAAAAAAAATTTGCCAAAAGAAAAGGGGCAAAACAAAAAGATTAGCAAGGAAAAGGCTGTGGTCACCCGAGGCAAAAAGAAAAATGGAAAAAGGAATTTGAGTGGAAGATGTGTCAAATGTTCATGCTCTCTTAGTTCCTAGGGACTTAAGTCTAGTATCCTTGAATATCCTACCCTCAGCCAGGCCCCATTACAACCTTTATAAGACCTTCTGATGTTGCATGCATGTTTTCGTGGGAACCATTTTTGAGATGAAAATCAAATTCATGGGAAGTGCTCTTGATATTTGAAATTGAGTGAAAAGTTGATAGCCTAGACGAATTTGAGAAAATGAGTGAAATTTTACATACCCTTGTGAGGAAGGCAATTGTTTGAAATTGGTGATCTTCCTTTTGCGTGTGACTCTGATCCTCAACTTAGATTAATGATTGCATGAATAATGAACTTCTCAATTGTTTAAAGTAAATGAATGTGGGGATTACATTGATGTAAGGGGGGAAATCATTGGAGAAAAACTGTTTTGTTAAGATTGCATGGAATTTGTGCGAAATCGATTGAATCCCTTGAGCTTGCCAAGTCTTGAGTCCTTTTTGAGTTTTAGCTTGCTTGGGGACAAGCAAGGTTTAAGTTTGGGGTGTTTTGATAAGCCTCTGGCTTATCTAGTTTTATAACTAGATGGACTGTGGTTTCTGTGCTAATTATTCGAGTTCAATCTCGTTTTCGCCCAAATTTGGCCTTGTTTTGTTCCTAAGTAGACTTTGGCTCGTTCTAGGCAATTTTTGTAGTTTTTAGTCTATTTTGAATAGAATTACGCTTTTTGTTTCTTTTTATTGTTTCAGGTTAGAAGTGAAACTCCGAGAGTCAAGGAAAGTCAAGAAACAGTGGAAATTTCCATTCTGGAGATATTCGCCTCGCGAAAGGCTGCTCGCCTCGCGAGCCTGAAGACCAGCCTAAGAAGCAACAGTCACCTTTTGTGTCTCGCCTCGCGATCCCGAAGGCCTGACTGTGGGAGAGAAGTCATCTTTTCGGTCTCGCCTCGCTAGTCACAGTTCGCCTCGCAAGCATTCAAACTCAGGATGGAGCCAAAACTGAAATTCGCCCCGCGAGAGTCTGCTCGCCTCGCGAGAGTCCAATTTGAAAGTGCGCCAAAACTAATTTTTGCGTCGCGAGCGTATGCTCGCCCCGCGAGCGGGCGAGAAACAGAATCCCTATATATTGCTGTTTCAGATCAGATTTGAGGGAGCTTTTTGGCTGGATCCGAATCCTAGTTTTTTCCACTTGTTTAGAGTAGCGTTTAGGGCGATTTCTTGTCTCTTTGGAGCTGCATCTCCCTTTTTCTTTTTCTTATTTTACTATTGTGGTTATGTCCGATTGTTTGTCTATGAGCATGAGGAACTAATCCCCTCGTCTGAGGGAACAATGAAGCCACCCATGGCGGTGTAGATTCGATGTGATGTATGACTTTCTCCCTTCTTTCAATTAATGTTTTCCAATTCTGATTTGATTGTGTTGATCATATGCATGCGTGATTGACTAGTTAAACGTGATGAGGCTTAGGAGGCAATTTGCGTTTTAGAACTTGAATTGGGATCATCGATCGACTATTGCACGAGAGTGAGTAGGAGAACGGTGCAACCTTATAGGGAACAAGAATTCATAGAGTTTGATGATTAGGATTATGAGACCTAGTAAGTAATTAATTCAATCATCGAATACATCCTATTGAGCACGACAATGGATATAGGAGAATTTGGGGGTCCTGGTTGACATTGTAATTGAACTTAGGAAAGAATCATCATCACTTGGGTATGCATGATTGGGTAGGTGGATTTGTGACCTTGGACATTTTAATTTCATATTTTTAGTTAATTATTTTATTAGATTTGTTAATTTGATTGCGATCCTATTCTCTTCTCTCTCAACCACCTTCTGTCACTTAACCAACTTATCGAACTTCTCGCGAATTAGTTGAATTGGTAGCCCAATCCTTGTGTTCGACCTCGGTAAATTCTTACCGTGTTATTTTATTACTTGCGACGACCCGGTACACTTGCCGGTGACTCAACATGGCCTAGATTTGTGAACTTGCATTAAGATTAGGGATCGTGTGATTGCTAATAAACCTAGTTCCATTCCTAGATAGAAGGCTTACTAGGTGATTAATCTCAGTTCCGGTTTTAACACGAATTTTCCAATTGCATATCAAAACACTAAACAAGTCATGGGGGTGCTAGCCACAACAAGCATTAAGTACAGAAATCAATCACTCAATAACAAAGCAGAAACTGTATTGCAAGATTAAATCAAATACATGAGAATTCAGAAATAGCTACCCTAACCCCAACAATGGAGGTTTAGCTACTCATAATAATAGCCACAACCAAAGAAACATAGATGAAGGAGAGAAGGGATTCCATGGGGGCAATCCTCCAGAAGATGCCTCTGGTTCCAAGAGCCTTTTGGGTTTCCAAACTCGTAGCCTCCAATGTCTCCAAGGTGTCCCTTCCAATTCTACCTTAAACAGCTTATAACAGGGGTTCTGGTTTTCGTACACTCGCGGGGCGAGATATATATCGCGAGGCGAATATTAAACTTCTGGTCTTCAGTGATTTGATCTCTCGCGAGGCGAGTCACTGTTCGCGTGGTGAGACAGAACAGGTTGCATTTTCCTGGCACAGTCATCCTTCAGGGTCGTGAGGTGAGGTGTGATTCGCGGGGCGAGACAGAAAGGATGCCATTCTGCTGTTTCTGGCTGTCTGCAGTCGCGGGGCGAGTATCCTCTCGCGGGGCGAGCATTCCAAGAATTTCATTCTCCACTGTTTCTTCATTCCCTTGGCTCTAAGTTAACCAGATTTTTCAGTGATTCCTACAAAACAACATCAAGAAACCGCTTCACCCGTTCCAAGAGAAAATCTAACAAAATCAAATAAATAATGCCTAATCTATATGAAATACGCATGCAAAAGTGTACAGCAAACATCATGTAAAATCACACTATCAGGGTCCTGCTTTAGTCTTTCTTTGCCATATACACAATCCTGATGCTTAGGATCAATGTATGTCTTACACTGAGCAAAAACAAAAATTCAAAATTATCTAGATCAGCGACAGGATATTTTCATAGCTAACTAGCGATGTGTATTTAACTACGAAAAAAATTATAGTTTATTGATAGGTAATTCATAACTAACATGTTTAGCGAGAAACTAGCTATGGATTAGCCGATTAGGTACAAAATTTTATTTTGCTGATCTGTGACTAGGTTGGTAAATGCTAAGCCTACAAACTAAGATAGTATACCAACAACATTGATGTGAAAATTTGAAGAAGAAAACGAAGGTATGCAAACAAAAAGAAAACTTTTTTTTTTTCAATTTCTATTGCAAATGAATTATCGTGTTCACGATCAACTTATTATTTTTATGATAAATATTAGCTAAGGACTAAAGAACGTGTTTGAAAAAATAACTTAATTAAGCATTATTTAATAAGCTTTTTATGAAATAAACTAAAACGAGCTTATATTCATGATAAAATTTTTTTAATAAGCTAAAATGCTTATTGGAATCTATAAGCTATTTTTATAAATTGTTTTCATAAATTTATTTTTATAATTTTTTTCATAAGTCTAAATAAGCTCTCAGAAGATTTTCCAATCCCCTACTAAATATAAATCTAGAATTCCAAGAGGAAGAAAACGAAGCAATATCCCTCCAAAAAAAAACAATATTTTGGTTTTTCAATATATTCCCGTACATTTTCAGTATGAGATTAATATGACATGATATGGACTAGCCCTCCCTATAAATGTTCTCTTCAAGACTTGATATTTTATAGATTTAATTTAATTTGGTGATTATAAAAAGTTTTTGATACTATGAATGATTCATGTAATTTAACATATTTAAAAAATATATTTATAAATTTTAATTGAAATTTTCAAATCTTTCTTATTTAGAAAAGACTGACCTGCTGCCATGCATATGTGA
Source organism: Sophora flavescens (assembly GCA_030762895.1). Classification (NCBI taxonomy): domain Eukaryota; kingdom Viridiplantae; phylum Streptophyta; class Magnoliopsida; order Fabales; family Fabaceae; genus Sophora; species Sophora flavescens. The sequence continues at coordinate 238,090,707 of CM061063.1, forward strand.
TGCCAATTTTCAAATTGTGCTGCACTAACTATACTTAAACGTACTCATCATATCAATTTTTTTTCTTCTATGACAAATAACATCTAAGTTAAAGATGTCCCATGCTTCCTCATTGTTGGCCTGAGGATATTTTTATAGACCTAGATTTTATGCAGTTTATGTTTTTCAGTTGAATAGCTGGTTTACTATTTCTTAGCTCATTTAATTTATTTGTTTTGGTTGCAATAATATAATATATGTTAGATTTTAAGGTCAACTATTGAAGTCATTTAAATGGGCTTAAGAGGGAAGTAGTGATTCTGGGAGAGATTCATGGTATGGGTAGTTACTTACCCTGCTATTGTGTGTTACTTAATTTCAGATATATAGCTCTGAAAAAATTTGGATAAAGAATACGGATTTACAGTTATGTTTGTAACCTTTTGCAGCACCTTGAATGTAAAATTAATTTAATTTCCAATTAAAAATTATTATTATTAATTTCTGATGTGTTCTTTATAGTTTATAGTAGAAGTTTGCGCCCAACAGAAGCTTCTCATTTATGGGTTTTTGCAACACTAATTTTCAATGTGACACGTTACCACAACGTTAAGAGCCTTGCGCTCTACCGACTGACTGTTATGGCTTCGAGTTAAAACAATATTAGACTAAACCTGCCATTCGCATTTAGTAACGGTGTAACGAGGTTTCTTCTATTGTCATTACACAATTTCACTACCTTCTGTGACTGTGTCTACCTTTCCCTGTCAGTAAGTTTGCCAAAATAAAATTGAAAACTAAATTATAAAATAGTTGAAGTTGGAAATTGTGGCAGCAAAAGAGAGAAAGAACAATTGAGAGAGAATATGTGGAGTTTGATTGTATTGAGTATGTTCAGATGAATTACAATGGTGCCGTGTACAGTATATATAGAAGAGAGAGTTAACACTTTAACCTCTCACGCATTCTAACTAACTCAGTAACCAATCTCTAACTGATCTAATAGTCACTAACTGACTTTAACTGATTACAATTTGACTAACTGAATTGCATTCCCTAACACCCCCTGCAAACTCAAGGGTGAAGGAGCTTGAACCCTGAGTTTGTGGCGAGATTGTTGGGATGTAGTAAGTGCCAAAGGTTTTGTTAAGACATCTGTAGTTTGATCAGTTGAAGAGATGTGGTGGACAACCAATTCTTGCTTCTGATTATGACAATAAACAGTAGGAGGAGCAGAGACTGAGATATGTAGTTCAGAGAGCAACGATTGCAACCAAGCAAGTTCTGCAGTAACAGCGGCGAAACTCCTATATTCTGCCTCCGTACTAGACCTAGACACAACCGCTTGTTTCTTGGAGGACCATGATATGATATTGGAACCCAAATAGACACAATAACCTGTGGTGGACTTTCTATCATCAATATCAGACCCCCAGTCTGCATCACAGAGGGCTGTAAGCCGAATGTTCACTGACTTGGAAAATGTAAGATCATAAGAGGTTGTGCCCTTCAAGTATCTTAGGATTCTCTTGACAGCTTGCCAATGAGACTCATTAAGGGCATGCATAAATTGACACACTTTGTTTACTACATAGGAGATGTAGGGTCTTGTGATTGTCACATATTGGAGTCCGCCAACAATTGACATGTACAAGCTGGGATTTTCTGTAGCCACGGTGTCATGAGTAGTGAGCTTAACATTAGGAACCATTGGGGTGGTCATAGGATTGGCTGTGAGCATATTTGCCTTCTTTAAGAGATCATTGATGTACTTCGTTTGGCTAAGAGTGATTGAGCCAGATGAAGATTATTACACTTGGATACCAAGAAAGAAATTGAGATCACCAAGGTCCTTAAGAGGAAATTTATCATGAAGGGAGTGAATCAACTCATTGATGGCAGTAGTGGAGTGTTGACGGATCTGGGCAAGTATACCCAGTCGTGCAAGTAATACGGTGGTGAGACCGGTTATCGTATCCACGGGGATTAGATGTCAATTACCAGTTCACAAGTTCAGCAACTATCTAGACTGTGAACAGAATTCAAAATATATAAAAGAAAAGGAATAAAATCTTTTTGTCTTTTTGGGGACTTTTAACAAACACTTTGAGTGCAGAAAGAGGTGTTGGGATCAGATTTCACCAAACCTCTGCCTCATGTACTACCAGGATTAGATACCTCCCATTCATGCTTCAAATATTAAAATCAATCCACTAGATTACTCAAGCCCTGATTCCTCGGATGGCAAGAGCCTAAATCCATTAATAGACCCTAATTCCTTAGGTGGCCTAGATTAATGAATTTGCTTTAGGATTAGGGATTACGCGATTACTAGTAAACCAAACTCCATTCCTAGACGCAAGGGTTACTAGGTGATTGAATTCAGTTCCGGTTCTAATACGAATTTCCCAATTGCATACCAAAACTATAATCGAGTCATGGGGGTGCTAGCCACAACAAGCATTAAGCATGGAAAATCAATCACTAATACGAAGGCATGAACACAGAATAATCAGTCAAGGCACATACATAATAATCAGTTTGATTACATCTAATCCCAACAACCGGGATTTAACTACTCATTGTAATAGAAATTCCAAAAAGAGAAAGAGAGAAGGGATGAAGTGAACTCATGACGAATCCTCCAATCTTCTTTCAATCCAAGAGCAGAGAAAAACCACCCCTTTTTGCTTCCCAAGAGTCTCCCTAGGGTGAAAGTGCTCCTAGGTTCAAAGTCCCTGTTTTTCTGTGTGTTTCTGGTCTCCACTAGGGTTCCCAGCCTCCCTTGTTCTGTCTGCTGAGCTCATATATATAGAGAGGCCACGCGTCACGGCCGTGATGGCCATCACGGCCAGGACGTGACGTGTTCTGGAGTAGGCGCTCTTTCAATTTTGGAGCATCACGACCGTGAGCCTCATCACGGCTAGGCCGTGATCAGTTCTGTTTGGCATGTCACGGCCGTGATGGGCATCACGGCTAGGTCGTGACAGCTTCTGACTTTTGCCTTCAATCTTATCAGTTTTCTTGATCATGGCCGTGATGGTCTTCACGGCCAGGCCGTGATGGGCTCTGCTTGGCTCAATTGTTCACTTTTCAAGCTCTATTCCATCCAAGCTCCATCATGGCTAAGTCTGAGCATTTTTCCTTAAATTCCTGCAAAACAACACCAAGAAACCGCTTCACCCGTTCCAAGGGAAAAACTAATAAGAATCAACTAAAGAATGCCTAATCTATATGAAAAATGCATGCAGAAGTGTATATGAAACATCATGTAAAATCACACTATCAAATCACCCCAAGCTTATTCAATTGCTTGTCCCCAAGCAATCACTAAGGCCAGAAGATCAAACTAATCAAGGCATGGATAGTGAACCAAGAACCCGAGTAAATACTAATCCAAGTAATAGGCATTTCAAACAATTCAGCAAGAGACAATCAGTTCAAGTCCAATTAGACGCTTAGGTTTCTTAGACTCTTTTTCTCACTGATTTGGGCACTCTTTGTCACCTGAAGCTCACCCCAAGCTTGTTCATTTCCTTGGCTCTCTTTCTCACCTCACTCAAGTGTTAGGGAAATAAGACAATTCGCTCCATTTTCCTCAAGGATAGAATTCTACCATAGGCTTGACTATCAACCAAATCTCTACTTTATTAATGAAAACAATTAAGAATCAAGAGGTCTTTTGCTTTGGTTGTAACGTGGCCATGGGATTAATCGTTAGGTGGGGAAATCCAGAAAAGGATTTTTCAAAAGGCTACATAACATATCAAGCATTGCAAACATGACCTTCTAAAATACCCTTTTGGGTTTTGATTCACTTTTCCACCTTTCTTTTCTTTCTTTTCATTTTATTTCTCATTTATTTTTGTCATCCCCTTCTCTATATATATTTCTTTTTCTTTTATTTTTCTTTCATTTGGAGAAGGGGAGATTTTCAGCTCAAGAGAAATATTTTTCTGATTTTATCATCCCATACTTTTTCAACTACCTTTTTACCCTTTTTGTAATACTTTAGAAGGTATCCTACCAAGCATATTTATCAAAATATTTCAGGGTACCAAGAAAAGTATTTTATTCTTTCAGGCTCAAAATTGGGTAACTGAGGGGTAGCATTTAGTCATTCAAAGCTCAGAAGGCTGGAAAAATACCTAGTGCCTCAATCATTTCAAAAAATGTTTTCAAAAATTTTTAAGCTTCAAAATGGTTTCAAGTCAAGTTCTAGAGAAATACAATCCAAGAGGAATAACACTCCAACATAAAGAATGGGGTAAATTTAGTGAGTACCCCTTTTTGGCTCAAAATCTCACATTTAGTAGTTCAAAAATCAGTGAGCAATACAAATCTATGAAACCATATGCTAATTATCAACTATCACCGATCATCTCAAGCATTTTCATTTGCAGCCTTATCACAAGAATAAAAAATTGGGTTCAACAATTCACTATCTCAAATTAATTGGCACTCGGCTCTCACAATCGGATGCATAATCTAAGCAAGGGGGTAATCTAACATGTGATCATGCAAAGCTATGCCTATATGAATGCAACATGCAAAATGCACAAGTATGCAAAATACCCCTACCCCAAGCTTAAGAATTTACATTGTCCCCAATGTAAACAATCAAGTCGGAGAAAGGAGAAAAATGGAACGACTTACCGAGGCGGAAGTTGGTGTTGGCTCTCATTCCAGTCAGAAAATTATTGGGAAATGTGTCACGGCCGTGAGCCTCATCACGGGCAGGCCGTGATCAATTCTGATCCATAGGTCTTGGCCTGTCACGGCCGTGAACCCCATCACGGCTAGGTCGTGATGCTCTCTGCTCTTCAGGGTCTTCTCATCACGCCCGTGATGTGGATCACGGCTGGGCCGTGATCCCTTCTGGTCTTCACTATTAGCTTATCACGGTCGTGACCAGTGTCATGGCCTGGGCGTGATGGTTGCTGCCTTTGCTTTTTCCTTGTCTTCTTGCTCTCCCTTCCTTCTTTCCCTGAAATCACTTGGCAATTTTATTAGTAAAAGAAAACTCTTGATCTTCTCAAATTATTCAAGAGTTAAAAATCAAAAACAAAAGGAAAAAGGAAAATAAAAATTGGGTTGCCTCCCAATAAGCGCTTCTTTAACGTCACTAGCTTGACTCATTAGAAGCATCCACCTGGATCCCATAACCTGTGGTATAAAGACCAAGGGGTGCTCAAGATGTGAGATCCTCCACCCGGATCCCATGGTTTATTGAGTGGCGACTGCAGCAGTAATATGACTCTGGCCACAATCCCACCTAGCCAGTGTGTGAAAACTCCATTGACCTCTGCAATTATGAACTCACTTCCGCTAGGGTCAAGTGGAATTTTCAAGAGGAAGTTTGCCAGACAAGTGGAGGGGACTAATTTAGCAGTGTCCACACATGCATGTAAGCTGACCTATTTGTCCAATGCAGAAAATTCAGGTTGCTCATCAAGCATAGTGGAGTCCACTACCACTTCGTCTTCATTTTGAACTATCCCCAAAACCAGATTCTGCTCAAGCAATGCTTCATCTGACTCTTGTACTAACTGTCTACAAATCTCCTCAACTTGCGTTTTGAAGTTCTGCTTCACAACTTCAATACTGTCATAATTGGCTCTTGCCTTGGCCTCGGAGGTGGATAGTTCTTGGGAATTCTGTTCTAGAGCAGCTTTCAACGGTGTTTGCTCCTTCCATTCCCATTCCTCTTCTTGTTGCTCTTCTACCACCACCACTTCATCTCCATTCATGTCCTTGCTAGCCAATAGATTCGCTTCAATTTGAATTCCGTGTGGCTTTTCTGCTAGCAGTTTAGAAAATTCACTAGCTTGTTCATATAATTTATGTAAGTTGTCACTTAGCGATGCCGCTATCTTACTAGTACTTTTCCCTACTCGCATTTCAGCCCTCTGAACCATGGAACTAATTTCCTCCTTGCTACGCTCTATGCTCGAGCTCAAAAGATAAGCATCTATATCCCAAAGAATTTCTAGCAAATCGGGATCCAGCTCGAAGTGTGGTGGTGGTTGCAAGGATGACAAATAGGACTTCCATTCCTCTTGGAGTATATCTTTACGTGCTTTTTGGTGATACCATCAAACACGATCCAGTCAAGTTGAGCTTCCCAAGTTGGATGGTAATGATAGTCCATGTGTTTCCTCCCCCTTGCACAAACAAACACTCAAAAGAAAAAAATCAAATCTGTACAGAGAAAATGTCAAATTTATATACAGATAAATAAAAGATAAAAATGTCTAAATTAGTTGCCTCCTTTGTTACTAATGATATTGGCAAAACCAATGCCCGGCAATGGCGCCAAAAACTTGTTGACGGATCTGGGCAAGTATACCCAGTCGTGCAAGTAATACAGTGGTGAGACCAGTTATCGTATCCATGGGGATTGGATGTCAATTACCAGTTCACAAGTTCGGCAACTATCTAGACAATGAACAGAATTCAAAATAAATAAAAGTAAAGGAATAAAATATTTTTGTCTTTTTGGAGACTTTTAACAAACACTTGGAGTGCAGAAAGAGGTGTTGGGATCAGATTTCACCAAACCTCTGCCTCATGTACTACCAGGACTAGATACCTCCCATTCATGCTTCAAATATTAAAATCAATCCACTAGATTACTCAAGCCCCGATTCCTCGGATGGCAAGAGCCTAAATCCATTAATAGACCCTAATTCCTTAGGTGGCCTAGATTAATGAATTTGCATTAGGATTCGGGATTACGCGATTACTAGTAAACCAAACCTCATTCCTAAAAGCGAGTCATGGGGGTGCTAGCCACAACAAGCATTAAGCATGGAAAATCAATCACTAATACGAAGGCATGAACACAGAATAATCAGTCAAGGCACATACATAATAATCAGTTTGATTACATCTAATCCCAACAACCGGGATTTAACTACTCATTGTAATAGAAATTACAAAAAGAGAAAGAGAGAAGGGATGAAGTGAACTCATGACGAATCCTCCAATCTTCTTCCAATCCAAGAGCAAAGAAAAACCACCCCTTTTTGCTTCCCAAGAGTCTCCCTAGGGTGAAAGTGCTCCTAGGTTCAAAGTCCCTGTTTTTCTGTGTGTTTTTGGTCTCCACCAGGGTTCCCAGCCTCCCTTGTTCTGTCTGCTGCGCTCATATATATAGAGAGGCCACGCGTCACGGCCGTGATGGCCATCACGGCCAGGCCGTGACGTGTTCTGAGTGGGCGCTCTTTCAATTTTGGAGCATCACAACCGTGAGCCTCATCACGGCTAGGCCGTGATCAGTTCTGTTTGGCCTGTCACGGTCGTGATGGGGATCACGAGGAGGCCGTGACAGCTTCTGACTTTTGCCTTCAATCTTATCAGTTTTCTTGATCATGGCAGTGATGGTCTTCACGGCCAGGCCGTGATGGGCTCTGCTTGGCTCAATTCTTCACTTTTCAAGCTCTATTCCATCCAAGCTCCATCATGGCTAAGTCTGAGCATTTTTCCTTAAATTCCTGCAAAACAACACCAAGAAACCGCTTCACCCGTTCGAAGGGAAAAACTAATAAGAATCAACTAAAGAATGCCTAATCTATATGAAAAATGCATGCAGAAGTGTATATGAAACATCATGTAAAATCACACTATCAAATCACCCCAAGCTTATTCAATTGCTTGTCCTCAAGCAATCACTAAGGCCAGAAGATCAAACTAATCAAGGCATGGATAGTGAACCAAGAACCCGATTAAATACTAATCCAAGTTATAGGCATTTCAAACAATTCAGCAAGAGACAATCAGTTCAAGTCCAATTAGACGCTTATGTTTCTTAGACTCTTTTTCTCACTGATTTGGGCACTCTTTGTCACCTGAAGCTCACCCCAAGCTTGTTCATTTGCTTGGCTCTCTTTCTCACCTCACTCAAGTGTTAGGGAAATAAGACAATTCGCTCCATTTTCCTCAAGGATAGAATTCTACCATAGGCTTGACTATCAACCAAATCTCTACTTTATTAATGAAAACAATTAAGAATCAAGAGGTCTTTTGCTTTGGTTGTAACGTGGCCATGGGATTAATCGTTAGGTGGGGAAATCCAGAAAAGGATTTTTCAAAAGGCTACATAACATATCAAGCATTGCAAACATGACCTTCTAAAATACCTTTTTGGGTTTTGAATCACTTTTCCACCTTTCTTTTCTTTCTTTTCATTTTATTTCTCATTTATTTTTGTCATCCCCTTCTCTATATATATTTCTTTTTCTTTTATTTTTCTTTTATTTGGAGAAGGGGAGATTTTCAGCTCAAGAGAAATATTTTTCTGATTTTCTCATCCCATACTTTTACAACTACCTTTTTACCCTTTTTGTAATACTTTAGAAGGTATCCTACCAAGCATATTTATCAAAATATTTCAGGGTACCAAGAAAAGTATTTTATTCTTTCAGGCTCAAAATTGGGCAACTGAGGGTTAGCATTTAGTCATTCAAAGCTCGGAAGGCTGGAAAAATACCTAGGGCCTCAATCATTTCAAAAAATGTTTTCAAAAATTTTTAAGCTTCAAAATGGTTTCAAGTCAAGTTCTAGAGAAATACAATCCAAGAGGAATAACACTCCAACATAAAGAATGGGGTAAATTTAGTGAGTACCCCTTTTTGGCTCAAAATCTCACATTTAGTAGTTCAAAAATCAGTGAGCAATACAAATCTATGAAACCATATGCTAATTATCAACTATCACCGATCATCTCAAGCATTTTCATTTGCAGCCTTATCACAAGAATAAAAAATTGGGTTCAACAATTCACTATCTCAAATTAATTGGCACTCAGCTCTCACAATCGGATGCATAATCTAAGCAATGGGGTAATCTAACATGTGATCATGCAAAGCTATGCCTATATGAATGCAACATGCAAAATTCACAAGTATGCAAAATACCCCTACCCCAAGCTTAAGAATTTACATTGTCCCCAATGTAAACAATCAAGTCAGAGAGAGGAGAAAAATGGAACGACTTACCGAGGCGGAAGCGGGTGTTGGCTCTCATTCCAGTCAGAAAATTGTTGGGAAATGTGTCACGGCCGTGAGCCTCATCAAGGGCAGGCCGTGATCAATTCTGATCCATGGGTCTTGGCCTGTCACGGCCGTGAACCCCATCACGGCTAGGTCGTGATGCTCTCTGCTCTTCAGGGTCTTCTCATCGCGCCCGTGATGTGGATCACGGCTATCCCTTCTGGTCTTCACGATTAGCTTATCACGGTCGTGACCAGTGTCATGGCCTGGGCGTGATGGTTGCTGCCTTTGCTTTTTCCTTGTCTTCTTGCTCTCCCTTCCTTCTTTCCCTGAAATCACTTGGCAATTTTATTAGTAAAAGAAAACTCTTGATCTTCTCAAATTATTCAAGAGTTAAAAATCAAAAACAAAAGGAAAAAGGAAAAGAAAAATTGGGTTGCCTCCCCATAAAGCAGTTCTTTAACGTCACTAGCTTGACTCATTAGAAGCATCTGAGACACCCCGTTGTGCCCCATTGTATTATTACATTAAAACCTTAATATTTATTTACTTAATCGCGCGCTTACTGTTGAAAATACGTAAAAATTAAAACTTAAATAATAATCATATAACTTCTACAAATACAAAACACACCAAAACTATATTACATAAATACACACATAATTATTCTTTATTTTACACAACACGGTTTAGGGTATCCTCTCAGTAGGATCCCACGCCGGTACTTATTTATACAAACATGCTTCTAACTAACTGAAAACAAGAAACGTCTTATATGACTCACTGGCCCTAAACTTACTACTTTATATTATTAGAATCAGTAGGTTGTTCTCCAGTGTCATCTTCATACGGAATGTCATTCAACTCCTCAACAACCTCCGTCTCGTACAAGGTTCCATCCATCTCCTTAGCAACATATTCGTCCATCCGGTCTTCTAACGTAACAAAGTAGACATACACGAAAATACAGAAATAGGGAGATAAGAAACAGTTCTATCATCATAAGTGGAAAAGATTCATAGCATATAATACAATAATAGTCACCGACACGCATCATTCAAAATCAACAATCATCCTCAATTCACTATATCATCCTCTACCCATCAACTCATGCAACTAAACCTTTATGCTGACGTGGCCACTACTAATCCTGTCACACATCCCTCGTTAGGGATGCCAGTCAGTCGTCCAAGTGACACGTTCCCAACGCCGGTGCACATTCTCATCCATGGTGAGAATGCTCATGCAAAGCAATGACACTATAGCTGCACGGTACCGTCGATGCACACCCTGATTCTCTCTCTCACTCTGTCAAGGGTGCTCATGCAAAGCAATGACACTATAGTTGCACAACTTAAATTCTAATTTGGAACGGTCTACAAGAACTTCGGACCTCGTATATCTCAAATACACGGTTATGAACAACGATGCAACATATGATTCTCACTGACGTTTATCAATAGCAACCTAGTACCTCAAGCTTTTCCTCACAACCTCCACTTATATTCTATATCATATCACTTCTATAACATAATAGCGAGGCACTTCTAATTCATATTCAAAACTCTCACCCAAACAAAATACCTCCGAGCAATATGTATCCTTCCTTAAAATCATCTAAGCATAGTATTAAACCCAGGCAGATCATGCATAACACATTAATCAACAGAATATTCAAATATCTCAATATCATATAAGGCAATTTATCACAACCAAATCATAATAGTTCAACCAAATAAATAACAAAGTCGACTGTCATCACGGCCTGGCCGTGATAGCCATCACGCCATGACAGACAAAAAGACAAGAATCCTACAACACAGTAACCTCGTCACGGCGCCTGGCCATGACAACCATCACGGCCGTGACGGATAAAACAAACATCCTCAATATCATAAATATTCAAACATCAAAATAATACGTCACATGCAGATGGAATACCTCAACCAGCGTATCACAGTAAAATCAAACATCCTCAAATACTTAAAATCAACTTAATGTCGATAAACCTACAATCCCCGAATCACCATTGGTTTGACAGAAAAGGTTTCCAATGGGATTTTGGTCTTGTCGATTACTCGACTACTAGTAGGGTTTAGGTCGCCCTACACCATTATTATAACATATATACTACTTATCGGTTCCTACGATGGAATGGTTCTTTCTCCCACCTGAGTTATCACCGGAAACACGTACACGACGATCCTCGTTATCCCGCCACGAGTTAACACAACCACCTAAGTTAAGAAAGTAGAAGAAGAATTGATGAGGATCTTGGCAATCTTGTTAATGGAAATCACTTGAAGTTTCTTGAAGATCAACAATGGTGTTTTTGGAGAAAAGTGAAGAAATGAAGGAAATGAAGAAGATGAGTGAAAGGGGAGGGAGGCCACGGTTTGGAGGGTATTTATAGGAGTAATATTATGCCTTGTTTGGTTAAAAGGAATTAGTTTAATGGGTTTTGTGATTATTAAATTAATATAAGCTTAACTATAGTTAATAATTAACTTAACTAGGGTTACTTTGCTTAACTGTGGTTAATAAATATGTGGCTCACATTTGATGGAGGTGTGACTGATTTTGGGTCACACAAAGTGACTCACCAATGAGTCACCGATCTTATCCATTAGCGGTTCCCGGAAATTCAGTACGCAGCTCCGTCGTTTATCCGATTTCGGTTTTTGAGAGGAAAATAATGAAACGAAAACAAAATAAAATAGGTAAGATTTATTGGAGGTGGATGCACGAAATTGGAGAGATGTGGGAGGTTTTCAACCACGTAAAATGAGTGGTTAAGAGTGCGTAGATGCGTCTTGTTAATACCCGCAAAAGCTTGGGGGTATTTTGGTCTTTTTACCTAATGTCATGATTACATGCATTTAATGCTCATAAATGCTTGGTGACTCATCCTCCATGAGTCATAATATATGACTCGTTGTCCCGATCTCTTGACGGGTCTCTGCACTTCCCTTCTCGACTCCGTCGGTTTCCCGATTAGGGTTTTACGCCCGTAAAAAGCGTAATATTTTATTTTCGGTTGAAAAATTTCAAAACAACCAAACTCGTTGGAAATATGATTTAAATATAAACCATTTCGTTCACGAGTCAAAATTAGGTTTTCTGCTCAGTAAAATTATACTGTCGGTGAAAACGCAGACCAATTTCCGTCTGAATTTTCAACCCAAATTTTTATCCTAAGCTTCTACCCTAAGATAGAGTATGAATATGATTTTTATTTCATAAAAATCAATCTCCATGAACTCGGATAAAAATATAAATAAATACATTTATACCGGTTAATACAGCGAAAATATTTTTACTGAAAAAAAATAAAAATCAGAAAATAAAAAGTAGGGTGTTACATTACTACCCCTCTTAGAAAAAAAAATTCCGTCCTCGGAATTTCTTAACTCAAAACTAGACATCATCTTGCAATCGTATCTTAATCTAAAGATCCCACATTATATTTCTCATCGCTGTTTTTCCCCTACGTAACAGCGGTAACTTCATAACATAATTCATTCTTATATCATTCTATTTATCCTCGAACTTATCCATCACTGTATTCTATTCATTGTTCTTAACCTTTCCAAATTGATCTAACATCCTTAAAGGACATAATCAAAACTTAATCCCTTCCTCTTCTTACTACTGATCCACTAAAGAATCTTATTTCAACATCTAACAGCCGTAATTAACACCACAATCGAACTACCCTAACTTCCTACTTCATGTATCCAATCACAGTCTTAGTTCCTTAGAATGTATTTCACTATTCTGGATTATATCAAAATCACACCTTTCAAATCTCCAAATAAACATCTCAACACTCCGTAAGATAAATTGCAATCAAAATATCAACACCTGTTAGGATTATCTAACTTAACAAATTTGAATTTCTCTAGTAACCTCAATTTACATCAGAAATCATCTTTTCTGCTCATATTCATCTTAGGTGAAAGCTCATATTCAACTTAGGTGAAATTACTGTATACACTTTCATTTACTCTTCCCAAACTCATACAATCCATCTTAACTACGATCATTAATCATTTCCCTAGATTCCATAATGATACTATGCCTCGATCAACATTTGATTTATAGTAATTGTCTTACTCACTGATACTGATCTTAATCTTACCAGTCATATCTATATCTCAAAACTCCCATCACTTCCTATTTATCCTACTATAGGGAAACAATACTTAGGTACTATACCTAGATTATATGTTGCTCAATCAAGTCTTAATTGTAATCCATAACCATTAGAGCTTAAGGTGAAATCCTAACTCACCATTTAAACAAGAACAACATATCATTATAACCATTATCTCAAAAATAAAAGGCTACAAAGCTTCAACCAAATGAATCCAATACTAGATAAGCTCCAAACTAATTCGTTATCTCTTTATTATTTTCAAGGACTACCCATACTATCCAAATATATCAAGCACTTAAGATAAAGTTCCCTTAATACCAATTATCCCACAACAATATATACTTTCACTGTACTTGATTTTAAACAAGCAGGAAAACCACAACCGACTAACTAACAAAACTTACGGATTTCCGTCACCATCTTCAGACTTTCCCACCAAGAACACGATTTCCACTTCCGTAAGATTATCGACAAGTGTTTACAATAAATGTCATATTCTTAGCAACTATATGACACTGATGTTAGACACATACCTCATATGAGATCTGCAGAGTGAGAAGGTTCAACTCCCCTCACTATAAACACTCTCCCAGTGACCCACTGTCCGCAATCTCTAGCTATATGACCAGGTTTTCCACAGTGGAAGCAACTAGGTTTCTCCTTGTAATTTCTAACATGATGAGGTCCTCCGCATCTAAAGCAAACCAAGCTCTTTTGCGGCTCCTGACCTGCTCCTGGATCTCTTCTCCTAGCTTCACCTCCATAACTTCCAGCTCCTTTTACCAAGAAGCATTCTGATCTGCTGCCTATTTCTCTGTCTACACTTACGAGCATAATGACCTGGTTTACCACAATGGAAACAACTAGGTTTTTCCGTGCAATCTCTAAAATGATGCGATCCTCCGAATCTGAAGCAAGCATAGACTTGTTGTTGTTGATCCGATCTAACCACTAGTGTTGGTGCAACTGTCTGCACTGGTTCAGTATATGGTCCCCATCTCCCTTGAGAACCACTCTCTACCCTCCTTGGAGAACCTAATCGATTAGGGCCTCCACTTCTTGGTTGTTTCAGCTCAGCATCTTGCCTCTGGTCTATGCTTTCTATAGCACTGCAACTATCAACCAACTCCGGAAAACACTGAATATCTAAATACACTACAGCTCTTCGCAGCTCATGTCGCAATCCTTCTTCAAACCTTCTACACCGCCAATTCTCATCTGGGAATCCCTGATAGAATTCTGAAAACTTAATCAGAGCCTCAAAGCGTGATATGTAATCGCCTACAGTCATGTTTCCTTGTCGGAGACTAGTAAACTTCCTCTCCTTCGCACGTCGGACTACATTCGAAAAATACTTCTCGAAGAAGCATTCAGTAAACAACTGCCAGCAGATAATCCTACCCTCTAACTCCAGTATTCTTATCTTACCTCTCCACCAGGACTCTGCTTCTCCAGTTAACATGTATGCCGCATAAGTCACTTTCCTCTCCTCCATGCAGCGCATGGTGTCAAATATCTTCTCTATCTCTTGTACCCACCATTCTGCCTTCTTTGGGTCATAGTCCCCTCGGAACTGTGGTGGCTTCCCTTTTAGGAAAGTAATCAATTCTGCCTCTTCAGTTTCAATGGCTGTTATTTGATTCTGCAGTTCCTGTTGCTCTTTGTTTATTTGTATCATCTTCGTATTCTGCTGTGTATGAAATAGCAAAGCAGCAACTATCGTTTCCATGATATTGGGAGTCGCATATGACTCTCCTCCATTTCCATTAGGATTAACCTCACCATTGTCAGCTCCAATGGTTCCCTCGGGAGATCTATCGCCACTAATAATCGGACTTCTTCTTCCATGAGCCATGATTCTGTAACAGAAATCATCCTCTCTAATCAGTATGACATATAATACTACATAGACAGGTATATAAATACCATATGCCATACTAATGCTAATTATCGCATCGGGTTCGGACACACTACCCATCTTCTAAGCATAGTTAAAATCCGATGTGGACTCAACTAGACACGGCCAGTAACAACATCCTAGACCTCACAGTCCGATTAGAATCGAACTGCTCTGATACCACCAAATGAGACACCCCGTTGTGCCCCATTGTATTATTACATTAAAACCTTAATATTTATTTACTTAATCGTGCGCTTACTGTTGAAAATACGTAAAAATTAAAACTTAAATAATAATCATATAACTTCTACAAATACAAAACACACCAAAACTATATTACATAAATACACACATAATTATTCTTTATTTTACACAACACGGTTTAGGGTATCCTCTCAGTAGGATCCCACACCGGTACTTATTTATACAAACATGCTTATAACTAACTGAAAACAAGAAACGTCTTATATGACTCACTGTCCCTAAACTTACTACTTTATATTATTAGAATCGGTAGGTTGTTCTCCAGCGTCATCTTCATACGGAATGTCATTCAACTCCTCAACAACCTCCGTCTTGTACAAGGCTCCATCCATCTCCTTAGCAACATATTCGTCCATCCGGTCTTCTAACGTAACAAAGTAGACATACACGAAAATACAGAAATAGGGAGATAAGAAACAGTTCTATCATCATAAGTGGAAAAGATTCATAGCATATAATACAATAATAGTCACCGACACGCATCATTTAAAATCAACAATCATCCTCAATTCACTATATCATCCTCTACCCATCAACTCATGCAACTAAACCTTTATGCTGACGTGGCCACTACTAATCCTGTCACACATCCCTCGTTAAGGATGCCAGTCAGTCGTCCAAGTGACACGTTCCCAACGCCAGTGCACATTCTCATCCATGGTGAGAATGCTCATGCAAAGCAATGACACTATAGCTGCACGGTACCGTCGGTGCACACCCTGATTCTCTCTCTCACTCTGTCAAGGGTGCTCATGCAAAGCAATCACACTATAGTTGCACAACTTAAATTCTAATTTGGAACGGTCTACAAGAACTTCGGACCTCGTGTATCTCAAATACACGGTTATGAACAACGATGCAACATATGATTCTCACTGACGTTTATCAATAGCAACCTAGTACCTCAAGCTTTTCCTCACAACCTCCACTTATATTCTATATCACATCACTTCTATAACATAATAGCGAGGCACTTCTAATTCATATTCAAAACTCTCACCCAAACAAAATACCTCCGAGCAATATGTATCTTTCCTTAAAATCATCTAAGCATAGTATTAAACCCAGGCAGATCATGCATAACACATTAATCAACAGAATATTCAAATATCTCAATATCATATAAGGCAATTTATCACAACCAAATCATAATAGTTCAACCAAATAAATAACAAAGTCAGACTCTGTCACGGCCGTGACAGACAGCAAGACAAGAATCCTACAACAGTGAACCTGTCACGGCCTGGCCATGACAACCATCACGGCCGTGACAGACAACAAACATCCTCAATATCATAAATATTCAAACATCAAAAGAATACGTCACATGCAGATGGAATACCTCAACCAGCGTATCACAGTAAAATCAAACATCCTCAAATAGTTAAAATCAACTTAATGTCGATAAACCTACAATCCCCGAATCACCATTGGTTTGATAGAAAAGGTTTCCAATGGGATTTTGGTCTTGTCGATTACTCGACTACTAGTAGGGTTTAGGTCGCCCTACACCATTATTATAACATATATACTACTTATCGGTTCCGACGATGGAATGGTTCTTTCTCCCACCTGAGTTATCACCGGAAACACGTACACGACGATCCTCGTTATCCCGCCACGAGTTAACACAACCACCTAAGTTAAGAAAGTAGAAGAAGAATTGATGAGGATCTTGGCAATCTTGTTAATGGAAATCACTTGAAGTTTCTTGAAGATCAACAATGGTGTTTTTGGAGAAAAGTGAATAAATGAAGGAAATGAAGAAGATGAGTGAAAGGGGAGGGAGGCCACGGTTTGGAGGGTATTTATAGGAGTAATCTTATGCCTTGTTTGGTTAAAATGAATTGGATTAATGGGTTTTGTGATTATTAAATTAATATAAGCTTAACTATAGTTAATAATTAACTTAACTAGGGTTACTTTGCTTAACTATGGTTAATAAATATGTGGCTCACATTTGATGGAGGTGTGGCTGATTTTGGGTCACATTAAGTGACTCACCAATGAGTCACCGATCTTATCCGTTAGCGGTTCCCGGAAATTCCGTACGCAGCTCCGTCGTTTATCCGATTTCGGTTTTTGAGAGGAAAATAATGAAACGAAAACAAAATAAAATAGGTAAGATTTATTGGAGGTGGATCACGAAATTGGAGAGATGTGGGAGGTTTTCAACCACGTAAAATGAGTGTTTAAGAGTGCGTAGATGCGTCTTGTTAATACCCGCAAAAGCTTGGGGGTATTTTGGTCTTTTTACCTAATGTCATGATTACCTGCATTTAATGCTCATAAATGCCTGGTGACTCATCCTCCGTGAGTCATAATATATGACTCGTTGTCCCGATCTCTTGACGGGTCTCTGCACTTCCCTTCTCGACTCCGTCGGTTTCCCGATTAGGGTTTTACGCCCGTAAAAAGCGTAATATTTTATTTTCGGTTGAAAAATTTCAAAACAACCAAACTCGTTGGAAATATGATTTAAATATAAACCATTTCGTTCACGAGTCAAAATTAGGTTTTCTGCTCAGTAAAATTATATTGTCGGTGAAAACGCAGACCGATTTCCGTCTGAATTTTCAACCCAAATTTTTATCCTAAGCTTCTACCCTAAGATAGAGTATGAATATGATTTTTATTTCATAAAAATCAATCTCCATGAACTAGGATAAAAATATAAATAAATACATTTATACCGGTTAATACAGCGAAAATATTTTTACTGAAAAAAAATAAAAATCAGAAAATAAAAAGTAGGGTGTTACAGCATCCACCTGGATCCCATAACCTGTGGAATAAAGACCAAGGGGTGCTCAAGATGTGAGATCCTCCACCCGGATCCCATGGTTTATTGAGTGGCGACTGCAGCAGTAATATGACTCTGGCCACAATCCCACCTAGCCAGTGTGTGAAAACTCCATTGACCTCTGCAATTATGAACTCACTTCCTCTAGGGTCAAGTGGAATTTTCAAGAGGAAGTTTGCCAGACCAGTGGAGGGGACTAATTTAGCAGTGTCCACACATGCATGTAAGCCGACATATTTGTCCAATGCAGAAAATTCAGGTTGCTCATCAAGCATAGTGGAGTCCACTACCACTTTGTCTTCATTTTGAACTATCCCCAAAACCAGATTCTGCTCAAGCAATGCTTCATCTGACTCTTGTACTAACTGTCTACAAATCTCCTCAACTTGCGTTTTGAAGTTCTGCTTCACAACTTCAATACTGTCATAATTGGCTCTTGCCTTGGCCTCAGAGGTGGATAGTTCTTGGGAATTCTGTTCTAGAGCAGCTTTCAACGGTGTTTGCTCCTTCCATTCCCATTCCTCTTCTTGTTGCTCTTCTACCACCACCACTTCATCTCCATTCATGTCCATGCTAGCCAATAGATTCTCTTCAATTTGAATTCCGTGTGGCTTTTCTGCTAGCAGTTTAGAAAATTCACTAGCTTGTTCATCTAATTTATGTAAGTTGTCACTTAGCGATGCCGCTATCTTACTAGTATTTTTCCCTACTCGCATTTCAGCCCTCTGAACCATGGAACTAATTTCCTCCTTGCTACGCTCTATGTTCGAGCTCAAAAGATAAGCATCTACATCCCAAAGAATTTCTAGCAAATCGGGATCCAGCTCGAAGTGTGGTGGTGGTTGCAAGGATGACAAATAGGACTTCCATTCCTCCTTGGAGTATATCTTTACGTGCTTTTTGGTGATACCATCAAACACGATCCAGTCAAGTTGTGCTTCCCAAGTTGGATGGTAATGATAGTCCATGTGTTTCCTCCCCCTTGCACAAACAAACACTCAAAAGAAAAATATCAAATCTGTACAGAGAAAATGTCAAATTTATATACAGATAAATAAAAGATAAAAATATCTAAATTAGTTGCCTCCTTTGTTACTAATGATATTGGCAAAACCAATCCCTGGCAACGGCGCCAAAAACTTGTTGACGGATCTGGGCAAGTATACCCAGTCGTGCAAGTAATACGGTGGTGAGACCGGTTATCGTATCCACGGGGATTGGATGTCAATTACCAGTTCACAAGTTCGGCAACTATCTAGACTATGAACAGAATTCAAAATAAATAAAAGAAAAGGAATAAAATATTTTTGTCTTTTTGGGGACTTTTAACAAACACTTGGAGTGCAGAAAGAGGTGTCGGGATCAGATTTCACCAAACCTCTGCCTCATGTACTACCAGGACTAGATACCTCCCATTCATGCTTCCAATATTAAAATCAATCCACTAGATTACTCATGCCCCGATTCCTCGGATGGCAAGAGCCTAAATCCATTAATAGACCCTAATTCCTTAGGTGGCCTAGATTAATGAATTTGCATTAGGATTAGGGATTACGCGATTACTAGTAAACCAAACTCCATTCCTAGACGCGAGTCATGGGGGTTCTAGCCACAACAAGCATTAAGCATGGAAAATCAATCACTAATACGAAGGCATGAACACAGAATAATCAGTCAAGGCACATACATAATAATCAGTTTGATTACATCTAATCCCAACAATCGGGATTTAACTACTCATTGTAATAGAAATTACAAAAAGAGAAAGAGAGAAGGGATGAAGTGAACTCATGACGAATCCTCCAATCTTCTTCCAATCCAAGAGCAGAGAAAAACCACCCCTTTTTGCTTACCAAGAGTCTCCCTAGGGTGAAAGTGCTCCTAGGTTCAAAGTCCCTATTTTTCTGTGTGTTTCTGGTCTCCACTAGGGTTCCCAGCCTCCCTTGTTCTGTCTGCTGCGCTCATATATATAGAGAGGCCACGCGTCACGTCCATGATGGCCATCACGGCCAGGCCGTGACGTGTTCTGGAGTGGGCGCGCTTTCAATTTTGGAGCATCACGGCTAGGCCGTGATCAGTTCTGTTTGGCCTGTCACGGTCGTGATGGGCATCACGGCTAGGCCGTGACAACTTATGACTTTTGCCTTCAATCTTCTCAGTTTTCTTGATCATGGCCGTGATGGGCTCTGCTTGGCTCAATTCTTCACTTTTCAAGCTCTATTCCATCCAAGCTCCATCATGGCTAATTCTAAGCATTTTTCCTTAAATTCCTGCAAAACAACACCAAGAAACCGCTTCACCCGTTCCTAGGGAAAAACTAACAAAAATCAACTAAAGAATGCCTAATCTATATGAAAAATGCATGCAGAAGTGTATATGAAACAACATGTAAAATCACACTATCATGGAGTTGCTTATGATGATTATATCATCAACATAGACCAAAACCAAACTGGAGATTGAGTTGGTGAACTTGGTGAGCAGAGATGTGTCACATTTTGCTGAACTAAAGCCAAGTGTAAGAAGGGTGTTGTGTAGCTTTTGGTACTAGGCTCTTGGGGCTTGTTTTAAGCCATAGAGTGCTTTATTCAATCTGCAAAATAGAGGGCCATCAGTTTGAACAAAACCAGGTGACTGAGTTATGAATACTTCCTCAGTGAGGTCCCCATTTAGTAAGGCATTGTTGACATCAACTTGCCTAATAGGCCAATTCTGAGATAGTGCCAAGGTGAGGACCACTCCAATAGTTGTGGGCTTGACTACAGGACAGAAAGTTTCTAAAAATCAAAGCCTTCTTTTTGATGAAAGCCCTTGGCCACCAACCTTGATTTGTGCTTTTTGATGGAACCATCAGGGTTATGCTTTACCCGAAATACCCACTTGCATCCTATGGCATCTCTGCCTTGTGGAAGTGGCACAAGAGACCATGTGTTTGTGTTAATCAAAGAAGCATACTCTTATTCCATTGCAGCTCTCCAGTGAGGAGATTGCAGTGCAGCCTTAACAGACTTTGGATCGGAATTCATGTCAGTAGAGCATTCAGTAGTAAGCAGGAATTTGGGCTTGAATATGCCTGACTTACTTCTAGTTCTCATTGAATGAGCATTAGTTTCAATGCTGGACTCAGGGTTCCAAGATGGATCATACAATGTCTCAGGCACTGCCATCAATGCTGACATAGTAGGATCATCTTCTGTGCTTTCAGTTACCATTGCACTGCCATTTTTGTTGTAACATCCCAGTTTTTACCATTTTTCAATATCGGTAAAATATATCTGTTTATATTATTTTTATTGGAATAATAATTATTTGGACATTTATTTTTTTTATTTCATGACGCTTAATCTTGATTAATTTTATTTACTTTTTTAAATTTATTTTATTGAGTGCGTTAGCACTGACTTATTTCAATATATCCATGCTTACTAGACAATAATATTTTGTTATTGTCACTATTAGTATTAGTTTAGAAAAATATTTTAAATAATATGGTTGAAAGAAAATTATGTTCATATTTTACTCTATTTAATTTTTAGATTTGAAAATATGTTGGTTTGAAATTAACATGGGATTATATTAGGATCATTGATTTTCTGGGTTGACCAATTCAACTATCAAACTTTCCTCTAATTCAAATTTTGAAATCATATTTTTGTCACTCATTATTTTAGATCCAATGATCAATATAATTTACTTTTTTTAGAATCAATCTCAAACACTCATTTTTGTACTTTTTTAAACTTGCAAAATTATCTGTCATGGTTGTTCTGTGGTTTTAATTATTTAGTTTCTAATTGGTTATTTGATTTGATGTGATTCATTGAGTTATTTGGTTATAACGGTGATGCATGCTACAACTGTGTTGTATGGGAATATCTGTTTGGTTGATTGATTGACTGAAAGCCTGACAGTGGTCAGTGCCCAAGTAAATTAAAGATAAAAGCTTAAAAAGCTTGAGGAAAGGTTTAAGGGATTTTATTTAAGGAAGTGGAAGTAGATATTGAAAATCATCATATTTGATAATGTTTTTGGTGAAAGAATGATTGATGAGTATCTTGATGATATTCATGTCTCGATGTATTTGTTAATCATGGTATCTTGATGATATTCATGTCACGATGTATTTGTTAGTCATGGTATCATGGTGATACTCATGTTTCACTTGACCATTGTGCCTTAATGGACAATGTGCCATTTAAAGTTGACCATTGTACCTTAATGGACGATGTGCCATTTGTTCTATGTCGACCATCGTGTCGGGAGTTTTGTACGATGTGCCATGTATTGTGTTGACCATCGTGCCGAGAGTTTTGGGCGATGTGCCATATATTGTGTTGACCATTGTGCCGGGTGTTCGGACAGTGTGCCATAATCCGTGTTGACCATTGTACCAAGAAGTTGGACAGTGTGACATGTATTGTGTTGACCATTGTTTCTTTCGTTGACAATGTGCCATGCAAAAGCCTGATCAGCTCATTTATTTGGTGAGTGAATCTCCAGGAGATTAGGTATAAATATTAGATGTTAAACTATGAAGTGTCATTAATCTTTTTATAAATGACGATGTTTGGGGTATGAAACCCATTGACAAACATTTTGCTTTATTATGAAAACTTATGTTGTTATGAACATGTATATGTGTATATGATTTCTTGTGTGTCGCGCATGTGGTTATCTTATAAAACTCATATATTGGAAACTCACCTTTGCACTATATTTGTGTGGTCTTGTGTCGTACCTTGGTACGTGACTACAGATAATGAAAAGAGGATTTCAGCTTCGCTAGGGGACATTAGTTCCTACTCTTGAAGATGTCAGACGTCAGACATCAGTTATAATGATGAGAATCGTGGGAGTCTTCCCACAAATAACTTTTAGAACGACCAGCTTAGGTTTTTAAGACGTTGTAGATTTCTGATAGTATGTATGAGTATGGCTCGGAGAGCCTTTATTTTGAATGAAATGTTTATGGCTCGGAGAGCTTTTCTTTTGGATGGAAATCTAAGATTTTCCTTTTGGTCATGTATAGTTTGTTGATGTGAATATTTTCAGAATAACACCATCTTGATGTATTTTACATGATTGAAACTTCTGGGATGAAAATATAAATATTTTCGTAGGTGTTTTTATTTTGGGATGTTGGAATTACAGAGGACACTCTGTCGAAATTTTTGTAAAAACTCTATCTTTTTATATAAATACATTTCAAAAATAAATAGGCTCGTCAGGCTAGGATTGTAAGCATGAGCGCCGGTCACGACTTAGGTTTTGAGTCGTGACAAATTTTATATACAGGACCAGAACCTATACAATGATAGATGAAAATGTAGTGTTATTATTTTAAAATAGGTATAAGTTTTACCACAACCGCAGGAATAATTTTACACCCACTTTCATGACCTATAGAGAATTACACGAGAAATTTTCCAAAAGCAAACCAGCAATTATTATTTATTTTAATATGTTATTACGAAATTGAGTTAGTCATGTAATGCCCGGGGGTGTTAATTTTGTCGTGGCATGAGCTGTTTCGTGAGGAGGAGCTAGTACCATTGCCTTGGTACTTGATGTTAAATCTGTGATAATAGTCCAATGTTGTATGGTCATAGTATCACAAAGTTGGCATTGAGGTTTATTCAGGTTGTGTTTGCAGCAAGTTTTCTTGCATATCTTGCATTGCAAATGTATCAAGTTTCTTATGCTTTTCAAATCTTTCTTCTATTGTCATCGGTGATGCTTCAATTTTAGGTATGGTATGTGGATCGGTTCTTGATAGAATGGAAGCTACAATTGGATCATATTCCTCGGATATTCCATCAAGAATCACTTGTATATGTTCATTTTCATCTACTGGTGAGCCTACTGCAGCTAGAGTATGAACTATCTTTTTCATTGATAATAGAAAATCATTAAGGCTACTTGTTTTCTTGATGTTTTTGAGCTTTGATTTCAGTTGACTCACCTTAGCTCTGGTTTGCGAAGCAAAGAACACCTCTATCTTTTTCCATATCTGAAAAGTATGCTCGCACCCTACCATTCTAGTGTGCAAGTTCGAAGACATTGAAGCTAAAAGCCATGTCAAGATCAGTTGATCTTGCTGCTCCCAAGATTCAAATTCATCACTGATTTTTCCAGATGCTTGATTTGCATCATTGAGAAACGTAATTGGCATTCCTCCTTTGAGAGATTCATTGATGAATTTATGAAGTTTGAATCCTTTGATGGTTCCTATGGCTTGCTGCTTCCATGTGAGGAAATTTTCCTCACCGAGCTTGATTGAAACAGGGGTGGATAGTGACTATACTGTGGCTTGGGATGCCATTGATGAAGTCGAGCTCATGGATTGAGCTCTGATACCACCATAAAGGTATCGGAGCGACAACGAAAAGAGAGAAAGAACAATTGAGAGAATCTGTAGAGTATGATTGTATTGAGTATGTTCAGATGAATTACAATGGTACTGTGTACAATATATATAGAAGAGAGAGTTAACACTTTAACCTCTCACACATTCTAACTATCTCTCTCAGTAACCAATCTCTAACTGATCTAACAGTCACTAATTGACTCTGATTACAATTTGACTAACTGAATTGCAATCCCTAACAGTACTATATCTTATACTTGAGTGGGTGGTCTCGAGACTGTTTGAGTGAACAATGGGATTTATTAGTCCAAGGCACGGTAAGGTACCAACAAGGATATTCTAA
Organism: Sophora flavescens; assembly: GCA_030762895.1. Classification (NCBI taxonomy): domain Eukaryota; kingdom Viridiplantae; phylum Streptophyta; class Magnoliopsida; order Fabales; family Fabaceae; genus Sophora; species Sophora flavescens. Next base: position 238,115,512 of record CM061063.1, read on the forward strand.
TACTCAAGTCGGTTTCAGAATCATAAAGAAAGATAGAGTAACTGTTAAAAATATAGCTAGTTTAGTTAGTGATTAGTTTCAAATTAGTTACTTGTATATAAACCACACGGATGGCTTCATATGATTGCTTTATTATTTCAATCAATTGCACACTTTTCAGATTCACTCAATTTATTTTTTCTCTCTTTATTGGGTTATGCCATGTTCTTCAACAGTAAAAGCAAAGAACATGAACCAACTTGAGGTACCCATAGTGTGCATTTATATGGAGAATAAGGACCCTTGGAGGGTCTTCAGATAGTGGGTCAAGTCAACTTGAGAGATTGAGAGATGACACTTGATTGATCTTGGTCCAAATAACCCAGTACTTCTTGAGCTCGTTGGAGAATTTCTTGCAGGTCAATCATCACAAATATATATATATATATATAAATATATATAAATATATATATATATATATATATATATATATATATATATATATATATATCATAGGCTTATTCTCAATACTGTAAATTGAGTGGTGAGCCTAATCCTATGATTTTTTTTTTATTATTATTTACATAAATTGGGTTGTTCTAGAATTTTTTTTTTTTGACAATAATTGTTCTAGAAATTATTCATCTTGGTTTTTAGGGATCTTTTATTTAAGTTTTATTATTTATATTCTACTTCAATTTTTAATTATGTTTTTGAAATGCTAATGTGAATGCAGAAGAAAAAATGTTAATTTCACAATCCCTAAAGGTAATAAAATTTGTTATTTTATTTGTATTATTGTATAACTTCTTCCCATTTGCATTTCAGTTTCTTATTTAATTGGTTCATTGCTATTGATATTATATAAATGGATTTTCAAGTTCATGACGGATAGAATCCTTTATTTGTTGAAGATGAATATGAAGGTATTTATTTTGTAATCATTGTTTATTTGAATCTATAAATTTAATTTATTTTTGCCACTTTTTTATGTTTTACATGCCGATTGAGCGGTGATCAGCCTAATCCTATGATTTTTTTATTGTTTACATAAATAGGTATAAATATAATTATTTAATATATTTTTTTTAGACTTCATTTATGTACAATGATTAATTTTAAATATTTAAAATATTTATTAATTATTTTTTACAACCTTTATTAATTGTGTTGTTCTAGAATTATTATTTTTTACGATAATTGTTCTAGAAATTATTCATCTTGGTTTTTAGGGATCATTTATTTAAGTTTTATTATTTATTTTTTACTTCAATATTTAATTATGTTTTAGAAATGCTAATGTGAATGTACTAACTTTGTCTTCGAATACATTGCTTATATTTATTTTTTTGCTTTATTTTTTAAAAAAACAAATAGATTTATATATTTTTAAGTGGAGTGTAATGCTTGCAACATAGTCTACCAACCCAAGTGAGTTATGGGGATATACTACATAGAAGAAAAAATGATAATTTCATAATCCCTAAAGGTAATAAAATTGTTATTTTATTTGTATTATTGTATAACTTCTTTCCACTTGCATTTCAATTTCTTATTTAATTGGTTCATTGTTATTGATATTATAGAAATAGATTTTCAACTTCATGATGAATAGAATCATTTATTTGTTGAAGATGAACATGAAGATGTTTATTTAGTATTCATTGTTTATTTGCATCTATAAATTTAATTTATTTTTGCTACTTTTTTATTTTTTACATGTCGATTGATTTGTTAATTTTTTTCTAGATTGTCTAGACTTTGGATGAATGAACCGGTGTTGTGAACATTGTGGCGCAATGGTTTGATTTGAGAAGCGGTCGGGGAAAAAATTATTTCAAAATAGAATTGTTTTGTTTTAATAAATAGATATGAATATAATTATTACTTTATTTTATTTGAACTTTATTTATATATAATATTTAATTTTTAATATGTAAAATATTTATTATTTATTTCTTACAACCTTTATTAATTATGTAGTTCGAAAATTATTGGTCTTGGATTTTAGGGAATCTTTTATTTAAGTTTTATTATTTATTTTCTACTTCAATATTTATTTATGTTTTTGAAAGGATAATGTGATTGTACTAATTTTGTCTTCAAATACTTTGTTCATATTTAAATTTTTTTGCCTTATTTTATTAAAAAATTAGATTTAGATTTTTTAAGCCGACTGGATTGCCAGCAACATAGTATACCAAACACAAGTGAGTTATGGGGATATACTACATAGAAAAAGAATATTAATTTTACAATCCATCAAGGTAATAGGAATTTCTATTTTGTTTGTATTAGTATATAACATTTTCCCACTTGCATTTCAGTTTCTTATTTAATTGGTTCATTGTTATTGTACTATAGAAATGAATTTTCAAGTTCATGATGGGGAGAATCCTTTATTTGTTGAAGATGAACGTAAAGGTATTTATTTAGTAATCAATGTCTATTTAAATCTATTAATTTAATTTATTTTTGACACTTTTATTTTTTTTACATGTCTGATTTGTCAAACTTTTTTCTAGATTGTCTAGACTTTAAACGAATGAACTGGTGTTGTGAACGTTGTGGCGCAATGGTTTGGTTTTATGAGTGGTCAAGAAAACATAAAAATGGTTCTATACAGAATTGTTTTGTTTTAGTAAATGGAATAGATATGCATATAATTATTTAATATATTTTGTTTGGACTTTATTTGTATACAATGTTTAATTTTTAATAGATAAAATATTTACTAAGTATTTTTTACAACATTTATTAATTGCGTAGTTCTAAAAATTATGGGTCTTGGTTTTTTTTTTTGGGACCAAAATTGGTCTTGGTTTTAAAGGGATCATATATTTAATTTTTATTATTTATTTTATTTTTCAATTTTTAATTATGTTTTTAAAATGGTCATGTTAATGAACTAACTTTGTCTTCAAATACTTTGTTTATATTTATTTATTTATTTGCTTTATTTTTTTCAAAAACATATAGATTTAGATTTTTTAAGTCGAATAGAATGCTAACAACATAGTCTACCAACCCAAGTAAGTTATAGGGATATACTACGTAGAAGAAATAATATTAATTTCACAATCCGTCCATGTAATAGAAATTATTATTTTATTTATACTATTGTATAACTTTTTTTCACTTGCATTTCAATTTTTTATTTAAATTGGTTCATTGTCATTGATATTATAGAAATGGATTTTAAGTTCATGATCGAGAAAATCCTTTATTTGTTGAAGATGAACGTGAAAGTATTTATTTATTAACTATTGTCTATTTGTATATATTAATTTAATTTATTTTGACATTTTTTTTACATGTTGACTGAGTTGTTAAACTTTTTTTTTAGATTGTCTAAAATTTGGAGGAATGAACCAGTGTTGCGAACATTGTGGCTAAAATGTTTCGTTTGAGGAATGGTCACGAAAATATAAAAACGGCTCCAGTGTATAATTTTGAATATGTTATATGAATGGAAATGTGATGTTACCATATTTGATTAGGCCACTTACTTTGCTTTGGAGATTGATACATGGAGTAATAATGAAAATAAGTTTATTTGTGATAGTAATAATTATTATTATGATAATCAAAATAATGTACAGTAGACTAAAGTAATAAGTATAATGTCGATATTGTTATAATAAAGTTTTAGGTTTATATGTATTAAGAAAAAATTAAATTGTACATGCTATTAGTTTAAAAATTTTATATTGCTTGGTAATTATATAGTGATGTATTGTTAAAAAAATATTCATTCTATAAATTTTTCTACACTTTAATGTACACATAATATTACCTTATATTTTTTTAATAAAATATAATTTTTTTAATTATCAATATTATAAAATTTGGATGAAGTTTATTTAATAAAAATTTTACCCGCGCATTCGCATAGGTGCTAAAAACTAGTTGACAATCCATCGATCAGAGGTGGATTTAAGTATTTGAAGTACCCATAGTGTGTACTTATATATGGAGTATAGGGCGAGAGCCTTAACATAGCAGGTCGGTTAATCCGAAGGATGAGACCTAATCCTAGCTTGAGGGACCTAGTATGGTTTAGAAATAAAATGTAATAACTAATAATATATTGTTAGATATACTTTTTAGCAAGTTACTCGAAAGCAACCTTAGTACCAATTGTATATTTCCTTCTAGAGATCATGAAAAAATAAATATTCCAGCTCTAGCTCCACACACTGACACGCACTTAGCATAGAACTCAAGGTACCACCATCCATTAAGTTTTCCTAGTTTTCCACTTACAAGTTTATGTATTTTTAGGTCAGCCTTGGATCTGAAGCAAAAGTTCTGTTTCATACTAGTCAACAACTTCGTAGAGAAGATGACAACCTGCTGGCATTGGATACAGGACAATAGTTATGTCCTCCCATGAAATTTCATTAATTATTGCCTTGGTAATTAAGTCAAGATGAGAAATAGTACACTACAAGAAATTTGCCTTTTAGTGACAAAATTTGTCACTAGATGATATTTATCCGTAGGTAAATATCCATTTAACATCGACCGTCGGACATGGTGACTGTCCATTATGTTAAGCATCTAGCAACGGGTTTTTTTGTCTGTAGGTCAAAGTTTCATTGCCTGTCACTACAAGTTATTAACTTATACCTAAAGTTCATGATTGTAGGTTGTCACTAAAAACTACTAATATTTATTAAATAAAATTTTATTTTGTTTTTGTTTTAATTATTTTTATGAATTCTAATATGAAACTTTATTCCAATAATTAAGTTATTCATCATAAACAAGCATTTAAATATGAGTTTTATTAAGTAATGATAACTATAAAAACATTTATTAACAGGCCATAACGAAAATCCTTTGACAATTAATGCTTTTAGAAAAGATAGGTACTACCTCTGGACTCAATTATAAGCAAAAAAAATACTTATATTTTTTGGACTCAAATCCATCTCAACTCGCAGGTAAGGGATTTTTTTACCTGGGAGGGAGGATTAGCATAAATGGTACTTATACTGCAAAAGCAGGTTTTCTTTGGCTTTTGAAGAGGAGAGGTGAGCTTGATAGTGGGCAGTCTTGGTCGTGGATTTGGAAGCTTAGAGCCCCTGAGAACATTAAGTTTCTTGTTTGGCTTGTCTACCATCAAGCGGTTCCTACTTTGAGCCTTCTGCATCACCGTGGAATCTACAATTCAGCTCTTTGTGAAAGATGCTTTAATGCTGAGGAAACGTTCCTTCATTGTATTAGCGATTGTGATTCAGCGAAAAATCTATGGGAAGCCTTGGGTTTTCGTAACACAGACTTTTCTAGTCAGATGGATCCGTGTTTGTGGATAAGGGACGGAGTTACTGGTTCAAATCCACGTCTTGGAGATCAAGAAAATCAACTTGCATTCCAAAGGAAGTAACTCCTCTTTATAAGCTTATTGCTGTTGCTAATAATCTTGCATCTATCATCCATTTATGCTTTGATGGTAATGCAAATTCTACTAGGCTAGAGCGTTGGGTCACATGGAACCAAAATAAGGAGCAGGGTGTTAGCCTTAATGTTGATGTTGATGGGAGCTGTTTTGTGGACACTGGGAAAGCTGGTTTTGGAGGTGTGTTACGTAACCATGATGGGAGAAGGATCGCTGGTTTCTTGGGCTCCATTGGGATAGCAAATAATCTTCATGCTGAGATTTGCATCACTTTATCATGGACTAAATCACGCTTGGAATATGGGGTTCAGACATGTCACTTGCTATACTGATTCTCAATGTGTTATTGATCTTATCATGGCTGCAATTCCCCCCATGCATAGGTATGCTTCTCTTCTTCATGATATTTATTGGCTTCTTCAAAAGCCTTGGATGGTTAAGGTGCTTCACACATTGAGGGAAGGGAACCATTGCGCGGATTTCTTGGCCAAGATGGGAGCCTCCCAAGATGAGAAATGGAGAATTTTTTTAGTCTCCTACGGGCATAGGCAACATGTTAGCAGCTGATATGGCTGGCATTCAGTCCCTAGATTGTAATTTTTCCTTTGGTTTGGTTTTTGTTTTTCTTGTTGCCCTCTTTTCATCCTTTTATCAAAAAAAAAATTTTGAGAAATTAACTAATTTTGCTTATAATTGAGTCTGAATGTGATATTAACAAGTACAAGAAGTTCCATGTACATGAATGAAACAAGAAGTAGGAAAACGTGATTAAGAAAAAAAAAGCAACTTGTGTAGGTCTTCAACATAGGACAGATCTTCAAGTACAGAATCCCTGCATTATGTAAAACATGTGAAGGTTGTGTTGTAACATAAAAATAGTTATTTAAATTGGATTTACTTCATGCCTATGGTAAGGCAGTGAACTTGAATGTCTCTGTTGAGTTGGAATTGGAATTAGAAACACGACAGTTAGGATGGCCGAGTGGTCACTAAGGTGCGAGACTCAAGTTCTTCTGGTCTTTTTGGCACGACAAATTCAGCATGCAAAAAATGACAGTGCACAAACCAGTAGTCCAATATTTACCCTGATTATTCTATCATAGCAACACAACCCTGGTTCACGAGCTCCTTCTTCAATTCGACTATCTCTAAAAGATCTCAAACCCTTACCACCAACACAATAATGGAGTTCGGTGAATCAACAAATAGTCAAATGCAGAACCTCAACCACACCACCTCTGCCAAGTGCAGAACCTCAGCAACACAATTGCAACATGAAATAATCTGAAACAGTAAGTTGAAATTCAAAACCAATCCAAGCGAGCAACCACAATCTATTAAGATGCAAAAAACAAGCAATGAGAATAAAAGCTCCAAAAGTGAGCAAAGTAAGCAAGTTTTCCATCAAAATTGAGAAAATAATCAAGATTCAAGCAAACAGCGAACTGGTTACTAGGTTTGCTTTTCAATGTGTGAAACTATCAAATGTTAACCCTAAAATGAAGAGAAAGAAAGAAAAAAATGCATAAATTTCAACAAATACATACAAATAACTAAATTTGCTTAACCGAAATTGCAATTAGCGAGAAAACCGAGTGTAAATTGAGAAAATCGAAGAGGGGGTGAGGTTGAATGTTATATATACCACATGGAGAGGGAGAGATTGGAGGATGGAAGAAGAAGATGAAGAAGTTGAAGGTTGTTGCTATGGCGTCGAAGTAATCGCGACCTCCTTCATGCTATGGCGTCGCAGTGGTGGCTGATTTATTCGAAATGGACCAGAAATTTTTCGTTCTGAAGGTGGGGTTGGTTTTCACAAGAGGGAAGAAAGGTACTTTTGGCGCTCTATCCCGTGCTCATGGAAATTTTTTCAATAACATATCTATACCTACGATTTATCAAAATTCCGTAGGTATACGATACCTCTACCTACAGTTTCAACGACCATCACTAAATGTGTCTGTAGCTATATGGTAAATTTCTTGTAGTGGTAATTAAATGACCACTTCATATCTAGAGAAATCAGGACCACCTTCCATTTCTTCATTAAGTAATAGATTTATCAACTGGCTAGGCTAGCTTAGGGTGTGTTTGAGAGGATGGGGTGAGATGGTTAGTAATGGAGTGGAATGGTACAAATCCCTTGCCCATTGTTTGGGAGTTTTTTAAACAATGGAGTGGAATGGTTGGGGGAAGCCAAACCACTCCAAACCATCCAAAGCTCTATTTTTCATACCCTCCAATTTGGGGGGTTTGGGAGGGAACATTAAAACTCCCAAACAATAGAGTGGTATACTTTTACCACTCAATCCCACTCCACCCCATTCCACTCCATTACTAACCATCCCACCCCATCCTTTCCAAAACTCCCAAACATAGCCTTAGAGTGCCATGTCGAAAGGGACTCATATTACCAATCTTTTATTGATAAGCAAAAAGGGACTCATATTACCAATCGATGGAGATATCTCAAGTGCATATACCATATGATTAACTTAGCTTTGTCTTTGGTTTCCACATGAAAATGAGGAAACTCGGAGATTAACTGCTTGCTTAGATTCCCCACCTTTTTTTACATTCTCTGTGGTCTCAGCCACTTAAATCCATGCTAGCCTCTTGCTGCATATTCAGTGTATCTATCAAGGAGCCATGACTTTGATGTTGTATCTGGTATCACTCAATCACCATCTGCAAGCCCATACAGTAAAAACATACAAATTTGAAATCACAGTAAAAACAAAAAATTAACAAATAGAAATAAAGACGAACCAAATTAAGTCCAAACAGAGCCAACCAAATTGGCTTGTGTGAGCTCAGAAAATTAAGTCACTTCAAGTCCAATTTGATTATAACTTATTATTACCATTGAATGGGTTATCAGGTTCATGACTTTTGAACCTCAATACCCGATTAACCAATCTTTTCTTTTTCTGTTTTATGTTCATTTCAATGCATTCCCTAAACTACAAATTTTTCTAAGTTCTAACATAGTCTCAATCCTTCCTCGATCTCATTTCTCATTTGAAGATTCTCATGCCTAGCCTCTACCTTGAGCCACTTCTGCCAAGTGTGTGACCAATCATGTGCTATGTCAACGAGCAGCAGAGGCGGCTGTGACCAGCGACAATGACGGGGCCTCTGAGCTTGGACGACCTACTACTAGCTGGGATGCCAACAAGCAGCAACAATCTGCCTTCTTTGTCTCTGTAACTCTACATCTCAGAATACTTGTATTCTGTTTCTCGTTAGTTTGTGACCTGTGTCCTTTCTCTAGTGGCTGTGACCTGGTGCGAACTCCATAGGGCATACTAGCACCAAAACCATCCTCATTCTTTACTTCAATTATTCTTGAAGAACATGTAAAGTTCCCTGTGTCTGCCATTCAAGCATAGAAATTAGATATTCATCCTTTCGCTTTGTTACAAGAATTACCTGCAATGCAAACAATAGAATTAAGGATTGAAGTTACTCATGCCATGATTTAGAAATACTTATAAGTTCACTACATGACAGTGGCAACTTACTCATGTCATAAGTTGCAGGGCATGATGATGAAATTTGCCAATGAGCAACTTGATATGTGGCTACAATGGTCTGCTACTGTAATTGGACTAATTATGGACAAAAACCCGATAATGAAATGGTTCCTTGTCAATCGGTTAATGCTTCCAAGTTTACCAACTGAAGGGGTATAGTATACAACCTATGAGAATACCGCTCTGGTGCTTTCTGACATGCACCTTGGCACTTTGCAGAGGAGGGTGCATTCTGCATTCATGCACCTTGAATTTCAGCCATTGATCAAGAAGAAAAAATTATCAATGATTGAGATTCATAGCTTGTAAACTTGATAAACAAGTGATAGTCTTAAAATAAATATTTATAACTAGGTCCTTCTAAAAATGTTATTTATACTTTCAGCAGCTCGGGCAGCCTGAGAATACCTCCACATTGGATAAACCGTCCCAGGTGTTTTATCCCCATTTGTCATCACCTTGCAAGGATCAGATATATAACAGTATACCTTAAGAGCTTACACAACTAGGATGCATTCTCTAATAGTATCCTATCAAGTTCAGATGCATTGCCATCTAAATTATCCATAACATTTTTCAAGAAAAGCTCCCACAAGTGACCATCAACTCCGGTGGACACAGCCAATGCAACTACCTTGTTGATTTCTTCTTTCGTTCCTCCTGAACGAGAAAGCCCTTCAATCAATATCGCGTATGTTGATTTGTTCAGCAAACATCCACTTTCCACCATCTCCTCCAGAATTCTAATACTCTCCTTCACATTTCCAACCTTACTAAATCCTTTAATCAACACATTATAGATAAAAGCATTAGGGGCACGGCCTTTCTCCACCATGTCATCCCACAACCTTGCTGCCTCACAAAGCTCCCCTCTCTCACACATTCCGAAAATCAACATGTTATACGTCAATAGACTAGGAACCGAGCCACTCTCAAACTCATCAAACAACTTCCTCGCTTCCAACACCTTCCCCTTCTTGCAAAGCCAATGTATAATCGTGCTCGCAATCGCATTGTCAGGACTACAATTCTTCTGCAAAAGCTTCCTCCAAACCTCACAAGCCTTCTCAACCTTCCCTTCCTCGCACAACAAATCAACAACCTTACAGCACAAGGTCGAACTCGGGATATAACCCTTCTCGAGCATATCGTCGAGCAAGTTAACCGCTTCCCCCGACTTCCTCCCCTCACAATAAGCCTGAATCATAACACTATAAGTCACTTCATTAGGCTCAACCCCATTTTCCTCCATTTCATCCATCACCTTAATTGCATCAACCAACTTCCCATGCCTACAAAACCCACTCATCAAAACAGTGTAAGCAGTTGCATCAGGAACCCACCCTTTATCCAAAATCTCACAAAAAACCCTCTTTGCACCTCTCATATCACCTTTCCACACATACCCTCCCAAAATTGTGGTGTAACTCACAACATTTGGCACCACACCAATTGAAACCATCTCATCCAACACCCTAACAGCAGCATCAACATCACTCCTCTCAGAAAGCGCTTTAAGCAAAATGTTACAACTAACAACATTAGGCACAACACCATAACACTCTTACAATTCCTAAACACCAAATGCACCAAATCGTAACGTTTATTCTGAACCAAAGCGTTCAGCAAGGCGTTCAGCGACCTCGCAGACGGTCGAACCCCGAAGAAGGGTTCGATCCTCAGGAAGGTCCTGAGAGCCGACTCGGGTTTCCCTGCGAGGCCGTAACCGCGAATGACAGTTACGAATAGTTCCTCGGTGTAACTGATTCCCCGTGATTGACGCAGCTGGGATAACAGAATCTCAATTTGGTCGAACGCGCGGGCGCGTGAGAGTTTGAGGATGATGGCGTGGTAGGTCTGGTGCGTGTGGGAGAAGCCTGGGTGGTGGTTTTGCGCGTGGAGGAAGATTTGGAGGGAGAGGTTAGGGTCGTGTTGGCGTTTGATGAGGGACGCGAGGCGATTAGGGTTGAGGCGTTGGGGCCAGGGTTTGATTGGTGGGGTGACGGTGTATGATTTGAGGAGGGTGGGGTCGAGATTGAAGGCGGCGGAGGTGGTGGCGGCGGAAACGGCGGTGGAGAATGGGCGGGGAAGGGAATAATGGCGGCGGAGGTGGAAGATGTTTGTGCAACAGGACATCGTGATGAACCGGAAAGAAACAGAGGTTGACGCAGAGGAAGGTTTTTCGGTTCTGTCAGGAATGATTAGAGTTTAGATTCCAATTCCCTACCTTCGGGGCGCCAAAAGTCAGGTCACTTTGGCTGCCTCTGACTCGTCGGATCAATCTGACAACCCTTAACATGACATGTGATTTGACCTTTTTTATTTTTAAAAAATAGAAAAACATGAAAGAGAGTAACCCAACCAAAACGAAGAGAAACCCCATACCATTGAGAACCGTCTCTGCCTTGGCGCCCCTCCACTTCGTCAAACGGACCCTACCCAGCCATCGAACAAGCCCCACATCCCTCCCTCCCACCTTCAGATCCGCCGCAGCAGCCCCATATAGCCTCCCTCCCTCTCTGTGATTCAATTCGTTGGTGTGTTCGGTGCGGCGGCAGTGCAACGATGGGTGGTGGAGCGGCGTGGACCAATCCTTTACTACAGTCACGTACAGTAGCGGGTGGGGTTGGGTTTTGGGTCTCTTTCATGTTTCTCTATTTTTTTTTTTTTTTAAAAGTCAAGCCACTTGTCACGTTAAGGGACGTCGGATTGATCTGATGGCTCAGAGGCAGCCAAAGTCACCTGACTTTTGGCGTCCTGAAGGTAGGGAATTTGAATCCTTAGAGTTTTGAGTTAGCTTTGACCAGTTGTCAATTTTGGCCCGGCCCGATGGGCTCACCTGAATAGGCCGTATTTCAGACTGAGTTGGGCTCCCTAAATATAGGTCCGAAAAAACCGGTTCTTTTTGGCTCAACCCCATTAGCCCGACCTGGCCATCAAGTTCGAGCCGGGCTGACCTTGTGGTTTTCGGGCTAGCCCGATAAAACACTAAATCAACAAGTGTTGACTGTTGACTGAGTTCCACCCATTCTTACTTATGCTTTGTTTGGATTAGGAAAGATGTGAGGAAGAGAGAAGTATGAGAGAATATAAAATGAGTAGATAATGAGTGGATTTTTAGATTGTTTAGATAAAGAGAAAAAGGAAAGAAATAGGAGAGAGAGAGAGAAAAGTTAAATTTTGGTTTAAAGACATTTTTATCCTTATAATAGTTTTAATATTTTATTTGATTCTTACAAAATTGAAAGGGCAAAGTTGGTATTTCATAAACTTTTCTCTCTTCCCATCAAAATAAATCTCTTCAAAAGGGAGAAAATTTCTTTTTGTGGGTCCCACTTAAAAACTTCTCTCCTCCCTTAGTTCTTTGCTCATCCAAAATGAGAAGATTCCATTTTTCTTGCGCAGTACCCTCTCTCTTAGTTCCATCTCTCCCACTTCCACTCATCCAAATGATGGGTTAGTGTCTTGATCCAGTCCAATAAATTTGGCCCAAGCCCTAAGCAAAAAAAAAACACACACACACACACACTTCGTCTTAGCTAAACCTAAACACACACGGATCTGTCTTGACTCTGGTTCCTCTCCGCCTCTTCCCCTTTCTTTCTCATCTTCTTCATCTTTCATCTCAGTTTCACTTAACTTGCGCAACACCATCAACTTCAACGGTTCCACCGTGTGCAGCAAACTCCCAGCCACCGTGTGTGCGTCATCACTCACCATCTCGTTGTCGCTCCAGCCTACGACTTCGTTTGGATTGATGGTATGGGATGGAATGGAGGGGAATGGAATGGAATAGGAAAGTGTTCCATTGTTTGGATATGATAAAAGGGTGTGGAATGCAATGGAATGGAATTGAATGCATTCCGCCCTATTCCCTCATTTAGCTGCATCCCCCCCCCCCCCCAAAAAAAATGGGGGGAATGGGATGGAATCAGAAATTATTTTTGTTATAAAAATATAAATTTACTCTTTTATCCCCCATTCTACACGTTACATATTCCACTCTTCCATCTTCCAACTCTTCTATTTCATATACATATAGCAAAGAAATGTCAACTTTCTCCTACACTTCCACATTCCGAACAAGCACCAGTGGCCGCAACCTTCACCGTCGCTCCAGTCACGTTGTCGGCCTGCCACAGGTGAAGAAGAAAGGTAAGCCTCTTTCTCTGTGATTCTATTCCTTAGCCTCTTTCTCTGTAATAGCGTCTTTGTCTTGGTTGGTTTAAGCTTCTTTTTATTCTCTGTAATAGAGTTCATCGTGCTACTTGTTAAGCCATGCACACCACTTGTTTGAAAAATGACATATTGTTAAACTGGTGTATTTTCCCCCTATTGTGTTCGTGTATAATATGCATATGAATGAAGTCTTCCAATGGCAATGTTGGTCATAAATATGATGAAGTGGTTGGCTTTTTATTTTTCAATTTTTGTGAAAGGACCAAACCCAATATAGGCGCATACACATCCAGCCATAAGCCATGCGGTGGTTGACTTGTTAACATAAGACATTATATTGTTGATAAACCATGCTTTCCTCTGTTTGGGAACACTTTCAAATGTTGCCTTCTTGCAACTTTGCACTCACTAATTCTGCCACCAGATTCATTGAATCAATAGTTTACAGACACTTTTATTGTATTTTTATATTTCTTTTATTAGTTTTTAATTGTAAGTTTCCGTTATATTTTTATTTTTAAAAAATTGATGTGTTATTATTTACATTATCATAGATGACCAATGAAGATATAACATTCAAATATATACAATTGGTTCAAATGATGATGGTTCAAGTAGCATGCTTTATAGTTATACTTTGTGCACTAAAAAACAAGTCTAGAAGATCTCGAATACCTTCTAGAATCAGAGAACATGGAGAAAGGGTTAGCGATGAACTAATGAAACAAATCGTGGGAAACAATCGATGTCGTGATATAATTCGTATGGGTCCTCGAGCGTTCTTAAACTTGTGCAACATATTAAGAGATCAAGGTGGACTTGGACATACACGACGAGCAACAATTGAAGAACAAGTAGAAAATTTTCTTTAAATAGTAGGGCACAATGTCAGAAATCGTGTAATGTCCTTTTTCTTTAGATGCTCTGGTGAAATTGTTAGTCGCCATTTCCATAGAGTATTGCAAGCTTTGATACGATTGGAGGAGATATATTTGACTCAACCAGAAGGGACATATGTTCCTCCAGAGATACTTAACAACCATAGGTTCTGCCCATATTTTCAGGTAAACATATATTTATATCCTATACTTCAGCATTAATAAGTTGGTGTTAAACACATGTTTAATTAGCTAAATGAATATCAGGATTGTGTTGGAGCAATTGACTTGTACACATGTGCGTGTTAAAGTTCCATCGGAACATGCCCCTAGGTATCGTGGTAGGAAAGATTACCCTACACAAAATGCATTGGCTGCATGCACTTTTGACTTGAAATTTACATATGTCTTGCCTGGATTGGAAGGAACGGCGTCAGACTCAAGAATAGTAAAAAGTGCACTGACACATCAATATCCTCTTAAAGTTCCACAAGGTAATGAAAAATATAAAAACATGGTATAAGTGCTAGCTTAACCAACTTAATAACTCATTATTATTTTTTTATTTTCTAGGAAAGTATTATCTTGTTAATGCTGGATTTCCTTTAAAGGCTTGTCTCCTCACACCTTATTGGGGAGAACGATACCACTTACAAGAATATTCTAGAAATCCACCACGAAATCCTCGTGAATTGGTCAACAATCGACACTCTTCGTTACGGATTTTCATTGAATGTGCATTTGGAGTGTTAAAGAAGAGATTTCCAATCATACAAACTACAACTGACCCCACATTTGGTATTACAACTCAAAAAGAAATCATCATTGCTTGTTGCATCTTACACAATTACTTGATGGGTGTAGACCCCGATTAGAATCTGATAGATGAGGTACAAAATGACCTTGCAAGTGAGAGTAGTTCTCAGAATGATCATCAAGCTCGTAGAGAAGACAATGAGGATTACGCTAGAGGAGAGTTAATTAGAGATCATATTGCAGCTTCTATGTGGCTAAATTACTAAAAACATATCTTTTTTTGGTGGTTGCTAAATTTGTTATGATGTATTTTCATGTACTGGACTTGGTTTCGTTTGGTGGTTGCTAAATTTGTTATAATGTATTTTCATGTACTGGACTTGGTTTCGATTTGGTGTGCGTACTTTGATTTATTGTGCTTGGATTGAATTTGAGTTTGTAATATGTACTTTTTTAATTTCTATCTTTATTATCTTGTAGTGCTATTTTAATTTGAGTTTCACGAAGTGTTGTATATGTCATTCATTTTTATGTAAGCCTAGATATGGAAGCAAATCCAAAGAGGATGAAGAAATCTAAAGGTGGTGAAACATGTTTTTGGACAACATCTATGGATGAGGTTTTGATTGATGCATATTTGCATCAACAAACTTTGGGAAATAAAAATGGTAATTGTACGACAACAAGTGCAATGGATAGCATTCTACAAGAATTGAAAATCCATTTTCCAGACAAACCTATTTCTAAAGAAAAGATAAAAAATCACATGAAACATATTAAAACGAAGTTCAATGGTTGTTATGATCTTTTCAAGAATGGCCTAAGTGGGTTTGCATGGGATGCAACGACAAGAATGTGGATTGTTGAACCTGAAGTGTGGGAAGCTTATTGAGGTATATTTAAAGTGTTAAAATTATGGTGTCTTTTTTTTAAGCTTACATATTGGTATGTAATACTTGATTAATTTACTTTAATTGCAGGCTAAACCTGAAGCTACTGGATGGAGAAACAAGCCAATCTTATTCTCTGATAAACTAGCTCAACTTTTTGGGAAAGATCGAGCAACGGGAGAACATGCAGAAACAACAACTGAAATTAGAGCAAGAAAAACTACAAATGGTGGGAACAATTATCATGACACCATAGAAGAGATTGAAAATTTGATATCCACCAATAATGTTACTTTAGAGGGCTTTGAAATTGGTGAGGAAGTCCACACCAATAATGGCACCTCTCCTAATATGGCTTTTGGTGGTAATGCTCAAGATGCAAGCTCATCTAGGTCTAAGAAACGAGTAAAAAGAGTTGTGGAAGATGATACAAACTTTGGAGATGTTGTAAAATCTTTGCACAAAATTGTTGAGGTGTTTGAAACGAACTCAGCAAAGCTTATCAAACAAAATGAGCTTGCTTCTTATATAAAAAAACAAAAACAAAATGAGCCTGCTTCTTCTGAGGATATTTGGGTACAATTGGAGGCCATAGGTTTTGAACCGACTTCCTTGACTCTCGTATATGTGTACCTTGTTCAGCATCCTGAAGCTTTGAAAGCTTTTACTGGAGCTCCGGTTCACAAGCGCATTGAAGTCTTAGCTCATATTGTGCCAAGCTATTCACCTAGTACCTAGGCTGCTGGGTTTTACGGTAATATATATTTTTTTATTGTTGCTCGTCATTTAGAACGTGTCCCTCTATCCATCATTTATTGGTTGGTTTTGATTATGTTATATTATGTGCAGGTTTTGCAGATTTTGTAGAGGTCTCAAAGAAGAATATTTTCATATGCCCGAGATGCTATATTATGCGGGTTTATAGATTTTGCGGATTTGATACTATTCAGGATTGTTTACATGGATTGTTTATCATGTAATAGATATTTATATGGAAACATTTAACTTTACTCTTTGAACTAAATATTCATATGGGAACATTGTTTTGAGTAGATTGATAATTAGTAGCCTATGCTTTAGTTTTTGTGACTGATTCTGAGATGTAAGTTTTTGGCTTTTTTTCAAACTTTAAAAGGTTATATGAAACCTTTAACATCATCCAGCAGATAAAGAAAAGTTGAATCATATTGCAGGGCCTAATCTGATAGTAGAAATTCCAATCATCTATCAATGTGTTGTGTGCACGAATAGTAGAAATTCCAATTCTGTTTTTACCCCAGTTTGATATAAATTGATATCTTGAACCCATAATTGAAGCAACAATGAAAAGGATTAAAAATGGCATGATGTTACTGTGATGCTCAGGCTAATGGAGAGGTGGGGCATGGGCCTTTCGATTTCTACAGGAATCTATATAGGGTAACTTTTGGCTATAGAACTAATATATTGCACTTTGGTGATTGCTAAAATTAAACATATGTTGTAGTTATATGTTTGTGAGGAACCATGTATTGTCCCTGCACTTTGTAATCATCTGCATAGCTTTTTCGGTAGGAGGGTACATGGTTAGGGGGTTGGACTTTAGTTATCAATCAACCATTTAACTTATAAAAAAAGTGTTTTTAAAATGAGGGTAATATAGGAACAAAAAAATTATAACCCGTTCCATTCCGTCACTTTCCAAACTATGGAATGTGAACTTTGTTCCATTCCATCATAAAATATCCAAACAATGGAGTGGTATTTTTATTCCGTTCCGTTCCGTTCCATTATGTTTCATTCCGTTCCGTTCCATTATGTTCCCTCAATCCAAACATAGCCGTAAAGCAACCAGATCTCGCGAACCGCCAGCTCAGAACCGTCGCGCGCCACCTTCACCTCCACAACCCCTCGCCATTCCAGCTCCATTCAGTCGCGTGCCACCACAACAACACAAAGCCTCGTTGTTACTTATACAGAACATGCTAGGTGGAAGACCGTTACTGTTATGGCCGTTGTTTATGCCCTTAAGATATATGGATGTTGTAAATGGTGGTTAATTTCAGTGTATTGATTTTTGTTCTTGTTTTAGGCTTCTTGCTTAAGTGTAGTTGTTATAGATCTGTTTGAATTGAAATTGAAAGTTTGGTTTTTTAAAAAAAATGTTTATGCATCACAGAAATTGTATGGTGTTATCTCCCATGGTTTTTGTTCAAATCATAGTATATGACGGTATGAATTGTGAGTTGGGTTTGAGAAGGTGAACCCTTCAATTTCTGTGAGTTTTAAATTTATTTTTTATTCGGGCTGATTTGGCCCATTGACCCGTTAGCCCGACGAAGGGATAGGCATGGTCCGATTTGACAACTCTAGCTCAGTTCCCCTTAGCAACATCGTTTATGCTTTATTTGGTTTGAGAAAAAACAAAGGTGATTAGTGTTGAGATAGGGTGTTTGTCGATCGATTTGGTTCGACTTCGAATAAAAAAATTCATTCGATACAAAAAATAAAAAATAAGTTGCAATTCAATTTTAATTAGAATGATTCATATATCAAATCCAGTTCGATTAGAAGCAGTTTGGATTGGAATGGATTGGATGTTTCGATTTTTATAAATATAGTAATAAAAAAATAAGTCTAA
The DNA here is from genome assembly GCA_030762895.1 of Sophora flavescens. Lineage (NCBI taxonomy): Eukaryota > Viridiplantae > Streptophyta > Magnoliopsida > Fabales > Fabaceae > Sophora > Sophora flavescens. The sequence continues at coordinate 238,133,754 of CM061063.1, forward strand.
ATAATGTTAGTAGATATAACATATAACATACTAAAAATTAAAATATTATGAGTTAACAAGTATCAATTTTATGTTTGAAACACTAAAAATAGTAGAAAATTATATCACATCAAATTAATAAGTATAATTAGAGGGGGAAAAACTAATAAATAAAAAATCAATACTGCAAAAAGTAGAATAAATATATATTAAATTTTATATATACGGTTAAGTTTGGTTTGGTTTGGTTTGGTTTAAAAAAAAGCAATCAAAAGTCCGATATGATCGATTTTCATGAAACAAGGTCCAAAAATATTCGATAACCATCAATTTTGTTCGATTTTCGATTTTATTTTGGATCGATTTGGATATTAACATCCCTAGTTGAGGATAAACTTGAAAGAAAAGAAATGGCGAGAAAAGAAATGAATTTTAAATTTTGTTTAATATGAGAGAAACATAAAAAAAAAAAATTGTGAAAGAAATGTGAAATTCTCTATTCTCTTATTTGGTCTTATTATTTGAGAGGATAGAAAGTGAAAAGAAAGAAAATGTGTTTTTTTAATAGATTACTTTGTCCTTATAATATTTTTATTATATTTTGTTTAAACATTATAATATTTTAATTGTATTTTTTTATTTTCGCTTTTATTCATTTTTGAATGTTTTTGGGCGTGTTCTTTTTCAAAGATAGGCGGCAATTCTGGTCTGAAGAATGTGCGTGTCAAGTTGCAGTCGTTGAGCTTAGACATTGTTAGGGGTATGAGAGAGATGCATGTGACATATGCGACACCCCCTTTTCAGGTATCACATTTACGTAACATTACCCAAACATCAAACTAAATAAAATATTAAGTTGCTGGTTTTCTTCGGAAAATAAGATGCATTTTCTAATTCCCTATACTTCTTTTTAAAAATAGTGATAAAATTTTTTCTTTTTCTGCACATACATTCAAACTCTCATAATATAATATACACCACTATATATATATTTCACATATACTTCTCTATTTTACAAATGACCCTTTTCTTACTAGGTCACTATCCACTTGTCACACATATTTGACATCATCAGAAATTTTTACAACTAAGTCATAGTGGGTGTCTGAAAATACTACGCAAAAGATGACTCTCAGGAGTCACTAATTCAGACTATCCTAAAATTCCCACTCTTCCTAAAACTACATCCTAAGCCGGTCACCACTATATAAAACCATTGGGAAGCCCAGTGTACACTCCCCCACCCCCTGAAGATGTGTCTGGAGAGGATACAACAGCCCCCTCTCCAGCATCTCCAGACCCTTCGTCTGCTATAGGAACATAGTCAGGATTTTCCACCGGATTCTCCTCTGGGTCTTCCTCCATCTCCTCCGGAATGTTCTCTGGAACTAATATAATGGGTGCAGGAGGTGATCCTGGTGCAATTTGTTGTAGTGGTTGAATAAACTGAGGCGGTTGGTGTTCCAGACTCCCATGTTGTACTAAATACTATAGTATCATCCAGATGGGTGGTAGCGATACTTCAATGGTTTCCCTGCTATGAACTAACTGTTGTGGTCCTTCAGCGACGGTGCCTCGGAGTGTCCTCAAGGGACCAGTATAGGTAGCACTCCGAGCCCCTGGGTTGATAACCCAGGCGTCTCCTCTATCAGCGTTGTCAAACGTCAGGGATCGTACCCCCGAGTAGTTCAAATCCACCTCGTCCGGATCCATCTAAAATGTTTGTAAGGGTGAGTTTCCAATATATGAGTTTTATAAGACAACCCCATGCAAGACTCTCAAATAGCAATTACCAAATATTCACAATATAATAACATGAATTCTAACAGTAAAATGATATAATTCACAGGGCTTCATGCCCGACAATCATCGTCATTTTATAAAAATGCATGACACTTCTATGTTCAATTTCTAATTTGATACCTAATCTCCGGAGATCCCACAACTTTCTGTTTCGTTTCAAGCTGATCAGGCTCGCACATGGCGCATTGTAAAAACGAACAAAACAATGCCCAAGAAAATAAATGGTGCACATCCCCATTCCCGATAGGATGTTCATGCCAAAGACCTAACACAATTGTGCACATCCCCATTCCCGTTAGGATGCTCATGCAAAGCAACGACACAATTACAATTGTGCACATCCCCATTCCCGTTAGGATGCTCATGCAAAGCAACGACACAATTGTGCACATCCCCATTCCCGTTAGGATGCTCATGCAAAGCAATGACACTATTCCCCCATTCCAGTTAGGAAATAGCGGCACATATATTCAATCTGGACATATAGTCCTATCAATTTGGACACAGTCCTATAAAAGATACATTGATCCACTCCGGACCTCAATGATCATCACCACCTGACACGTCTGTCATATACATTGATCCACTCTGGATTCAATGCCATTTACATGACACAATGGCCATTAAATGCATGATAAAAACTTTTATTCTCGTTTGTTTTCTTTGTCGTAATAATATTTCCTCGTCGAAGCACAAAGCTTAACGACCATGCTTAATTCTTTTAATTAAGACTTTTCACTTAAAACAAATACAGGACACACAGTCCAAATCTTTTAATCCCAACATAGGACATACAGTCCGAATGCTCAATCACGATGCCCTTAAACCGATGCACCAGTTTTAGGCTCGCGGATATGGAACTCAAACTGTCCACATCAACTTAGGACATGCACAGTCCAAAAACAAAACTTGCAGGACACTCCGTCCCATGACACAGATCCTTGCACTACAACAGATTAGACTTTAGATAGCGTTTCCGTATACCTTTTAATAGCGTTTGTAACCGCTATCTATGCTACCGCTATTAAAACTCGTTAGCAAAGATAGCATTTAGGAACTGCTATTAATAGGTGACTTTAGATAGCGTTTCCTTATACAAACGCTATCTAAAGTCTGACTTTAGATAGCGTTTCCGTGTACAAACGCTATCTAAAGTCTGACTTTAGATAGCGTTTGTACAAGGAAACGCTATCTAAAGCCCTTTTTTTTTTTAATTTTATTTCTTAACTTTTACATCCATTATTCCTGCATATTGAACTACACAAAAAAACCACAATTGTTGCAGTCAACACAATTGTTCAAAATGTGTTCAAAATATAAGTGTTCAAATATAAGTGTTCAATGCAGCACTGCATGTGTTTGTGCAGCAAACCAGTAACTATACAATCAAAGTGCAACACTCTATACAGCAACTATATATATAACCAGATATAAGCACACCACTCTGTTTCTAAAGTATTAAAATTCACACGAGTAAGACAAAATCAAAGTGCATCAACTATACCAGATCTCAATCCTTAAGAAACCAAAATCAGAAAACCAACATACATCTACAATTAATCTACATTTACAGCTTCTGTTTGTTTTTCATGAGACCAAGACAACACCAAAGTAATGTGTCGAAATGTGATCCAAAGCCTCTGTAGCATACATACTGCATTTCCACCACAAAGACTAACTTTTTTACATTGGGATACAGCAGACTAATTAGGTAAATACTACTGTAGCAAGAAACAGAATTCAAATCAAGCATTAACAAAGTCTAACAAAAATAATAAGTTTGAACTTATTTTCTCCTTTCCATGCACATCAACTCGAAGGCATGTACCAATGAAAAACAAATGCATAGATAGTTTGGGGTTGATAAATATAAAGCATTATTCACATACCAATGAGTATTGCTGCAACTCATCGTGATCAATTTGACATAATCAAACGAACTTTTCAACAATATAGCGACACCACTCTTCCTTGACTTGAGATAGTTGAGCGGTGGAGTATGTGGAGCATTTGAAGTCGGGAAGTCTTGCGACATAAAAATTAAATAAATTAAGTTACAATTGCTAAAACATTTGAACAATCCACGATTAAAAGCTAAGTAAACAACATACCGCCATTGGTATTTTAACTTGGTTCTGCAAGATAGTCTCCTTCATGAAACGCATGACATAGTACCCACAATCTGTACTGTTGGGTTGTCTTGGGCACTATAAAAAATAAAATAGTAAATCAATATAGTTTTTTTTATCTAATTGCGCATTAAGTTTTTGCAAATATACCATATCTGAATCCATTTAATGTTGGTTGCCTTTAAACGCGGCACCTTAGCTCCGATATTTGCGCGATAAACTTGCAAAGCACTAATCACAAAATCAAGCAGACTTCATTAAGAAACATATTTTCAATCATCACAAACACACGCATGCTTACTTATCGAACAGAATCATAGAAAATCAGAAATATAAAAACATGCTTACGTATCGAAAGCATTCTTTAATTCAGGCGATCCCTAGGATCAACATACAAGGGATCCATATAGTAAATAATCTCGTCAACAATATTTATCGCAAGACAAGACCCAATGATTCCTACAAAAATGTTGAGATAACAAATCCTAAGCACCTCAACTTTTATGTAATTCATTATTGTGAATTAAGTCCTATAGGATAAGCGACTCACCCAACATTGCACGGCGCTAAAAACAAGGGCTGATATTCTCTTTCTTTAGTTGCAAACCGGTCAGCTAGATACGTTGTCTGTGAATCCCTCCCGAAGTAGTCGTATGTATTTGTTTGGTGTGGGGACAAGAACAGAAACCTCCTCGTTATTTCCTTTGGAAGCAACAATTCTTCATACAAATACCTTCAATTAAAATATAAAAATGGATTACACCAATGACATCAATATTTAAATGGAAAGACTAAAAAAATATTGTACACTTTAAGCCTGATTTATTACCTGATATATGCGGAAATAACGGAGGCAGATACCCATTCATGATTTACAACTTCTCTGATATTTTCAGTATTGAGCATCTCAATGAAATGGTAACCAAAAATATTTTGTTCCATCTCTACGTACAATTGGTCAGCATTTTTCATATTCTTTCGTTCATGTATTTTAAGAAAATTCAAATATTCCAGAGAAATTGTAGTTGAACCAGTTTGTAGGAGGGTTGGCCTCGGAGTTGCCTCCTTTATTTTCCGGGGTTGTAATTGACTCCTTTGTATATCCGGACACTTTGCCCTTGCCTTTAGCTTTTGCAGTGCCTGGAAATTTTGCATTTCAATATGCCGATTAGTGATCAACTAATGTAATGCATATATGCCGTATATGAAAAGGTGGAAAAATGCAATTACATACCATATTAATTACAACCACGAGATCAATTGGCCATGCCACATAAGTACCTATTGCATCTCTTCTTGTCATCACATCCGCACGATCGATAGGTACCGCAATGGCGCATCCCCCTCGGTTGCAACATCAACTCCAACTTTCACATGGTTAAGGGGTACTGGTCCAAAGTGCGGTGTAACACCCGGCTCATTGTATACTTTACCCATAGCAACCATACGATAGTTTGGGGTCGATAAATATAGCTGACATGAGTTGACGCCCTAATCCAATGATAGATGAATAAGCTGTGAATTAAGGCATCCAATTGAATGTGTTTAACTGCAAATGCAATACTAGTAAAAAAAAAGGCATGCATTACCTCTGGAAGCCTGCTGGCAGATGGTAGAGTGCAACTATCTTTGACGCTTGCTTGGGCTGTGAAATTAGCCTGCCTCTCCTCATCATCCTTTTGTTTCAGCTTTTCTTCCAAAATGTTCAATCTATCAGAGAGTTGAGACACCAATGTCTCCCACTTTTTCGTTTCCGAGTTATTTCTTGCACGACCTTCGGGTGGGAAGTAGTCATTTTGTGAGACGCCGAAACCCACACCCCTAACACGACCAGGGTTCTCTGGCACACCTAGGGCTTTGTCCCTATGTTACATGGACCAAATTACAATTTTGTTCTTCCTCCTCTCACCACCCTTCACCGTCCCTCTCCGCCATTGATCCAAACAATGAAGGGGGATTGCAATTTGGTCCCTAAAACACATTACAAAAAAAGAGGTATTTAGCGACCATCAAATTTGGTCGCTAAATATGGAAATTCGGTCGCTTTATACAAGAATTGAATTTTTCTTATACCTTAATATCTCCTAACAGAAGTACGGGTGTTTTGAGCACTATCCGTCATTTAATTGACACACAATGGGAATGAACGTCAGTGGGCAAACTTGATGGATACCTTAAATACTTTTTATACCTTAAATACTTTAAAAAGAATGAATACATACAAAATCAAAAATTTATTTTACGATACAAAGAGCGAAATAAAAAAGAAAGAAAATCACAAACTTACCAAACACAAGCAGCCATCAAAACGCATCCATAAAAATAGTTACAAACTTAGGCGAGCATCTTCGTCTATGGTGACTTACAAATATGAACAAACCAAACGCTTATAAAAAAAAACATCTTAACCAAACGCTTATAAAAAAACATCTTAACCAAACACCAACATTTTGGTCTTTGACAATGTACTTCACTTGGAATTTATCTCTAAACCATTCAATCCTTAAATTGTTCCTTTTTAAGCAAGGAAGGAGCAAGGGGACCATGGTCCCTTCGAAATATTTTGTGAACATCCATTGAAATTTTTTAAAAAACTTCATACAATTTTATGTTTGCCTAAATAGCTAAAGTCCAAACTATCAATTTCTTCTATTTCTATACACTACACTACAATTCCGTCACTAGAATAAGTAACATATTCTCACCATTCAATAGGCATAAACTCAAAAACTCCAGAGTTTTTTTTTAAAAAATGCAGTATCATTGTAACAAAAAAAAAACCGAACCTTTACATCACGAGGAAGGTGGTGAAGCGTAAACTTGGGGTTGTGATGGAAAGCTGAACCACCACCGTGAGCGTGAAAATAGAGAGCAATTGAAACAAAAAAAATCCTAACTTTCAAATGACCGAGGCAAAGAGGCTTACCTTCAGCTGTGGTCACCGTGAGCGTGAGTGGAGCCTAAGAGAGTGTGGAGAGTGGGTTCCAATAAAGCTGCAAACTTGGAAGTGGGTTCAACCGGGAATGCGCCCGTCGCGGTGGCAGTAGGAGCAGCGGCACATGGGTTTGGGTTCGAGTGGGTTCTTTTTCTTTCGGAGTAGCAGCGGCGGCGAGCAATGGCGAAGGTGAGGGAAGAAAAAGGAGATGGCATGCAACAGAGGGAAGGAAACAGTAGAATGAAAATGAGGAAGAAACAGAGGGAAGGCCGCGGCGCGCGTTTAATTTTGCTCTGAAGACCTAAGATAGCGTTTCCTATAGGAAACGCTATGTTAGGTGATACCTAAGATAGCGTTTCCTTCAGGAAACGCTATCTTAGGTATCACCTAAGATAGCGTTTCCGTGTGGAACCGCTATCTTTTCCTAAGTGGCACTTTTAATAGTGGTTCCACACGGAAACGCTATCTTAGGTGATACCTAAGATAGCGTTTCCTGAGGGAAACGCTATTAAAAGTCCCCCATCACTTTTAATAGCATTTCCACACGGAAATGCTATTAAAGGTGCGTTATTAAAAGTCTATTATGTTGTAGTGTTGATCTACGTGTCCATACAACACTAGAATCCCGACGTCTCGGTTCTAGGCTCATTTATCTGCTTATAAAACATTTTGCTCAGTGTAAAACAAAACCAAGCTTTGAAAACTCATCCAAGTTTAACGGAATACTTTCACTGAATAAAAACATTGTTACATAAATTCTTTTCTGTTAAAACGTTAATAAATTTCAAAAATCATTTATAATTTCCTTTGATTTCTAATTATTTCACTTTAAGAAATAATTTCCCATAAAGGTCAACAAAACAATAATTTTAATAAATAAAAAGATTAAATAAATAAATTTCGAAAATTTAAATAATTAAATATTTAATATTAAATAATATTAATTAAATAATATTAAATAACTAATATCACTTCTCTGTCAGAAGTAATTGTTCTGACTGCTGTAAATATTATTTTTGGAACTTAATCACTTTAAATAACATTTTACAATAAAATTGAATTTATTATATAAAAATTAGAGCCTGTGAAAAATTTCACGGTTTCGCCCTTACTATTGCTTATTTACACTTTTTTCACAAAATATTATTAAAATAATAATTTTTTTCCTTTTTCTCAAAATCTCCCAGATTAATCCCTCAGATTAATTGTCCAAGCTTATTAAGTTTTTAATCCTTAATTAATTTTTTTTTAACACTGACCAATGTCAGGTTACTCAGTCCAACACTCAACAGCAGATAAATTCCAATCACTAAATGACATGGCATATATCAATTTATGACATGCATCACAATTATAATATAAACAAATAATCATGTAAGTTCACACATCACTTCAATTCAATTACTCAGATAAACATCACATCAATCTAGCAATTAATAGTAAACAGTATAATAAAATAAACTATTGCATACATAAAATTAATACATGACTCCACAAATAAGCATGAGATTATCTCAACTCCTCAGGCATACCCCCCTTACCTCTTGAAGACCACACTATATTTCCTGTTAATTTTCTGATCCTGATCTGATTTTTCTCCGTCAGCTTGACTCAGCTAACTCAGTTATTTCCTTCAAAGGAATTATAACCAAAATAAATCAAATCAAACAACAATACACTTAGTTTATGAAGGTTAGGGTTCGGCTTCAACCCATTATCTAGGTTAGGAAAAATTAAAATTTGATTAACTTAAGGATTAATGATCCATAAGTTAATTAAGCATGATTAATCACTTTAACCATGATTATGAACTAAGACATGAACTAAACTCATCTAGTTCTAAGAACTAGGGTTCGGATTTCCTCAAGATCCATAGGCTAGAAGTTTCAAAATTTCATCAACTTTTGGGATTTAATCAATATACTAAACTTAGGGTTTGATTCAAGTGTTACAAACAACTTTTGAATCACAAAACCCTTGAGTACACAAATCTAGGGTTTCGGTTTTGATGAGATCAATAGGTTAAAGTTTGATTTTTTTGATCTTCTATATATTTGAATACAAGAACTAGCAAGATACAAAAGGATTGAATCATGAATCAAGTCATGAAAATGAAACAAAACCTAAAAACTCAAAGTTAACCTAGGTTCGGCCATAACCAGAAATCAAGGAAAGAAATTTCTCATGATCTTGTGCTTCTAGATGATGAAAATAGAGATGATTATAAGATCATAGCAATTGGTTTCATGTCAAAAGGATTTTTCTAGAATTAGTTATGAATTTTTGAATCTAGTTTCATGAATTTTGAACAAATGAAGAACATATGAATCTTAGCCATGAATCTATCAAAAGTTGTGAAGAGAAATGTTTTAAATGACAAGAGGATAAGGTATTACCTTTTGTTGATCCAAGAAAAACAAGATTTGGATGAGGTTCTTTTGAATTTTCTTATGGCAAATTTATGAACTTTGAAGAAGAAAGAACATGAAAATGGAAGAAAGGTATTTATATGAAGAAGACAACTATCTTAAGGAAGATGACACTATTGAAGCCGTGAGGGTTGGGCAAGGTTTGGTCAACTTGTCCAATGGCATTTGTTTGAAATTGTCATAAAAAGACAAGGGCAATTTGGTCATTTCATAGGAAAATTTAATTTTGCCATAAATGTGCCATTATGGCCATTTATGATACGGATAAACTCGTCATAAATGCTCGCCAAGTCGGTCAATCCAACATCTCTGCTACGTTGCCGACTTCCCGATTCATCTGACTCAAGCTCTTCCTAGAGACATCTCGACGTATATGCCCGCAACAAATATAATATTTTAATTTTTTTTTTTTACCAAAATTTTCAAAACTTCCAGTATCGTAGTAAATACGATAAAAACATTTTTCATCTCGTTCACGACTCAAAATTAGGTCTTCTGAGCAGTAAACTTTTACTGTCAGTGAAAACGCAGACCGGGTTCCGTCTGAATTTTCAACCCAAAATTGCATCGTAACCATAAGATATAAAACATGACAGGAAAATAACAGTATTTTACCCAAAACAATTTTCTAAGTCTCGGATAAAAATATATTTTTATATATTAATTACCGTCACTAGAAAGCAGTGAAAATCGGGGTGTTACAACATACATGTATGGTTTGGTGCTTCAGCTGCAGATCTGAGCTAAAAGGAGTTGTGACTGAAGAAGGTGAAATTTACCCAGCATTTGGTCCTTCTATTTGGCACCGAACCCGTCTGGTTACCGTTTTCTGTTCGAGAAAATGTGGACCTCTTCTGGTTTATGAAGTTAATTTTGATGGCCTGATGGCCAAAAGTGTTGGAAGGATCTTCCAAAACATTGCTGGTTTGGATTCATTGTCTACAACTCTACACACTATTTCTTACAAATCTACTGAAACAAACATTTTGGTGGATCCTTATGAACACTTAAGCTTTGCAGATGAGCAAGAAAAAGGATATTGCCCCTGGGAGATCACGTTTTGAGTGTAGGGGATGTCGAGCACATGGTTTCAATCTAAATTTATTGATGCCTCATAAAATATCTACTGTAAAATTCATTGATGGATTGATATTTTGCTCAAAAATTATAAAATAATATAGATATTATAAAATCTGGTTTACATATCAATTCATTGATGGCTTGATATTTGGCAACGATTAAAATCTGCCTTATTTGGCAACGAGAGCTTGATCAGCTCATTTATAAACGAGCGGTGGGTCTAGGAAAGGCCGAGCTACTTATGACTATTTCTGGAGCTCGGATATTAGTGATATTTTATAGGCCGAGTTAAGTACGATTATCATTGGATGTTCTTGTGAACTACGTACAATGATGGTTGCAACTCGTATTCTACCGAGTTACTTACTTAAATAGTTGAACTCAGAATCTTGACGGGCCAAATAATTGATGTTATTGATATGGTGTTGGGATCTCCGGAGATTAAGTTAAAAGGTTTAGATAGTGAATATTGAGGTGTTATTCATTGTTTTAAAAATGACGATGACTGCCGGGTATGAAACCCTTTGATAAACTATTTGTTTATTCCTTTAACATTGATGTTTTTATAACTAAATATGTTATGGGTTGTTTTGTGTGTCGCGCATGTAGTTATCATTTTAAAATTCATATATTGGTTCCCACCCTTGCATATACTTGTGCTTCTGGCTTTGCTCTTGTACATTGGTACATGAGTACAGATGTTGCGGAGGAGTTCCTTAAGTCACTTGGAGACTTAAGTCCGGATTACGGGAAGAGGTGTGTGATCATAGGGATGATCACGGGAGTTTATCACTTGTGTTTGAGAATGTCTGTTTTGTCTGTTTTAAGAAGCTTAGTATGGGTGTCTTGATAATTTTCATATAGTATATAAGAAAAGACTTTTGAGAAAAATTTATATGTTGTAGAAGGTTTGTTTATAAAAAAATTGGTGTATTTGTGTTGTTAAGTACAGTGTAGACGTACTGTTTTTGCTGTGTGCATCATAATCTTCCGAAGTGTGAAGAAGAAAAAATTTTACACCCAGATTTTCTGACTTAAAGTAAATCAATTTTCAAAAGCAACCAACAAATTTCTTTTAATTTATTTCCGCACGTGTTCACAAAGTAATGCCCAAGGGGGGTGTTACAGAGTGGTATCAGAGCTTGTTGAGTCTTTCAGGAACCATGGGGAATAGGTCTGTTATGTTTTTGATGTGTGATCTCTGGTTGGACCTTGTTTGAATTGTTTTCTTGTCGAAACAATGTTTGTTGACACACAAGTGTGTGTGTTTTGATGGGTTCTAATCAGGTTGATGCCTTGTAAGAACTCATGTCTAGTAAACGTTACTTGTATTCATGTTGACACATCGTTTATCCTTAAGGGATTGTGTCAAACATTTGAATGAGGTACCTGTTGTGGAAGATTTCTCGGGAGAATTTTCAGATAATGTGTCAGGTTTGTGTTTGCGAAGGAGCTTGAGTTTGATTGATCTATTTTCTAGATTCAGTCAGATCTCCATCGCTTCGTGTAGAATATTGCCTACAAAGCTAGCCGGGTTAGATTACATGAAATGGGAATTTTCGTTCGTTTCTTGATAAGTTCGTCATCATTTTCATCGATGATGTTCTTGTTTGCTCTAAGAGTCACGAGGAACATGCAAAAAAAAAAACTCTGCGTCAAGTGTTATGGATCCTACACGAGAATAGTTGTCGTGAAGTCACTTAAGTGCGAGTTTTGGCTCGATGAGGTGGAATTCTTAGGGTCTGTGATCCCAAAGGAGCATTTGTGCTCACACTCCTAAATAACCCTCAGTGTATTAGATATTTGAGTGGATTGGTTTGGTACTATCCATTGGTTTGGACATTTTCATAATATTTCATTGAAAGATTTGTTATGACTATTTCTTGAGTTGTAACCCAAACGACTTCTTGATACTGAAGTTTCTTGATGAAACTTAGTCTAATCACTTTTACTTTTGGTAAATTTGATCCAGTCTGATCTTTTTGCCAGATTGTTCTCCTTTTAAAAATTTTAGTTTTGTAAATTTGCTATATGAAGAATGAATTTCCTTGGAGTTCGGAACTGTTTATATTTGATTTCCTATTCCGCTAGAAGATTTTTGTGGAAGAAGGCAATTTATTAGAGTCATGTTTGTAAACATGTATTAGCTATGCATTTTTACATTCACGAACCTATTAAAGAAACTTTTTACATACCGGATATTCCTATATTCTTTTCAGATTGATACAGATCTTCCATAACTATATACTTTCTTGTGAAAGTAAAACCTTGGGATTGAGAGATCCTGTCTAGTTTTGAGTCACGAAATTTCGAGGATGATTTTTTTAGTGGGGTAGTAATGTAAAATCCTGATTTTTCTACTTTCTAAGATCGGTATAAATATAAATAAACGTTTATATTTTTTATCTGAAACTTATAAAATGATTTTGGAAAAAACAAAGTCATATTCATACTATACTTATTTTTATAAGTATACGGTTAAATTTTGGGTTGAAAATTGAGACTTAACCCTCTCATTGTTTCACCGACAAGAAGATTTTACCGATCAGAAAACATAATTTTGACTCATGACGACATGAATAGATTTTATATCTCATATCCAACGATATAGGTTATTTTGAAATTTTTTAAAATAAATAGGTTTTATACTTGTTTCAGGCGTAAAACCTAAATCAGGTAATCGACGGAGTCAAAAACGGGCATGCAGAGACAAAACCCGACATAGGATGCTGAGACATCTTGCCACCTAGGGTGGTGAGTCATATGGGTAACTCGCCAATGTAATGATTACATTTAACAAATATCTAGATATTTCTTCAAAATAGTGTGAAGACCATTATGCCCTTGGACTGTTTTACCCTTGAACTTCCTTTGAAATGCGAAGTTTGTCCCAACAATTTTGTGGACACAATTCAGCCACACCTCCAACCAATCCTCACCACAAGTTTGTCATGATTACATTAGGGTAAATTACCAAAATGTCATTAAGTCCTAACTTAATCACAAAATTGTCCTTAATTGAGATTACACTTTTGTCCTAAATTTTTATGACTTGGACCCATTTACCCTCATTTCCCACAGCCCAAAGCCATTTCCTTAGGCCATCATACTCATTTGGGCATCGCTTCATCTTCTTCCTCTCTTTTTCTCTCAAAAAGCTCTAAGTTTCCATAGCCAAAAAGTGTGAAGCAACTACTTGATTATTTGCTCATTTTAAAATTCCAAGAGGTATACCTTGCTCCTCATCATCAATAAGCTATAGGTTCTTCATTTACTTTCATGATTCAAGGCCATGACCATCATTTGAAATTCCTAGATCTAGGACTTCAAAAATCTCTAGAAAATCATAGAAAAATCCTATGATCATGAAACCAATTTCTACGGTCTTATTATCATCTCTATATTCAATATCCAAGAGTATTCATCAAACAAAAATTTCTTGCCTATTTATCTCATCAAGGCCGAACCCTAACTTGTGGGGGGGGAACCTTGTTCAATTTTTTGGCAAATCATGTTTGATTCAATCCTTTTAGTACATGTATGTCTTGAACCCAAGTTGTTGAATCAAAATAAAATCTCCAACCCATTGTTTTACTCATGGCCGAAATTTGGTTCTTGGAGTATTGGAAGTGTTTTTTTCAATCCTTGCATTTTAATCATTGTTTTAGGGTTTTAAGTGATCAAGGATCACTAATCAAAGAGCTTAGGAATTTTAGAAATTTTTAGTCAATTAATCACCTCATGACCGAACCTTACCTATAGGAAAATAAGTGTTTTTAATTGTTTGTTTGTTAATTTGTTGTTGTGGTTTATTGAAGGATAAATTGTTGTGTTAATCGTGTACGTGTTAATTTTACGGAGATCGGATGTTTGACGGAACTTAAATTCAGAAGGAAAAATCATCAATAGGGATCGGGAATACCTGAGGGGTTTTTTCGATAGCTATATGCTATTTGTTTGGGGTTTGTATAATTTATTTGGTGTGTTTATTGTTTTACGTAGAAATAACTGCTTTTAAATTATTTACTTTTAATTATTTATCTGCATTTAATTGTTATTATATTTTAATGCATGTCATAATTGTGTTATTTGCTATATTATTGGTATGAAATTGTTATTGATGTTGATTGTGGATTGAAAAGCCCGACAGTAGTCATTGCTCAATTAATTACAAGGTTAAAAGCGTTAATTTTTTTTTAAGAAATATCAAATTTTTAATTATTGGAATAAAGTCATATAATATTATTTAATTATTTGGTTGGTTGAAAATGAGAAGTAGTTGAAAATATTGTTATTTTAATGACTTAACGGCATAAGAGTGTTTTATGAGTCACAGTGAGGACGTAACCGTAAAAATATTTTAGTATTGCTAATTTTTACATAAGAAATTTCTAAATATTATAAAATGTTATTATAAAAAAAAAGTTTCAAAAATAATTTTATTACAGTGTTGGGAAAATTATTTTACTAGAAAAGTCATATTTTGACTTAAAAGGTTTTAAAAACGTCAAACGACGAACAATTTCGATAATGTTACGGAAAGTATTCTTAAAAACAAGCAATATTGGTTAAAAGGATTTTTGGAAGAAAATAAGTTTTAAGTGATTTTGATGATTTTATAAAACGAATTTTCAACGTAAAATGATTTTCTGTAAAGTAGCTTTATACAACGGGTTATTTCCAAAAACTTGGATAAGTTGAGGAAATTTTGTTTTTGATTTGTGTTTCACAGAACGAAAATGATTTTAAAGATGAAAAACGAACCTAGTTACCGAGACGTTGGGTTCTAGTGTTCTATAGTGTGGACGAGTGTCCCAATGGTGAAGTGATGGACTATATGTCCTATAAAACGTTATATTGATTTGTGTGTGTTAAAATCTACGAATCTAAGACTGGTGCATCGGTCTATATTTCGTTATTTGCATATTTTGACTTGGAGTCTGTTTTATTGGAATGATTGATAAACTTAAATGTTTAAACATTGGATTGGTCGTGAGCCTTTGATCTTCGATAAGGAAAGAATGAACACAAAGAAAATGACGTGACCAAAACGTTTTATATGCATTTTTGGGGCAGACGTGCCTATGCATTTGGACTTGAATTCTTGATGGCAAGTATTCATGATATTGCATCATTGTGCCTTGATGGACAATGAAATCATATACTATAAATAGTAACCACTTTGTGCCTCGTTTTTACGATGCTATGGTTAATTTAAAACATGCCTTATTTGGCAACGATTAAAACTCCGCCTTATATGGCAATGATTAAAACATGCCTTATTTGGCAACGAGAGCTTGAGCAGCTCATTTATAAATGAACGGTGGGTCTAGGAAAGGCTGGGCTACTTACGACTATTGATGGAGCTCGGATATTAGTGATATTTTATAGGCCGAGTTAAGTACGATTATCGTTGGATGTTCTTGTGAACTACGTACAATGATGGTGCAGCTCGTATCCTACCGAGTTACTTACTTAAATAGTTGGAACTCGAAACATTGACGGGCCAAATAATTGATGTTATTGATATGATGTTGGAATCTCCGGAGATTAAGTTAAAAGGTTTAGATAGTGAATATTGAGGTGTTATTCATTGTTTTAAAAATGACGATGATTGTCGGGTATGAAACCCTTTGATAAACTATTTGTTTATTCCTTTAATATTGATGTTTTTATAACTAAATATGTTATGGGTTGTTTTGTGTGTCACACATGTAGTTATCGTGTTAAAATCTATATATTGGTTCTCACCCTTGCATATACTTGTGCTTCTGGCTTTGCTGTTGTACCTTGGTACATGAGTACTTATGTTGCATAGGAGTTCCTTAAGTCACTTGGAGACTTAAGTCCGGATAGCGGGAAGAGGTGTGTGATCATAGGGATGATCACAGGAGTTTATCAGTGAGTGTCTTGTAGAGCGACCAGCTTAGGTTTGTGTTTGAGAATGTCTATTTTAAGAAGCTTAGTATGGGTGTCTTGATAATTTTCATATAGTATATAAGAAAAGACTTTTGAGAAAAATTTATATGTTGTATAAGGTTTGTTTATAAAAAAATTGGTGTATATGTGTTGTTAAGTACAGTGTAGACGTCTGCTTTTTTTTCTGTGGTGTATCATAACCTTTCAAGTGTGAAGAAGAAAAATTTTTACACCCAAATTTTCTTACTTAAACTAAATCAATTTCTGAAAGCAACCAGCAAATTTCTTTTAATTTATTTCCGCACGTGTTCACTAAGTAATGCCCAAAGGGGGTGTTACATTAACTTTTTGCAAAGACCGAAACTTTAGATATAAGACACAAAGATGCGTATGATGAAACAGAAAACTTTTCACCTTTCAACCCAGTTAACACAATTAGTATAAAGCAAACTGAAAAGATTAAATTAGAGAAGGGAGACACAGATTTATACTGGTTCACCCCAAACCTTAGGCTACGTCCAGTCCTTGGTTTCACCAAGTATTAACACTATAAGTGATCAGGTTACAGAAAGGTATTGTGTGCACACATAGCCTCCGCAGGCTCAACCAACAAGTATTGTTTGCACACCTAGCCTCTCCAGGCTCACACAAGTATTCTTTCAGCAAGTCTCTTCAGGCTCTACAAATGGTAAGAGATTAATGAAGCAGCAGCTTCACCGATTACAACTTTGCAGATCTACCAAATAACAATCAGAGAGTGAATAAGTATTTAAGGTAGGTAAGATCGCAATAAAGACTTCTCAATAAATACAAATGATTTGAGCAGAGAAGTATTCTATGAAGAATATAAGAGAGCTTCGAATGCTTTTGAGAGTATTGAATGCTTGAGTAAAATGTATTCAGGTGTGTGTGTTCAATAGACTTCAAAGACTTCTATTTATACTCGAAAGAGATAAATCCGTTGTGGAGAGGTTCTTCAGCTGAGTATTCTTTTATTCTTCATTCATAAATGCCAAAGAGTCATTCCGGACTTGCGTTTAATGTTTATGATTGTTGGTGAGCTTCATGACAAATTGAACGTATAGGTTGGAATAGCTTTATCAGAGTGCAATTTGATTCAGAGCATTGTTTGTTGCTTTTCAGACTTGGGCAGTGCGACTTTCCTTATTTGTGCTATGCGGGTCAGCGACCAAGTAAAGTTCACTTTGCCTTTTGCAACAAAAAGAATCTTCAAACATGGAATAGTACGTTGAGCTTTCTGAGGTCGAATTTCTTTATTCGAAATTATCAGGGAATATTCTTCGTATTTGAATATTGTTGAAGCGAGGGACTTTTAGTTGAGTTGCAGTCTCGGATGCATAATCAGAATTAGTAGAGACCGAGTCTTTGTTTAGACGCATCATAACACAGATGCATCATTAAGACTTTGTTTCTTTGTCATGAGACTCTTGTTTCATGATCTGCACACTTAATACACACAT
This sequence comes from Sophora flavescens, assembly GCA_030762895.1. Taxonomy (NCBI): domain Eukaryota; kingdom Viridiplantae; phylum Streptophyta; class Magnoliopsida; order Fabales; family Fabaceae; genus Sophora; species Sophora flavescens. Next base: position 238,151,509 of record CM061063.1, read on the forward strand.
TAGTAGATTTCACAAGGTTCACTTAAAATCATTCTTTGTATGGAATCATCAAAATCAGAGATGTCAAAATATATAGTCTTAACACATTCCTCATCGAGGATAACAACAACATCAAGATAATACATCATTATCAAGACATTAACAACAGATAAATATTAACAAGTCAATCAATCATCATCATCGTAGCATCAACGAGGTAACACATGCAACAATAAGTATCATTACAAGTTATTACCATCAATATCACTATTGACAATCTATCTTTACTGTTGTTGTTAACATGCTCATTTAGATCATTAACTTAGTCTTGATAGCTAAACCTTGATTTATATCCTTTTAAACCATTTATTCATCAAGATACATTCACCCCGTGAATTCTGGTTTACTTGGTGAACCAGAGAGCTCAACTCTGTACATCAAATTCGGCTTGCAAGTCTTGGTTTGCCCCTAGGAACCAGAGAGATCATGAGACTAGCATCTAATTTGCCCGACGAACATCTATCCGCTCGATGAATCTTAACAGAAACTGAATCTTGGTAGATTTGAGGTGCTTTCCAACACTTAAGTTTTATCACTCTAAACCATAACCTATATTTTTTGTGCTAATTCAGTGATTATCAACCTCACCTTTCATACCTAACTAATTCATTGTGAGATTTTCATTAACCTAATATTATGTCCTTATAGCATAAGTTAACCTCGCATCATATTCATGGCATCACAATATTTTCATCATTAACAACTCATATAACATAGTAGAACATGTCATGACAACACTATAATATCATATGACATAACAGAGCATGTCGCGAGAACTCTATAACAACATAGAGCATGTCACAGCAACACTATAACATCACAGAGCATGTTACGACATTAGTATAACTTCACAGAGCATGTCACGACATCACTATAACTTCACAGAGCATGTCATGACAACACTATAACATCACAGAGCATGTTACCGCAACACTATAACATCATATAACATAACAAAGCATGTCATGAAAACTCTATAACATCACAGAGCATGTCACAAAGAACACTATGACATGACATCAATCATCAATTCATGATTATACAAGGATTCCTCAACCAATAAAAGTAAGCATAAAAGCACAAGGGGGAATTATGCAAGAAAAAAAACACCCAAACATCTCAATTGTCTCCCAAATCCCCATATAGAAAAAAACACTCCTCCCATACCTGGTATGAAGATCCCCATATCTTGATTCCTCCTTACGGGTTCAATGCCTGATCAAGAAAACAACATAAAAAGGTTGGATTCAATCTCTAATCTAAGAAAATTGAATGAAGGAATTAACTCTAGGGTTTTTCTATCTTACCTTGATCACAATCTAGGAATGATTGATGCCTATCTAACAAGGATTGAATTTGTGTGCTCAAGAGTGTGTTCCTGATGAAGAACAACAAAAAAAGGATTAATCTTGATGATTTTAGAGAGGGGTCATAGGAAACTCATAAGAGATGAAGGGAGGCGGCTTTCAGAGGTTAACAGCTAATGCTTTAGGGTTTAGTTCGTGTCTTAGGGGTTTAAAAATGAGTTAGCATGTAACAAGCTTCAATTTCATCCCAAATCGCAACCAAATCGCATACCCAATATTCAGATCGATATTTCGCACATATCTTGAGTTAGAGAAATCCAAAAATTACGATGTTTATATCGTTTGAAAGATACAAGCATTATCTACAAATTTCATGAGTACCACAAAATCTAAAACGGACGTTTAGAGGGTCAAATCCGCAATCAAAGGTAGAAAAATGGTGCTACCACTAGAACTTGAAGTGTTTCTACGAATTTGACCATAACAGGAGCTAAAAGAATCCAATTTGGATGAAATTGATGTCTATAGAAAGATAAGAGATAGAGCTACAATTATTATGAAGACATCAGGTACAGAAGATGTCTTTTTGACTGGTAAAATGAAAATACAATTTACGTTGAAGTTTGGGTAAGAGGAGGTCCAAATTTGGGATGTTACATTTAACTCTTTTTAAAGTCTAAACTATCTCAACCGTGTACCTAGACACTAAGAACAAACATAACAGGCATAAGATAACATATATAAGCCAAGATTAACACATTATAACATAAAGGTAAAATTTAGGGTATTACAAAAATCGTCCTTCCAATTTTTTCTTATCGAATATCGCCTCCTATATTCCAATGCAGAAATCATCCTTCTGTCAAAATGGTGTCCGATATCTAATCGGAGTTGCATACATAACTGACACTAGTAAGTCTAACAACTACACCTAATTCATTTAGGAAAACAATAAATTTAATAATTAAAGGATTACTTATTAATTAAATAATAATATAAATCATTTTAAATAATTAAATAAAACTTAAATTATTTTTCATAAATAAATCTTAAACTACTATTAATATGAAAGTCATCTTCCTCCATCTTCTTCTTACACGATAGTTTGAATCCTGATATCAAGTGTTAATCTTCCTTTTTTTTCCTTGGTACAAATAAGTGTTAATCTTCTTATTACTTTCCTTAATTTCCAAATTTAGTCAGCCCTTAATATTGTGGCATCACTGATAGCCTATTGCAAGCGTCATTTATTGTATTGCGTAATAAAAGATCGATTCCACAGAGATCGTGTTAACTACCAATTTCTCTTCATAATGGTGATTAGCTAAACAAAAAATATGCATAGAATGACAAGTTGTTGAAAACAAAAGGTTTTAGTAATAGATAAAATAAACTATTGGAATTAAGGTGCTAAATTTAAAGGCAAAATATGCAGTTGTAATTACTGTTTTCTTTCAAAGAACAATAACGTGTTTAAGCTAATCAGCGACCTATTTTCATGGTGGAAAAATTAGTAAAAACCTATTAAGTGCAGATATTTATTAAACAACCTTAGAAATGAAATCTATTTTCATGATTCAAGTCTCTTGTTCAATCTTATAGTTCTAATATCAAACTTCACCTTTCGGTTCTTTGCTTGATATCTAAAATCATGCAAGCAAGAAAAAACCTAAAATTGGAATTAAAAAAGGACAACACCCACAACAAAAGGAAAAATTAGAGATAGTAATAATCCACCATTGGAATGACCACAATTCCAAGATTAGAAAATAATCACTCATTTTCATAATAAAAATAACTAAATGTAATTGAAACATGAAGCATATAAGAGAAGAAGAGATGAGAGAAACGAAGGGGAAAAAAAATTATTGAACTTAAATCAAAATCTAAAAAAAACAATAACACAACTCTAAATTGAAAAAGAAACAAAGTTTAATCTAAGAAAAAAGAGAGAAAAATTAAGAATTTTCATGTTCGATCCTGGAGGAAGCTCTCCTTTTTATAGCCCATAAAAGCCCCCTTTACAACCTTTGAGAGCCCCATAAAAAATTCGGCAGAATAAATGATCGGTAACAAAATTGTTGTGACCAACATCCCCTGGGGGTTGGGAATCACTTCGGTGACCTGTTCTCTTCTAAATTGATACACGAATTATGACCATATTGGCCAATACCCGTGGGCCATAATTCTTTTGTTCGGATTTTGATTTACGAATTATGGTCATGTTGTGCAATACTGGTGGGCCATAATCGTCTCTCTTTTGGTTCAAATCTTCTTGCTTTCGTTCTTGGCCATAATACTTAATATTGACAACTTGCATTGAGTCCTTTGCACCTCCATTTCTGTCATTCCACCTGATCAACAACAAAACAAACAAAAAGATAGTAGAATCGAAAAAAAGTAAACAAAAATCCTAAGATCACAAATACATCAAGAGTCAAAATATATACAAAATTCCAATTCATCAATCACCCGCCACCACCTATTGGAGCACACAACACAATTTCTAAAAAATATATATACAAAACACCAAAATATATTTTTTTTCTATCTCTTCAAACACAAAACTTCTAATTTCTAATCATTTTTCTTGTTTTTTTTCCTAATTACTTTAATCCTTTTCACCTCCATCTACTATCTCCTTTTAGAGATGGTCTTACATGGAATGTTAACCCATTATGTGGACTTCCACTTTCATTTCACGTTTCACAACACTTGACCCCTTTGTTTTTCCCTCCACTCTCTCTATTCTCCATTCCTCTGTTCTAACTAAAGTTAGAAACAAAACATTCCAACAAGCAGAAAAAGACGAAGCAACGTTGGACTCAAATTCGTAGCAGTTCATTCGACGAAGCAGGGGCTCGAGTTTGTTGAGGTTCGTTTGGAATCATGGCATCACCTTCCAATCCAGGTAAGAATGCCCTAATATGAAAATGATATGTTGTTAACATTGGTGTTATTATGATACATTTTTATCTCCCTCAATTTTTTATTTATGTTTTCTTTGTGGGTTGTACCTTATTCCCCCAAATGCACAATGTTCATCTAGACTATGTTTTACCCCAATTTTTTCGTTTAGGGTTTCTGTGTTTGGTGTATGTAATGTGTTTATCTTAATGCTTGGAATTTGTGCGGTTTCAGTGGAACACTCCTTGCAAATTGACGATGTTTTTACACCATGGAGGTCATATGGTGAATATTCCAACTAAAACCCAAGGTATGTGGCTACAATATGTTGGAGGGTTGAAATACACCCTCAATGATTATGATCCTGGTGAGTGATCCCTTCAAGAGATCACTGGAATCTTCAAGAGTTTAAGATACAAAGGAATTGTGACAATGTTCTACCGTAAAACTGGTATTTGCCTGGAAGAGGGGTTGGAGAAAGTTTTTAATGATGTCGGTGCAATGAAAATTGCAGAAACTGCCATGAGTATATGCTTCAAAGAGGTTGAGGTATATGTCATACAAGGTGGGGATAAGGAAAATGGGGTTGTAATTACGTTGGAGGTAGAGCATGTGGAAGAGGTTGAAATTGGAGATGAGCCTGAAAATGAAGAAAACCCGAAACTGAATCTGAAAAGGATGAGGTGGATGATGGCTGTTGGATGAAGTACATCAACGTAGATGTTGATGAACTTGTTGAAGAGGGTGAAAATCAGCAAACACGCCTTAATAACCAGTTCTCACACCTTGATAACCTGCAACCACAAACTAAAAATCAGAAACAGAGCTTGATTTGTCGGAAGGTAATAAAATACCTTCTAATTATGAAAGCTCGGAACTGAATAATGAGGAGGAGGATAGCGACAGAGGAAAAATCTTGAGAGGAAAAAACCAATGTATGTCAAGTACAATCCATCAGAGATGCGTGCAAGCTTCAAGTTCCAGCTTGACATGGAATTCACCAGAATAAAGCAGTTTAAGGAGGCAATCAAGGAGTGGTCTTTGGTTAATGGATGGGGTCTTATGTTCAAGAAAAATGACAAAGTAAGATGCAGGATGGTATGCAGAGATGGTTGTGAGTGGACGTGTTTTGTAAGTAAGGTTGGGGGATCAATGACTTATAGATTGAATACATTGGTTGATATGCATACATGTGGTAGAACCTACATGGGGAAAATGGCCACTAATAGGTGGGTTACAGATAAGTTGGATGGTACAATGAAGACTAACAAGAAGATTAGCCTTGGTGGAGTGATAAAACATATTAAGAAAAACCATCGTGCTTATGTTTCTATAAACAAGGCTTCCACGGCAAGAAGAGATACAAGGGAGAAATTGGAGGGTGGCTTTGTAGAACAATATGCAAAGCTGTGGGATTATTATGAGGAATTAAAGAGGACAAATCCGGGTTCAAGCATGCTTATCCTTGTGGATAGGCAAAGTGAAGATTTAGGTCTAGTGTTTTCATGGATGTATATGTGTCTACATGGAGTGATAACAGGCTTTTTAATTGGATGTAGACTTGTTATAGGGTTGGATGGTTGCCTCTTAAAGAGTCCATTTGGAGGGATATTATTGGTTGTTGTAGCTCGAGACCCTAATGACCAGTACTTTCCATTGATTGTTGCAGTTGTTGAGTCTGGAAACAAAGACCCATGGACCTGGTTTATAACTAATATGTTGGATGGCATTGGACGTTAAATAAGATGGGTCTTTATTTATGACCAATAGAAGGTAACTTTATACTTGCCATCTATCCATGTTTCTTTCCAAATACTTATATTCTAATATGTCGTATTATCTTTGTTGGACAGGGTTTGGTGCCTGCACTTCATGAATTGGTGGATGTGTTTGAGCATAGAACATGTGTTAGACATGTTTATGCAAATATGAAAAAGAGATATGGTGGGGACAGTGTGCTAGGGGATAGGGTGCTTGCATCTTACAAGGCCATCTACCATGCAGCATGGCAAAGAATCATAATGGAATTGAAGGCTGCAAGTAAGGATGCTGATTACTGGTTGATAGGTATATATCCTAATTCGTGGGAAAAATCACACTTCGGTGAGTTTTCAAAATGTGACATTATAATGAACAACATCTAAGTAGCATTCAATGGTAGAATACTTGAAGCTAGAGATTTGCTTATAATTTCAATGTTTGAATGGATTAGGGTGTATCTGATGACAAGGTTTGCCAAGAACAAGCTTTTGGTGAAAAAGTATAAGGGAAAGAGCAAAATCTAACCAAAGGCAAGGAAGAGGCTTGACAAGGAGGTCCTGGAATATGGGAAATGGACTGCAACCTGGGAAGGAGGTTACAAGTTTGAGGTGCAGTTTTTTCCATCACAATTTGAGGTTGATTTGGAGACTAAAACATGCGCATGTGGGTTTTGGGGCCTCACAGGAATACATTGCAGGTATCTAATACTCAATTATTATAAGTTTCATGCAATTTAACAGGCCACAAAGTATGCAATTTAAAATTGTTTGTCATTGTTGCAGGCATGTTACGAACTATGCCAGCTATTTATGGCAAGCGAGAAGATCCACATGATTATGTTGATAGGTATTATTGGGTTGACACTTGATGTGATCAAGAAATAGATCACTAACATTTTAGGATCTTTCTTTGAATTCAATTGCTAAAAATTCAAGATAAAACACAAACAAGAACAATAGAATAAACTTGATCTTCAAGTGAAGAATCAAGAGAAACCAAAAAGGAGTAGAAGAGAAGAACAATTGATATATGAACTAGAGATTAAATTGCAAGAAGTAAATGACACAAATTGAAGAGAAAGAATTAAAGAACAAAATAGAAAATGGAAGAGGTAGAGAAGGAGGAGAATCACACCACAATTACTATCATCTTTGAGAAGAAGATTGAAATTGATAAGCCAAGGAAGATTCACGACTTGAATATAAAAATTCAAGATAAGAATCAATGGTTCAACTCATGAACCAAGAAGAGGAGACTCTCAACTCTCTCTAGCAATCTCAAGTGTGAGAAAACTCAATTGTATTCAAACTTGTAAAATGATTTACATTACATCTATTTATAGGCTCATCCTACTTAAGGGGCAAGTTAGACTAACTTGAAGTGCAAGCTACTCTAACTTGATCGACAAGTAGCACCCCTAGATCCTCCCACCAAAGTGTGGGCTTTGTTTTGGGCCTAATGCCTTCTACTATTATGCTATGGCCCAATAGGCCCAAACCCTAAACTAGTCCTAACTGCATTATGTATAAGCACATTTCATAAAATAAACTCTACTCTATACAAGGTTCCTAGTCCATACCTTTATTACATGAAGCCTAAGCTAAACAATGGTCCTAGGTCCTATCCTAACTAGGTGGTCAATAGCTCAATGCACAAGAGGTTCAAGGTGAAGTCCTCTTTATATGGTTTCCTATGAGTCAAGTGATTGACCACCGCTTTCTTTAATGAGTCTTGGATTCTTCTAAGCCTTGCCCTTGTTAAGGGTCCATGTAGGTCTTCAATGTTATGTCCTTGGCTTTGATTGTCCATGCTCATATCATCCCCTCCCTCTTGAAGCACATTCATCCATGAATTGTGTTGATCGTCATCTGTGTCATTTTCAAAAAGACTAAGATCAGACACATTAAAGGTGGCACTTACATTATAATCACCGGGGAGATCTATTTTATATGTATTATCAATTATTTTCTCCAATACCTGGAAAGTTCTGTCACCCCTTGATAGGAGTTTGGACTTACTTTGTAAATGAAACCTCTCTTTTCTTAAGTGCACCCATACCCAATCACCCGGTTTGAGTAACACTTGTTTTCTTCCCATATTTACTTGCCTTGCATTGTGCTCCCCTTGTTTTTCAATATTTAATTTTACTTGTTCATGGAGCTTTTTAACAAATTCGGCCTTGGCAAGCCCATCTTGATGCAACAAAGATTGGTCAATTGGTAATGGAAGCAAATCAAGTGGGGTTTGTGGATTAAAATCATAGTAGAATGTTGCACACGATTGTATGCAAACTCAATGAAAGGTAAGCACTCTTCCCAAGACTTTAGGTTTTTCTTGAGGATGGTTCTTAGAAGAGTAGAAAGAGTCCTATTAACCACCTCGGTTTGGCCATCCGTTTGTGGGTGGCAATTAGTCGAAAAGAGTAATTTAGTTCCAAGCTTTCCCCACAAAGTTCTCCAAAAGTAACTTAGAAACTTCATATCTCTATCGGATACAATGCTTCTAGGAATCCCATGTAGTCTAACTATTTCGCTAAAGAAAAGGTTGGCTACATGGAAAGCATCATCACTTTTGTGACATGGAATGAAATGGGTCATCTTGGAAAATCTATCCACAACCACAAAGATTGAGTCATTCCCTCGCCTAGTCCTTGGCAATCCCAACACAAAATTCATAGAGATATCAATCCAAGGAGAAGAAGGACTAGGTAAGGGAGTGTACAACCCATGAGGGTTACTATTTGACTTTGCTCTCAAACACTCAATGCATTTTTGACATAACTTTTGGACTTGATTTTTCATGTTTGGCCAAAAGAAATGTTCATGCAAAATCTCTAATGTCTTGTGAACACCGAAGTGCCCCATTAAGCCCCCTTAATGTGCTTCTCTTACCAATAACTCTCTAATAGAATGTCGTGGCACACAAAGTCTCTTGTCTTTAAAAAGGAACCCTTCATTTATGAAAAATCCTTTATGTGCCATGGACCCTATTTGAGTGTAAGTCGAGAGAAGTCTGGATCATTTACATACAATTCCTTTATATGATCAAACCCAAGAAGTTTTGTCTCAAGAGTTGATAGTAAGGCATATCGACGTGAATGTACATTCGCCACAACATTGCTTTTGCCTTGTTTATGTTTAATCACATAAGGGAATTGTTCGATGAATTTCACCCATTTGGCATGTCTCTTGTTTAATTTTCCTTGCCCCTTTAAGTGTTTTAATGATTCATGATCACTATGAATGACAAATTCCTTGGGCAAGAGATAGTGTTGCCAAACTTTGAGACTCCTTACTAGGGCATAAAGTTCTTTATCATAAGTGGAATAGTTCAAATGTGCCCTGGCAAGTTTCTCACTAAAGTAAGCAATGGGGTATCCGTCTTGAAGCAAAACGGCCCCAATGCCTACATTAGAAGCATCGCACTCTATCTCAAAAGATTTCACAAAATTTGGAAGCACGATAATTGGTGTATTGGTCAATTTTTCCTTGAGTATATTGAAGGAGTTTTCTTGGCTTTGACCCCAATGAAATGGCACATTTTTCTTTAAAACCTTATTTAGAGGATTTGCCAAAGTGCTAAAGTCTTTAACAAATCTTCTATAAAAACTTGCCAATCCATGGAAACTCCTAATATCTCCAACATTGTTAGGTGTTGGCCAACTTTGGATGGCCTTAATTTTCTCTTCATCTACTTGCACACCTTGTGCACTAATAACATAGCCAAAGAATACCACTTTGATGGTGCAAAATGTGCATTTCTCAAGGTGACCAAATAGTTCTTCATTTCTTAATACTAACAAAACACACTTCAAATGTTCATGATGTTCATTAAGTGTTTTGCTATATATTAAGATATCATCAAAATAGACAACCACAAATTTACCAACGAATTCCCTAAGGACATGATTCATGAGCCTCATGATTGTGCTTGGTGCATTAGTGAGTCCAAAGGGCATCACAAGCCAATCATAAAGTCCATACTTGGTTTTAAAAGCGGTTTTCCATTCATCCCCTTCTCTTATTCTTATTTGATGATTGCCACTTCTTAGGTCAATTTTTGAAAAGATTTGTGACCCATGTAGCTCATCCAATAAGTCATCTAACCTTGGGATTGGATGTTTATATTTGATGGTTATATTATTAATGGATCGACAATCCGTGCACATTCTCCATGTACCATCTTTTTCTGGTACTAAAATAATGGGCATTGCACATGGAGAAAGTGATTCTTTTATCCATTCTTTTTCCAATAATCATTCAACTTGCCTTTGAATTTCTTTTGTTTCTTGTGGATTGCTCCTATAGGCCGGTCTATTAGGAAGAGAAGCACTAGGAATTAAGTCCATGTGATGCTCAATCCCCCTCATAGGTGGCAAACCTTTAGGAAGCTCTTTTGGAAAAACATCTTTGAAATCTTCCAAAAGAAACTCAAAGGATTTTGCCAAAGAAATAGATGGAGTAGAATTTTCATCATTATTTTTGGTGTAAAGTAAATATATTGGTTGATTGGCCAATAATATTTTCTTGACTTCTTTTTCTTTTAGAAATAAGCATTCTTTGCCATCTATTTCTTTACCTTTTAGTTTTTTCAAAAACATTTTGCTCACTAGTGTCATTTGTCTTTTTCATATTCTTTTGTGGGACATTAATTTCTTTATTTATTTCTTTTCCACTCTTGGCTTTTCTCTCAAGCTCCCTTTTTTCTCTCATTTTCTTTTGATCCTCACAAATTTCTTTTGGAGAGAGGGGTACAAGAGTAATATTTTTGTTGTGGTGCATGAAAATAAATCTATTGGAAATGCCATCACGTATGACTTTTCTATCAAATTGCCATGGCCTTCCAAGCAACACATGTCCCGCCTCCATAGGCCCACATCACACATTACTTCATCATGATAAGAGCCAATGGCAAAACTTAACAAGACTTGTTGATTCACCAAGATTTCACTCTTTTCATTTAGTCATTGTAACTTGTATGGCCTAGGGTGTGGATTGGTTTTGAGACCAAGTTTGGTCACCAATCTTTGACTAGCCACATTGGTGCAAGATCCTCCATCTATGATTAGTGCACACAACTTTCCATGCACCATGCACCATGCACCTAGTTTGAAAAATATTATCTTTGGCTCTCATCCTCTTATTTAACCTTAACTCCTAAGAGTCTTCTCACCATTAACAAGTCTCCTTCAAGTGGGAGAACTTAATCTTCCTCACTCTCATTAGAACACTCACTAGAAGAGGCACTTGTTACCTCTATATCCTCATTAGTTCTAGAGATCATTGTTCTTTTATTGGGACATTGAGAAGCAGTATGTCCCTTACCCAAACATTTAAAGCATTTAATATCTCTAGATCTACTTGAAGAAGGAGTAGAAGTTGATGTTTTAGAGATAGGGAATGTGGCCTTTGATCCACTTTTACCAATAACTTCAAGTTGTTTCGATGAGTCACCCTCCTTCTTGGAATGATCCTTCCAAGATGAGTTGTTGTTGTTGAAGAATGGTTTCTTGAAAGACTTCTTTCTCTTGATTTGAGCTTCAACCTTGATTGCATGGTACACCAAGTCCTCTAACTCAACATAGTAGTAAAGCTCTACCACATCTTGGATTTCTTGGTTGAGTGTTGCGCTAAAACTACACTTAAGGGCAAGTGCACCCTATCACAAAAGTAATATAGGAGTATTTGAGACTCCACGTATCGAACCCACAGAGATTATTGACAAGTACTAGATTAATTACATCCTTATGTTATCTAGATAATCGAATTGGTTGAAAACAAACAGATAAAAATAACAAGATTGTGACACCAAGAACAGAAAGAACTGCAAACAAAGATTCAATTATGGAAAGCCTAGGGCACTTGGTTTCACTTATGTTACTACCTATGATATCACCCAATTTCTCAATGAACCGTGTTTCTTATTGATTGCCAATCACTCGCTCTAAAATTATTAATACCCAATGGTCATGCAATATTAATATTCTTTCTTATAATCAGTTACCCCCAATGGTCATGCAAGGTAAACAGTTAAAAGAAGCATAAAGAATTGGCAAGTTTGTTAATTCAATAACTGATTGAAAATAGGGGATTACGCTTGGTCCACGTAATCCCAAATCCGGTTAATCCTAGAGTTCCGTTAACTAATTGTGGTACAGTCTCCAGTCAATTAATTAACTTAATAAAGGATGACCAAACCTCATAGAAATTCAAACACAAGGATTAAACCAATCAATTAACAGAAATGAGCCTAGCTAGGAATGAGTTTAGCTATTCATAATAACAAAGCTCACTATACAAATCAAAGACATGTAACAATCCATCAAATAGAGAAAAAGAAAACTAAAACCCGAACACCCTTTCGACGCGAAGCAGTCTTCAAATCAATTGGGAGATGGTCCTTCACTCCAGTACTCGATCTTCCTTCCTGTGCACACGAACGACTGCTGTCACCCCGCTCCCTCAGAATGGTACCAACCCTTCCCTTTTATTGGCAACATGAAAACCAAAGTCATTGGGTCTCGAGACACGAGCACAATCGTGCTTAACTAAAATGGCGTCAAACTGTACTAAAATCGGTAAAGTCGCCAGGCCTTGCTGGAGAGCACGGGCCGTGCTCGCGATGAGTCGGCCCCGCTTAGAAAACGACGTCAACTCCAAATGGCAGGCAAGGATGTGCTGATCAGCAGGGAGCTCTCCTAATGAGCACGATCGTGCTTAATGGTGAGCACGGCCGTCGTTTCTTTGCAATCTTCAGAACTCAGCCTTTTTCCAAAAATTCCTCCAAAATTGTTGCTTTCTCTTCAAAATGAATATTACAAGGACCCCACCACTCACTCACCCACCATTCACTCAAAGATTGCCACTCGTGTATATCACTCAATGTAGAATTATTCAATATGATGTCTCTCTTGTCTCTTTCCATTCAAGAGTTTCTTCCTCAAGGGATCTACAAATTGAAACAAGATTCTCAACTATTAGTCTCAAAAAACAAGTGATAAAGCAACCAATAAGCAAATCAATTCCAAGATGTCAAGAAAGTGGAAAACAACTAATACAAAACTAATGGAGTTTATAAGACAAGCAAGAACGGGTTCAAGAAGAAATGCACACTTAAATTGATGTGAAGAAGACAAGTTGAAAGAGTCCAACAAAAGTGTAATTCAAATTTAATCAAAGTGTTTGTGAACAAGTAATGATCAATGTGAATTGTGTTACACCAATTTGTGAAGGATCTATACAAATACAAGCATGTGAAATGGTAGCAAGTCTTTTACCTCTTGCTGGAATTTTCCAGAATTTGCACTTTTGCCCCAAAAATTTGTATATTTACTGTTTTGACCCACTTTTTCTTTTTACACTATTTTTTTTTTAAACTTCAGTCACTTGAATTTTTCTAATTACAATTTCACAGCAATTACACTTAATTTCTAATTTACAAAAAGATCCTTCAATCATGAACAATTTGGAACATAGTTGGTGTAATACTTGGAAATATGAACAATTCAAGTAGTGTAAAATAATTTCCAAGTGAATGAGCACAAATCAAGTAATTAGAGACCTAGATCTTTCATTCAAGTGGATGATAAACACATCAATTCCGCAATTTGAATTTCATGAAGATCTATTAGGTTCTAAAAGTTTGAAATCATTAAAGCACTTTTGATTAAAATTTGAATCAATGTTACTATTGTGAATTGAAATTTCAATATGTTCAAAATCACAAAGTAAGGTAAAGAGATTTATGCTTGAATTTCAAGATGCAACCAAAATTCACATGTAATCAATGATCATATGCACATGTATGGTGCCAAAAACTAGGGTGAAAAGTGGAGGGAAAAAAATTTCATCAAAATTCAAGTAAAATCAATTCAAATTCTAGATTCATGACCACAATTGGATTCAAATTACTTTTCATCATCCAATTCATGTGGTAAATGGCGCCACCATTAATGAATATTTCATTATGAATTTGGCTCCAAATCAAAGATCATCATAGAATTTGAAAAAAATTGATCAAAAATTCAAAACAATTGAAGGTTCAAGAACTAGCTCTAGATACCACTTGATGTGAATAAGACATAGATCACTAACATTTTAGGATCTTTCTTTGAATTCAATTTCTAAAAATTCAAGATCAAACACAAACAAGAACAATAGAATAAACTTGATCTTCAAGTGAAGAATCAAGAGAAACCAAAAATGAGTAGAAGAGAAGAACAATTGATATATGAACTAGAAAGTAAATTGCAAGAAGTAAATGACATGAATTAAAGAGCATGAATTAAATAACGAAATAGAAAATGGAAGAGTTAGAGAAGGAGGATAATGACGCCACAATTACTATCATCTTTGAGAAGAATATTGAAATTGATAAGCCAAGGAAGATTCACCACTTGAATATGGAAATTCAAGATAAGAATCAATGGTTCAACTCATGAACCAAGAAGAGGAGACTCTCAACTCTCTCTAGCAATCTCAAGTATGATAAAACTCAATTGTATTCAAACATGTAAAATGATTTACATTACATCTATTTATAGGCTGATCCTACTTAAGGAGCTAGTTAGACTAACTTGAAGTACAAGCTACTCTAACTTGAGCCACAAGTAGCGCCCCTAGCTCCTCTTACCCAAGTGTGGGCTTTGTTTTGGGCCTAATGCCTTCTACTATTATGCTATGGTCCAATAGGCCCAAACCCTAAACTAGTCCTAAGTGCTTTTTGAATAAGCACTTTTCATTACATAAACTCTACTCTATATAAGGTTCCTAGTCCCTATCTTTATTACATGAAGTCTAAGATAAACAAGGGTCCTAGGTCCTATCCCTAACTAGGTGGTCAATAGCACAATGCACAAGAGGTTCAAGGTGAAGCCCTCTTCATACGGTTGCTTATGAGTCAAGTGATTGACCACCACTTTCTTTAATGAGTCTAGGATTCTTCTAAGTCTTGCCCTTGTTAAGGGTCCATGTAGGTCTTCAATGTTAGGTCCTTGGCTTTAATTGTCCTTGCTCATATCAACACTTATGAACAGGTGTATGCCCCAATCAATGGAGAGTAAAGGTGACAGCCAACATGACTATCATGCCCCTGTAACTCGTGTCTTCAACTCCCCGATCATTTTGTGATGACGCCTAATCATTTCTCTTGGAACTTCATTAACTCCTTCATCTATCTATTGGAAGTAACAACAACTCCATTCCTCCTACAAAAACCACAAACCAGTAATCAACAACCCAATAAAAAAAATTTTGCCCTCTGCCATTGGAAAAAAAAGAAGGATTGAAGGGAACCTTGTAATTTTGACATCTTCGAAAATGTCTTCTTGGATTTTGTTGAGTCCATGAGGTGTAGATCTTGATCCTACCCCCACAATTACAAAGCCTGAAGTTTGATATATGGTTTTGATGCTGTTCACCAAATGCACCAAGGAATAAACTCCAAGATTGAAGACTTTCAAATTTTTTATTAAGGAATATTTTGTGTATAATTGTCTAAAAGAAAGAAGTATAGATTTAAGTGATTTAATAAGTGTTTTTGAGTTAAAATGTTTAGAAGATTATATCACTTTGATTCAAGGTGTTAAAAAAAAGTTTCTGGACTTGCCTTTGTAAAGAAAAAATTGATTTTTTATGTGAAAAATGCAAGTAGTCAACTACTTGTGTTAAGTAGTCAACAACTTTGTTCTTCAGCATTCCAGAAACGTGTTTGAATCAAAGTAGTCAACTACTCATGTTAAGTAGTCGACTACTTCAGTTAAGTAGTCGACTACTCACCAGAAAATCTTGAATCTTGTTTCTGTTTGACTCACGTAGTCAACTACTCCTGTTAAGTAGTTGACTACTTCATGAAAAACAGAATAAAAATTCTTTTAATTTTCAAAATCTCTTCTAATTTTTTTCTCTATAAATAGGGGTTAATTTGGCATGAAAATAAAGAAGATTTTAGCTAACAAAACTCTGCCAAAATACTCCCACAAGAGCTTTCATATTTCATTCTTGTAAAAGGCAATTGTAGATTTCACCTAGTAATTATTTTTGGAATCATTTTGTTGTAAGCAACAGGGTAGTTGCTATATTGATTTGATGGGACATCCAAGTCAATTCCAAGGTGAGGTATCCTTGGAGCTAAGGTGAGGCATCCTTGGAAGGTAAGGATTACTTTGAGTGAGGTATCTCAAAGTAATCAAGGTAAAGGTGGGTATCCTTTTTGGATTTTGATGATTGTAATGTTGTAAAGAACAATTTTCAAATTAGTGGAATCTCTCAAGGTTTCTTGAGAGCTGGATGTAGATCACTCAGGTTGTGATCGAACTAGTAAAATTGAGTGTATGATCTTCTCATTCCTTTACTCTTCTAATTCTTGCAATTATTGTTCTATGTTGTATATTGCAAATTGTGGTGAATTATATTGCTGTTTTCAATTGAGGTTATTCATTAATAATTGTTCTCTTCTTCTACTCACTTTTTTTTCATCACACATAATCTTTCTTTTCATCATATTTCTCCTAGATGCTATATTAAAAGAATTGGTCTTGAAAAGGCCAAGATGATGTGGGTTCCTAAAAATATGATACCCGAGACTAATATTCAAGGACCCAAAATAGATTGGGTACCTAAAACCTAAATTTGTGTTGTAGGATTGCTTGAAGACCCAAGGAAATGAATGATATCTTGATAGTGGGTGCTCCAAGCATATGACGAGAAACATATCAAAGTTCATTCATCTCCCCCCAAAGCAAGGTGATCATGTAACATATGGTGACAACAATAGAGGTAAAATTCTTGGTATTGGTAAGATAGGAAATGAATTTACTACCATTGAAAATGTTCTTTTAGTAGATGGTTTAAAGCACAATTTACTTAGCATAAGTCAATTTTGTGATAAGGGTTATAGGGTTGTTTGATAATAAATGTTGCATGATTGAACGTTTGCACGACAATGAAATTAAATTTGTTGGAAAATAGTCAATAATTGATGAGTAGGGACGCTAGGACTAGTCTATTAGGACTCGTTTGTTAGGACTAGTTAGTTTTATTCTAGTGGTTTTTATGATGATTATATTGATTATGGACTGTTAATGATTTTTATGGCTATTGGATTGTTTCTGTTGATTATGGACTATTTATGATAATTAAGGACTGTTTTTGGTTATAATGTTTATTGAACTGTTTTCCCATTTTTGAACATTATCTATACTATATGAATTTCTCATCTTTTATCATGCTTGATGCAAAATGTTCAATGTTATGCATGCTTGATGCAAAATGTTCAATGTTATATATATATATGATCTTTTGATGCATAATCGTTTTGCTTGTCACTTTAAAATTTACTCCCTATGTGCTCCAATTTCATTACTTTTCTCTTATGTGTTTAATGTTTCCTTTTTTATAATGTCAAAGGGGGAGAAATGTCTTGTATTTTTTTCCAGATATAATGCATAAATTCAGGGGGAATGCTAAAGTTTTTGTGACAAAACATATTTCCAAAAATATTCCACATCTTCATTCAACAAAGGAGTTAAAAAATGATATGAAAAGTTTAAAGCATTTGTCATCATCAAAAAGGGAGAGACTGAAGTTTGATATATGGTTTTGATGATGTTCAGCAAATGCACCAAGGGAGAAACTCCAGGACTTAAGACTTTCATATTTTTTTTATTAAGAAATATTTTGTGTATAATTGCCTTAAAGAATGAAGTATAGTTTTAAGTGATTTAATAAGTGTTTTTGAGTTAAATTGTTTAGAAGATTATAACTCTTCTTCTTTGCTTAAGGTGTTCATTGAACGGGGTATTTAGGGTTGAAAAAAGGGTGAAGATGTAACACCTCAAGATTAACCCTTATGTTTATATGTGTTAGTTCTGTTATATATATGTTTGATATTTATATATGTGTGTATATATTATTGCATATGATAATATGTATATTAATATATGATTATTTGCATTAATATGAGATTGCGTCTCTTAATATTTGATTTTATATGTTAATATATGATATGTGATTTTATTAATAATAAGCGATTAAGAATGATATGATAAGATATCGTGTGATTTAGTATTTAAATAAAGAGAGTGTTATTCTTAGATTTTAGTTCATCAACCAATCAGATTTGAGTCCTTATCAATATAGGATCATCATCTTTTTGTTTATATCTTAAGACCTTATAATCTCCTATTGATCCTATCTAGGAATAACTACCAAATATGTCGCTAAACTTCCATAGAACTTTTGATCATCTTAGAGTCCGATTTAGGATTCGATCATTAGACATTAATTTGTAGATATTTCTGAGCTTTCTAACAACATCAAGAACGCCTCAATCGGAAACTTGTAACTCAAGTTATGGTCAAAATACCGAACTGTATACAGTTTGGGCTGAAATAGGAACCCGTTATGACCTAAACTCATATATATACCATTAGACTCGACCTAAACCTAGTTTACAAGACCCAAACACTCAGAAAACTGCCTCCGTCCTTCCTCTTTGAATCCATATGGTTTTTCTCCCTAAAACTCTCTAGGGAACCCGTTCTTGCTGCTTTTTTTCATTGATTCTTGATAGGAGAACATCGCTACGAATAGGAGTTCGTTGTGATTGCTGTTTGGGACTTTAGAAAAGGTAAAATTCGTGCACCTTGTCCCTTGTGTTCTTTCTTTGAATTTCTTGATCTCTTCCTTTTGATTTCTTGATCTTAGAGTTGAACCAAAGTGTCTCTTTGACGTCCTTGAGGTTGTAGACAAGCGCTAGTGAGACGGGACCCTAGTGGATCTTCTTTCTTCTTTTGAAACGCGAACATCGTACCAGGTATGGGAGAAGAATAGTGTATACACTAAGCTAGGGAGTAGCGTAAGATGAGGGGTTCCCATAGCCCCGTTTATTGTCGTTATAATGTATTGATATCATGATCTGCCTGGTTGTATGACTAAATTGTTTATATATTTAATTGGATTAATTGGTATGCATATTTGTTATAATTGTTGAGTTGTTCATGATGTGGCATGCCTATTGAATTGTCTTATGCCATGAGTTTTGGTTGAATTAGTATGAATACCCATGATTATGAATGTTGTTGTTATTACATGGATTATGTTGATCACATTGACTGGATATGTTGTTGATGATGTTACCGTTATGTTGAATATGTTAATAAGACTCTAATTGCCTTAATTAGGACTCTTAGTTAACATAGGAATTAAAAGATTAATTCCCCAAGCTTCATAAGACATGAACTATGTTAGTGAGGAGTGGAGTTTCATGCTGAATGTTTTAGTTAAGACCCTAGGATCTGATTTGAGAGAATTAGGGAGCCTAAACTCCAAGAATACGTTAAATTCTGCCTAGAACAAGATGGTCCTACCTAGGAGCACGGCCGTGCTTGAATAGGGAGAACGATCGCGCCCCCAGCTAAATTCTGGAAAACAGGTCTCGCATTGAGCACG
Organism: Sophora flavescens; assembly: GCA_030762895.1. Classification (NCBI taxonomy): domain Eukaryota; kingdom Viridiplantae; phylum Streptophyta; class Magnoliopsida; order Fabales; family Fabaceae; genus Sophora; species Sophora flavescens. Next base: position 238,170,971 of record CM061063.1, read on the forward strand.
GCCGTGCAGGGACAGTGATCACGACCGTGCTCCACTTAAGTGACAGCACGACCGTGTTGGGGGTTTAGTACACCCGTGCTTCCCCCTACTGGTCAGAACTTAAGATTAATGAATTAAAGGGGTGTTCACCCCAATTATCCCCAGATGATGTAATAATACACTAATCAAATGATAACAAGTTAGATAACTTAATTAAAGATTAATTAAGATATCAAAGACTGATAAGCTGGTTAAGCCGGTACCCGATGGGTTACCGCACGTTGTCACGCTTTGGTGCTTTACGTTGTCACGCTTTGGTGCTTTTTGGCCAAAGTGCTCTCGATGCTTTTTGGTCGATATGTTATTTTGAACCTTGGTGCTTTTTGGCCAAGGGGGCCTTGACTTACCGTGTGGGTCTAAGGTGTTAATGTTGATGTTGGTGATAAGTCTTGGGTGCTTTTAGGCACAAGCAAAGGAGGTGGTTGCCTTGTGTGATGTTGTGCCATTTACATAGAGCATTGGAGTTGATGTTGAGGGGGATGTTCAACATAGGGGAGGTCGTCCTAATTGTGATGATCTAGCCCAAGTCTCAAAGCGGTTCACCCATGGTTTGGTGAACCATGCGCCCCCGAGGTGGCGTATCCAGTTATGATACGTCGGCTATCCAAGGGGTTCCTCCATGGTTTGGGGAACTGCCGGTGTTGATGTTTTTTGGCCAATACAGATATGTAACTCCGAAGTTGACTTCCTGAGTTAGTTGGATCCACATGCATTGATGGAGTAGTGGAGTAGGGTTGCATTGCACTGCATAGCATATGTTGGATGATTAACATGTTGTTATGGTATTATATGATGTATAAATATTGTATGTTGCTATATTGCTATGCCATGCTATGATGTATGTTCATCTTATTCCCTATTCCCATACCGTTGTGTTTACATGATTTCTTACTCCCTGCTTTCCTATTTCTGTTGTTGCATGTATTTTATTATGCAGAGGACAATGAAGCAAAAAGGGAGGAGTGACTCTGAGGAGCCGTGACTCTAGTTAGAATGCTGAGTTATAGTTGTTAGTTTTGTTAGTTGTTTAGTTTGTTTCCGTGATATATCCGGATTTTGGTTATACCAACTCTGTATGTGACATCGGGGTTGGATTTTTATTTATTTGTCTTGCTTATGTTTTACTGTTTTAAAACTATGTTATTTCCACGTTTTTGTTGAGATGTGAAACCTTTTTATCCAAGTTTTTATTTTTTTTTTCAAATAAATGCATGTTTTATAGTTACCTCTTTTAAGTAAACGTTTTATATTAACATGCGGGTAGAAGGGTGTCACAAGACAGGTGGATCATACTGGTTGTTGGCCACATAATGGGTTAACAGTCCATGTGGGACCATCTCTAACAGTACCCCAACATCTCCAAATGGGAGGGACTACAACAGAAACGATTTGCACGTATAAGGACTTATTTAATAGTTTATTTTATGTATATCGACCAAATTGAAAATTCGTGTAAAGTATATGGATCAAAATGTTACTTTAACCTTCTTTTTAAAGTAGGTAAAATTTCAAACTGATAAACATAATCATAATAGTTCTGGGTTTTTCTATAAAACTGGAGAACATTAAAAATTTGGTACATAATGTGCAATATCAAAAATTAACTTATAATACACATGAAGAAATAGAACGTTGGCCTGTTAAAAATTTTTTGGTACACTATGGATTGCATTCTATCGCCATTTATAGTTTTCCTACAAAACCTCATTGTATTAAGAGAACATTGTATTAAGTTTTGTTAACTTCAGACCAATAAACCTAATGTCAACGGTTCGGTTTTGCGATAGAACTGCAAAGAATTAAAAATTTGGTACATAGTGCATTATATATATAATTAACTTTACGTTGTGTATAGAAAAAGTAGAACGTTGGTCTTTAATATTTTTTTGGTGCACTAAGAATATCACCCAATTGATAGCCAGAGACTTGACTCTTTTCAAGACGAATAGATTACTCAAATGAATTTTGCCTCTCCTAACAAAATCTTTTCCATACATACGACAATATCAAACCTCTAAAAGTATGCTTAAGAAATTTTAAGAGTCATTTATAACAACGAGCTTTTTCACATTTTAATTTGTTAATATTATAATTCAACATCTTTGCAGGTATATATTTCTCTGAGTATCAAATGTGTCTTTTTTTTATCAAAACAATTGAATTAATACATGTAACTCAATTATTTTGTATATTTCCTGTTTCAAATATAATTCCTAAATAAAATCGTTAAATTATTTGTTATGCATATATTTTGAATTTAGAAATCTAGAAATATGAAACAATGAAATAACAAAAAAAAAATTATAGAGAAATATTAGTAGTTAGTTATTATGTTAATTTTTCTCATTTACCAAGATTTGAACCTTGGAACTTCTACTCCTTCAACTCATTCTGGCCTTAACTCAAACCACTTGAATTACCCAACCTCCTAACAATGAAATAACAAAAGAATTCAAAGTTTGCAAACCTGCAAACACATGGGTGATTAATAGCAAAACTTAAATATTTTAAGGACAATACTAAGAAATAGAACAATAAAACGTCATATTTAGATCCTTTCCGGTGGTGCATCCAAAATTTTTATACATATATCGCATAGGTATTAGGAGTTTTAACATGCATCTAACAGTCAGATAAACCAATGCATCCATTGAACGATTTACATTCTTGCTGGGAGAGAGACGGAAGAGAACTTGACCGGAGAGGTTCCAGACTCTAAATATCATAATTCAAAAAGTTGTTTGATAGTCATCTTACCATAGTCATCTCCATTCTTATAGTCCATAATTTTGTCATTGACACTATCAACCACACCAAAGGAAGCTCTTGTCTCCTTGCTCATATGTCTAGGGATGTATACATTATAATAGTAATTAACCATGCTCATCAGAGGTTTGGATGGGAAGTAATCCATTGCAAGCTTCCAAAAATCCATGTCACTTGATAGTGGATTTAATCTTACTATAGATTCAAATTTCTTTTGTTCTTCCATTGTCCATGACTTTGAAACATCTTCTCCCATCTCATCAAACTTCCAACTTGAGAAAGTTGTACCAATCTCTGATTGCAAAAGTTCTCTTGCTTCACTAATGTGTGATTGAACACAATCAATCGATCTTGGAAAGTCACAAGAGCACACATCAGGCCTACCTTCCCCTACACCTTTTGTACTAGTTTCCTTAACAGGCATTGGCCAAATTTCAGTGCCAAACCACTTGAAATCATCATCAATATTATGTTGTCTTATGTTGGTTGTGCCTTCCCATTGTGGAATTTCAGCTTGAAACCTAGGTCCAGTCGGAATAACTAATCTTGAAAGATGATTACCCCTGAAATGTAAGTATTTCTTGTGTGTGTGATCCAGTTTCCTGTCTTCATTTCCTGATCCAGTTTCCTGTCTGCCTTTCTTGTGTGATTGATCCAGTTTCCTGTCTTCCTTTCCTGATCTTAATGAATATGAGTTCTTGCAAGAGTCGTCAAAATCATCAATAACCAATGATCTTAATTCTTTGAAAATTTCTATATTGAGTTCCTCCATGATTGGTGCCTTGAGACTAGGAGTATAGCTACTACTATTCTCAAATCTTTCACAATGGCTCTTCAAGTTCCCTTGTTTCACTTGATTTGACCCTTTAAACGACTCGTCATAGTCACTTAGGTGAGAATAGTCTTGTGAACAAACACAACAATATTCTAATTTATCATTTATATCATTGAAAGCAACATGTCCTTGTGTTCCTTGTAAACTACCACATTTTTCATTGGAAATGGGTAAACATGAGGACTCACATCTTTGTTTTTCAACATGTTGGCTACTATATTTCTCTCTAGAAAGTTCAAATGTACCAGCAAATTTACCATAATCCACATATTGCTCAAAATTCCTTTTCTTCTGAAAAAAAAAGTTGAAATATTGTTAGGAAAATAAAACAATTCAATCTCTATTTGAATTATTGTTTACAAAAGTAAGTTTCATCAAACTTGGTTTTGATTAAAGATGGGTTGCAATAACATGATTTGGTTTTGATTAAAGATGGGTTGCAATAAAAGTTGTTTTAGTAGAATGAATATTATTTGAATAAATTTAATTTTGTAACATTATTGTCATCTTGTGATCAAATTAGCAGATGAATATTGACAACCGAGTTTTGATTAACAAAGAAGTTAAAATTGATTACTTCAACTATGATTTTGGCACCAAACTACCAAGATTAACTGCAAAAAATTTAAGATTTAATTATTCTTTAAGTCTCTGAACTATTTGAGAATTTTTAAATAGATCCATATATTTAAAAGTTTGTAATTGAGTCCATAAACTTGTAAATAATTTGTAATTGGGTACCTATACTTTAAACGATTGTAATTAGATCCCTGAACTTATAAGTAATTTGTGATTAGGTTCCTAAAAGTTACTAGAACCACTGGATCACCACTTTACACTCTGTTGATGAAACATTACCCCATGGACCTAATTACAAATCATAGAGGTGGTATGATAATCCTCTGACTTATCTAGTTTTATAGCTAGTAAAGCTATGATTTTTGACCCAATTGGTCGAGTTTTATCTAGTTTAAACCCGATTTTAGCTTTATTTATCCTTAAGCAAATGTTGGAGTCATTATGTTAGTTTTTAGGAATTTTGGTAGGATTTTGAGTCAATTAAAGCAATACATGCTACTTGGAGTTTCGGGAAAAAAAGTGAAGCTGGACGAAGTCGGGAAAAAATAGAAGAAATGCAAGCTGGAATACTAAACAGAAAAGTCTCGCCTCGCGAGCCACAGAAGGAAAATTGAAGATCAAGCTGTGGCACCCCACGAATTACTGTTAGCGCCGCAAAGCAGAAGGGGGAATTATCAAGGTTCCCTGTCACGCGGTACGAGACAAGCCTTGCCCCACGAGGAAATGCAATCTGGAAAGAGCTTAAATTCAAATCTCGCCCCACGAGAGTGTCTTATCTCCAATTAGTATAAAAGCTTGTTATTACACCGAATTTTGTACCTTAATCATAGTTTTCGAAGAGCTACATCTCGCTTAGGCATATTCTAAGTTTTGTGAATGTTTTTCTTTGAAATCTTTGTGACCATGAACGCGATGAGGAGTTAATCCTCTTTTCTAAGGAATCGATGTAGTCGTACATGATAGCTTAGTGATAATATAAAGTTTTATATTTCTTTGTTTCTTAATTCTAATTTTATTACGTTAATCAAAAGAGCTCGTGATTAACTAGCCAATCGTGATGAGTCTGAAAGGAGATTCAAGATTTAGGGTTTGAATTAGAACACAAGTTGATCATTGATAGAGATATAGTAGGAGACTTTTGCAATGATATAGGGAACCAAGAACTTAATGAATTCTTGCATGTTAATCATCATAGACATATAGTTTATTAGTGTGTAAGGGTGTTTTCTTTTGTGCTTGACGAAAACATTAGAATAATTTAAGGTTCTTGGTTGACATTGAATTAAATTAGGAATAAAGAACAAAATCACAATTGGATCTAAGTTTGCAATTGTTAGATTTGATATTGATTTTGTTAGTTAATTTAATATCTCAATTAATCTCATCATCACCTTCTCTCTCTTTTAACTTGGTCATAATAATTATTGATTTGGATTTAGATAAATTGGTTACCCAATCTCTCGTGTTCGATCTCGGCCTTACTTACCGTGTTTTATTACTTGCTTCAATATGGTACACTTGCCGGAGCCCATCAAGTTTTTGGTCAAGGGTTCTGGTCAATCTCGTAACATCTCGGGTTGCTTTATGGATTGATGACTGTCCCCACAAACCAACACAGTCTTTTCAAATAACATTGTCATCACTCACGCTTCTTAGAAAAACTTCTCATGAGGTCACCCATCCCAGAATTATTCCAAGTCAAGCACGCTTAACTGTGGAGTTCTTAAGTGTTGGACTCTCGAAAAGAAGATGCATCTTATTGATATGGGTAGTACCAATCAATTCTTATAAGTCATCTTCAACTTTACAGTCCCATACCTATGCAGTCTCAAGACCCCTCTCATTATGGTGTGTAATCGGTTCATTCATGTGTCCATTCGCCTAAAAGCCTGCTAGGAGCCGCTCCTTGTCCGTACCTTCTTGTACCGGCGGCCACTCCCCACTCTCGTCAGCCTCGGGTGTTACATGCCCACCAGCTTCCACTTGGTTCGTCCCTGAACCACACCGTACTGGGAGAGGTGCCGCTCTGATACCATACCTTTTGTAACATCTCAGGCTGCTTTATGGATTGACGACTGTCTCCACAAACCAACAAGGGTCTTTTCGACATGCTTTGTCCTCACTCACACGCTTCTTGGGAAAACTTCCCAGGATGTCACTGATGAGTTTGATTTCACCTCATATTTCATAGACATTTTGCATGCATTTTCATATAGTTTAGGCATTTCTAATTTGATTAGTTTTTACCTTGGAACGGGTAAGCCGGTTTTGTGGTGTTGTTGTGCAGGAATTAAGGATTAAAATGCTCAAGATTAACCAGGATGGAGCTTGCATGAAGATGGGGCTTGAAAAGTGAAGAAAATGAGTCAAACAGAGCCCATCACGGTCTAGCCGTGATAGCCATCACGGCCATAATCTAGTGGAGCTGAAAAGAAAGAATGAAAAGTCAGATCTGGTCACGGCCGTGACATGTCACCGAACCGGCACCTCATAGGCAGAACTGATCACGGCCTAGCCATGATGGTGGTCACGGTCGTGACAGACCAACCAGTGAAACAACCTCCAAGGCAGAATTCGTCACGACCTGGTCGTGATGGCCATCACGGCCGTGACGTGTGATATATGGATCTTTAGAAACTGTTTTGATCTGAAATTGTGGTTGCTTGGGATTCAAGTTACCCTAGTCTATAAATAGAGCACATAGGCTCGAAAATAGAGATTTTATTAGGGATTTTGGGGATGCTACTCTTAGGCAAATATAGGATTTCTCTTCTCCTTCTTCTCCTCTTCTCTTAGGTTTTCATTTATGTTTATGTTAATCAAGCTTGCCATCACCATGGCCATGCTTGAGTAGTAGTTTTATTTCTAGGGATTGGGGCTATGCCCAAGATCTGATTTATGTTATGAATTGATGTTTTACCTTTGTTAATTTCGATTTCGCTTTCGATTTGATTTCTATCGCATGAATTACTTGTAAATATGGTGCACACTTATTTGCATGTCATAGATACTCTAAGGAGGAACCTAGCGGTGAACTTAGGTATTGGATCTATAGGAATCAAACTTAAGACTTAAATCACGAGTTAGAAGCGGTTCTTCGAGGGTTCACGAATTGTCACAAAGCTTAAAGGGTTCAATCTAAATTCAATTACCACGAGAGTAGGGGTTGGTTTAATTGGGCACGGTTTTTGTCACCCGAGAGGGAGCATTAACTTATTTAGGATAAATTCGCCTTCAAAGCAATTCTGATAATTAACAAGGGGTAGTCAATTTGGTAACATGAACAATCTTGTTGGTAATCCAATTCTTAGAAATCCCGTTTGATCTGAAAAACTCCTAATTGATTTACTTTCTGTTTTAATTGATTGCATTCTTAAATATTTGATTTTCTAGTTAATTCTTATTACAAAAATCAAATCTTTTCAAAATCCTTTTTTTTATATAGTCTAGTTTAATTGGTTTAATAATTAGTTGTTATTTGAGATCACGGTCTATGTAGGATCGATCTTTTTATTACTTAGCGATGAATCCGATACACTTGCCGGAATCCACACACTAGTCACTCATCTCATAATTGCTCCAAATCAAGCACGCTTAACTGTGAAGTTCTTAAGAGATGTGCTCCCGAATAGAAGATGCATGTTGTTGATATTGGTAGTACCAATCAATTCTTATAAGACATGCTCAACTGTATAATCTCATACCTACACAGTCTCAGGATCCCTCTCTTTGTGTGTAATCAGTTCATTCATGTGTCCCTCAGCCTAAAAACTTGCCAAGAGTCGTTCCTTGTCCGTGGCTTTTTGCACTGGCGACAACTCCCCACCCTTATCAGCCCCGGGTGCTACAAACCCGATGACCCGACCAACCCAATGCAAAAAATTCGGGTTGGCACAAATCATCAGTTCGGTTTTAAAGTTTCTAACTTGGTCACTTCGGTTCGGGTACTATGTTGATAAATAAAAAAACAAACAACCTGACTTGACTCGAACATATAGCATTTTTTTATGTTTCAGTTTTACCGTTTTATTTACATTGCAATTTCTCAGTTTCTCATTTTTGAATTCTGAACTTCTGACCCCCTCTTGGTTCCTAGGCACCTAATTTGCACACCACACACCTATGTGTTCTGTTTCATCTCTTGGTCGGTCTCTATCTCTTTCTCATGTAGGCTGTCAGCACCGCTGCTTGGTAGTTTCATCAATCTCATACATCTCCCGACGTCGTTCTTTCTCATTTAGGGATATTCATCTCACGTCGGTTAAAGACTTCAAGAGTTGAAGCTTCGTTTCGTAATTCCCCCTTTCTTATTGCTGCTATTTGCCTATTTCAATTCCCATCTCGGGTGAGGGATTTCAATTTCCACCTCGATTTCTCCTTTTTCCCAGCTACATGTTTGTGACTGAAATGGCTTCTCGTTCCATATCTCTTTTTTGTCTATTCCTCTTTTCGTAGTTTCTACTCTTTCTATTGCAATTTGCCTACTTTTTTTATTGTTTGAATTTTTTAAGTTTTTACTATTTCTTCACTGTTGCCCGTAATTTGGGTTGGTTCGGTTTGTGTTGCCCAACTTTTTCCCTAGAACACGAACCAACCCAAACCGATCAAACATGATTGGTTTGAACCCAAATTTTCCCCAAACTCAACCCCTGCCCACCCCTAATAAATTATTTACATGTCCAGGGACCTCATTAGCTGACTCCACCTAATAAAAAAAGGCTTGGTGGTTGTTGTTGTCCAAGGACCTCATTACAAACATTTAAAGAATAAGAACCCAAATACAAATTATTTATAAGTTCAAGGAACCCAATTACAAACATTTAAAGTATAAGGACCTATTTAAAATTCTCAAATAATTCAAGGACTTGCAGAGTAATTCCTGAAATTTGGGCTTGGGTCTAACTCAACCCAACAAAACCAACTTGTATGGTGAGTAATGCCCAAACCATATAAGCACTACTTAAGTAATGTCTCTAGGCAATGTGGGACTAAACATATCCCCTCACACCCAGCACAACAAAGATGTTGGAGGCTGCAACGAAGGCAGTCCAAAGTTGCCGCAATTAAAGCGGCTAGGAGCATACCATAATTAAGGCGACTTTCAAACACATCCCCTCACGCTCAGGGCTATGCACCTAGAGTGTGGACGATGCAAGTGGCCCAACAATGTATCTATGGTAGACTATAATACCATCTTAGAAATTTGGACTTGAGTTCAACCCCAAAAAATCAACTTGTAAGGTGAGAATTGCCCAAGCCTTATAAGCATTATTTAGGTCATATCTCAAGCAACATGGGACAAAACACACCCCTCACACCTAATCTAGAGGCACAAGGGAGGGAGCCCAAAGTTGCCACAACTAAGGCGGTTAGGGACGGACTGCAATAAAGATAGTTTGCAACAAACCGCGTCACGCCTAGGGCTATGCACCTGGAGTATGGACGATGCAAACAACCCAAAAATGAATATAGGATAAGATTTGAGACCATCTTGGAATTTGGACTTGAACCTAACTCAACCCCACAAAACGGCCTTATGAGGAGAAGACTGCTTAAGCCTTATAAGCACTACTTAAGTCATATCTTTAGGCGATGTGGGACTAAATACACCTCCTCACATCCAGCACAATGAATGTGTTGTAAGCTGTAATGAAGACAGTCGCCCGAAAGTCGTGGCAAATAAAGCGGTAAGAGGCAGACCTTAATTAAGACGGGTTTCCAACATTAATTAAACCTAAATTTTACCATACATATTCTAACACTCCAAACCATGGTGGGAAGGTGCCAAACTTGTTCCAAACATACCTTCATAAGTCTATAAACTTTAAGGAGGTTTTTTTCTTGACATGGTATAAAAGATCCTATAAATAATTGGTAAGAAGGTTAATCTTACTTCTCCATTCTTCTTAATTAAGTCAAATTTTAACACAAGTTAAAACATGCATACTCATTAACTATGTTAACACATATCAAAGATATAAAATTATTCATGAATCTCTGCCTAATAACATAAGCTTTAAGGAGATGAGCTGGTCCTTATCAGACATTATACCTGGGAACTTTTAGCATCATTAGTATTCATTAGTTTGCGGACTTTAAGCATTTGATTCCGAAGTCTATGGAGGGATGACTCCATATTGCTAGGTTCCAAAGCAAGGCCTTTTAGCCATATTAACAAATCTCTACTATGAAATGAACCATGAACATATTGGTCATCTCTAGTTCGTCCTCCCGTGGGTAAAGTATTCACGGCCATAATCAACTGAAAGAAAACCACATCTACATTAGTGTTTGAAAATTTGAGATAAGATGAAAAAGGTAAAAAAGAAAAAAAGAAGAGGCATATCGTATGATATATGTTAAATGTGTATATTAATCTAGATTAGACACTAACATAATATTATAATAACCATAATATTGATGTAGCAAAAAACTAAGAATTCTCAAGGTTCCAAAACCAAAATTATGAAAAATAAATCATCTAGCATTAGATTGCCCAACATCTGATTTTCTCTCCTTACTAAGGATTCTACAAGTCTTCACCACACATGCCTAAATCACTCAAGGCGATATTCTACTATCTTTTCTACAATAGGTGTCATGCAATAAAATTTTTCCTTTAACTTGAGTGGCACCTTTTTATCACATATAACACCTGGGGCTCTCCTTCATCCGCGTTGCTTGAATTTTATGGTTTACATCTCCCTCTATTTCTCCGTCATTTTGTATGATGGACCCGAGATATCTAAACCGTGTGACTTATGGTATAATACGATCTCCAACTTTCTCCTCTAAGGTAGGGATGATGCACATCTTGCTAAACTTACATTTCATATGATCTGTCTTACTTCTACTTAAAAAAAAAATCTTGTGTTTCCAAAGTTTGTCCCACATATCTAACCTCCCATTTATTTGTTCTCTTGCCTCTCTTACTAGGATTATATCATCTGCAAAAAGCATGCATTGCAACACTGACTCTAGGAAAATATTTTCTCTTAATGGTATTTCTTGAGCTAAGCCTACTAAATCCTCCCGCATTTTCATCTTATGGTGTTTTTCTAAACCTACTCTGGAGCTGATGAGTGATCACATTAAAGTATCTCCTTCCACTACAAACTTTAGGATTATGATCCTATCTTATATCATTTTTACATCCATAATATTATTCTTCCAATACTTATCTACAATTATGCCAACCCCATGCGTTTATCGATTTTACTTTGTCAATGTACCGAGGCTTTCTAATTGCTTTGCCTTTGCTCCCAAATCCCACCCACCTAATTTCTTATGGGCACGTACAAGTGATCCCCTTCCTAATCAGTGTCCACTATTTTCATTGGTTAACTTGCAAGTGTGCATACATTTCAAGTTCCAAAGGGAATCCTACTCTTGTAAACTAGCTTCTTTACCCACACATGTTCATGAAAATGTGAAAAACCTTGCTTATTTTTCACTACACCTAGACGGTGATGTAGCAACTCTTACTTATTTGACACTGTATTTGAGCCATAGAGCATGTTGCTTTTGGGCAACATCAAGCAATAACACTATTACGTTGACGATTCATGTTATTTAGATTCAACAAATTTTTACATTGGTTGTCGACTTCCTAAAACAACCCTGTCCTTTTATCCGAGCTTGGGATTTGCTATGTACAGAGATCGAAAAATAGAAAATGTGGAGACAAAAGTAATGGTAAAAGAAGAAAGAAGAAATCAGAGATGTTAAGTGCAGTCTCTGCCAAATGGCCTAAGCAAGCAACTCCAAACCTTTCCAAGTTCTAGAATAATCTAATCGTCCCTGTACTTCCCTATTTATCCTCTCCACTAATTGCCTATTCATTTTCCATAACCCCCATAAATAAATGCTAAATGTTGCCTTCTTTATTTTCTTCACTCCCACTATCTCCCACTAACTTAAAATGCTTCCACTTCCTACCCGTCTATCGAGATTTTAGGTAAAGAAAGAGGAGAAGAGAGATTGAAGACTTGTAATGATATGAAATTAATATTGATTTGATGTGATGACAATGTAATGCTTATGTGATACAAATGACAAAACTCCTGGTCCTAATTAAATAGGAAACAAATTAGAGAATATAAATATGAAATAAATCCTAAGATACAATAATAATATTATGAGATGTTTTTCATATATTCTAACAATAACAAAAACCACAATGTTTTTATTTTGTTTATTATTTCAAAGTTATATAAATAAATTAATAAAAATAAAAATTTTAAAGTGGGAAATAAATTGAAAATATTGTACTCTTTTAAATTATAATGAAAATATAGTAATGAAAAAAAAAATCAACACTACCTAAAATATTTTAGTTTTTAATAGTTGTTTATTTTTTTGGAAGGAAATATCATGGGACCATCAGAACATGTGCTTGTCTTCAAAAGTGTAGACTAGGGTATGTGACCATTAAAGGATAAAGTTATTAACTTCATGTTTGGATGGATTTTTAAAAAAAAAGGTTTTTATGATTTAAAAGTAGAAGCATAAACTATTATTAAAAGCAGACATTATTTTGCATTTTGATGGACTTTTAAAAATATGACTCGCTCGTCGCTCTCTCTCTCCTACCACATATGTTTTTTTAAGAGTAAAGATACTTGGACACATAATTTGGATACCTTGTATTAAAAGCAGACATTATTTTGCATTTTGATGGACTTTTAAAAATATGACTCGTTCGTCGCTCTCTTTCTCTCCTACCACATATATGATTTTTTAAGAGTAAAGATAGTTGGACACATAATTTAGATATCTTGTATTAAAAATGTAGCTTCTTAAAAAAATACATCTTCACTATTTTTATTTTATAAAAATTCATCCAAACACTCATATTTTTTAAAAATTACTTTTATTTTTTAAAAAAATTTTATTTTTTAAAAATAAAAAAACTCATCCAAATGGCCCCTAAGAGTGAGCTAATTTGTGACCACTTTTTTGTTTTAAAAGAGTCATCTTTACCTTCTTTTTCCCCACCCCAGATCCCCTTCCACGAAACCTCGCTCCAAATAAATCTTTCTATGATTTAATAATTAAGAGTGAAGAGAGAGAAAAAATCTATCAAGAAAACAGAAAAAATCTATCAAGAAAACATCTTGCATGCAACTGGGTTCAAAGAAAAATATCTCCACAAGGTAGTCATATGTCAAAATCCAAAATAAGAAGTTTTCGCCATACCAGATCTAGAATCAGCAATTAAATAAGCCTACAACAATAAGAAGCATAACTATACTACACAGGATGATTTCTCGAACAAAAAGTGCAAAGCAGAAATACCTGGGCTTCGTCTGCGAACAAATCTGGGGAAGTTAATCACCTAAAGCTAGCAAAACAAAACACCCATAGATAGAGAACTTTTGGAATGCAGCAAAAAAAAAAAAACTTCAAATATAGCCTTTTTCTTTGCAACATGGGGGAGGGGAAACTAAAAGATTGAGAAGTAAGTAAAGGAGATTAATAGGAGTTGACTCACCTCCACTTTTCTTTTACAAGAATTGAGATGGGAATAGGTTGAGGAATGAGGTGAAAATTAGGGTTTTTATTTGCTTAGGTGGTTATATATATTGGTTTGCAAGCCCATGGGCCATGGACCAAAACTCACTAAATCCATTGATTCTGTGGCCCAAAACTCACTATTCCATTATATTAGAATAATTCAAAGTTTTCCATACTTATGAGATTGATGTGAAAAATAAAAATAAAAAAACATATAGGATCAATATAACACCCTGATTTTCATCAACTTTCCAATATCTAGAATACATATATAAACATATATATTTTTATCCGAGACTTAGAAAATGATTTTAGATAAACTAAGGTCATTTCCATGTTATACTATTTTCATAGGATTACGGGAAGGTTTTTGATTGAAAATTCAGACGGAAACCGGTCTGTCGTTTTCTGTGTTTTCACTGACAGTAAAAGTTTACGGCTCAGAAAACCTAATTTTAATTCATAAACGAGATGAAAAATGTTTTATCGTATTTGCTACGATATTGGAAGTTTTGAAAATTTTAGCGTAAAATTAAAATATTATATTTGCTGCTGGCAAAAATGTAGAGACATCTCTAGGAAAACATGCTTCATATGAATCAGGGAGTCAGCAACGGAGCTGGGATGACTGATGTGACTGATGTTACGGGCATTTATGTCAATCCAAGTCATAATGGCCATAATGGCGCATTTATGACAATAGGATATTATTGCATGGAAAGGACAATTTTGCCCCTAGCTTCACATAACTTTTACAAGTTTGTTATTGAGATTTTGGACCAAAAAGCCCCTAAACTCACGGCTCCACCATCTTCAACAACACTTAGGCAATTTTTTTATTTCATTTTATGACTTCTTTCTCTCAAAGTTCATCATTTTCTCTCCAAAACTCATGCTTTTGCCTTAAGAACTCAAGAACACAAAGCTTGATTTTGTGAAGAACTTCATCCAAATGATCCTTTTCTTTGATCATCAAGAGGTAACCTCTCTTAATCTTGTTATTCTAAGCCTTTCTTTTGACAACTTTTATGAGTTTATGACATGAATCATCATGTTCTTCATTTTATTTCAAGTTCATGAAGCTTTCTTCAAAAATTCATAACTAATTGTAGAAAAATCCTTTTGACTTGAAACCAATTGCTATGATCTCATAATCATCTCTATATTCATCATCTAGAAGCATGTGACCATGAGAAATTTCTTTCCTAATTTTATGAGCTAGGCCGAAACCCTCTCAAAATGGGTGTTCTTGGATTTTGTTTCAACTTTAAGCCATGATTCATGATTTAATCTCTTGATATCATGATAGCTATTGTATACAAGTGATTTGAAAACCAAAAATCAAACCCTAGCTTATTTATTCCAAAAGGGCCGAAACCCTAAATTTTGTTGTTGGATGAATTTTGATTCAAAAGTTGTCTTGTGACACTTAAATCCAACTCTATGTTACCTATGTTTGTTGACTCCAAGAGTTGATAAAATTTCAAAATCCCTAGCTTTTTATTTTGTGAAAAACCGAAACCCTAGTCTTGGAACTAGATGAGTTTCATTCAAAGTTCTTGGTTCATGATCTTAGATTAAGGACTTAATCATGTTTAAGTTGCTTAAGTATCATAAATCCCTAAGTTAGAAATTTTTTAACTTTCCTAACCTAGAAAAATTGAAGAGGCCGAAACCTAACCTTCATAATTTAAGTGTGTTGTTGTTTGATTTGATTTATTTTGGTTGCAATTCGTTATGAAGGAATCGAT
Source organism: Sophora flavescens (assembly GCA_030762895.1). NCBI lineage: Eukaryota > Viridiplantae > Streptophyta > Magnoliopsida > Fabales > Fabaceae > Sophora > Sophora flavescens. Next base: position 238,186,457 of record CM061063.1, read on the forward strand.
CAAGTTGGTTTGATCTAAGCCGAGGAAGAAAAACGGATCAAAATCGAGAGATTACTTGAAACTGTTGGTTCGAATCTCCAAGAGGTAAGGGGAGTATGCCTGAGGAGTTTAAGATAATCACATGCCTATTGTTGGAGTCGTTTGTTAATTTTCTGTAGAAATATTTTATGATATTACATTGTTAATTGCTGGATTGATTAGATACTTACCTGAGTAGTTGAGTTTATGTGATATGTGGATTTACATGATTATAATTATTTGGTTATATTATAATTGTGATGCATGTCATGAATTGATATATGTCGTGCTATTCTGTGATTGAAATTTATCTACTGTTGAGTGTTGAACTGAGAAACCTGATATTGGTCAATGTTTAAAAATTTATTTGAGGATAAAAGCTTAATAAGCTTGGATAATTAATCACAGTGATTAATTTGGGTAATTTTGAGAAAAAGTGGAAAAAATATTATTTTAATAATATTTTGTGGAAAATTGTGTCAATAAGTGACAGTAGGGGCGAAACTGTGGAATTTTTTCACAGGCTCTAATTTTTACAAAATAAATTCAATTTTATTATAAAATGTTATTTAAAGTGATTAAGTTTCGAAAATAACATAATATAGCCGTCAGAACAATTACTGATGACAGAAAAGTCATTTAAGTTACAAAAGATTTTTGTGAGAAATTTTGAGAAAGATATTTATGTTATTTTTATAAAATTTTATTTAGAAAGGATTTTTTAAAAGTTGACGTTTATTGAGAACCATTTTCAGAAATGCAGTGATGGAAAGAAAAGAATTTATCAATGATTTTCACGTTTTAACAGAAAAGGATTTCTGTAAGAGAATTTTTATTCAGTGAAATTATTTCGTTAAACTTGGATAAGTTTTCGGAGGTTTGGTTTTGTACTTGTTTTTCCCTAAGCCAAATGTTTTTCAAAGGATAAACGAACCTAGGAACCGAGACGTCGGGGTTCTAGTGTTCAGTGGACACGTAGATCAGGGATCTATGTCATTGGACTGAGTGTCCTGTAATGGTTTTGTGGACTGTGTGTCCTAAATTTGATGTGGAAAATGTGAGTTCCATATCTGCGAGCCTAAGACTGGTGCATCAGTTTAGGGCTTTGCGATTGAGCACTCGGACTATGTGTCATGTGTTAAGTTTTAAAACATTTGGACCGTGTGTCCTATGTTTGTTTAAGTGGAAAGTCTCATTAAGAAATTAAGCATGGTTGTTAGCTTTGTGCTTCGACAAGGAAAGATTATTACGACAAAGAAAACGAAACGAGAATAAAAGTTTATCTCATGCATAGCCGGCAGACGTGTCATGTATTATGATCATTGAGTCTTGAGTGGATCAATGTATCTGTTATAGAGTATGTTTCCATTTGATCATTGAGATTCTGTGTGAGCCAATATATCTTTACTGGACTTTGTTTCCAATTTAATGCGATGACTATTGAGGTTATGAGTGATACAATAGGTTATGGACAATAAACTCCATTGATCGTAGTAACTATTGTGTTCTGTGTGGACCAATGAGTTACCAAGTGTATGACTACAACAATAGTTGGATAGTTGTCACAATGGGTCATATGACTAAGCTGCAATAGCTGTTTGAGTGGCTATCATATGAAGTCGGTTAATATTTATGCATAACTGCAATAGCTGTTTGAGTAGTTGTCATAGAGGGGACATGTGCACAGTTGCAATAGCTGTTTGAGCAATGGTCGCATGAGGTGGAGGTGGATTATCCGAAAATGTAACCTGTGTACAACTGCAATAGCTCTTTGAGTGGTTGTCACAGAGGAGTCATGTGAGCAGTTGCAATAGTTGTTTGAGCCATGGTCACATGAGGTTGAGATGAATGTGTTTTTGAGCATGATCAGCTCATTTGAAAGAAGTTGGGATCTCCGGAGATTAGGTATCAAAATAGAGCCTGAATATTGGAGTGTCATGCATTTTGATAAAATGACGATGACTGTCGGGTATGAAACCCTTTTGATAAAATTATTCCACTGTTTAGATAATTTTTGTATGCTGTGAATACGTAGTATATGCTGTTTGTGTGTCGTGCATGGGGTTGTCTTGTCAAAACTCAAATATTGGTAACTCACCCTTGCATATTTGTTTGTTGTTTCCTCTACTGTGTGTGTGTGTGTGTGTGTGTATATATATATATATATATATATATATATATATATATATATGAGTACAGATGAACTCCGATGAGACGAACCTGCTGTACTTAAGGATCATATCCTTGATCTGTGTGAATGCCGACAATGGTGAGGCTTGGGTGACCAACACGGGATCTAGGAATGCTACTTATACCGGACTAGTTTATATCGTTGAGGGTAATAATTCAGGACCTACATCACGTACGTACCAGACTTTGACGTGGAGATACCTTTACCACCTCTCTGGTTGTTTACTGGTTTTCTCGTAGATCAGGAACTGTTAAGTTATGATACTTCCATAGTTCCAGAAGTAGAGATATCCTCACCGGATATCCCGATAGGAAGGGAAAACCAGGGTGGTCTTCCTATCCGTGATTACTAATATTGACCAGCTGTAGGACTTTTGGTATCTTATGGAGTAGGGGTATTTTGTTAGTCTGAATGTTTCGCTATTGAGAGTCATTCTTTTGAGTTGTGATTCCAGATTACCGCTACGTTACAATTACGTCTTTATTTTCTTATGTTATGACTTTGGGAGATGACCTGTTATGTGAAGGTCTAAGTGTAAATCTCTTATGATACCTATATATTTTATATAGTTGTATATTATTTTAATGGTGTTGGATTGTATGTCGAGTAAAAGAAAAAAAAATTATCACCAATTTTGAAAGGGATAAGTAACTAGAAAATTATATTTTCCGAAAGCAACCAGCAACATTTTATTGAGTGTATTTCTCAACAAGTTACTTAAATGTGATACCCTGAAAAGGGGGTGTCGCAACCAATATATCTATTTTGTCTATTATTTTAATATTTGAAAGTAAAAGCCAATTGATCAATTTAAATGTAATGACTTACTTGTCTATTTATTTGTGAAGATTTAGTGGTCTATTTGTCAGTATAGACCTACCGGCCTCTTTATGTTAGAGGTTTGCAAGCTTATTTACAAGTGAATGCTTGTGACCTATTTATATATGTGGAGGCATATTTAAATGTATTGTTGAAAAGTAGGCTTTTAAATAGGTCTTCATCAGATCATGCTTTGAGGTAGATCAAGCTCAGGCATTAAAAATTGACATATATCAAACTAATAGGTCAGGCTCAGGCCTTAAGATTGAAACACAAGGTAGGGCTATTTATGTTAGGGCCTAACTTGACCTAACCTATTCTCACCTAGTGGTATAGGTTAGACGATTTGTCAGGAGTCGGTGACGTAATTGTCAGTATTCAATTATGTTCGAGCCATTATTTTATTTAAATAAAAAATTTCTTTTTGAAATCAATAAGTTTTGTGACCCAAAATAAGTTCTTAGAACCCAAACTAATGATTTGTTGGGACCCAAAACTTCACTAACCCAATGGGAGTGAGAGGAACCATTGGACTGTTGAGAAATAACAGATTTATTAATTGACTAACAAATTATTTAATGATTTGATTGAAAATTAAATGATCGATTGTAAAATTATTTGATTGGAAAATATGGTTGAAAAATAAAATATCTCAATCAAGTCTCAATAAAGTGATTGGTGACAACTCTAGAACCCTTTTCATTTTTATCGCAGTGTCCTCTACGATGGTTGCGGAAAACCTAACCTCTTTTTGGCCTACACACCTATTTAACGAACAAGCCAAACTTAGGCATCTCCACAAAATTGGGTTTGACATCACATCTTGACTGAAACCATAATGCAATAAGTTTATGGGTCTTCCATTCATATACCTTTTAACTTGTCAACTTTTTTTTTAACGTCAGGCTTCTTCATCCACATCTCACTCACACTTGAAATTATCAATAGATAAAAAAGTGAAAATCAGTGAAGACAAGGACCAACAAGGCCTAATCATAACTAAAATGAATAAGGTATAAAAATAGTTTGGCCAAAAAAGTTGTTGAATATGTTGGAAAGTGGACAAAAAAGTCGAAAGAAAGTGTGAGAATCATTGAAATTAGAGTTAAAAGAAATACCAAGATAGGATGATGAGAGGTCATGTGATTACAATTGACATAAAAATTTAAATAAAAAAAAAAAACCAACCAGGGTTACTTGATGTGGTTGTTAAAGCACTAGGAGGGTTACCGAAAACATAAAGAACTCGAGTAGGGACTCAAGGTCTCTAGTGGGGAGAGAGGTCTAAGAAGCAGAGGATGATCCTTCATTGGCAAGGGTAGCGACAAGTACATACTTGGAGGTAGAGGAACTAAGATGGTGTTGATACATACTTTGATTAGATCGTGGTGGTGGCCTGGTGGGTGAGTAGGGCAATGCTCAATCAAGTGTCCTGAGACTTTACAATATTACCTGTAAAAAAGAAAGAAATGTCTGCTTACAATGTGGTCCTTCTTCTTACCATTGCAACATTCTATAGTTAGGCATTCAAGAAGGTATGCGCATTTTCACGGCATTGACGACGATACTTCCCCCATTTATCTACAAGAAAGACCATGTTTGTTTTGGAACAAAGAGGACCTGATCTAGTTTCCTGTTACTTGAGCATCCTCAAGTATAGGCAAAGGGTCCTAAATCAATAGAGAGCCAAAGGTTGTGTCCCTTCCACAAACCATCCATATCCTCAATGCAATGGGCGTAATTAGTACCATCAAGCACAACTGGAATAGGATGACCAACATCGGAAGTAGCCATACTAAGAGCAACTCCAATGAGAGTTGCTTAACATGTTCTTGAAATTAAGTACATGTTCTTGTTGGACTGCACCATTGGAGCAAGTTGATGTAGATGTCGCGTGTAAGAACAATTGAAACAAAATAGAGAGCTAATATTTTAAATTGAAACAAAAATAAATGTAAATAAAAATGTAAGGTAACTTGTGGGACCTATTTGATGAACTTCTAAGAGTAACACCCTTAGAGTGTAGAGTAACTTAAAGTAGTATAGAGTAAAAATTGATGAGATAACATGTTAGGGGGCGTAAAAAAAAGGAGTTAAGCAACTCTAATGGGTTGCACCATTGGAGAGATGCACTAACAAGCAATAATAAGGAACTATATTTTTGGAGTTGAATAAGTGGAAAACGATCGAAAACAAGATCTCACTGAAAAACTTTATGGAGGGGTCCGATGATCTACCACGTTGACTGTGCAATGACACGTAGCAAGGGTAAGTGCCACATTAGCATGTTGGTCAATGCGAATCGAATAGGGTGAAGCGTAGGCGTGCATTCAGCACAGATTTAGTGCATGGGCGTTTGAACTCCATACGTCGGGACCATGGTTATTTAAACTAGACGGGACCGATCGATTCAACCGATAAACCGGTGAACCGGACAAGTAGTCGGTCCGGAAGTCCCCTATAACCGAAATCTTTAAAAACCGACAACAAACCAACTGAACCGATACAAAATCGATAAAACCAATCAAAATCAAAGGTTTGAAGGTTGGACCGATTTAAAATAATTAACCCAATCCTGAAAAGTGAGTTGCTCAACTTTACATTTGTAACTCATATTTTACACCTCTCTTATTCTGACTGATGTGGCACTATATTCACACTTTATTATGCATCTATCACCTCTGTCTTTTCGTCCAATCTCTCTCTCTTTCTCTGCTTTTCCTCTTTCTTTGTTATGGTCGAATCCGGACCTCCAAACTATGCCTCTTCTCTTGCGGTTCCAGAGCTTTTCTTCGTTGAACTTTATGATCATGATTGATTGAAGGGTTGAGCTATGATGCACCACCCATATTTTGCATCACTCATTACATCACTATGTGGCAAATTTTGGAAAAATCAAATTGTCACATGGGTTGGTCAAAATATCAACTTTTTGGTTGTATTTCTACTATAGTCAAACTATATGAATACAATATATTTTAGTATAGTATATGTACTCTTTGTATTTATAAATTTAATCCACATTAAAATAATATTTTTTATTAAAAAAGGTGATTATCTTGCAAAAAATTATTGACAATGGACATTATTTTAACCCATATTAAAACATTATTTTGTAAGATAATCAGTTTTTTTTAATAAAAAAAAATATTATTTTAATATGAGTTAAATTTGCATATACAAAGAGTACATATATTATACTAAAATATATTATATTCATATAGTTTGACTACCGTGGAAATACAATTAGAAAGTTTGAAATTTTGACCAACCCATATGGTAATTTGATTGACCAAAAGTTTGTCACGTATATGCGGTATAATGAGTGGTACAAAATGTGGGTGGTGCACCTTAACCCAACCCTTGATTGAATATGGTGGCAGTTTATTATTCCTTCTTTTTCTTAAAATCTTCAACCATGAGTAAGAGGAGTTTTGGGTGCTTGACATAATCAGTTTTCAAGGCTAATATATTATTCCTTACCACCTATTGTTGCTGTCATAATTGCTTTGAAACTAAAGCACAATAAATTCCTCTTTGCTCATGTCCTTGATTAGTCTGAACATGCTCACTTTCTTTGAATGGGTTGTTGTTCATGAGAGCTGAGAATGGCCTTCTACCTAAAGTTTTTAAGTGAGAAAACGAGGTGCTGTTGTTATATCTTAGTTTGCAAAGTTTTATGTTTTTATTTTCTCTATAGCATAACCAATAAAAGGATTTGGATTTTAAATTGTAAATCCCTGCATCAGCACCTTGTGGACGTAGTGCTTGATGTTAAGACAGGAGAGATGATAATAAGTATCTACAAGGAGTTCTCAAGAAATATCATTTTTCTCACCCCTTTTTTTTTGGCTCTTTGAATGAATTATATATGTTATTTTTAGTATGGTAGTTTAATTTTTATGATTGAATACATTATATAAAATTAAAAACATATATTTAATTACAACTGGTTCGACCACGGTTGAACCAATAAACCATGAACCGGTGCATTCGTCGGTTCAATGACCGATCTAGTTTTAAAAATATTGGCAGAGATATTTTACAAGACAGAAACTATACAATTCAATATGCAATCAGAACAAGTCGTAACATAATCAAATCAAATCAACTCCGAATTGTAACAATGCAAATTTGAATTCCCCTTACCACATGTATTTTTCTACTTAAATATGCCGTCAACTTTAAATTACGATCTTAAAAGTAGGGGTGTACACAGGTTGGGTCGGTTTTGACCAAACCTATTAACCAAACCAATTAAATTTTCACGGGTCGGGTCGGGTCGAGTTCATGAAAAAAAAAATTGCTTAACTCGAATCAAACTGAACCCGATAAAAAAAAAAAAAGGTACAGACGATTTCTGCATGTATCGTTAAATCTCATCTATGGGCTAATACAAAGGTATAGCATCTACGCCAAAACATGCATGCATTACAAGATCGAGATTTTGCCGACTATCTTATGCGGATAGGAGATGGTGTTGAACCTACAAAGGATAATGATATGGTGAGGGTACCCCAACAAATAGCAATTCCATGGGAAGGAGAAAGTTCGATACGTATACTTATACAACAAACATTCCCCAAATTAGAAGATCGTGGTTGGGATGCATCTTATATGGTGGAAAGAGCGATACTAACACCAAAAAATGAGGATGTTCAGAAACTAAATGACATTATTATCGAACATTTCCCGGGTGAAGAGCAAAGTTTGTTGTCTTTTGATGAGGTCGACGGGGACACAAGAAACTTATATCAACAGGAATACTTAAATTCCATTGCTCCAGGTGGTTTACCACCGCATATTCTGAAGGTAAAAAAAGGAGCACCGCTAATGTTGTTACGAAACAATGACCCTAAATCTGGCCTCTGTAATGGTTCACGATTACTATGTCGGGGTGTATTTATGAATCTGTTGGATGTATAAATCATAACAGGCAACCATGCTGGAAGGAGAGCTTTCTTGCCCAGGATTAAACTAAAGACAACTAAGAGCGCGGGACTTCCCTTTGTGCTTATTATGAACCAGTTTCCTGTTAAACTGAGTTTTACAATAACTATAAATAAGGCACAGGGACAAACTATTCCCAATGTTGGGATTTATCTTCCACGACATGTGTTCAGCCATGGTCAATTATATGTGGCATTATCAAGAGGCGTATCTCAAAATGACACAAAAATCATAATAAAAGAAGGAAAAATTGAAGGGGAAGATGGGCACTTCACCAGAAATGTTGTCTTCAAGGATATTTTGTTATCTCAGACTCTGGTATTGTATTTTTAAATTTATTAAATCGTCCATACATATAATGCATTACACTAATATTACCCAGAACAACCAAAAATCATCTTATAAATTTAAAATGTACAGTTGAACTAGAGTTCAAGGAGAGCTACCGTTTATTGCAAGAGATGATGACAAATATTTCGGGCATGTGCTGTGACAAGCAGGTAGGTTCACGTGACCAACTTTTATTTAAACATTTTTCCATATCAATCTATTAACAATTCGACTAAAAAAAATTATAGGATCACGACTTTCAAAAACCATGGAAAATATTGAAGGCTTAGCGATCAATTGCATCTTTATGCCCAGTTGACAACAAGGTGAATTATAAAATTATATTAGAATACTTCATATTATGTCGTTGTATAAAAAACCGATATTCTAATCTTTTGATAATCAGGTACATCATCCAAATATATACTCTTTTGGGTGGGGTTCCACAGTAACAGCAAATAAGACTCAGCTATGGAACATGGTAAAAAGAGAATTGTGGGCTCAAAGGTTAGAAAGGTAATGTATTATGTATTGTATTTGACATGATAATATACATACTTACTATATAATAAGTTTTATTATTTCCACAATTTATTAAAATACTATCTTTTTTTTTTACATTATTAGGAAACTTGAAGCTACATTACCAAGCAAAAGAAGTTGTGATAGCACAATATATTTGAAACAAAAAATGGTCTTACTTGAGGATGTAATATGTTCTTTTAATAATACATTGTATTTGTTATGAATGATTATGATAATGAATGTTCCAAATTTTAGTCTTACATTTTTTATTTCATTTGTAGTTTATTAAACAAAAAAACATTAAAGATGATAAAAAGTATGAAGATTTTTTGAGAATTGTGACAAGGGAAGCGACTATTAGAAGTAAATTATGTTTTTTTTTAAAATTTATATGCTTTGTTACTTTTTATCTAATAAAAATTAACATTATAAATTTATTTTGTTTGTAATGCAGGGAAATGCAAAAGGCTACTGAAAATCGATCCATACTTAATATCCTTATAAATCTAAATGCTGAGATGTCGAGATCAAATAATAGTCGCTTACTAAATTATATTTGGTACCTTGGATTTCTTTTTTATTAGAACTAGCGGCAAGATAGGCACTGTACCAAATATAATTTAGTAAGCGACTATTATTTGACCTCGATATCTCAGCATTTAGATTTATAAGGAGATTAAGTATGGATCGATTTTCAGTAGCTTTTTGCATTTCCCTGCATTACAAACAAAATAAATTTATAATGTTAATTTTTGTTAGATAAAAAGTAACAAAGCATATAAATTTTAAAAAAATAAATATAATTTACTTCTAATAATCACTTCCCTTGTCACAATTCTCAAAAAATCTTCATACTTTTTATCATCTTTAATATTTTTTTGTTTAATAAACTACAAATGAAATAAAAAATGTAAGACTAAAATTTGGAACATTCATTATCATAATCATTCATAACAAGTATAATGTATTATTAAAAGAACATATTACATCCTCAAGTAAGACCGTTTTTTGTTTCAAATGTATTGAGCTATCACGACTTCTTTTGCTTGGTAATGTAGCTTCAAGTTTCCTAATAATGTAAAAAAAAATAGTATTTTAATAAATTGTGGAAATAATAAAACTTATTATATAGTAAGTATGTATATTATCATATCGAATACAATTCATAATACATTATCTTTCTAACCTTTGAGCCCACAATTCTCTTTTTACCATGTTCCATAGCTGAGTCTTATCTGCTGTTACTATGGAATCCCACCCAAAAGAGTATATTTTTAGATGATGTACCTGATTATCAAAAGATTAGAATATCGGTTTTTATACAACGACATAATATGAAGTATTCTAATATAATTTTATAATTCACCTTGTTGTCAACTAGGTATAAAGATGCGATTGATCGCTAAGCCTTCAATATTTTCCATAGTTTTTGAATTTTTTTAGTCGAATTGTTAATAGATTGATATGGAAAAATGTTTAAATAAAAGTTGGTCACGTGAACCTACCTGCTTGTCACAGCACATGCCCGAAATATTTGTCATCATCTCTTGCAATAAACGATAGCTCTCCTTGAACTCTAGTTCAATTGTACATTTTAAATTTATAAGATGATTTTTGGTTGTTCTGGGTAATATTAGTGTAATGCATTATATGTATGGACGATTTAATAAATTTAAAAATACAATACCAGAGTCTGAGATAACAAAATATCCTTGAAGACAACATTTCTGGTGAAGTGCCCATCTTCCCCTTCAATTTTTCCTTCTTTTATTAGGATTTTTGTGTCATTTTGAGATACGCCTCTTGATAATGCCACATATAATTGACCATGGCTGAACACATGTCGTGGAAGATAAATCCCAACATTGGGAATAGTTTGTCCCTGTGCCTTATTTATAGTTATTGTAAAACTCAGTTTAACAGGAAACTGCTTCATAATAAGCACAAAGGGAAGTCCCGCGCTCTCAGTTGTCTTTAGTTTAATCTTGGGCAAGAAAGCTCTCCTTCCAACATGGTTGCCTGTTATGATTTCTACATCCAACAGATTCATAAATACACCCCGACATAGTAATCGTGAACCATTACAGAGGCCAGATTTAGGGTCATTGTTTCGTAACAACATTAGCGGTGCTCCTTTTTTTACCTTCAGAATATGCGGTGGTAAACCACCTGGAGCAATGGAATTTAAGTATTCCTGTTGATATAAGTTTCTTGTGTCCCCGTCGACCTCATCAAAAGACAACAAACTTTGCTCTTCACCCGGGAAATGTTCGATAATAATGTCATTTAGTTTCTGAACATCCTCATTTTTTGGTGTTAGTATCGCTCTTTCCACCATATAAGATGCATCCCAACCACGATCTTCTAATTTGGGGAATGTTTGTCGTATAAGTATACGTATCGAACTTTCTCCTTCCCATGGAATTGCTATTTGTTGGGGTACCTTCACCATATCATTATCCTTTGTAGGTTCAACACCATCTCCTATCCGCATAAGATAGTCGGCAAAATCTCGATCTTGTAATGCATGCATGTTTTGGCGTAGATGCAATATCTTTGTATTAGCCCATAGATGAGATTTAACGATACATGCAGAAATCGTCTGTGCCTTAGTCCCTTTTGGAACAACAGGAAGTACTTCGCGGAAATCCCCTCCCATAATCATCACTTTCCCCCCGATTGGAGCATCACAGTCAAGAATATCCTTCAAGGTGCGGTCTAATGCTTCTATAGCATATCTACTTGTCATGGGTGCCTCGTCCCAAATGATTGTTGTTGTTTCTCTTATTAGCTTCGCGAGATCAGATTGTTTACTTATTGAACAAAAGGACCCTTCTTCTGTTTTGATGGGTATCTTAAATCGGGAATGTGCTGTCCTACCACCAGATAATAATGTAGCTGCTATACCAGATGAGGCTGTCGCTGAGACAATGTGACCCAAATGTCTTAATTTTCCAATTAATTTGCGATAAATGAATGTCTTACCCATTCCTCCTGGCCCATCCGCAAAGAAAACCCGACTCTGCTTATGTTGGATAACATCCATAATGGTATTGTAAGCAAACAACTGGTCATCATTTAACTTCTCAACGAAACTCAAATCTTCAATAGGAACTTGGACCGATAGCTCTTCCTGTATAACTCTTGGAACAGGATTACCTTCAGCAGTCTCCAATGATAATTCAGGCAAAGCATAATCTGTGATTTGTTTTCCATGTTGAAGTAATAGGTCATTCAAATCCCTTAATAGCATGTTAGTCAATGATGGCCCATTCACAGTGGATGTTGGAGGATAGTCATCTACCATGTGGGTGTAAAACTCATCCCACAGGCTTCTTACATCAGTTGGTTCACAAAAGACTAATACAGTAGCAAACAATCTCCGTAAAGCATATGGCATTCGTAGACTTGATGCTTCAAGTAAGAATTCGCGAATACTGTTGTCTTGTTCTAAAAAGCCCCATTGCTCGGCTGCTTTTTGGAATGTGGTGTAGCATGTGTTGTTTATTGTGAGCAAGTAATCCCAACTGGTTGGTCCTCTTATATGAGATAATAATACACGCAAATAGAATTTCTCCCTGTCGGAAGGTGACACTGTATAGATTCGTCCAATAACTTTCCTTTGTATTCTTCGTCTGACCCATTCTTTATTTCATTTTTTCCATAAATAGTGTTCTTGAATCTCCCTGTACAGATAACACCTTGCTTGTGGATCTCTCCGGTTCAGGGCAAAGAATTGTGTGAGCATTGTTATGGAGTTACGTGCATCATTTATTACATCGTCGATTCTTTGATTTGTACGGTATCACACTTGATGGTGATTTCGTAAGTGGATTTGTAATCTTTCAACACTTGGATACATCCGGTACATGGTGAATGAAAATATTCTCCATAACGCGTCTGGAGCACAAATCCATCTTGCATCAATATACTGCTTGACCTCATCCATATGAACCTCCATGGCAACTCGATTAGAACCTTTATAGACATATTTATACAGGTACTTGATACTCTTGATACTACTGCACACTTCAACATTTATATGACAGTCATACTTTAACAGCAACCATGGGTTATAAGTGACCACCCATTTATTATCTATAGATATATGTCTATTCAAAGTTATTGGACCATCATTCTGTCTTCTATACCGTGGATATGAGTCAATACCTTGTCGTGTCTCTTGGATGAACTCTTTTGGGAACTCCTTCTTACATTGGCCATCCTTCATACATGGTGATCTTGGATTCAGTCTACCGCACGGTCCATGAATCACGTGTTTTAGCGTTGCGGCATGTAATTGTGGTTCTTCTTCAAATTTTGGTATTTCCGCTCTAACAACGCTATCATATTCTTCTGGGTTACGTAATCTGTCATTAGGTTCCATGATCGGTAGCATATGCACGCGAGGCAATCCTCGTTTTTGGAATTCAGTTACATACATATAACTTTCGACCTTTCCTAAGACGCCTTTTTTAATTAGGTCATGCTTCAATTGCTCGAACTTTGAACGGAAGATTCTTATCAGCAAGTCTGGACGATCTTGTGGAGTTTGAAATGGGCCAAGTTCAGATGATATTTCAATCCATGAAGGATTGCATGTCATGGTAAGAAAAATATCAGGTTTGCCGTCGTGAAGCACAATAGCCATACCATCTTCATACCGTTGTGTCATCTCTCGACGGCTACCAATAAATGATGAAGGCAATATGGTTCTCCGTCCGATATTTTCTACAAAGAGTTATAGTACGTGTTGATGGTGTTTGATGTATTCGACATATATATTTGTATAAATAATTTTGATATATGCTATGAAGAGTACCTGTAGCAGTTTCTCCCACATGCAAAGCATCTTGCAAGCCTTGATACAATTCAGAGCGAATTTTACTTTGGTGAGTTTGGACCCACCTTAACCTTGCTGCTTCGATCTTGACATAGTTGTCTACAACATATTGTTGTAATAGTCGTCCCGATTTTAGCAATATGAAATAATCATTGGAACGAATCTACAATCCATGAAACAATTAATGACCAATGAAAATTTATTTTGTATCAAGTATTATATTTTATAAATGAAAATATTGTAGAAATTACATTATGTACCTGAAGCATGTAACTGTAATATTATAGACATGTTATAGGTTGTCCTTCATCATTTGTGGTGCCGCGGTCCCATCCAAACGTTCCGTAAGGGAATAATAGAGGATATTGTAATGGATCATAATATCCCGTAGTTTCTTTAACATTTATGAGATTCCCAACATGACTCATCACGATGATATCCCTTTCAGTTGAGATTGATACCGCGTCTCCACCAATGACAATTGTTGCGACTTGGGATGCGGTTGGCATATTATACTGTGGTTGATTAGCAGGGCGCTCCTTGATGAGCAGACTACAATCATGTACATCTGGACGTTGTGCAAGTTGCCTTAATGCGTGCATATATGGATTGCAATCATGGAGCATTTGTTGCAACTTTTGAACAATATTTTGTTGAAGTTGAATGTTTTCAAGCATCCTGTTTTGTAACTCATGCTCTGTATCGTAGATGTGCATTTGCAAGAATCGTAGTCTTGAACTCTCAGTTGGATAGAATCCTCCTATCTTATGATAAATTGCACCTTGAGCACGAAAACTATATATGCCACGTCCAGTTGCAGCGACATTCTCATCAATATGTACACCCATTGAAGTGAATGAGAGCACATGTTTGTAACTCCTAATGTGTTGTCTAAAATGTCTTCCTTCGACTGAATTGTCTGAAAATATTTCTAGCAACTCTGGAGGTGCATCTACTTGTTCTAACGATATCTTCCCACCAGAGCAGTACATGTCACGTGATTCGTGATAAAATAATCGTGAATTGCAACGTGTACATGTGCTTGGGGGTGGCAAACGGGAAGCGGCCATTGTTGAAGTATTAAGAAAATCTCTAGCACTATTATGTTTTGGTCGGAAATAAAACTGCAAAACTGCATTTAAAAAAAATACATAACAGTTTTTTAAATGTGCATATTAATTTTTTTTTTAGTCTTGTAAGGATAATGTTCTAGATCAATTTTCATCAAATTTAGAAATTAAGATCACTGAATTTACATAATAATTTATTTTCAATGTATGAAATTCAATAATATCGTACAAATTACCAAAAATTTATAAATTAATATTTTTGAATGTCCATCACTAACCGTGTACATCACTTGTTCCAGCTTCATGGTCATGTGTTCCTTGAAACCACAATAAAGGCGATATTAGGTTCTGCATTATTTATTGGTGAAAAAAGAATTATTAAATAACAGAAGGTAATAAATTTTTTATGTATAGAGACATTCAAATGCATTAGAAATGCATACAGACAGACACGACAGTAGTAATTAATTAATATATAAAATTTAAATATAAAATATCAAAAGTTACAAACCGCCAAAAATTTAAGTATTAAAATTTCTAAAAATCCACAACTAACCATGTCCACCACTTGTTTCAGCTTCATTGTCATGTGTTCCTTGAAACGGTGTTGAGGCAATCATAGGTTCTACATTATTTATTGTTAAAAAAATAATTAAATAACATAAGATAATCAAACTTTTATGTATAGAGACATTCAAAATGAGAATAAGAGATATCACATTTATTTATTACAAATATAGAAACTTTGTTGATAATGATAAGTTATAAGCTTCTAAATTTTATAGATAATTCATTTTTACTTATTTTAATTTAATAAAAGTTATCTATACTAATATATATTTTGTTGGCAAATTACGATATGTAAGTGTTAATAATTATTTGAAAAGGAATAATAATCAAGTTTTAAAATTTTAATATAAAATACTAAATTGAAAGATGGCATAAAATTTAAAGTTTATATTTTCTAAATGTCCATCACTAACCATGTCCGCTACTTGTTCCGGCTCCATGGTCATGTGTTCCTCGAAACCTCGTTGAAGCAATATTAGGATCTGCATGATTTAGTTTTGAAAAAAGAATTATTAAATAACATAAGGTAAACAAATGATTATATATACGGACATTAAAAAATGAGAATGAGAAATATCACATTTTTTGACGTGAAAAAATAGAAACTTTGGGGATAAGAATAAGTTCTAGGCCAGAACTTTATAGATAAATCATTAATATAAAGTAATATAGTTGCTAATTACCTTAATGATTAAATTTAAATAAAATTAATAAACGAATAAATTATTATATACCTTTTCTCATATATATATATATATATATATATATATATATATATATATATATATATATATATTTTATACCTATACTATTATGTTGATCACTGGTTGATCGTGCAAGACGTCGCATAGTTGTCGATCTCATTGTTCTTGACTCCATAGCAACTATATTCCTTCCATGTCTATAATGTTCTAGTCGTCTAGCTGATTGTTCTTGTCATTACTTTGCGGTTATTCTCTGCCTTCTGCTTCTTCTAAATTGCCTCCACCTCTCTCGTTGATGCTCTTGAGATCGTTGATTGTTAATATTTTCCATGTCGAAATAAAACCAAATTATTTATAAAAAGGCATTAATTAAATATTTTAAAATAATTATGTTTTATATTTTTTTTATTAATTGTTTTTTAAAATTATGAAAATATTTTTAAAATAATTATGTTTTAGATTTTTTTATTAATTTAATGTGAGTTAGTGTTTTTAGTTAAATTGTGTATATCTATTTATTCAAAAAAATTAAAAATAAGATAAATATACACACATATAATATATATATATATATATATATATATATATATATAATATTTTTAACTAATTTTATTTTGTGTCTAAAAAATAATTAAATTTCTTGTAGATTAAAGCATTTTAAGTTTTTAGTTTACCACCCTTTAAAAGTAAAGTTTTAAGTTTTCTATTTTTATTGTAACAACTTAGGCATACAATTTGGTTATTTTAAACCCAAATTAATTCCAACAATCAATCATTGAAAAAGACAAAGAAAAATAAATTCCACAAAGTTTGAAAGAGAAGTAGAAGAGATGGATCAAGACGCAAACATCCATTCTAATCCGATGAAGAATAAAAATCATGTAACTTTTTTTTGGTACTCAAAACCAAATTGGTGAAGAAAATCAGAATCTTATGGGTCTAATAGAATCACGAAATACAAATGAACCACAAATCAAAATTGTTGATCTAGTAAGCTTTAAAAAGAAAGAAAGAAAAGGACAGTAAGTTTGGATCGATGTGTAGAAGGGGAAGGAAAATTGAGATGCCTTTTATCCATTAGTATAGATAAAATATTCAATATAAAAAATCAAAAATAAAGAGAAAAAGATCAAGATGGCAATGTGGTATACCATTTATCTATTCTTAAACGTTGATGGTTTCAACGCAATAATTAAAAATCTCTCCATTCTCTGTGATTATAGAATCTGGAACATCCACTTCTGACTATCAGTATTGGATAAGTTTTCATCATCGTCATCGTCATCCGACATCTAAATATAAGATTAATAACAAATTAACTCCCCACACTTAATTAACCTAATAATTATTCTGAATACTAAAATAAAATATTCATAGCAATTGAAGACACTGACCCTCAACTGAATTTTGAATTGTCGTTAGCACCCTCAAAAGCGTTTACAGCACCAGGAATTGCCGAAAAGCCTTTCTAATGTATTGATTCTTGGCCTTTATTGTGCCCAGCCTCCATCGCACTCTAGATGCGAACCAGTAAGTTTCAAATAGACACCCAAACACCTCCGTGCCGCCGCCCTCTGCGACACCGTCATTTGCTTTCTCTTTGCGTGTTTTGATTGAAAGAATTAATCAAAAGGAAGTGTTTTATAGTATTACATCGAGAGTGGGAGGGGAGAGTCTATAACGTTTTATTATGAAGTTTGTTTCAGTTTTATCTTGAAAATTTGAATTTGAAAGTTTCTGTTTTATCTGGAATTTGTTTGTAGTTTTTATCAGTACCTATCATTTGATCTTTGCGGTTATGTTTTTGAAGTGAGTGGTTTAATTTATTTATTTTTAATTTTTTTTCAAAAAAAAATTTGAGTCAGATGCCGAAGCATTTAAGTTAGTGGAATATATGCTAAAGTTACTAGGGATATTTTTGTAATATAAAAAAGTTGACACCAAAAACTGTATTTTTTGAACTCTCCCATTATCTATTAGAATAGATTAGGCAAAAATATACTTTCGGTCCTTTATCTTTTGATCAAAATTCATTTTCATCTTATATTTTTAAAAAGATTCAATTTGATCATTCATCTTTCTAATGTTACACAAAATAATCATTTTTGTCATCTCCCTTCCAACGGTTGACGAAAATATCTGATGTAGAACGTAACTCCGTTAAGTCAACCTATGTGATGGTTTAATTAAAACTATGTCCTTTCCCAGTTATTAAAATGGGCTTCAACTTATTTGTTTTAGAAATTTAAAGGAAGGACACCTTTTGTGGTGGAAAAACTGAAAGGTCACTTGCAAAAAGGAGGGAAAGAGAAAGTATCCAGCCATTGCAAAGTAGAGGAAGAAGACAAAAGATGATCTTTACAACATTCCATTTGGTCATCAGTGAAGGTTCATTCACGTTTTTTTTTTTTCTTTCATGTGGTCACCGTGATGGGGTTTTGTGTGGGTAATGGCTGCGCTGCTTTTTTTTTTTATGTTTGTGGGTGTTCCTCTTTTTTTTTTGGGGGGGGGGCGCATCCTAATATAGGGTTTGGTGGTCCTATTCATATCACTTTGGAGAATGAAGAACCCTAATTTGAAGAAATGGGGGAGAACAAATCCTTTTAATTTGGTTGCTGAGAGGTGAAGAACCCCAACAGTAACTTCTACGTTGAAAATTTTTGTCATGTCGCACCACTGAGGAGAGTTAACAGCCACATCACATGATGCTATCGGAGTTTGGAAGGGAGATGACGAAAATGACCATTTTATGTAACATTGGAAAGATAAAGGGTTAGAATGAATCTTTTAAAATATAAAAACCATTTTGACCAAAAGATAAAGGACCAAAAATATATTTTAACATATATATTATGACTTATTTGAAATATTTTATGAAATTATGTTAATAGTTTATAGTTAAACATTATGAAAATTGTATTTATCTTACAATTGAATCATTGTATCCCATATGAATACAGATACTCATCCATATCCATGCCACTTAGGCTGCCCTGTGGTACAGAAATGGAAGTTTGAAGTTAGATTATACCCCTGTTCAAAGACTCTATAGTTTCATTTAATTGCACTTTTGATCCACTTACTATTGGTCATATACGATTTTGATTCCTAAAGTTTATTGGGCATATTTGATTCCCCTATTTTTTCACTGTTGCAAATTCGGCCCTTTCATCCAATATCTGTCAATTTTTTAATGATTAACAAAGAGGAACCACTTCTCTATGGACATAAAACCTCTGATTGAGTTTCTATGGTTGAGAACCTTGTGGTGGAACCGAAAAAAATCCTGAAAAGAAGGGACAAAACCTGTAAATGGTAGAGAGAAACCATTGAATCAGAGATGCAAAGGAGGGAGTACCCCTATTGGAGCAGGTTTGTGTACTGTGCAATGGTTCCTATGTGTTGATCATTGAAAAAATCGACAGATATTGGATGAAAGGACCAAATTTGCAACATTAATAAAAAGGAGACCAAATATGCACCCAAAAAAACTATAAAGACCAAAATCGCACATGATCAATAATAGTGACAAAAATGCCATTAAGCCAACTTTTTTTTAAAAAAAAAGAACTAAATTCTCTTTATCTTATTATGCATTATCCTCTATAATTTTGAATACTTTGATTCGTTTAATCTATAGTTCTATACCTTTTTAAAACCTATATACACAAGAACAAAAAAATTTCTCGCACTATTCTTTTTTTCGGCAAATGTATCTTTTCCTATTCTGAATATTTGGGTTCTTTATATAGATGAAATTTTGGGATTCCGGAAAACTTGACACTACTTGTACGAGACAAAAATAATTAATAAAGTAACAAAAATTAGTAATAAAGCATCACTATTTTAAATTCACAAAAATCTAGTGTTGCACAAGGGAAAATCAATAAAAATACATACTTCAGAATAGGGGTGGCAAAATGATCCATTTGTCCACCATCCATCCATTACATCCATAAGAAAATCCATCCAATCCATCCATCTATTGTCGAAAAGATGGTTGAATCTCGACTTAGGTGGTTTGGGCATGTATGGAGGAGACCTTTAGATTCTGTAGTAAGGAAAGTGGATCAAGTGGAGGGCAATCCAATAGCTAGAGGTAGAGGTAGGCCAAGAAAAACTATAGGAGAAACTATTAAGAAAGATTTGGAGGCCAATGATTTAACTGTTAACATGATTCATGATAGAACATTATGGCGCCGTATGATCCATGTAGCCGACCCCACCTAGTGGGATAAGGCTTGGTTGTTGTTGTTGTTGTTGTTTATGATCCATCCAATATTTTTTAAAATCCATTGGACCAACAATAAAAAATATAATAGATCAACTTTTATTCATTCCAAAACAAATTTATTTTTTTCATATTATTTTTCACCAAATAAAAAAACCTCCATTTGTAACCAAAAAAAACTCCATCTAATTTTCTTTTATCACATACGTTTTCTTTTTTTGTTGTCTTTTTTTTTTTGAGAAACTTTAAGAAAAAGTATTAACTAATTTAAAGCACAGAGTCGTAACAAGTTTCGTAAAACAATGTCATGAAGCGTTGTGGCAAAACAACCTCTGTAGATGCACATAATCAATAACTCTCATATAATGATAGAAAAATGGCCGTTATACCAAATGATCGTGAGATAGAGTGGAGAGAGAGTAGGAAAAAAAGGAAGAGAGAAAGGGTAGAGAGCGGAAGTAAGAGGAGAGAGATGTGAGATAGAGATAATATTTTAATTTTTTTTTACAAATTATTTTATTTTTAAAAAATATTTTATGGATGGATAAAAGAGATATAAAATTATTTAATTTCTTAAAATAAATTTTAGTAGATGGATTGGATATCCATCCATGAAAAGTTGTTAATGGATGAATCGGATGGATTTTATTTAATGGATCATGAATGGATTGGTTTTTTTAATGAATTTTTAATGGATTATAATGGATTAATGGATTGTTTTTAATCCATCCGTTAAGATCCGAATAAAAATTTATCC
Organism: Sophora flavescens; assembly: GCA_030762895.1. Lineage (NCBI taxonomy): Eukaryota > Viridiplantae > Streptophyta > Magnoliopsida > Fabales > Fabaceae > Sophora > Sophora flavescens. Next base: position 238,207,465 of record CM061063.1, read on the forward strand.
GATCCATCCATTTTCCACCCTTACTTCAGAAGATATTGATGAAAAATAAATATATTTTTACAACTGAGTTTGACAACAAGGGCGGAGAGTGACTATCTGGTCAAGGGCATGCTGCATTGCATAATGTCTATAGGCTGAAGGTAAGATCCGTTTCATTAAGATAAATAAGATACCGGGTGAAAATAATGGGTTATCAACACCCGCCATATTCTATAACTCGAAATAATCAAATAACCAATGGAGGCCAAAATCATGCTTAGGACATAAGTGGGAAGATATTCCTTCATGAACATCAAGAAATGCAGATCAAAGATAAAACTGGCAATGAAAAATGAGGCCCTTACCTTTATTATATTTTGGTACTAAAATCCATATTATGGCAAGTGGGGTTGCATGGATAAGGGCAGTCAATTCGTTTTGCCACTTCTCGGTCAAAGAACCAATCAGCAACAGATTCAGCAATTGTCTGCTCCAGGGACAATATTGAAGGGCAGCCAAAAGAACAGTTAGGTGTGAAAACTAGAATGTAATCCAGACATGAACTGTAGTTTGCTGAAGCTATGTTTTTCTCTAGAAATGCCAGTCACAAGAAACATTTAGTAAGGATTCAAACAAGGGTAATAGTACCCATGGAAGTCATAAACTTTATAAATGGGAATGTAACCATCCTATAGTTTTCTTCATAATATCAATTACACATCCTTTCTAATGCATCAAGACTATATTTTCTCATATAAATTTGTAAAGAATAAGAAGCATGTCAAAATGGTGGCTTCTAGCATGAGGTATATATCTTGTAAAGTGGTATATGGATGAAGCACCAATTTTTACCATTGGATATAATACTAAAATAAACAATGATCCAGATTTGGTGGTCCAAAAAAAAAAACATTAACCTTGACCTGATAATACTGGTAACAATAAAAATTTAGAATGACAATTTTGCCCTTCTCCCTTCTCCTCCCACGAGCAGCTTCCCTCCTACCCATCCACCCACCACAGATCTGATCCTCCACCTATCTGACGAATCGATTCCGAAATCGTACTCCAACTGGCGGCACATGTAAGAGCCGTAATTTTATGTTTTGTTTACGTATACGTAAGAGGATTAGGTTTAAGGCTTGGATTTTATAGTTAAGAGGTTGTTTAAGGTTTAGAGACCTTTGCATGGAAAGTACACAGTCATCTAGAGTGAGTTTGAACGTACACGAATCGTAGGGTTTTCCGATTATCGCTTCTTAAAACCTAAGAGTGTGAAACAAGAAATGTGGAGTTAGGATTGAGATTAGGCCTTTTTGATGGTTTGAGGTTGTTTATTAGGTCTAGATGAGCCTATATCTCAAATTTGAGCTCAATCGGACGTCGAACGGACCCCGAAACGCAACGAGTTGACTTCTGGCCAGTGGTCAACGCTCGAGCGTGGTAAACCCAACGCTCAAGCGCCCTAATCAACAGACAAGGCCTGGCATTGACCTGCCACGTGTCAATCAGGGCTTACGTGGCAGTGCATGGTTGGTTGCATGGAGCGGTGGCGTACCAACCCTCCAACGCTCGAGTATGGAAAAGCCAACGTTCAAACGTTGGAACACTTGAGCACTGCTTTTCCAACACTCAAACGTTGGCGCAGAATTCAGCAAAATAAAAAGCTCAAGTGACATAAGTCACTTAAGCCAAAACATAAAAGGCAGGAGACAGAAATGTGAGGAAACCTCATAGAGCAGAAAAGGGAGAGTTCTAGAGTGAGAGGGAGAGAAAACTAGAGAAAGAGTCTCGATTCAAAGTACGACTTGATCGATCGTCCCGTTGCGAATCCGAGCACGTGGTTGCGTTCGTGGCAACGTCATCTTCATCTTTCCCTTCTTCTTTTCTTCTAAAGTGAAGGTAATTTCTACTCTCTTTATGTCGAAATGTCGTCAGTTACGGTATTCGAATTATCTATCGTTTAAGTTATCGGATTTCAATTTCGTTTTCGAGTTAGAACTCCTAGTAACGTACGCTTCGTAATGTGATGATTAGGTGAAATTTCGGAGGCTCGGAGGTCCTAGTTCTCTGCGTGGCAGAATTGAGAGTGTAGTGGGAGTGCTTGTTTCGTGACTTTCGGTGATCGTACGACTATTCAGGTGGGGGAAATAAGCCATCTAAGTCGGAAACGGCGAAGTGGCATTTATTTCGATAATGGCGTAGGGTGACCTAAACCCTACTAGAGAGCGAGTAACGGACAATGTCATTATCACATTGGGGACTACTTAGTGGTACCGATGATGATATTGGAATTGTACGTTTATTGCCGTTACGTATAAAATATAATATTTTATTATCGGTGTTGACTGTTTTGACTGTCTGTGGTATATCATTGATACATGATGAGTTGACTATATGATTTATGTTGATTAGATTATGAATGTGGTTATATTCTATTTATTTTATGATTTTATTATTTTATTCTTTTATGACATATGGAAATGATTGGATTGTTGACCTGTTGGTATGATTATGCTTAGAGATTGAATAGTGATAAGACATTATGAGTATGGATGTATGTAGGGGAATTCATGATATATGTGTTAGTAGTGCCTAACCGAAATGATTATAGTGATATTATGACAAGATTGATTGAGATGAGATTATTATTGAAATTATTTGAGAGAGATGAGCAGTTAGGGCACTAGAGGGTGACTTGAAACATGGTCTGTGATATTCTCATATGGGTGACCAGAAACATGGTCTGTGGGGTCTTATTCCTCGGAGGATGCATTCCCATAGTTTAGACTATTGGCAAGACCGTCTCAGACATTATTTCATTATCGTTGCAGCTATAGTTCATGCATTGCATGAGTACCCAGGCCGTGGATCAGTGGTGTGCACCGACGTGTATTGTGCAACTATAGTGTCATTGCTTTGCATAGGCATCCTCCCTCCGCGGACGAGGATGTGCGCCGGGGACTCTGGAGACGTGTCGTTATGGATATCTGGATATGTGGCCAGACCCGAGTATACATACTGCATTGCATCATGATAGAGGGTAGAGAAAAATCATAGACGTTGTCGAGGATGGTTGTGTTTTATATATATATATATATATATATATATATATATATATATATATATAGAGAGAGAGAGAGAGAGAGAGAGATTTATGGAGATGGATGTTCAGTGTGTTTATGCTGTTATAGATTTAAATGTTGCTAAACCCTTTCCACGTTTGACGTTAAATCGTTTCTTATCCCCTTTCTTTTACTGTGGTGTTTGTTTTATTGTTATTATTGTACCTTAGACCCTGAGCGCGAGGATGGCATACTGGGATCACCCTTTTATGACTCAGGAGGCAGGGTTCCCTCTCACGGGGACCTTTGAGTTCGAGTTCACACATCCCAACGGGTGGCTCGTGGACCCCGTCACCCGCTTTGCAGTTTACACGAGTCCAGTTTCGGTGACTACCGGACTAGGGCAGGGAGCTCCTTTAGGCTTGGTTGGCACTTTCAGAGCCGGCCAGACATTCCCCTTCCCCATTGGAGTTCCGGATGGACAATTACCACCGATGCCCCCTATGCAAGAGATGGCTCCAGTTCCCTTCATGGTACCCTTTGAGGTACTTGTGCCAGGACCAGGACCTGTACCAACACCAGTACCTGCACCTGTGCTTGCACCAGTTCTAGAGGAGGACCCCATAGCACCAGTTCCCGACCCGATGCCTGTTCCGGAGGCTCCCGTACCTCCCGAGGTTCGAGCCACAGGATCGGAGTCTTCCCGAGTGTCCTCCAGGCTGCCTTCCTAAGATAGCAGAGTCTACCGACGGATGTTCCAGAGGCCTTCAAATAGGAGCTCTTCCAGCGATAGCGGAGGAGTAGCAGGACCGTCGAGACCCCAGGGTGGTAGCAAGGGTAGCAGTTTATGATAGCTCGGGTCAGTGCTGTCTGTGTAGGTGTGTGAGGTTTTCATGTACTTTGAGGTGTTGAGAGTTGGTGAGGCATCTTTCTTTCAGTATTTTGATGTATTTTTGTTATGATTACCAGTTTGTACATATTGGGATCCTACTGATGGGATTCCCTTTACAGTATTGTACCCAGGATGTGATGTATATGTTGATGCATGTATGTATATATGTGTTGATATACCTGTATGATATTTGTTTAGGTTTAAGTTCCATCGTTTTAATATAACCGCTTAACGCTAATAACACGATTAGGTTTTAAAAAATTTGGGTTTTTCTTTAATGGGACGTCGGGACGTCTCAGTGCATGGTGGCGGTGTTGAGGTCAGAGTTCTTTTCTAGAAGAACTAGCGGATGGGAAGGGATGGAAACCACCGATTCATCTTTATTCTTTGGGGCAAGGGTTTTAGGGATCAATTCATCACCTTTTCTTTTCATGTTTTTCAGTATTTGGTTTACCTCAAGTTGCATTAATATTTTTTATGTCAACCAAGTGCGTGCAAAGCTTGAACTGTTAGTTGTCAATGTCAGTGAGGGGTTAAGGTCGGATGGCAGTTTATGTAAACAACAAATAGGAACTTGTTACCAAAAAAAAAAATGAACTCAGCAAGTTACCGGCAACTGCATGTAGGTTTTGCAGGATCTCCCATGTCAACAATTTTGATTCAAGATCTCCCAAAGCCCAAGCTGCAATGAGAAACAGTAAAAGTAACCTTACTTTGGTGGCTACTGGCGTTGGATCTAAGGATTGTTGGAGGTAGGTGGCAGAGGGGTGGGAGTCCGGTTTAGTGGTGGAAATGGGGCAAATGGGTGAGGATGCGGTGATGATGAAGGAGGGGTAAAATGGAATTTTTAAAATTAAAAAATTAAAAAAAATAAAATAAAAGAACTGGAAAACCTACTATTATAGGTTAATTTAATGGTATATTGATGTACCACATTGCAAGATGCTTCATGTTAGAAGCCACCTGTCAAAATTGGCCACAATAAACATGCAGTAGTAAAATACCACAATCATTCAAACCAATCACCTTATAACGCTAAGCATATAAACCAGCTTGCGACTTCAATTTCAAGGGAAGAAAATGGAATTGTTAAAACTAGAGATAGAAGTTTATTATTTTTAGATGGCTATCATGAAGCACGATGAAGGAACGAGATACGGATTTTATGAAACCTATATATGCATGAATTGACTTGAGTAGGATAGAATGAATATATGAGAAGGCAAAATTATAGTTACCTTGTCGTTTATTTTAGGAGAATTGGCTGAATGCCATGTCTCCCCCATCCAAGTCTGGCAATGGATAAAGCAGGAATTTATAAACATTCCGATCTTCTTTCGTTGCTGTAATTCATTCACAGCCTTCAGCAAAGAAATACGGAAACCTGACAGTGATATTTTTGTAAGTCATTCAAACCTCACTGTGGCAATAAGTACAATGGTAGATTGCTCCATAAAATTGACCATACATTCTGGACTAAGGTCAGATTATCAATATTATACTTTGGCACAGTTTAATCCAACATCTGTGTTATTCTAAATCCAATACCATTGAACATTTACAAAATAATTTTTTTTGTAAAGAGAAAGCCTTTTCTGTTCAAGGTTGATGTCAAAATTATCAAAACTTTAACAAAATTTCCAGAAACTATATGGTATTGGTAGCTATGTTGTTTACTTACGGTGAAGTATTTCAATCTCGTTAGCATTACAATTGTCAATGTTCAATCTGCAGCTTTTCCAGTGACCATGGGGATCTGATCCTTCTGGTACCAAAATATTATGTATCTAAATATAACCTAATTTACATTAGATGACTGTCATAGGAAAATCAAAATCATTTTACAACAATGAAACATGCTTACATAGGGAGCTTACCTGCCAAAAATCATAAGCCGGGTGGACAAGGAAAACTGGAGTCTTTATGTTTTTAATAATTTCTAATGGAAAGAGACACTGCATTACAAATCAACAGTTGGTTGTTTTTAGCTAAAACAATACGAGCTAAATTTTATTAAGTATACCAAAGAAGGGTGTGGCAAGGAGGTTTGAGAAACTAAAAACCTGCCTTAGAAGGTTCCATTCTGGCAATGCAATCTTTGTTCAAACTTTTTGCAACACCCTGACAACAAAATATGTGAGAAATAGATAATTTAGTGGAGAAACCATATTTGCCCATATTTTATTTATAATTAACAGATAAATATAATTGGTTCACTGAGTAGACAATGTAGATATATATAAGAAAGTACAGCACTACCTGAAGCTGGACAACATCATGATAGAAAGATCTCATTGTGCTATTTCCGAGAATATCCTTCCTGAAATTTATGGTATAAAGAAAGTACTTATTTATTGAACTAAGTAACAGAGAGCAAGAAATATGGTAAACATGCAACATACAAGTACTAATCAGCAGTTAATGCACCAGATGCATGCATTTAAAGCATTTCCAAATCCCAATCTGTTAAAAAGGGTGGCCCAGTGCATGTGGCTCCCATCTGGTACGATCCGGGGAGGGTAGATGTATGTTGGAAATCCGCCTTAATTGCGGTTCGCCCCTAGCCACCTTAATTGCGGCAAGTTTGGGCTGCCTTCATTGCAGCCTCCAGCACCTTCATTGTGCTGAGTATGAGGGGTGTGTTTAGTCCCACATCGCCTAGAGATATGGTCAAAGTAGTGCTTATAAAGCTTGGGCAATCCTCACCTTACAAACTAGCTTTTGGGGTTGAGTTAGGCCCAAATCCAAATTCAAAGATGGTATCAAAGCCTATCCTAGATCCATTGTTGGATTGCCCGCATCATCCACACTCCAAGTCCATGGGGCTTGGGTGTGAGGGGGTGTGTTGGAAATCCACCTTAATTGCGGTTCGCCCCTAGCCGCCTTAATTGCGGCAAGTTTGGGTTGCCTTCATTGCAGCCTCCAGCACCTTCATCGTGCTGAGTATGAGGGGTGTGTTTAGTCCCACATCACCTAGAGATATGGCCAAAGTAGTGCTTATAAAGCCTGGACAATCCTCACCTTACAAGCTAGCTTTTGGGGTTAAGTTAGGCCCAAACCCAAATCATAAGAATGTATATAGCATTACCCCCACAAGCGGAGACGATGTGTCTAGGATTTGAATTCGTGATCTCTAGATCACAAGGCTGCTATCTTACCGTTGCGCCAAGGCTCACCCTCAATCTATTAATGAAACTTAAATCTTCTAGCTGAAATGTGTTTAGCCTCGAGAAATATCATCCATAGGATCACCCGTTGTGCAAAAACATGCAAGTACTTTTGGTAATTTTCCGTTTAAATTTGAATAGAAAATATCATGATAGGAAAAGGCAATGATATGTGGAGAGAGTAGCTTACGCATCTAGGAAGAAGCCTGCATCAGCAACACATTTGACAGTTGCCTCCTTTGGAAAAAATTCCCGAAAGTCATCACAATGTATAAGAGTTGCCAACCCTCCAGCAGAGCATCCTGAAAGCAAAGCCTGCAAAAGTAGCCTATCACAAGATGACAAACTTTAGCCTTTTAGGTCATCAAGGCTAATGATAGGAACCCGAATTGAAAGAGAGAAATGAAACAGTAGAAAATGGGGAGATGATAATATTAATGCTGAAAAAGAGAAATTACAATGGTGGAAACCTCCTACTGCCACAGAGCAAAGCTCCTACAAAGAGCAATGCTCTTTGCCCATGTTCACTTAAAATGATTTTCCAAGATACCCTCTCTCGCCCCACACAATCCCCATATAACAGAAACCCCCTCACACACCTTGCTCTCATCACTCTCTCTCTCTGCCACCTCAGCAACACACACAGCACTAGATGAATGCTGAGCTATTGGCCCATTTGGACCCAAGTCCACATATGAGGTCCTATCAGCTAATGCATCAAATTCAAAATTCATTAACAGTTAATTATATCAAAGCATATTCTGTGGAGTAATTTAATTATATCTGACCATTTAGAATTCACCTCATGTCAAATAGAAGACAAACAAACCTATAAAATGCAGTATTTTCTTTCACTTGAATTGCAATCATACAAATTCATAAACTAAGCTTTGACACTACCATCTGTGCTACTGGGTGCTCGGATAATAGAATATAGATTAATCAATTTGTAATTGATTTGAGAAAAGAATAAAATATGAAAAACATTTAGCTTATTGCTCAAGTCCAATTATCAAAAAGAAAAACACTTTCTTATGCCAAGCAACTAAAGCAATAAATAAAGAAAACTCTTAGGCTATTGACCAAGAAAAAGATAAATGACAATATGCCTTTCACTGTTTCGCATAATGCATAATGATATATTTTTTTTTTTGATAAGACAAATGTTAGTAGTTAGTTGTTATGTTAATTTTTTTTTCCTTTGCCAAGGTTTGAAGCTTGGACCTCCTACTCCTTATACCCTTAGCTCAAACCACTTGAGCTACCCAACCCCCCAATGCATAAGGATAATAACTTCAGAACATATGAATTATACGTCAATTTGGCACATTTTGCTAAAGTTCACTATGCAAGTGGTAAAATTGAAGTAGTGGGCTGCCAGCCAGATATTACTTTATCTATTTTAACAAATGTTTTTGTTATTATTAGGGAAGACTGTTGAGTCCAGAAACACCCCCTTCAACTTCAACTTAGGTTGATATGTGATCTAGTCCCTTGATTTCAAAAACATGCAAAAAGGTCCTTCAACTCCGTTAAGTGAAAATCAGTCCAAACCGTCAGCATCATCAAAAAGTGGATGAGAAGTGTTCCACATGTCTGACACATGAAAGCATTTGGGGAATAATGAAGTTGAAGAGCTTTTTTGCATGTTGTTGAAATTGAGGGACAATATCGCACACCAACCTAAGTTAAAGAGGTTTTTTTGAACTTTTCCCAAAAGAAAATGCATAGCAGGAAGAATTGCTCGCCTTCCTCCAATGGTGATTTGCTATAGTTTTCTCTAGAGATGTGTGAATTATCATTATATCATGCGTGCAATATAGGAAACAACAGATGGTGTCCTAACTTGTCTTCATGTTTGCTAATGTCTTTGGTGATCGAGTGGCAATCGGCATTCCTTGGAATCTCCCTGTGTACTTTGGAGATGCTGGTAGTCGAGAGGTAGTGCATATGACTTCAGTGCTTGACCTCACATACATGTTCATTACCTGACATGTTTTATACTGCATAAAAACATCCTACAAAAGGCTGGGGCTCGAAAGGTGAGTGCTGCAGCAATAAATCTAGATTCCCCTGGTGCAAATTATAAAACAGTTTCGGCTCTGGCCAAACACGTCTTCCCAAATGTGAAGACCATTTCATGCTGATGATGTTGATCATAGATTGAATTTAGAAAAGGCTGGAGGTACTACTGCAGTATTCTAATACTCATTATTTCTGTTTATGTTCGCCTTGCGTATAATTCTGACCAGTGAGAAAAAAATAGGCTAAATACCTTTGTGGTCCTTTATCTTTTGATGAAAATTCATTTTGGTCATTTATCTTTTAAAAGATTCATTTTGGTCCTTTATCTTTTAAATGTTATTCAAAATGGTCCTTCCGTCAGATTTTTCACTAACGTCCGTTAATGTTAGCAGGAGATCCACTGGAATCTGGGCAACCCCTTCACCGGAATCTGGGGACCAAAAATCATGATGATGCACTCAAACCTCTCTCTAATTTTCTTTGTTTCACCACCCACCATAGCCCCCATCATGAACCTCACCCATCTTCACATGTAAACACTCCCTACAGCAATAGAAAATCAACAAAACAAAAACTCATTTTGACCATCATCTTCATCTTCAATTTCAAACACTTTTCCCCCATTTTCTTCAATTTTAAACACCATTTTCCATCTTCAACCCAAAATGGCAACCACTACCATTACACCATTACACCATTCAAACAGATTTTCCAGTAGCATCAAACTCCTCCCAACCATTTTTTCTCCATATCACAATCCATCACCATCATCTCAAAATAAAAGAAACAAAAACACATGGACAGTATTAGAACAGTATTGATAATGTTGTTACTGCAAATGCTTTTGAAACCAAATCTCAAGCTAATTTAATAGCTGTTAAGCAATTGGTAGTAATATTTGTAAATTTTTTTGTTAAGAGTCAATACTTCTTAAATCAAATAACATACAGAACAATGAGAAGAAAAAGTGAAATAGATAAAATAAGAATTTCCAGAAAATAGAGGAAGCAGTTGAGCCAGATTATGTGTGAGAAGCTCAGTAAGAAATTCAATGATAGGGCTTGGTTTGTCAGTGTTTTTGGAAATCCAATTCCTTTCCTAATCTCCACTCCTCACTTCTCTACGCATCTCGAAAGGTGTTTTAAGGTAGCCCTTTTGAAAAATCATACGTGATTGAATGAAGAGGAAAAGGGACAGAAGAAAGGAAGGCAAAAGGGCGGTGTGGTCGGTGGAGCCGCCTCGGACCAGAACAGAGCCATCCTGGGAGAGAAAGGGCGAAGCTGTGGGTATGCCGACGCATGGTGGATGCCGCGGCGGTGGACGGTGGCTGGACTTCTCTGGTTGCAGAAGGCTAGGGTTTCATTTTGGGGAAGAAGAAGAGTGCCACGTCACCATTTCTAACGGAGTTTGGACGGAGGTGACGAAAAGGACCATTTTGGCTCACTTTTGAAACATAAAGGACTAAAATGAATTTTTTTAAAGATAAAGGACCAAAATGAATTTCACCCAAAAGATAAAGGACCAAAAAGATATTTTAGCCAAAAAAATATTTTTATTAACTATTGCATTTTTTTTATAGCAAATTTGGCTATTATTTGAATACTTGTGCAAGATCTTGTCTATCCGATCTCTGTCCCTTTCATTTGCAGGTTGTCCCAGAGACCTTCGAACCCAAGTATTCAACTTGTCTATCCGATCTCTGTCCCTTTCATTTGCAGGTTGTCCCAGAGACCTTCGAACCCAAGTATTCAACTTGTAGCTGCAGTGCTTGCTCGGGTATATCAATTTTCATTGACTACCATATTGCCATAAGACCAGATATATTGGCCCAATGAATAAAGTTGTTATGTCCTAGTAATTTTTCACTACCCTTATCTGATGAGGAGGACAAAGTAAATTGAGATAAATGACTATGTTCATTTCCTGTTGTGATTGAATCTTTATGTCACTTTAACTTAATTGTTGTTTATTTTATATTCATCATATAAATGATTTTCTTGAATTTGGGGGCAAGTTTTCATGGAAATGGTATCATCATATTTTTTGCTCTTTGCTGCATTGTAAGATTGTATCACCAGTGGAGAGGGCGAGACATTCTCCTTTGTTATGCATTTATTTGGGGAAATGTTAAAAAATATTGCTTCAACTTAGGGCAATGTGCGATATAGTCCTTCAATTTCAAAAACATGCAGAAAAGTCCTTTTACTCCATTATCCCCAAATTGCCCTCACGTTCCAGGCACGTGGAACACTTTCGTTCCACTTTTTTTATGGTTTGGACTGAATCGCACACAGAGGGACTAAATCACACATTGAACTAAGTTTAAGGGGGTGTTTTTGGACTTTCCCTTAATATTAGTTTTAGTTGGTCAGTAATAATCTCATAAAACTTCAAAAGAAGAAAAAAAATAAAAGATATGCCGGATTGTGGTGAAAGTATAACCTGTTTTGCTTTAGACATGCCAATTGATAAGAGTTCATCCATAATAGCTTCCCAAATGATCTGGCCTCTGAAGAACAACCCACTTCCTTTCTGCAGTATATAATTGAAAAAAGAAAAAAGAAATTCACGTCAAGATATACCAAAATGTAAAAAAACAAATTAGAACTATCAAGAGCAAGTACCAAATAATCAATAAACTCCTAAAGTCAAAGTCGCAAAGACAAAGCCAACCTTAATCTCACTTTCTGGGTGACCAGCAAAAGATGCACCATCACAATAGCGTATCTTCACCTTGTTCCAGTTAAAGAAATCTGAATAAGTTTGACACATCAAGCTAAGTAAACTCAATTATTGAATATATATACAGTTTCAAGAAGCAGAAACCATGCCACTGCCAGATACATATATCCAAGGGTGAGCTCGAAACATATACAACAGTGGTAATCTATTATACAATTTGTCTAATGACACAATCTGCAGGCCCTTTTATATCAAAATGTCAAAATAAGAACATAGGTAAAATCATGTCACAGTTTGGAACAAGGGTTTAGTTTTGATCAATGTTTTGAAACCTGGCCCGGACCACTCGGTTCAACCAGTCAAACCGTGAACCGGATATGTTTCTAATTTGATTGTCCTTTATTACGTTATTCAGTTCAACCATGGTTCTACCACCAAAATAACTGGTTCTATTCTGAAGCGAAGCTAATAATGTCAAGAACCCCCATCTTACACTGTAAAATTTTCTTATACTCTAACTTTTGAGCACATCGAGACAACCAACAAGGAAAGAAAAGAGAAATTATCTAGTACTTGATCTCGCCCTTGATTGTATCGAAAACATAACTGATAGGTTTAGCTGGTTTGATCTCAGGTTTGGTTTTTAAAACAATGGTTTTGATTCCATGATAGTGTAAAAAAAATTCACACTATCATTCAATTATAATTATGTGACATCGCATGATTGGATGATATCATAAGAGTTTTACAACAACCCTTCATCAAAAATAAACTCTTAACAATAGATGTGTTTACAAAAAATTGCAAATTCCTATAAAACTGAAAAAAGGAAAACCAAAAAGGCTAATCCACCATTCCATTCCTTGAATTTGTAAGCATCTGTCATATTAATCTCAAATTATAGGCAACAATCATTTTAGTCCTTGAAATAGTAAGCATCAGTCATATTCGTCCTTGAAATTATGATCCATCAGCCAAACAGGTCCTTGTATTCAGGGACTAATATGACCGGTGCTTTAAATTTTAGGAACTACAGCATTAATTTTCTAAAGGCATGGACTAACGTGAAGGATGCTTACACATTCAAAGATTGTGTGTTTGACTTCTTGTTAGAAAGGTCTCAAACGGGTGTTTGGGCAAAAACTTCTGGGACCTTCCCAACAGAAACCACACTATAAGATGGTAATTTTGTCAAAAAGAATAATAAGAGCAAGATATTGTTCATTAGTAGCAAGGTAGCCTGTGATTAAAGTAGTAAAGTGTTACTAAAACAGTATATAAGCATATCTGATAGATGATTTACCAGGATTTTGAAAGGGGTCAGAGCTTAATATTCCTGAAAAAGGAACCTCTGTTTCCATATACTTGGATGACCCCAAAGGAGTCATTTTTCGACGAGAACACGAAGCTACCGAATTGCACCACCCTCCTCCCTACACCAACCATTGAAATCAAGTAAAACACACATCAGAATTTTCAAAAAGATCCCTATATTTTAAAAGATTGCAATTGAGTCCCTGAACAGATCCAAAAATTTGTAATTGAATCTCTCATTCACTCTCTCGTTAGGGTTTCGTTAAGTATTTGTTAGGGTCCATCAACTTGCCATTTGTGAGTCCCTAAACTTTTTTTGGAAAAATTCAAATATATCCTAGTTTTTAGGGAAATTCAAATAGGTAGGCCCTGTCTTTGGGAAAAGTATAGGGGGACCCAATTGCAAATTTTGTGTGTGTTGAGTATCGAATTACAAACTTTTAAAGTATGGGACCTATTTGAAAATTATCAAATAGGTAAGGACCTACAAGTTAATTAAAACTTTTTTTCCAAACTTCTCCCAAAAAGAAAAAAAACCTCAATGTGAAGCAACCAATTCTGAGTTCCGGATCCAAACCCCTTTTGAAAATGGTACCCTGGAGCGCTCCCATCCAAGCAAACTGCACGACAAGAACAAAAATCGAATAACGTGAAAAAAGTGAGAAACTTGAGTGATGGAAGAGTAGGATGCGTTTTGAACGTACGTGCGGCTCTTTGGTTAGCGTTTCGAAGGAGGGTCAAGGGAACGAGATGGGTATTATGGTGTTGGAGGGTGAGAGTGTTATTACCGTTGTGGTGAGAGTGAGAGAGGAGAGTGAGAGAGAAGAGGATGATAGTGAATGCGAATGCGGCGATTGCGTAGTCCTTCTTAGCCCATTTTGTGAAGAGGAGAAGGAGAAGGGTGCGAATAGAAGGGTTCGTTGTTAAGGAAGAAGATGATGAATAAGGCATCGATTTGGAATGGGTTCGAGGGGGTTTTGGTGTTGAGACTCGGTGGTGGTGATGATAATGGAAGTGCAGGTGTGAGTCAACGCACCTAGATGTTCATGTTTTCTGTCCACTTGAAAATTGAAAATGACCGGTCAACAGTGCATACTGGTCGGGTTTAGGGGATACTGAATTCCAAAGTTACTATCTGTGTCTTGGCCCTCTTGATCTTGGGCTAAATTGGATTTAGTAAATAATTTACAAAATGGGTTTTAATTTTACCAACCGACAAATTACTATTCCCACCTCCTATTAGGGGTGTTTATAGCCAAACCGATCCAAAAGAGAACCGACCGATCAAAAAAAATCGAAAACCGAACAAAATCGATGTCTATTGGATTTTTTTGGATCTTGTTTTATGAAAACCGATCAGATCGGATCGGATTTTGAATTCCTTTTCTTAAACCTAATCAATCCAATCCAAACCAAACCGCATATATAAAATTTAATATATATTTATTCTATTTTTTGCATTATTAATTTTTTTTGGTTTTTTTCCTAATAATACTTGCTAGTTTGATTTGACATATTTTTTTGGTAACCATGACATAGGTATGAAGTATCCACCATTGTTAGCAATGACTAATCTCCGTTGGGGAACATGTTGAGCACACAAGGTGGGTTCACCCTGACCACTTGCTTAAGGTGCCCAAGTCCCTTATCACTTGGATCAACCACGTGTTGGTGATTTGACATGTTTTTTTACTATTTCTAAGTTCCAAACATAAAAAAAAAATTGTTATCGAACTAGTTGATTATGATATTTATTTATTTTGTACATATTTTATGAAATTATTACATGAATATATAAACACAAGTATATACATCTCTAAGATTTTGTTCAATTTAGCTTGTAATCTTAGTTTCTTTGATGTAATATAAACATGTATTGATATATGGGTAAAAATCGAATTAACCACACCGATCCAAACCGCATTTAATCGGATAGGATCGGATCAGCTTTTTTAAGGAAGTCATCCAAATCAAACCCCACGATCTTTTTATCTTTAGATCAGATGGTTTTTTGTCTTAAAACCGATTCAAACCAAACCGTGAACACCCACCTTCAAATTGTTTTTATTCCCTAAATACCCTCGTAATCCCAACCCTTTATACCATTTCCTGTTTTACACTTCCCTCATACCCTCACTATCTGTTTTTTTCTTTTCTTCTTCTCCATCTATTCTCCTCACACCTCTCACCTCTCACCACATCACACTCCACACTTGAAGGGAGGGAATAAAACATCCTTTGCATCATCCTGGTGTAGGAAGGGACGATGATCACAACGATAATATTTCTGCTTTTTTCCCCTCAAATTTTAATGTTATATGAAAACTGGTATTTTTCATAAGTGTAAAAAGATCTATACTTACGAAAAAAATACAAGTTTCTGTTAGTGTCAATAAAATTAAGACTTGCGAAAATTATACTTTCTGTAAATATTAATTTTATTGACACTTGTCGAAATTTGTATTTTCGTAACTATCCAAAACTATATTTTCCATAAAACTATATCGACACCTCACCTCTCCCTATTCAAAACTATAATTTAAAAATTCTATTCATATTTTAATTAGGATATTCCATTAACTACGATACTTTTAATACTAATATGGATGATGTGACATAGTTGGTAGATAATTGGGTCTCTCTATGATCAGGAGTTCGATTCCTGACTCATGCATATGGAAAAGACCCTTTAAACGAATCTCAGTACCCGTAGGATACTTTTATTTAATTTTTTTATTTCATACTTTAATCAGGGTTTAGCATTATATATTGTAGATGCCGTATGGCACCTTTTGAAGGAAAAAAAGTAGTATCCAAAGGCTTATTTTTGGAGGATACAACCCCTTCAAAAGGATTCGATCAAAATTCTATTAAGAACCCTAGGGTGAATGTCTAGAACACCAAAATAATTGATTGACGATGAGATCTAAGGCTTCAGTTTTCACTTGCAATTAATATGGGTTCCCTATTTTTAAGGAAAAAATTTATTTTTCTTCAAAATCCAAACATCTCTTCTAACTCTATAATCAATCACACGGGACTTAATTATGATCAAAATCCTTTATTGATTTCTCTACTTGATCCATAGAAAAGTAAATAGAATTTCGTGCCAAGATTTGAGAGGCTAATAAACCTAATTGGTTAATTCGGTTGATATAAAAGAGTAATGAATTGATCCTTTTATAACCCTAAACCTGGTTCATTCTATGGTTTCATTAATTAGTTGTGTTACGGTGGATGGTCAATCAATTAACTATTAACTAAAATTATATAAAAAGTGGATCGATTCTTTTTTTTTTTTTTTTTTTGATAAGAAGGTAATTATTATTAATTAAACAAAACGTTGGGAAGAAACCCCATTACAATCATCATTAGCAAAAATGGAAGAATGAATAAACTGAAACTGCATAGGGGCATCAAACCCGCTCCTAGCTAAAAAATTTGCACATTTATTTGCTTCTCAGAAGGAATCACTTGAGCTTGCCAATCACGGAGGTTTAGCATAACTTTAATCTCTTCAATCAGAGATTTAACATGAGAGTGAAGTTGAATGTTGCTTGAAATAGAATTAGCTACAACAAGAGAATCTGTCTCGAAGATGATTATTTTGATAGAAAGGTTTCGAGCCATTTTAATACCATGGAGTAGAGCAAGGCATTTAGCTTTTAGTGCAGAACATTTGCCAATGTTGCAAACATAACCTTTGATGAAGTTCCCTTTTGAGTCACAAATGATACCACTGCAAGCAGCCTTACCTGATGAGGTCTTATGAGCACCATCAACATTCATTTTTACAACATCTACAGGGGGAGGAGTCCAGCCAATTGTAACCATCACCCTTCTTTCATCCATAAACACATGAGGGTGGTTCAGCTCACGGTCGATCAACTTTACTTGAGAACAAACAGAATACCAGAAATCATTTGCTGACATAGAGGATTGAGAGAAAACCAAATTGGTTCTTTCCTTCCATAGTGTATTAACAACTACACTAAAGAAGGTGAACCAATTCCAGGGTATGACACCTATTTCTGCAGTAGACATATTCCATTCGAGCCATGGTAGGAGACCAAGGCTAAAAATTTTGCTCCAGTGTTGAGGCTTGATGATTCTGTTCCAGATTTGAGAGGCTTCATCATAGTCTCTTAAAAAATGCATTATAGATTCAGGACAGGAAGGACATTTAGGACAAGAGAAGTCATCTGTCATACCTCTTCTATTCCTCTCCTCATTTGTTGGGATTTTCCCATGGATGATCTTCCAAAAGAAAGCTCTCAGTCGATTTGGACCCTTCCATTTCCAGATTTTTTTTTTTTGAAAAGGTGGGCTTCTGAGTGTGTAGAGCTCACAGGGTTGCTAAGGAGCTTGTATGCAGACTTTAAAGTGAACATTCCATCTGAGGATGAATCCCAAGTAGGAAAATCTTTGCTGTCAGGATTGCAAGGAGGGGTAATTCTCTGAATCATGTCACAAACTTCTCTAGGAACATGCTGCTCAATCAATTCCCAATGCCACCCTTCATTCTGGATGTAATAGGAGACTGGAAAACATGCTTGGTCATTAGGGATTGCTCCATGACAGAACTCCTCAAGGTTGGAAATTTCAGGAATCCATTTATCTTTCCAGAATCTTACCTCATTTCCATTGTTTAGTGACCATGAAATATTTTCCTTTACAGTCGTCCAGATTCCAGAGATGGCTCTCCAAATGTTAGAGTGAGAACTTCTTGGCTAGACCTGCGACATGGAGGAAGGTCCACAATTGTACTTGGCTTTCATCACCTTAACCCGAAGCTTATCAGGGAAAGAAATGAGTTGCCAAGCCAATTTGCAAATGTAAGCCTTGTTGAGAATCTTTAAATTCATGAATCCTAAACTTCCATCTTCTTTTGGCAAGCAAATATTCTCCCAAGAAATCAAATGGCATTTCCTTCTATCAACAGTGCTACCCCAGATGGAGTACCTACACAGCCTCTCTGCTTCTTCACACACAGCAGCTGGAATTGCACAAGTTTGCATGATGTAACCAGGGATATTCGATAAGGAGGCTTGAGCTAAGGTTATTCTTCCAGCAAATGAAAGGGATGAAGCCTTCCATCCAGAAAGTTTCTTCTTCATTTTATAAAGCTATTCTTTGATAACCTCTGATGAAGCAAAGGGGCGCCCAAATAGGATCCAAGGTCATTAGTTTTGCTAATTCCCAAGGCTTGACTGATATCATCTGGTACATTGTCCCTGAGGTTCTTGGAGAAGAAAACCTTGGACTTGTTTAAATTTATCTTCTGACCAGATTTCACACAAAATTCAGCTAGCACTCCCTGAATCAACACTGCTTGATCTATAGTTGCTTCTGCAATGAGTACACGATCATCTACAAACATAATGTGAGAAATTTTGGGACCATTAAACCTCCCAAACTTTAGGGGTTTCCATGATCCATTATCTACAAGATCTTGGATTTTATGTCCAAGTCTTTCCAAAGCAAGAACAAAGAGGTAGGGGGATATGGGGTCCCCTTGCCTCAATCCTCTAGATGGACTAAAGGAGTTTGTCACGTTGCCATTCCAATTAATATTCATAGAAGAGGAGTTCATACAAATATTAATGAGTTTCTTTAAGGCAAGAGGTAAACCCAATAGATCTAGATATTCATTTATAAAATTCCATTCTAGTCTATCATAGGCTTTCTCTAAATCCAATTTAAGAATCATAAAACCCCTTTTACCATGCAGGTTATTCAAAGAATGAATAGCTTCTTGCATAATTAAGATGTTATCGATTCTTGATATATCATCTAAAGCAATATATAGGACAAACCCAAGTGAAAACAAAATATAAATATGTATTAAAAACTAGGAAAGAAAACATAATAAAACTGCAATCCAGCATTGGCCTTAACCAAGGGGTTTAGTCACTCATGATAGAAATAAAAACAAAAACCAATCATTAAGCAGTTCCATGAAAATCAAAAGAGAAAGTAGAAAGAGAAATCCAAGATTTTAAATTGCGGTCTCGGTTGCGGTTACATTGCGTTTTCCGTTATTGCGGGAAAATATGGCCGATGCAGCTGCAATTACGGTCGCGATGCGATTTCGAAAACTGCCAAAACCAAAACATCATGGCCCAAATTACGATTTTAGACCCAGATTTAAAACCTTGGATAAATCATAAAATAAAACCCATATTTACGAATCTTGATATTGCAATCTCTTCAAAAGGTGTCTCCTCGAGTTTTGTTGCCTTGCGCTCGATGCTTTCTCTCCAAAAATCGTAGATCTCTCTTCAAAAGTCACATGTCCCACTCCAAAAGTTATAGGTATGAGCTATTTATATCAAAAATTCGCAACTAGAAAGTTGTAAGTGTTTTTGGGTTCTTTTACTATTTTTTTTTTGTGGTGTCACTAGTGCGGGAAGCACTTTTTACGTCTGTTAAAAGTGCTTGTTTACGTCTCAAAAAATCCAGACGTTAATACAGCAGACGTTAAATCTGTGATTTTAACATCTGTTTAGAACAGACGTAAAAGTTTACAATCAACGTCTGTCTTTTATTAAACCGATGTTAAATGTAACACATTTAACGTCGGTTCTTTTATATAACAGACATTAAAAGTTCTATTTTTAACGTCTGTCCTTTTAAACAACAGACGTTAAAAGTAACTTTTTAAAAAAAAAAATCTGTTACAGTATCCCTTCTCCTAGCTAGCTCCCTGCATTCACTAATTCCAGAATACAAAATTTGCACACACACTCATCACTAACAAGTCCATATACATTAACTCATGCATTTGCATTCCAATATATATTTAGAAATATTACTAGGTGATTAACACAATTCTTAATTAAAAAAATTAGAACTATAACTATCTTAATTAACACAATTCAGGCCACAATACATGAAAAATTCATAACATAATAAAACTTATATATTCTATACAACTACACATTATGTATCTTCTAAGTATATAAATGTAAATTCATACAAACTACACATCTTCTAAGTATGCAGGAGGTATATTTTGTGTTCCTTTTTGTGTAGCATACTTAAAAAAGAATTCGGCAAATTGCATGCTCAAGTCTTTAATCTCTTCTTTTCTCAAGAGTTGTTTGACTGTCGAGAGCCTGCACAAGTTAAATAAAATACACATTAACTCAAGTCATCACAAAAAATAAATTATATAATTAAATAACTTGTTAAATTAATTACCTTCCTCCATCCCTCGGTAATAGATGCCGTGACGATGTTCAATATATGATGTATCACATAATAGGTACACGACTAAGTATTTGTCTGAAAATGAGACTACAAAAAAAGTGAAATTTAATGTCAGTTAAATATATATATATATATAGTAATTATAATTATAATATTAATAATTAATTACTATTTAATAAACTAGCAACCTTGAGGTTAATCCATTCAGGATTTCCTTTAAACTTTGAAGACCTACTCTTCCCGTTGGCGCAAGATATGCTGCATGCCTTCGTCGCACTATCATAAACAACATATTCATGTCAATTATATATTCATCACGTGTGTAATAAAATAAAAGTAAATGTTACAAATTTAATTAAATAGAAGACTAATTACTTACGTATTGATAGAGGTCACCACATCCTTCGGTGGGTCGTTGTGGAGAGAGCATAAGAATATGACAATATAACTAGAAAGATGAAGTATGAGCAACTGCTAATGGCTATCCTTTAAGTAGGGTGTCAGATATATGTCTTTCCGATCACTTCCTCCCACTAAGATGCTAAGGTATTTACTGAATTTACTGTCATCGGACAAGA
Source organism: Sophora flavescens (assembly GCA_030762895.1). Classification (NCBI taxonomy): domain Eukaryota; kingdom Viridiplantae; phylum Streptophyta; class Magnoliopsida; order Fabales; family Fabaceae; genus Sophora; species Sophora flavescens. Next base: position 238,228,379 of record CM061063.1, read on the forward strand.
AATGAGATATGATAGTGGGGTCTAAGAATCCATAAACATTGTCGCCCCTGTCAATTAGAAGGCGATGCAGATACCTAAGATATGAAATAAGTAATTTTTAATTACGTAATAAATTGAAATTTAAGTAAATTATAAAATTGAAATAAAATATAAAAATTAAATGAATTATAAAATTAAAATGTACTTACGTGCACCACAAACTCAGAATATTGTTGGATATCCAATGGCCATCTGTGCAAAAATTCTCAAGATCATCACCACAGAATCTAAAAATAAATGCTTGGTCTGGGCGTGCAATCCATCCATCGTGTTCAAGCAGGCATTCAAAAACCTCGAACGGAAAATCCCGACTAAGAGAGAACATACGAGTAACGGGAGACTGACGAAGTGACATCGGCTTCTGCTTTGCCTTCAATTGTAAATAAAGAAAGTATAAGTAATTGAGAATAAAGAAAACATAAGTAATTGATAAATATGATCATTATGAATATACATGGGACAACTCGAACTCCCGCATCGCCAACTCCAGCTCCCGCTGTTTCACCTCCAACTCCCGCTTCCTCTTTGACAAAGTATCCACCTCCATATGTGTCTTTTGACAGCTCTCTTTTGTGCTCACATGTGAAGGTTGGGCAACTCCCGCTGTTTCTTGGGAACCCACGGAGGAAAACTACTGCCTAAACATCTGCGAGAGATATGGGTCAGTTAGAAACTCTCTCGGCAGCTCTTTCTTAAAAGTCGGGTCGGCAATGAGCTCCGATTTAACCTCTTATCTAAGCTCCGCCCTATCGATCGTCTGCTAGACCCGCCTACGTGAGGAGCATTTCCCATAGAATTTATTGATGCCCATCGTCCCTGGAACACCAATGACTCGATCAGGGTGGTCTTCTTTGCCTAGGGCGGTGATCAAGATATCCCGACGTCCATGTGGGACGAATGATCCCTGCGAGCTTTGTTCCTTAAGCTCCTCCTATAAAGACGAAATTAAAAACGTGTAAGAAGACAAGGTGTTACAAATATCAACTAGAAATGCGGTTAGTTTGTTACTTACAATCTTTTATGCCACAATGCGTGTGGCTTCAACTTTAAAATCTCCTTTTTTTTTTTTTACTTTCGACCCTCCACTCAACAATCATTGCGTGCGGGTGGAGACAGAGGATCAACAACTGAGTCCTCAGGTGCCTCTCCTGCCGCTATCTTCTCATTCAGCTCATATTGCCTCTCTTTTAACTTATCCTCCATCATACCCTTTATCAAAGTGGGATACCCACCTTGAGACATGGTGTGGGTGTGAACATTCTTTGCTTGATTCCGCTTACCCTTTTCCCTTTTAGCCTATTACAAATAACACGTAATAAATTTAGTTAAATAAATTTTATTTACTTAAATGTACTTTAAAATGGATAAGTAAATTAACTTCGACTAACCAAAAAGGCAGGTGTGCCTCGGCTCCTAACAAAGGCATCCCACGTATCCTTATCTAGGTATGAGTAGCATGCAAGAGGAGATTCGAAGCTCTTCGCTCCGAATATGTAATGCTCAGTCATATCGTGCTTGAACCCCTTCCAACTCGTAGCTGCTAGTGAGAGTCATTTCTGCCTATGTTGATCAGTATTCGGCACGGTCCACGTGGTCTACATTAATTACATAACAAAAAGGAAGAATTAGAACTCAAATAATTCTTTAATAATGTACATCAAAAGAGTGTAAAAGTAAAATACCATTATTGACTCCCAAATCTGATCCTTCACATTCTGCGGTACGTGTTCCCAATCATCATACAGAATGCTAGTATGCTCTTTTGTCTCCTTAGCCACCCAACTGGTAAATTGCTTAGCAAGGGGTCCCTGGGGAGTCAGTTCATGATCAACCCAGACCTCAAGCTTCTGACCGCTAAGCCTAGACTTGTCTAATTTTTTCAAAGCAGTAACTGTTCTACCCCATTTTTTCGAACTCTGTGATGCCTGTTTGGATAAAAAAAAGTAAATTAGAGGGTTATGTATAACATGGATAAATAAAAAATATAAGCATAATTAATTAACATTATATGTATAAATAAAACTTACACTATCAGCTGGCGTTGCCGCCACCGACCCCTCCGGTGCATGAGGGATGTCAGCCGAATTAGTCATGTGTATGCCTGTTTAGATGAAAAATAATAATAAATTGGATTTTTCATCTCTTTTCTGAATCCAGTCCTTGTTCCTCAACTTCCCCATTGACACGGACTCGGCAAGTGTACCGGTTCGTTGCAAGTAATAAAACGGTAAGACCGGATATCGTTCTCAGGGATCGTGGACAATTACCACTTCGCAAATTAGACTACTATCTAGGCGATCGAATTTTGGAGTGAAGGTTGCTCTATCATCGAACAAGCAAACAAGAAGAAAATGTTTTTGTTCTTTTTTTGGAATTTTTTTAAACAGTTAATGTGCAAACAGAAAGATGAATAACAATTAGATAGAATTGCTAGGGTTAGACTAAGCTAATCCTCCCTTGATTGTTATGAAATGATAAGTAACACAGTTCCTAATTCAATTATGACAATCAAGTCTTTTCTGAAATACTCAAGCCTAATTCCTTAGGTGCATTGAGCCTAAAACCCCAAGTTAAACCCTAATTCCTTAGGTGGATTAACCTGAGATTTTGCATTAAGTAAAGACTTATACGATTGCAAGCACCTCAAGACCTATCCCTAGGCTCATGAACTACTTGGCATTTGATTCATGAGCAAGCTCTAACACCAACCTTCCAGTTATCTATTAAAGCAACTAATCATTCCTAGGGTGATCAAGCCTAAGAAAGCATTAAGCATGGAATCAAACACTCATAAAGAACAAGGAAACTGCATTATAATCAAGTCATTTTTACAACCAAGTTCAGATAGCAATAGTCTAACCCCAACAAAGGGGAGTTTAGCTACACATAATTGAAGATAAAACAAAAGAAATAATTACAGAGATGAACAAAGGAGAGAGCTCCATGGAATGTTGCACAGCAGCCACAGCAGCAGAGGATCTGATTTTAGGGTTTTCTGAATGTCTCTTCTTCTGTTCTGCTCAATTATTTTATAACTCGTGGTCGGTCACGGCCGTGATAGTCATCACGGCCAGGCCGTGATAGTCATCACGGCCAGGCCGTGACGGGTTCTGTCTCTTGCAGTTCTGGCAAACTTACTCTCTCGCGAGGCGAGCTCTTCTTCGCGACGCGAGCCAGCTTTTCATACCCGTGATCGCCATCACGGCCAAGCCGTGATGGATTCTGACTTGTGGAGGTTTCTGGGTCACGGCCGTGATGTACATCACGGCAAGGCCGTGATCGTCTCTGACTTTTGGTGGTTTTGGCACAATCACTCTCTCGCGAGGCGAGCTATGTCTTCGCGACGCGAGCCAATTTTTCATGCCCTTGATCTCTATCACGGCCAAGCCGTGATCGTCTCTGACTTTTGGTGGTTTTGGGTCACGGCCGTGATAGCCATCACGGCCAGGCCGTGACAGATTCTGACTTTTGGCCCCCTTCTTCTTCAGTTTTCAGGCCTTCTCTTCATCTCAGCTTCCTCATGGCTAAAACTTGGGCATTTAATCAAAAATCCCTGCAAAACAACACACAATACCACCTTATCCGTTCCAAATGAAAAACTAAACAAAATCCAACTAAAATGGCCTAACTAAATGCAAATGCATGCAGAAATGTACATGGAAAATGAGGTGAAATCACACTCATCAAATCACCCCAAGCTTAAGACTTTGCTTGTCCTCAAGCAAAAACCAAGGCCATAAGACCGAAATAAACAAGCATGGATAGTGAACTAAGAACCCGAGTAAAATGATCCAAGTAACAGGCATTCAATTATTTCAGCAAGAGACAATCAATTCAAGTCCAATTAGGGGCTTAGTTTTCCTAGACTCACATTCTCACTGATTCGGGCACTCTATCTCACTTGAAGCTCACCCCAAGCTTGTTCATTTGCTTGGCTCTCATTCTTGCCTCACTCACTCAAGTGTTAAGGGAATATGACATTTCACTCCATTTTCCTCAAAGAATGATTCCTACCATAAGCTTGACTATCAACCAATTCTTCACTTTATTAATGAAAACATCTAAGAATCAAGAGGTCTTATTCTTTGGTTGTAATGGGGCCATGGGATCAATTTTCAGGTGGGAATTTCAAGAACAGGAAATTTCAAAAGGCTATACAAACAATCAAGCATTGCAAGGCACGACCTTCTAAAATACCTTTCTTCGGGTTTCAGTTTACTTTTCCACCATTCTTTCCTTTTATTTATTTTTTGCTATTTCTCACTTCTCTTGTCATCCCCTTCTCCATTTTTATTTCTTTTTCTCTATATTTTTTTCTTTTTTTTTCTTTTTGTTTGGAGAAGGGGAGATTTTTCAATTCAAGAGAAAAAATTTTTTCAGAATCATTTTTTTTCTTTTCATCATCCCAAATTTTCGACTACATTTTCCAACCCATTTTTGCACAGTACTTTAGAAGGTCCCTCATAAGCATATTTAACACAACATTACAGGGAACCAAGAAAAGCATGCTATTCATTCAGGCTCAAAATGGGGCAACTAAGGGTAGCATTATTCATTCAAAGCTCAGAAGGCCAGAAAAAAAAACACCTATTGCCTCAATCCTTTTCAAAAATATTCTCAAAAATTTTCAAGTTTCGAAATGGTTTCAAGTCAAGTTCTAGAGAAAAACAATCCAAGAGGAACACACTCTACACAAAGAATGGGGGCAGATTTAGTGAGTACCCCCTAATGGCTCAAAAGCTCACATTTATCAGTTCAAGAACCAGTGAGAAACATAAATCCATAGAAACACATGCTAATCATCAACTATCCAAGACCATCTCAAGCATATTTAATGAAGCCATATCACAAGAATAGAAAATCAGGGTCCAAAAATTCACTATCACAGAAAAATTGGCACTTAGCTCTCACAATCATACGCTTAATCTAAGCAGGGGTAACCGACTCATGCGATCATGCAACTTAAGCCTATATGAATGCAATATTTACAATGCAAGCAAAAAGATTACCCCTACCCCAAGCTTAAAGACTTACATTGTCCTCAATGTAAATAATTAAGTTTAGAGAGGGGAGAAAACTGGAACAACTCACCAAGGTGGTAGTGGTCTTGAATCACATGCTTTTCGGTTTTGTTTCCTCCTCGCCTTCTTCTTCTCCTCCTTCCTTCAAAATCTGGAATCACTCAACAAACTATTAACAAACCTCTTGAGCTTATCAAATTATTCAAGAGGAGATATCAAAAACAAAAGAGAATATGAAAATAAAAAATAAAAATTGGGTTGCCTCCCAATAAGCGCTTCTTTAACGTCACTAGCTTGACGGATGATTTCTAAGATGGTGCCTCAAGAGGGATGGAGACTGCCTGACGATTAAAATCTCCTCCAAGGTAGTGCTTGAGCCTGTGCCCATTGACAGTGAAAGTATTTCCTGATGATGGATTTTCCAATTCAACTGAACCAAACGGAGAAACTGACTTGACATAGAATGGGCCTGACCATCTTGATCTCAATTTACCCGGGAAAAACTTGAGTCTTGAGTTGAACAGCAAAACTGACTGGCCTTCTTCAAATTGCTTGGGAAAAATGTACTTATCATGCCAGAACTTGGTTCTTTCCTTGTATATCCTGGCACTCTCATAAGCCAAGAGTCGGAACTCATCCAACTCATTCAATTGAAGCATCCTCTTATCCATGGCCAGCCTTGTATCAAAGTTTAGGGCCTTCACTGCCCAAAAAGCACGGTGTTGTAGCTCTACCGGAAGGTGACATGATTTCCCGAACACTAATTGGTAAGGTGACATACCAATAGGTGTCTTATAAGCAGTCCGATAGGCCCAAAGTGCATCATCCAATTTCTTCGCCCAATCCTTCCTTGCATTGTTCACGGTTTTTCCAAAATCCTCTTCAACTCCCGGTTGGACAATTCCACTTGCCCACTGGTTTGGGGATGGTATGGTGTGGTAACTTTGTGGTTCACCCCAAACTTGGCAAGCACTGCATTGAACTCATTATTGCAAAAGTGGGTACCCCCATCACTAATGATAGCCCTAGGGGTCCCAAACCGGGTAAAAATATTCTTCCTCACAAAACTGATCACAGTTCTTGCATCATCTTTCAGAGTTGGCACGGCTTCCACCCACTTGCTCACGTAATCAACTGCCACCAGAATGTACTTGTTGTTGTAAGATGACGGGAAAGGGCCCATGAAGTCAATCCCCCATACGTCAAAGAGCTCCACCTCAAGTATACCCTTCAAGGGCATCTCATTTCTCTTGGAAATACTACCGGTCCTCTGACATTTATCACAATTCATCACCCAAGCTCGGGAGTCCTTGAAAATAGTGGGCCAAAATAGCCCGCTTTGCAAAATCTTCATGGCGGTCCTCTCACCACCAAAGTGTCCTCCATAGGGTGAGTTGTGGCAGTGGGTCAACACCCCATTAATTTCTTCTTCCGGTATGCACCTCCTCAGAATTCCATCTGAACCTCTTTTGAAAAGATACGGCTCATCCCAAATATAGAACTTGGCATCATGAATGAGCTTCTTCCTCTGTTGCGCATTGAAGTCCTTAGGAATCTTATTGGCTGCCTTGTAATTTGCAATATCCGCGAACCAAGGTGCCACTTGCACCACAAACAACTGTTCATCTGGGAATTCCTCTTGAATTGGCAACTTTGCTTCTGCTTGGACATCTGCTTGTGGAAGCCTGGACAAATGGTCGGCTACCACATTCTCCACTCCATTCTTGTTCTTTATTTCCAAATCAAACTCTTGGAGTAGTAGTATCCACCTAATAAGCCTTGGCTTAGCATCCTGTTTAGTCATAAGATATCTCAAAGCAGAATGATCAGTGTAGACAGTAGTTTTACAACCAATCAAGTAGGATCTAAATTTATCAAAAGCAAATACCACAAAGAAGCAATTCTTTTTCAGTCGTAGTGTAATTCAATTGGGCATCATTAAGCACACGACTGGCATAGTAAATGACATGCAACACTTTGTTTTTTCTTTGGCCCAAAATGGCTCCCACCGCATAGTCACTTGCATCACACATTAGCTCAAAAGGTAAACTCCAACTGGGAGGTGCAATGACCGGTGCGGTGGTGAGTTTTTCTTTCAAAATTTTGAAGGCATGCATGCAATCATCATCAAATATAAAAGGAGTATCAGCTACCAAAAGCTTGCATAAGGGTTTCACAATTTTTGAAAAATCTTTTATGAACCTTCTATAAAAACCCGCATGCCCTAGGAAGCTTCTAACACCTTTCACATTTAAGGGAGGAGGAAGTTTTTCAATCACTTCGATTTTGGCTTTATCAACCTCCATCCCCCGTGATGAAATTTTATGCCCAAGAACTATACCCTCCCTAACCATGAAATGGCATTTTTCCCAATTTAAAACGAGGTTAGTTTCTTGGCATCTTTTTAGAACACAGGCAAGATTATTCAAACAGTTATCAAAAGAATCACCAAATACAGAAAAATCATCCATAAATACCTCAATAAATTTCTCATTCATATCAGAAAATATGGATAGCATGCACCTTTGAAAAGTGGCGGGTGCATTGCACAACCCGAAAGGCATTCTCCTGTATGCATAGACTCCATAAGGGCAGGTGAAAGCGGTCTTCTCTTGGTCCTCTGGGTCAACCACAATCTGGTTATACCCGGAGTATCCATCAAGGAAACAATAGAAAGCATGGCCCGCCAACCTCTCTAGCATCTGATCAATGAAGGGCAATGGAAAGTGGTCTTTTCTGGTGGCCTCATTCAGTCTTCTGTAATCAATGCATACCCTCCATCCAGACACGGTCCTAGAGGGAATAAGTTCATTCTTTTCATTTGCTACCACTGTCATCCCCCCTTTCTTCGGCACAACTTGGACCGGACTCACCCATGGACTATCGGAGATGGGATAGATAATGCCCGCATCCAACAACTTCACAATCTCCTTCCTCACAACTTCTTTCATATTCGGGTTGAGTCTTCTTTGCGGTTGCCTAACCGGCTTGAAATTTTCCTCCACACGGATTTTGTGCATGCAAAAGGAGGGGCTTATCCCTTTCAAATCGGACATAGACCATCCGATTGCAGATTTGTGCTCCCTAAGCACCCTCAACAGCTTCTCTTCTTCCAAGGAATTCAACCCACTACTGATGATAACTGGGAATGAAGAGTTCATCCCAAGGAAAGCATAACGGAGATGGGATGGCAATTCTTTCAACTCTAGCACCGGTGGGTCACCCTTGTCTTCAATTCTCACATCTTCCACCACTTTGTCTTCATCGGTTTTCACAACCAGACAAGCCTCCAGAGATTTAATCATGAGATCAACTTCTTCTGCACATACTTCTTCTTCTACATCCTCTACCATTAGAGCGGCTTCTAACGAATCTTCAAACTTCTGGTGCAAACTCTTGTCAGATAATGACTCAATGAGGTCCACTATCATGCATGTGTCCTTGTCGCTTGGGTGTTTCATCGCTTCAAACACATTAAAGGTGACCTTTTCGTCTTGTACCCGAAGCACCAATTCCCCTTGATTGACATCGATCAAAGCTCTACCTGTTGCTAGGAATGGTCTCCCAAGAATCAGAGGAGTGTCACCATCTTCAGCCATATCTAACACCACAAAATCTGCTGGAAAAATGAACTTGTCTACCTTCACCAACAAATCCTCCACAACACCATAGGGATATGTAATTGAGCGGTCTGCCAGTTGAAGAGAAATCCCTGTTGGTTTTACCTCACCAATCCCCAGCTTCTTGAAAATGGAGAGCGGCATCAGATTAATACTTGCCCCTAAATCGCACAATGCTCTCCCTATGTTCAGATGACCAATCGTGCATGGGATAGTGAAACTGCCCGGGTCCTTCATCTTTACTGGTAACTTCTTTTGAAGTATAGTGCTGCACTCTTCAGTAAGCATAACTGTCTCCTCCTTCCACCTTCTTTTGTTTGTAAGGATCTCTTTCATGAATTTTGCGTAGGAAGGCATCTGCTGTAGAGCTTCAGCAAACGGGATGTTGATTTGTAGCTTTTTGAATACATCCAAGAACTTAGAAAACTGCTGATCTTTTGCCTCCTTCTTCAACCGTTGGGGGTACGGGATTCTGAAATATGGGGGCAGCTCTTTGGGATTATCAACCTCTTCCAAAATCTGTCTTCTAGTCTTCTTCTTCGCAAATTCTTCATCAACCAATTTCTCCCTCTGCGGTTCTTCAGCTTCTACATCAATAGGGATAGAGGTAGTATCTTGGGAATTTCCGGGTTCTTCATTGTTTACCTCTTCAAACTGCACCTTATCAATTCCAGCATCACTTGTCTTTTCTTCCCTATCTTTTTCTTGTGGATTTAACACTCTCCCACTTCTTGTAATAATGGCCTTACAATCTTCCTTTGGGTTCTTCTCAGTATCCCCAGGCAATTGTCCTTGAGGTCTCTCTGCCATCTGCCTTGCTAGTTGGCCTATTTGATGCTCCAAGTTCTTGATTGAGGCATTCTGATTCTTCATAGTCTCTTGAGTAGCTTGCATGAACTGGCCTAGAAGGTTCTCCAATTTGCTTGAACTCTCTTGAGGAGGCTTTGCTTGAGTACTTGAACTTTGCCCTTGTCTCCAACTAAAGTTAGGATGGTTGTGCCACCCCGGATTGTAGGTGTTGGAGTAAGGATCATTTCTAGGCCCTTGGTTGCCCATATAATTTACCTCTTCTTGTCCCGAACTTCCAACCACATTGATCTCACAGTTTCCATTTGCATGGTTGCCTCCACAGAAATCACACACTGAGGCACCTTGAACTTGAACAGCTTGCAGTTGAGAATTCTGCAGTTGAACCGACCCCAATTGCTTGGTAAGAATAGCCATTTGTGCCTTGAGAGCGCCAATTTCATCCAGCTCTAGAACACCTCTATTGACCATTGACCGAGAACTAGGCATTTGATAGTCATTGCTAGCCATGTTCTCAATCAAGTCCTTTGCTTCTTCCGGTGTCTTCTGACTCAATGTCCCTCCTGCAGCCGCTTCAATCATACTTCTTGAATTCCTGTTGAGCCCATTAACAAATGTTGCAACCTGCTGCCATGTCTCTAGTTCATGATTGGGACAAGCTGTGAGTAAAGACTTAAATCTCTCCCAGGCTTCATAGAGTGACTCACCATCCCTCTGTGCAAAGGCATTGATCTCTGATCTCAGCTTAATCATTCTTGACGGAGGAAAGAATCGAGATAAAAACTTGCTGACCAAGTCGTTCCAGGTGATGATGCTTCCATGAGGATGAGATTGAAGCCATGCCTTAGCTCTATCCCTCAAAGAGAAAGGGAAAAGCCTTAACCGAATGGCCTCATCGGAAGCTCCGTTTAACTTGATGGTGTCACACAGCTCAATGAAAGTACCAATGTGAGCATGAGGGTCTTCACTCTCCAACCCTCCAAATTGGTTTTGCTGCACAAGGTGGAGAAGTGATGCCTTGATTTCGAAATTATTGCAAGCCACTGCGGGTCTCACAATCGGAGTTCCACATCTATCAACTCTAGGGGAAGTGTAGTCCCCCATTGTTCTCCTTGGTGCATTATTTTCTGCCATGGTGACAGCTGTTACTTCATTTTGTGGTTCTTGCACACTGGGTAACTCAACTTGTTGCTCTTGTCTACTAGAAGATGCTCTTTCTCTGTTCTGTCTTGCCTTGGTTTTCTTTCTATTCCTTCTGCAGAGTCTCTCGATCTCAGGTTCGAATTGGAGTTCACTTGGGTCGATTGTACCTCGCATACACTGAACAAACGGAGTAGCGCAGAAAAAACAGAAAAACAGCACTTGCAGAAATTTACAGCAGAGAAACAGAAAATAAGAACGAAAAAACACAGTAGGAAAACAGTAAAAATGCCTAAATTAGGAGTCCCCTTTGGTACTCGTGATATTGGCACACCGATCCCCGGCAACGGCGCCAAAAACTTGACACGGACTCGGCAAGTGTACCGGTTCGTTGCAAGTAATAAAACGGTAAGACCGGATATCGTTCTCAGGGATCGTGGACAATTACCACTTCGCAAATTAGACTACTATCTAGGCGATCGAATTTTGGAGTGAAGGTTGCTCTATCATCTAACAAGCAAACAAGAAGAAAATGTTTTTGTTCTTTTTTTGGAATTTTTTTAAACAGTTATTGTGCAAACAGAAAGATGAATAACAATTAGATAGAATTGCTAGGGTTAGACTAAGCTAATCCTCCCTTGATTGTTATGAAATGATAAGTAACACAGTTCCTAATTCAATTATGACAATCAAGTCTTTTCTGAAATACTCAAGCCTAATTCCTTAGGTGCATTGAGCCTAAAACCCCAAGTTAAACCCTAATTCCTTAGGTGGATTAACATGAGATTTTGCATTAAGTAAAGACTTATACGATTGCAAGCACCTCAAGACCTATCCCTAGGCTCATGAACTACTTGGCATTTGATTCATGAGCAAGCTCTAACACCAACCTTCCAGTTATCTATTAAAGCAACTAATCATTCCTAGGGTGATCAAGCCTAAGAAAGCATTAAGCATGGAATCAAACACTCATAAAGAACAAGGAAACTGCATTATAATCAAGTCATTTTTACAACCAAGTTCAGATAGCAATAGTCTAACCCCAACAAAGGGGAGTTTAGCTACACATAATTGAAGATAAAACAAAAGAAAGAATTACGAGAGATGAACAAAGGAGAGAGCTCCATGGAATGTTGCACAAAGCCACAAAGCAGCAGAGGATCCGATTTTAGGGTTTTACGAATGTCTCTTCTTCTCGTTACGCTCGGTTCTTTTATAACTCGTGGTCGGTCACGGCAGTGATAGCCATCACGGCCGGGCCGTGACGGGTTCTGTCTCTTGCGCTTACGCAAACTTACTCTCTCGCGAGGCGAGCTCTTCTTCGCGACGCGAGCCGCCTTTTCATACCGTGATCGCCATCACGCCAAGCCGTGATGGATTCCGACTTGTGGAGGTTTTACGGGTCACGGCGTGATGTACATCACGGCTGGCCGTGATCGTCTCCGACTTTTGGTGGTTTTGGCACAATCACTCTCTCGCGAGGCGAGCTATGTCTTCGCGACGCGAGCCAATTTTTCATGCCCTTGATCTCTATCACGGCCAAGCCGTGATCGTCTCTGACTTTTGGTGGTTTTGGGTCACGGCCGTGATAGCCATCACGGCCGGTAAGCCGTGACGGTCCCGACTTTTGGCCCCTTCTTCTTCGGTTTCAGGGCCTTCTCTTCATCTCAGCTTCCTCATGGCTAAAACTTGGGCATTTAATCAAAAATCCCTGCAAAACAACACACAATACCACCTTATCCGTTCCAAATGAAAAACTAAACAAAATCCAACTAAAATGGCCTAACTAAATGCAAATGCATGCAGAAATGTACATGGAAAATGAGGTGAAATCACACTCATCACCCATCATCCAAACAAACAAACAAACAAAATCTTAAAACAAAAAACAACAAGAATGGAATTTTTAAACACATGTCAGCAAGAAATTCACAGTTTCAAGACTCTATTAGGATTTAGAAGAGTCAGTATCTTACAAATGTGGCAAAAAAAAAAAAAAACAGAGATAGCAGAGGTCCAAGAGAGAAAAACTCATCCAAGTAACTCTTTGACTAACATTATGTTCTAACACTACTAGAAACATGTTTTTAGCGACCGAATTTCGCGACCGATTTAGATCGTCACTATTAGCGACTGAAATTGTGATTGATTTGTTTTTTTCAAAAATTGGTTGCTGGTTTACCCTCAGCGATCGATTTAACGATCGAAATATTCGGTCCCAACATATTCCGTTGCTAAATCGGTCGCTATACCAAAAGTTAAAAACTCAAACTAATTTTTTTAGTCAGCAACCAATTTAAATTCGATCGATATATAATTTTTAATAACCTATGACCGAATCAGCGACCGATAAATTTGGTCGGTAAAAATGACCCTGAGTTAGCTAATTGAACCATCTTACCCTCACTTTTCATTTTTTCCCTTTCCCTCTCCCTCACTGCAATCTCCCCTCCCTCTCCCTCACTGCAACCTCCGCTCCAATCGTCGGCCACCACCACCACCACTCCATCAACCTGCGCTACCTCTCCGGTCGTCTCTCTCTCTCTCTTTCTCCCCCTCTCTGGTCATCTCTCTCTGCCTCTCCGGTCGTCTCTCTATGTCCCTCTCACTCTCAGCCACCACCCCGGTTGCACCACCACCGAGCCACTCTCCTTCTCCTCTCTGTGAACGCAGGTAATTAGCCTAAACCCTCAAAGTGTCAGTTTTGCAATAGCATGTTTTGGTTAGTGTTTGTTGGAAACCATTGTTAGATGATGAGATTAAAGCGAAGATAGTTGTCGTTATTGCTCATTCCTTTCTTGTTTTTGTGGCTGAAAAATGTTAGGGTTCTTGTGCGCTACAATTTTGTTGCAGGTTCAGAAACTTGTGCTTAAGGTTTTGTATTTCTTTCTTCAAATCTTCTTGTCGTTGCTTTATAGCCTGATAAAGAGTGTAAGGGATTGGTTATGAAACATTAACAAATTGATATTCTTTTATGACTTAGCCTGAATTGGAAGCCAGTGACAATGGACATACAGAGTTGTTTCCTGTGGCTTTATGATTAATATGTTTAGCACGAAAAGGAAGATAAATTGCCAGGAATAATTATAGACTACCCCTAAAACCTCTCTCACGATGTGATATGTGTGCTTGTGTGATTCTATGATTGTGGGTATGTTGGGAAGTTTTGGGGTTTGGTTTTGGCTAAGGGGTATGTATATGAGACATGGTATAAAAGGCATAAATGGAATACTGGGTAGAGGAGGCAACTTGGGGAGAGGTGGCAATGCTGGAAGTGGAAATGCTGGAGTGCTAAAAACCCACCAAGTGGTTGCTGTTGGAAAGATGGCATCTTTGGCAGTGTAGGTAGCAAAGGGTTAGCAACATTTGGTGGGTTTTGTAATAGTGGTGGTGCAGCTTGGAAATTGGGCTGATCAGAAAGTGAAGGTAATTGGGGTATTGTTGATGGGTTGTTTTCTACTAATAGTAAGCTGCTTGCAGATGAAAATTGGATGCTACAATAGAATAACACAAGACCAGGGATGATAATTAGTTGACTAAGCATGATGCAATAATGCAATTAGGAATTGATGGCGCCAACTGGGAAATATAGGAATTGATTCTCTGTCAAAAACTGAAAAAAGTTAGTGATACTATATTCCTATCGGTTCAAATGCCATAGAAAATAACATTGAATTCATTATGTGATTCCAGGCGAGCAGTTTTGCTGCTATCACTTAGGAAAAACAATATATGATATATTTTAGCTTTATGTAACAGAAACTGATGTATCCTCTCATGTGTCTTTTGTTTCTTTTTAGTGATAAATAATTCTATTATTCATTAGAGTTATTTGTTCTTAGTTATTTATCACAATTACTAGTATTATGAGATTCTTGTTATTATAAGTTGAACACTATTATCTTCAAAGTTGAAAGTGTGTAGTCACTAATTTGATAGAAGATTAATCAAAGTATCCTGTTAAAGTTTGTCTTATCTTGTACAATGAAAAACTTACTTGTATATGCTGTTTTGATTAGGGTCCAAGCACTTGGAAAATGCTCTATGGCATGGATATTAACCGTGAGAAAGGTCTTGTGCTTGTTGCTGATAATTTTGGTTTTCTCCACTTGCAAGCAACATCTTTTGGCCTTCTTTCCTTGATTTTTTTTTCAATCCAAAGAGATACATACTTAAGGATCTATTTGAAGCTTAGCAAATTTTTATGCTTCACTGTTAGTTTGTTGTACTATACTGTTCTTAGCTGGCAAGTATATGCTTTTATTTAGTTCATTGCCCACTGTTTGCTGCATTGCTCTGCTTTGTAGAGAAGTTTGAGCATCGCATTGCAAGCTAAGGTGAACAGGTACAATACTTGTCACGTTCTAGTAATGTCAATATTATTTAGGTAATTGGCAACTTATATTAGAGTGTGTTTGGGAAAGCTGGAAAAAAAGATTATGCTGATAATCTTTTTTCAAATAATTGATTATTTGAAAACAGATTATAATCGAATCTATTTTTGTTTGGGTATGTTCTTTGAAAAGTGATTTTAAGATAATTTATTTCGTTTGGATGATGCAAAAATAATCACTTTTATATAGTAAATTACTGAAAGCTTTGAACAAAACAGGTGAACATTTCAGCTTATCATAAAAACAACTCAACATTTCAGCTTATCATAAAACAGCTGAAAACTATACAAAACAGTTGTTTTTACATTTCAGCTTTTTTCCCCAAACACAATACTTAATTCACAAAACAGCTAAATGGGTGCAAAACAGCTTAAATGCTTGAAAATAAGTTGTCCCAAACATGCTCTATATATGTGCTATTTACCCCATTCCTAGAATATACTTATTATTGTTTAAGTTGATATATTTTATTTGTTGAAATAAAGGGGCACAAAGCCCTGTTTAAGTTGATTTTTATTACAAGTTATTCTTGTTTATTTTTTTATCATGTAACTTACAGACAAAAATAACTTCACGAGATCATGTTTCTCAAAGCAATGAGTCTGCATCAAAGGTTCTTATGGATGATAAAAAGGTAAGACTAATATGACATGTGTTACAAATTATAGGACCCTTGATGAAAAATAAAAGTTCTTTAATTCATATAGTCATTTATTTGTGATTCATAGGTGGAAAACAAGAATCATATCATAACAAAGAAAGTGAATTTCATTCATAAAATCTATATTGCTGCTGAGGAATCGCAAAGCCAAATTCTGAAAAAGCAAATGCTCTTTGATCAATAGCAAAGAGATACACAAGTAGATATTCAAGCTTTCTAAATAAGAAATGATTATATCCTAATCTTGTGGATTGGATTATAGTTTACTAAACAATGCCTGATTGCACTATTTAAGTTGTCAATACATATTTTACATGTCAGAGTATGAAAGTATAATGAAGAACGTAGAATGCATGTTACCTTTTATCAGTTATGAATTAATTTTTCTAATTACCTTTCCAGGTCAGCAAATATTGGAGTTTGTGTGTGCTTAAAATATTGGTGTGCACATAAGTTATGATGCTTCTGTTTGATTTTTTTTAGAGGTACAACGAGAAAATAAAGCTTACAAATATTGGTCACTAAATAGGTCTCTAGAATAGGAGTTGGAGACCAATTTAGTGACCAATTTTTTTTGTACTAGTGACCAATTTAGCGATCGAATTAGTGATCGATTTTTCGGTCGCTAAATTGGTCACATAACAAGTGTTGGAGACCAAATTAGCGATCAAAAATTCGGTCTCTAATAACGACCAATTTCAAATTTGGTCGCTAAACCATTTAGTGACCAAGGTTTCAGCAACCACCAAAATTCGATTGCAAATTCGGTCGCTAACACATTTAGCAACCAAATTTATAGATTTAGCGACCGATTTTTCGATCGCTAAAAGCCTTTTTTCTTGTAGTATAAGCTAATAAACTGAACCTTTGAATAAAAGAAAGCATTAAACAATAAATAAGATTGATGACAAAAATATTTGAAACAAAATGGGTCATCACAAATCATTCATACAACCAGTGTAATACAGAATATTTGAAATCAACCAAAATGACAAAATGAAAAAAATGAGGTTTAGGGCATTACGGGGTCACAAAGAGGAGAGGGAGAGTGGCTCGGTGGTGAAGGAGAGTGGCTTAGGGGCTCTTTCTTTACGTGTGGAGAACCTTAAATGAGACAGAAAAACATGGTCGTGGTGAGACGTTATGGCGAGAGAAGATAAAAGATAAGATTAGAGAGAAGAGAACTTATGAGAGAATACGGTCTCAGTGGTAGTGGAGAAGACCTCACAATGGTGGTGGTGGAGAGGAGCCCGCGGTGCTTGAGAAGGGTTAGGATAGAAGAGGTGGTAATTGAGAACAGAGACAGAGAGTAGTGAAAGTGCAGGTGAAGAAGGAAGGCGCGCGGGTTGTGTTAACGTATACGTTCACAAAAAAACATTTGAACTCACTTTTAACGTCTGTTATTTAAACAACAGACGTTAAAAATGACGTGTGTTGTTTAAACAACAGACGTTGAAAGTGTTTTAAATGATCCTGATAATTACGGTTATACCACCACCTTCTTTTTAATGTTTATTTTTAATATGACATACGTTAACCTTGCTCATTTATTACATATTTTTCACTATTGTGTATTTATATGTGTTCTCATCTAAAATCTTGGACGTGTGAATCAATATATTAGGGTGTACGATTTTCGCCAACATAGCACCGATTGTGATCAGAAACCTTATTTGCTAACCATCATTTCTAGTTTGTGTAACTGCAATGCAAATGAATTAACTGCAACTGCAAGCTAAATTCATGAAGATACTTAATTATGCACAAGTACAGACTTCTATATATGAAATCATTTTCAATGTTCATCCAAGATTTAATGGCCCACGTTGGTTTATTATGAATTTATTTGTTGTGAAATTTATTATGACCTTTTAAAGAGATAATACTGTATAACTTCAGTCAAGCTCTCATAGCAAAAGTTAAAATTTAACCTACAAAACATTGACATTTCATAACATCACACAGTACAAGAAGCTCTGTAACAAGTAACGAAATACGTAACAATAACATGAAATATCATGATCAAGGACATAGGAGATGACCCCAAAAAATATGAATTGGAGATCGTCGGTCCCAAAAATGACATCTTATTTTCTGTCTCATCTACTTATATTATGTTATTTAGAAAATTAATTATATTATTTATTACAAATATATCATTTTCAATTGATATTACAAAATCTAAATAGATGATATAAGAAATGAGATACTATTTTGATACGTGTTGTACCGGCTACGTGGTTGACTTCACTCCCCTATGTGATATGGAGAGAAATTTGATGACGTGAGTGAGTTACAAAATGAACGGTTGAGATAAGGAGGAATGTTGACAGAGATGACAAGTCCAAAAACGGACAAGGCATTGGACACACTGCTAAATGCATTTATGGACTCTAACTGTTCGAGGCTTGCGTTTTCAAGTTGTCAGCATTAAGGACAAAGGCATGCATATAGAGCCAGAGACCCCACTTTTTTGACAGTGAATGACTTGCCATTTTGCCAAGCCTCGCCTTTGGTACCATTGTCTATAACAGTGTCTTCATATGAAAATGTTGCTTCCAATTGTGGGACTGATGAAATGTCAATATTTAGAGTTTGGCTTTAATTGAGTGCATGTTCTCTAATTGATGCTTAGATCACCTCAATGAAAGAAAGACATGAATTCTTTTCTTGTTTTTTTCCTCTCAATTCATATATTTTGTTGGATTTATCTATTATACCACCGAAGTGAGATATTGATTATCAAAAGGGTTTTTACACCCACGAATAATTTTTTACTGGGTAAGTTTCTTATAAAATTAAATCGTTGGATTAAAAATTCGTATTATATAGATTATAGATTATTTATATAATATTTTACATTAATCCAAAATCATTTATCACTTCATTGATATTCATCAAAATTAACGTAATGTATAATTTTAAATATATGATTATAAGAGCAATTTGATTACATTTTGAATGATGTTCAAATTTTACAAAATTTGAAATAAATTATCTAAATGATAGATAGTTATAATTCAACGCTTGGATTGATAAAAAACATATTGCATAAAAAGTTATTGGGTTGTATAAGAGTGATAAGTCTATATGTAAGTTGATCATTCCTCTCTCTTTTATATATATATATATATATATATATATATATATATATATATATATATATATATGAGAAATGATCGATTTACGCTAATATAAGTCATTTTTTACTTACATTAAATTTTAATAATTGATTTTATTTTCATCCAGCGATGTAAATTATTAAAATCACAATTATCGTTAGATGAAAACAAAATCAATGATTTACAATTGGTGTAAGTAAGAAATGATGCACATTGATGTAAATCAATCCCTCTTAAATGTGTGTATTTATGTAAGCTTGTATGTGTTTGTTTTCTAATGACAAATTATTTGTTTGAAAGTGTTTTTTCAGTTCTTACAGGCTATAGCAGCACTATATTGTGAGAAGTGGGAACAAATATACCATATGCCATAACAATTAGAGGTGCTTATTAGAGGAGAGGAAGGGTTGTCTGACCAACCAAGTTAATTAACAAGAGCATCTCTGTTTCTGAATTAGACTTGCCTTGGAAAGTATCTGATTCATTCTGTTAAGAAAACTTAATAATAAGGTCATGATGACTCATACACCCCACAATCAGTTTTCCTGAATACATTCATCTCATTTCAGACTCTCTCTCTCTCTCTCTCTATGTGTCTGTGCATGGACTGAAACCTCACTTGAATGCTCCTCTAAAAGGAACATCAGCATGAGACTAGTACTTTTTACCTATCTAATTCACCATTCCCTTTTCTGCCTGCTAAATCTCTTTCCTTTTTGTCTCTTCTTCCTCTACTTCACTGTTTCTTTCTCCCTGTCCCTCTATTTATACATCCCTTTCTCCCTCTAATTGTCTCACTAACTCAATCAAACCTTACAATCTAAAGAGAGAGAGAGAGAGAGAATGTGTCCAGCAGGTTCATCAAGATGGAGCCCTACCACTGAGCAGCTCATGATCTTGGAGGAATTGTACAGGAGTGGGATTAAAACTCCCAGTGCTTCTCAAATTCAGCAAATAACAACTCACCTTTCTTTCTATGGCAGGATAGAAGGCAAGAATGTGTTCTATTGGTTTCAGAATCACAAGGCTAGGGATAGGCAGAAATTAAGGAGGAAACTCAATAAGCAACTGCAGCTACAGCAACAACTCCAACTCCATCATTACCAACTGAATCAGAATATCAGTAACCAACTTGTTGGTGGTAACTTTGGTTACCCTCCTGGCTCCACTACCCAAGAAAATTCCTTTTTTAACTCAGCTAGCTTGATATTTCAGGTAATCTTTTCCTTTTCAAATTTCCACCATGCATGTAGAAATTAATGTTTCTTTTATGTGGCTTGTCTCTATTTTTGCTGATTCTTCTCATTAATGTAACTCTTGTATGCATGGGATTTTTTAACTTAATTAGCATCCTGGGTTGTTGTTTATATAGAAATTATGGTTTAAAATAAGTGGTAAAGGCAAAAAATGCAACTTGAGCATGGCACAAGTCTCAGTCTAAGCTATGAATTCAGGGAAATTTTGAAGTTTGCTTCTTCTTTTTGATTTTGTTCATTTCACATGTTCAGGGAGGAGCTGCTAACACATCAGAATGTGGAATGAATTGCAAATGGGGTGTGTATGATCCACAAAGTTCGGTGGAGAAGAAAGAGGTGGCATTTTGCAACTATGATAGAACATTAGTTAATGCTAATGATCAACCATCCTCATGTTGCACTAGACCTCTCAAGACTCTTGATCTCTTTCCACTAACAAATACCAGAATCAAAGAAGACTGCACCACTTCACCCAAGTAGTTCTATTGATATCATAAACTCTATGTGACATGTGACGGTAATAGCCTATTTACTTAAGGAAATTAATGTCTATTTTTACTTAAGGAAATTGGTCTTTATAATATGGTGCTTCTTTGGAAACCATGCTGGAATGTATACCAACTACCAAGAGCACCTAGTCTTGTACGTAGGACATTTGGTTGCAACATGTCAAATTAAAGCATGATAAAAGTTCAATACTTTGTGGTACAAATCAGAAATTATATTTTAACAACCGGATAGGGACGATGTCTCTCTCTTTTTTTTTTTTTATGTATTATTGGAATGCATGTATATAAAGAAGATGAAAAAATAAGTAAAAAGATAGAGATAATGGCATCATATACGATATCTAAAACTTGATGTTCAAATATCAGAACTCGATACAAATCCTGGGGGTACTTGGTATATCCCAATATGATATCAAGATTACTTTATCCCAGAACACCATATATAATGAACATGTCACTTAATTCTAAATGTTTTCAGAAACTGAGAGTTGTTGTCTACACTTTCATTAGTTTAGTTATTATCAGATAATTATGCACTGGCTAATATGCTCAACTTATATAGAAATTGTCAAACCGGTAACTTGTATTGATGATACTATATGGTCCCATCCTGGCATCCTGTTATATGTTGTAAAGTCTATTTAATGTGTACTGGTTGTCCTTTGTTCATCAATCTCGAGTTCTTCTCATCGTACATGATGCAAATAAAAGGACTCTATGGACATGTGGTAAATCAGTTTTTTTTTTCTTCATGAAACTGAATTGTTTTAACTTTCAACATTTGTAGTGAATGAAAAGTGGGCTGATTCTAGGGTGAGAAACCCTAGAATGTCTCTCACCATGAGAGACCCTTAATTACCATTGATTCATTTTACCCTATGATCATACCATGCACCCTTCATACTTGATTATTCCTCATTCTCCCCACTTCAGTCTTTGTCACAGTGCCACCACCCTCACTGACCACAACCGCTGTCGCCGCCGCCGCCGCCCACCTCCCCCTCTCTCCTCCGACACCGCCAACCCCACCCACCCCACCTCTTCCTCCTCTGCCACCGCCACCCCAACATCTCTCTCTTACTGTTGCTCTCTTTGTCGGCAGTGGCACCCACCATCTTCAACCACTCGTCGGCACCGCTCTCCGCCGCTGTAGTGTTCTTCATGTCACCGACAAGAAGCACGTGGAGTATGACGCCACAAGACCATAGATCCGAGAAATTTGAGAGTTGGAACACCTCTTATCTCAACATCCACAAGTGGTGCCTGGATCGTCACTAAGCTGGAGAGTTCTGGATCACCTGCAAACCCATATCTGAAGTCAGATATGCAACTTGACGGTGGTGGGAGGTGCTTATCCTTGTAGCCCAACACCTTGAACCGAAAACCCTTTTGTGGCATGAAGTGATGGAAGTCGGGAAGAGACTTGTGGAGGAGGTGGTTGATCTTGTCAGAGGAGAAATAAACCACGATGACTCTGTGGTCGGTCTCCGCCATGAGCTTCTCGCAGAGGTGGGACCCAATGAACCCGCCGCCGCCGATCACGCAGATGACCATCGGCGGAATCGGGTTTCCGTCCAAGTCCACCTGTTTCTTTTCCATCTCCCAGAAACCCTAGATCTGTGTGCACCTCATACCGCTGCCACTGCCGCCGCTCGTGTCTCGTCCAACCGCCGTGCCGCAGTCCCCGCGTCTGACCGTCGAGCTCTGCACATCTGTCTCATAGTGGTGGCAGATATAACGGTGGAAGTTTGGATGGTGGTGGTGGTGGCTGTGGTGGGGGTGGTGGTGGGGGTAGGGTGAGATGACGGTGGGTCGTGGGAGGGACTGGAACAGTTTAGGAGAAATAATCTAGTGTAGATGAAATTGGATCTAATCATTGGGATCATATGAATCAAATGATGGATAATGGTTTCTCATGATGAGAGACTTGTTGGGGTCTCTCACCCTAGCCAAAGCCATGAAAAGTGTTAGAAGTCTCGCGTTGTCTGGGGTGTGGTACATATATCTGTTGGGTAATTCCACTTAACAACAATTGGTTTTAGAATAGAATCTAACATGGTATCATAGCCAGAGTCCATCTCCGTCGTTTATCGCCTGTTATAGCAACCTATCGTTGTGTGTCACTTTTTTCTGGCAGACATTTGTGGAGGGGTATTGGAAGTCCCACATCGCTTGCTTTAAATCCCAGGGTACGGTTTAGATATCTGTTGGATAACTCTATTTAGCATCGATTGGTTTTATGATGGAATCTAAAAAAAAAAAAAAACTGATGTTTTAAAGATTAATGCATCACACATACACTTACACCCAACAGAGTAAATGATCTCAACAATCAATTGTGGAGTATGTTGATGCTGGTGATCGATTTTAATGTAGCATGACAAATAAGCAAGACATTGTATGAGTACATGGGGAACTGGAAGGGAACTATTGGATGCACATGCGTGTATGAATAATAAAAGAGGTTGTAGTTGAAAACTGGAATCAAAACTTCAAAGTTAATTGTAAGAAGAGGAAGAATATTATGCGTCCAGCATTTTGTGAATAACAGTGGTAGAATGATAGAAATTCAAATGATAGGAAGGGGGAAATGAAAATTTACATTTTATCATGGCATGTATTATGTGTAGCCATATTGTTAATTTTCAGATATTCACCTGAATACTTTGTGGAGTATCAAGCACTAGCTACTGTATCAAGGGCGCGACATTATTTTTTAGAGCTGCATCAAGTTCGAGGAGCTGCATAAAGGTACCAATGATTAGAATGTTGTTAAGTTTAAGAATTCTAAAGGTGACATTCGTATGATCGATATATTAAGCCAGTCATCCATACGATTTCTAAGATGAAGCCATCAACATACTGTTAAGGATGAAATTATGGAATTCTGATAGATGTTTTCTCGACAAGCTGATGAGAGAATCGTAGTGATGACTAAGATTTTTTAAGTATTGAAATTGTTCAGTTGACAAGAAAAGAACATAGTCTGGTAAAAGGGGAGAATTCGACAGACGGATTCACGATGAAGCAAAAGAGGAAATATAACTAGCCAAAAGGAAGAATTGTCAAAAGAGAAAGAAAGTGAAGAAATTGGCTAAGTCCCTGATCCGACAAAAGGTTATCAATACAAGTTGTCAAGCAACAAAACCGCCAAAGACAATCAAGTCAACATGGAGCAGTTCAAGGAATTGAGCAGTTACCAAAGTTGTTTGACAAGCAGTTCAAATTTAAAGTTTAGAAACTGCCAAGATACATGGCAGTCATTAAGATAGGAAGTTAGTAATAAGTAGTTACTTTATTTGCCTATAAATACTTGTAAACACAATGTAAAAAAGGGTCGGTAACTTGATACATATCCTACACATCTCGATCACACAGCAGATTGACAGATAACATTCAAGTATTCCCTCCACCTTTCCTATTTCAATTCAATATGAAAACCCAGTACAATACTGGTTATGTCTTTCAAGTTCTTCACTTGTTCTTCATTATTTCCAGTACTCCTCTCAAATTATTCTTCTAATTTCTTTTACTTACCGCAAGTAATTTCTATTCTTAGATTTTATTTTACTTAACCTTTCTTTTCAAGACTTTTGTCTCTTGTTCGTTATAAACTTATTTCAACTAGGAAGTTATTTTCTACAATAGAAACTATCTTCATCTTTTAAATTTCAAAGTTACCTTTCATTATTTACGATAATTTTAAACACCATTTTCAAACTCATATACTTGTCATAGAATCAAGTCCTTGCCAGTATATTACTAGATCTGACTAACTTGTCAAATTCATACTTGGCAGACAGTTCATACCTATTCTTGACGAGATTACCGCATAACTCGTAGGTCCCACATTCGTTCGATCTTTAATTATTTGCAACGAAGGAATTTTGGTCAGAAACCAAAAAACCACGTTAACAAATTGGCACGCCTGGTGGGACGAGTTTAGAGTAACTCATATAGTGTCACGAACTCTGACATACAAATTTATTGTATGATTCTACGGAGTGGGAGAGTGATTCAAACGTCATCTAATTCCCAAAACTCTGTGCATATGAGTAGTGCAAGTAATGCAGGCGTAGTCAGCACTAACGTCACTGTGTCAACGGTGGATGCTAATCCTATAACCACTGTTGCGCCAGTTGATAATATTCCTGCAACCATGGCTAACGCTACTAATGCAGGAAATAATAGCACTAATAGTTTAGTGGCGAGAATAGGCGTTTCCTATGCTCAAGTTGTCAATAGATTTGACGAAGTTGGCCAAGGAACACTCTCGTCACCAACTTCCCCAGTTTTACAACAAATAAATCCGCCAACTACCGGATTGTCTCCACGGAGTGTTGTGAATTCAAACCCAAGAGGGACTACGCAACCTCTACCACAACCGTTGTATGGAATGCCTTACAGTTCGACCACTGTCAACCCAAATACCCCATTTGCATACATACCATATCCAAATGGAGTAACGACGGCCGCCCATACATCTGAACAGGAAAGACCGTCGACTTGGGGGCAAATCCCCAGTCAAGCGAATGGGATAACAGGGTTAGTGGTGATGACCCATACTCGACAAGAGCGTCCATTAGTAAGGCCACAAGTACCCGCACTTAGACAACCCCCTCAAAATATTGTTGGTCTGTCAGAGGCTACATTAGCCAATGTTCGACAACAAATTGATTCTAGTAACTTTGACATGGTGAATACATTTACTCAGCAAATTGGTACAGTGATTACACCATTGATGGAAAACACGAATAATGCATGCTTGACATTAGCAAATGAGATACGTAGGTTAAACAGAATCTTGGGCGTGTTAACCCCAGACGATAACCAAAATGCCAATAGAAATCCCAATAAAAATGTCAATAGGAATGTCAACCAGGGTCAGAATAACCAACCACAGGTTGAACAACCACAAGTTATCCAACTTGAAGGATCCGAACAAGATGACGAGCGGTCATAGCCCCATCGTCGAGTCCCTTTGAGACGTGGAAATGTACACATTCTACAGCCAGAGGAAGACGAAGACTTTGCCATAAACCAGGGCACTCTTGGGGCACTTCGTCAAAATGTTCAAAACTAGAATGTTAACCAAGTTGTCGAGCAAGCATTGAATAAGTTTGTTTTTAATATAGGTTATGCCAATCAACCATTTTTTGCATCGGCATTTCCTGATTGGCTCCAACAGGCATAAATGCCTCGAGGATACAAAATACCCAAATTGTCAAAATTCTCGGGGGAAAGTGGAGAATCAACTGTCGAGCACATTACCTGATATACGATCGAATTAGGAGACTTGACTTTAGGGGAGGGACTAAAAATGAATGCTTTTCCTTGGTTTTCAACCCTGAGACCTAATTCCATACATTCCTGGAATCAATTAGAGAGGAGCTTTCATGATCAATTCTTTAGGGGTGACCTAAAAATTGGGTTGACAGACTTATTTTGTATTAAAAGAATGAATAACGATTCTGTTCGTCGATTACCTTGCCCGATTCCGTCAAATGAGGAGTCGTTGCTTCACCCCTATCCCTGAGGCAGAAATAGTGAAGATTGCTGTCGGGGGTCTAGATTATCACATTAGGAAGAAATTGGTCAACCAACACCTAATTGATCTTGCCCAGTTGGGTGACAAAGTCCGACAAATTGAACAACTGAAGGCCGAAAAGGTTTTCAAGCAGAAGAAATTCCTCAAAAGAGAAAAGATTAATTTTGTCGGATGTAGTGATTCCGACGAAAAGGGCAATAATTCTGAAGAATATGAGGTAGACTATGTTGAATTGAAAACTGGTCCCCCTTATACATGTCAAGCCTTGAGGCCTTCAAGGGCCAGAGAAAGGATTCCTTTCATCAATAAGAAATTGTATACATTTGACATGACCAAAGCCGACCAAATATTTGACATACTGCTCAAAGATAAGCAGTTAAAGTTGTCAGATGATCATAGGCTATTGAAAGCCCATGAAATAAAAGATCGGAGGTTATGTAAGTTTCATAATACTTTTGGTCATGTAACTAACGACTGTATGCATTTCAGGGACATCATTCAGAAAGTTTGACAGAAGGAAGACTAAAGTTTTCAGACAAGAAACCAGACATGAAGATTGATACAGAACCATTCGGTCCTGAAGTTAACAAAACTGACCGCCAAGTCCCTATGGGAATAGGCATGGTCAATATAAAAGCTGGACAGAATATTCAGATGGACCTGACAGATTCATTTGATATCTATCCAAAGCTAGGGGAACCGCTTGTCGACTTCATGACACGCAAGAAATCTGGTGGTATCTTCAAAGTTTGACCAAAATGTGAAGGATTTTATGACGATGCTGCTGCCAAGAAGGCAAGGGGGAAGAAAACGCCATCATATCACCCACAAGACAGAACTGAGTCTCGTGATGGTAATAGTCAAGGCAGATTCTCGCACCCGAACAGCCATGCTGGGTCTCACAGTGTGCACATGAATACTATGCATGTTGTTAACAGGCAAACAGGTAGCCGTCAGCAACATATGTATCAGACAAGACCTAAACAACATAACGCTAGAGGTTGGCTTGAAGAGCCAATCAGAGAATAAGTTGGAAGCAGCAAATCTGTCGGTGGAGGATTCAATTCCATCAAGACTAGGAAGTCCCCATCTAACGTAATGGTGGATCGATGGGTAAAAAATTCTGCTTTGGCTCGTTATCCGGATTTACGAAAGCAGAAATGGGTGAGAAAGAATAAGTTTAATGATTGGAATTCCCCCTTCTGGAACGAAGATTACCGAAGAGGGCAACTGGTTCAAAATGCCCAGATGTCAGGACCTGGTTTGTAAGGGCCGTCAACTCAGCCACCCGTATCTAAGAGCCAAAAAAGAAGATTGTAGAGGCTCCGACGGGCTCAAATCAAAACGCTTGCCCTGCAAGGGGGCATCATAATAAAAGAATTGCCTTATCAGGATACTGGTTGCTTGGTTGCAATGGCTGACAATAAGGCCGACAAGAGTGGAGAAGTCAAGATGAAAAGTGTGATAGAAGCTCACCAGATGGGTGTCGATAGAAGGATGCCTGTTACTCAAGTTAAGAGGAATAGACCCATGTCACAGAACTACATAAAGAACAAGAAGGCTTTAGAGATGGCATGACCACCAAGAAAGTCCACAGGCAAATGGCCTGTTGGTTTGGTAGACATAGAAAAGGTTGCTGGACTTGAGAAAGAATTTGAGGCGAGAATGGAAGAACAACAGTTGACAACGTTTAAGCCTGAATGCAATCTAACCAAGGAAGATTTATCTTTTGATGGTGTCATCAAAGCACTGAATGATCCAAATGATGACATAAGCATCAGTAAAGACATGGATATGGATAGACAAAATGAAGACCTAACTAACAATATAGAGGCTCTAGAAAATTGTGGCGCTGGCATGGCCCGACCTCTATCAGATAGGTCAGTATCAGATGATGAGGGTGATTTAAGAAGAAATCATGGCAAAATGGTTGGAGGTGCATTCTTGGATGAAGATCCAGAAAACGAAATCATACTGGAACCAGGTATGAGAATGAAGACAGGATTGATTTCGTTCATCCCAGCAGAATATAAGGGATATCTCGAAGTTGACTTCTTCGACAATGATGATGTCGTCAACAATGATAGAGATCCAGGTGATTTTTGGATGTACGTTCAAGAGAACTTGGTTACCGTATTCGACAATGTAGCCCAGTTAGAGAAGCCCACCGATGAGCAAAGAAACCATTTGAGGCCTTTGCATGTAAAGGCCATAATAGATGGAAGACCTACCAACATGGTTTTAATTGACGGGGGAGCTACTGTGAATCTGATGCCAAGAGCAATGATCAAAAAGCTAGGGAAGGATCAGTCGGATTTAATTATGATAGATATGGTCGTCATTGATTTCAGTGGCAAAACTTCTCCATCATATGGCGTCATTTTGTTGAATATTCAAGTTGGCACCGTCGAAAGGATGACACTGTGATAATCCCCGTCAAGTCAAGCTACAACCTATTACTTGGAAGGGATTGGATTCATGCTGTGGGAGAAATTCTGTCAACAATGCATCATAAAGTAATCTTGTGGAATGCACAAGATCAGGTAGAAATAGTCGAATCAGATGACAGTGCTTGTTATGCTCAGCAATTACATGTTGATTTCAAGGTATATTCACCAAACGTCAAACCTATAACTGCCAATGAAGGGGTCATTGACAAGGATGCATTGGAAGCGAGTCTTCTCAGTCAATTTGGCGTTAAGATAAAGGAAGAGGCTGACAAATCTTGGCCAAATTCTGACAATTAGCTTTGAAATACAACTGAGAAGATTGTCGGCCTATCTGGCCGACAAAGAAGTACACACTTCAGAAAGTGTGTTAGCGGATTGTATCATTGACGACGGCCCTTTGGGTTTTGAAAAGGGAGTCGAAGTTAAGCAAAATGTGGAAGTGGAAGATCCCCTGGAAGAAGTAAACTTAGGTACGGAGGAAAATAAAAGACCTATCTTTGTGAGTGCTTTTCTGCTAGAGGATTACAAACAAAAACTTGTCAGACTAATTGCAGAGTATAAAGATTGCTTCGCATGGGACTACGATGAAATGCCTGGTTTAAGCAGGGATCTTGTCGAACACCGGTTACCACTCAGGGAGGATTGCAAACCCTTCAAACAAAGTAGCGGAAGATTTGCCCCAGAGGTGGTGCATAAAATCAAAAAGGAAGTAGAGAGACTGCTTAAAGCAAAGTTCATTCGAATAACCAGGTATGTCGATTGGCTTTCTAACGTAGTTCCTGTTATTAAAAAGAATGGCAAAATGAGGGTATGCATAGATTTTAGAAATCTAAATACTGCTACCCCTAAAGATGAATATCCGATGCCAATAGCCGACATGCTTGTTGACTCAGCATCAGGAAGTGAAATTTTAAGTTGTTTGGATGGCCATGCATGTTATAATCAAATCTTTATAGCTGAAGAAGATGTGTCAAAGACTGCCTTCAAGTGTCCAGGAGCAATTGGGACATATGAATGGATTGTCATGCCTTTCGGTTTAAAGAATGCAGGAGCCACCTATCAACGAGCAATGAATACTATTTTCCATGATGTGATTGGGAAATTTATAGAAGTATACATTGTTGATATGGTTGTCAAATCAAAAACTAAAGATGACCACTTAGAGCACTTGAAGCAAGGGTTTGAAAGGATGAGAAGACACAACCTCAAAATGAACCCAGAGAAATGAAGCTTCAGAGTATCGGCTGCCAAATTCTTGGGATTTTTAGTTCATAAGAAAGGAATCGAGGTGGACAAAAATAAAGCCAAAGCAGTTTGGGAAGCCACAGCACTAACAAATAAGAAGGAATTACAGTCCTTCTTAGGAAAGGTTAACTTTCTGTGGAGGTTTATATCGAATTTGTCGGGAAGAACAAGAGTATTTGCACCATTAGTCAAGTTGAAAGCAGAACAAAGTTTCGTATGGGAATCTTGTCACCAAGAAGCTTTTGACCAGATCAAGCAATACTTAGTCAATCCACCGGTCATGATGCCTGCTATGCCTCGTCGATCGTTGAAGTTGTACATATCCGCATCTGAAGATACTATAGGATGTCTATTGGCCTAGGATGACTATGACAATGTCGAAAGGGCCGTGTATTATCTAAGCATAGTTCTCAATGATGCTGAGAAAAGATATAGTGCAATAAAGAAATTATATCTAGCATTGTATTTTTTATGTACCAAACTCAAATATTATATGATGCCTTGTAATGTATTAGTAATTTCTAAGACTGATGCAATAAAGTATATGTTGTTAAAACCAGTTCTTAATGGGCGTATTGGTAAATGGACCATTGCTTTATCAGAATATTCTTTACAATACGTGCCAGCCAAAGCTGTCAAAGTTCAGGGAGTTGCCGACTTCTTGGTAGAACATCCAGGATTGGATGTGCCGGAAATAAACTTTGTCAGTTTACAACCTTGGAAACTTTACTTTGATGGGTCAAGGAATCAAGGAGGTAATGGAGTAGGAATCTTCATCGTGACTCCACAAGGAACTCCTACTAAGTTCATGTTTGAGCTTAAATATCCATGTTCTAACAATGAAGCTGAGTATGAAGCTTTGATTGTCGGATTAGAGATACTAATGGAGATGAAAGCACAAGATGTGCATATCTTTGGGGATGCTCAGTTGATTATTAAACAACATGCCCTAGAATACAAGTGTGTCAGTTATAACTTGACCAAATATTGCATTATAGCAAGTAAGTTAATGAGAAAATTCGATGACGTAGTTGTTAAGCATATCCCCGGGGAATTGAATCAAGAAGCTAATGAGTTATCTCAAATGGCGTCAGGGTACAAGATATCTCAAAAGACCTTGTCAGGATTAATGGAGATTAGAGAATTATTATATCCACTGGAAGAAAGAGATGTCTTAGTCAATGATGTAATCCTGCCGAATGACTGGAGGTTGCCAATGATTGATTATTTGGAAAATCCAAGTCAAAATGCAGATAGAAGGATAAAATATATGGCATTGAATTATACTATGCAAGGTGGACTACTACATAGAAGATATGTTGACGGAACTTTACACAAATGCTTAAGTGAGCAAGATGCTTATTTAGCTTTGTCAGAGGTTCACGAAGGTATATGCGGAGCCCACCAAGCAGGTGAAAAATGGAATGGGTACTTCGACGAAGTTTGTATTATTGACCAACTATGACGAAAGATTGCATTCTGTTTGCCAAGTCTTGTGAGCAATGCCAAAAACACGACCATATACAAAATGTCCCAGCCAGTGAATTACATTTTATTGTTAAGCCTTGGCCATTCAGAGGATGGGCCTTGGATTTAATTGGCCAAATACATCCTTCTTCGACGAATGGACATCAGTTCATTTTAGTCGGAGTCGATTATTTTACCAAGTGGGTGGAAGCAGTTTGCTTTAAAGCAGTCACTCAACAAGATGTAATTAACTTTATTGAAAATCACATTGTTTATCGATTTGGAATACCACAAACCTTGACAACTAACCAAGGGTCAGTTTTTACTGGTAAGAAGATCGGAGAATATGCAAGTTCTAAGCATATAAAGATGCTAACATCTACCCCATACTATGCACAGGTCAATAGTCAAGTCGAGGCCACAAATAAAATTATCATTGGCCTCACTAAAAAGCATGTGGGTCGACATCCTAAAAACTGGCATAACACCCATGATCAAATACTTTGGGCATATAGGAGTTCACCTCGACAGTCGACGGGGACATCACCATTTAGGTTAGTATACGGGCATGATCCTGTGTTACCTGTCGAAATTAATCTTCAATCAACTCTTATTCAAAGGCAAGATGACTTGCATGTCGACCGATATTGGAATGCAATGTTGGATGAATTGGATGAATTAAGTGATGAAAGGTGGTTGCATTGGAAAATTTGATTCGACAAAAAGAAAGAATTACAAAATTCTATTCGAGTTAAATTTAAATCATTTAATGTGGATGATTTAGTATGGAAAGTTATTTTGCCCATGGATAAACGTTGTCAGGAATATGGTAAGTGGTCACTAAACTGGGAAGGAGCATTTAAGATTTCCAAAGTATTTTCTGGAAATGCTTATGCACTTGTTGATGTCAATACGAGCCTAAGAATTAATTCAATTAATGGCAAGTATTTGAAGAAATATAAACCGACAATGCTGGAAGTAAAAATTGACAAAAAGTGAAAGGAAATGAGAATATCTTATTCGCTAACTTGGCAATATAACCATTCATTGTCGAAAGTACAAGTTGTCAATCTAAATTAGTCAGTATTTGGCAAAAGTAAAAATTGTCAAACGAGATTAACTTATTCCTAACAGTTAACTAAGAGCCAAAAACTCAGATGAAATTAGCAGATTTGTCTCCCCACTCTTCGACAATGCAGCAGTGTAATCTAATTTATTGAGGCTTCATTCCCCCTTTGATGAGATTTCATCTTCTTCATATGTCGAGGGTGTGCAGAGTGTAAAAATAAAAACTGGCACGAGCATATCTCACCATCATTCAACCTAGAAGGTGGTTGTT
The DNA here is from genome assembly GCA_030762895.1 of Sophora flavescens. Lineage (NCBI taxonomy): Eukaryota > Viridiplantae > Streptophyta > Magnoliopsida > Fabales > Fabaceae > Sophora > Sophora flavescens. The sequence goes on from CM061063.1 coordinate 238,260,997, forward strand.
GCTTATGGTGAAGTAAGAACAACACCAGGGGAGATAACCACCCTTGAGAAGAAGATGATGGAACTGGAAACAGATGCACCCGTTCTGTTTCAAGTCCACTCTAACCAGAGGTGGGCAACGGTGGTCAGCTCTAGTGGTTATGTTGGTTGCTGATCACTACCGTGCCCATTACGTTGGTTACTGGTCTTTAGTTAGAAAACGACCATCAAGATAGAGACCTTGACTTTGAGGTTCAAAGGTTATAAACCCAGGCTCCCATGGAGGAAGCAAGGAGAATAAAGGGGAGTTTGTTTCTGATAAGAACATGGCTTACTTGAAGTAATGAGTTTCAAGTTTAGAAATGTTAAGAGTTGTAAACCTCGCTATTTATAACCGATTGGGGGAGACAAGAAATTAAATGCAAGAAATTTTCCGATGTTTTGAAACTCATCACAACATTAATTATGATTTGAACAGAGATGAGTTACGAAACTTATTGGAAAAAAAGAAGTTACATTAAATGATGAATAAACATGCAGGTAAACCAAGAGTCATTCTCATTGAATAGACAATAAAAAAAAGTGTCAGAATTATAGAATTTGGCTGACAGAAAAGAAAATTACAACGATTAATTCTTGTCTAAGTTGACATCGAGAGACAATTGGTCCCATGCAAAAGTAAGATTAGCTTTGTCGGCAATTGCAACATCATAGTCAGGCTGTAGAGCACAAAGTTTGCCAACCACAGTTTCATCTCTTTGGCCAAGTTGGACAGATTCGTCATCAATAGCCTTGACTTTGTCTCTTATCTTTTCCAGAGCCTTGTCAAACTTGACGCATTTTGATCTGTCGATTCAATCTTTGCCAACTTTCCGATATTCCAGAAGGGATTCTTTGGTTTGAGTTCCTGTCAAGATGAGGTCAAGCTCTTTTTGTTTAGAAACCTCCAAATCTTGGAACTTGGCCAAGAGGTTATCCTTAATCTTTTCCTCCTCTTCATAAGAAGGAATGACAGAGGATATTTTCTCTAACTTTTGAGAGAAATGTTCCCAGAATTTGTATATTGAAAGGAACTGAGTGCGGCCCGACATAGGAAGATTGGAATGAAGTGGAGTAATCTCTTTAATCAGTCTTGACAACTCTTATTGAATGTTAACATCAGAGTAAAGAGTGTTAAAAGAGTTGTCAAGAAGAGCTGTCAAATCATGCATAAGATTGATGACTCGAGAGTTGTTGAAGTCGTACTGGGTTGACGAAGAGTTGGCAGAAAAGGTAGATTCTTTCCGTCTAACCTCTGCCAACATGTTGATCCAAGTATTGAAATGAAGAGCAGGCTTAGGCTTAGGAGATTTAGTAGTTAGAAGTATGACTGGTGGTGGAGGAAGAGCAATGGGCACTGATTCTGCCAATAAAGCTTCCATATCAATATCCTCTTTAGGAATCTCGATGATGGAAGTCGCTTCGACTGGTTGGTCAGCTACAGAAGTTGAAGTCTGAGCAGTCAGCTCGGGTTGTTGAGAACTGGAGGGCATTTCCTGAATGGATTTAGAGCCTAGAGGATCTTTTGTCAGAAATTCACCCTTAGGAGCCAAGTGCTCTAAAGTTTCTTCAACCTGTAAAGGTAAGAAAATCAATGAGTCATAATTAAAATAATTAAATCAAGGGAGATTGCAAACAAATTGTCTTGTACCTCTGGATCAGGAAGATTCGTTGGTTCGACAATTTTGTTGACAATTTCCCGGATGGTCATTAAGTCCTCACCTTAAGAAGTTTTTTCCTAATAAAAGAAACAAAGTGAGACATAAATGTAATATATATGAAAAAGTGACAGGATGATGAAAAGTATACCATCTTGAAGTCTGAAGACACCAAATCAATATCCACGTTTGCTTCCTGTGCTTCTTCAGTAGGTTGGACAACTTTCTTTTTCTGTCAAAGTGGAAAATAAATTTAGAGATTATGGACAAATCTGTTTAATCCGACAAACCAGTCATAAGGATTAAAGCTTTACATTGGACTGATCAGAAGGAGAATTGTTGGATGAACCAGCAATGGTGTCTTTGGGTTTGGTTGAAGTCTTGACAGCATCAGAATCTGCTGAGATAGAAGAACTCTTGACAGATTTTGATCTCTTGGAGGGAGAATCAGAGACCGGAGCTTTTCCTTTTCTTTTCTTGGTCCCTCTAGTCGTTTTAGTCTTAGGGACAAGAACTTTGGCCGATCGTGATCCTTTCTTGGCAGTCTTGGTCTTCACAGGGATCAAGTCATCATCCTCATCATCGTTATCTTCAGATACTTCTTCTGCTGACACGTCAGCCTTGGATTTCCCAGGAAGAGGTTTGTCAAGAGGAATAACTGTCAATGAAAACACGAATAAGTCAACTGTCAGCGAAGAAGAAAAGAAAATAGATACTTGTTTGACTAATAAGTACCTGGGTTATAAGTTAGTATTTGCGAAAGGAATATAAAGTCGTCATCAGATTGGAGAAACCGACGAGCGAAGGTAACTGCATTTGGCTTTTCAAATGGGTCAACATAAGCACTTAGGCTCTCTAGAAAGATAAAGTTACCTTCCTTCGTCAGCTTCCCTGGATTTGAATCAGCTAAACCAAAAGTGGCACATGGAATAGGCACAGGGTCAAGAAAATGAGCCTTTAAGCTGTCAAAATATTCTTTAGTTATATTTGGGATTTCCCGATATTTGGCAAGCCTTTCAGCTTCCCTGTTATCATGCTTCCTTTTTGCTTAAGCTAAAACACCATTGACATGACGAACCATATCATATGGTCTCATAGGATTCCACTTGATTTTGTAAAATTTCTCGAAAGCTCGAATTTCTTTCCGAAGTTCACCTTGAGTTTTTGATGCCGGATCCTGTTCCTGCATAGAAGAATCATCACCATTACCAGCAACGTCTTCAATTCGACTCAAGCAAGCTTTTAGACTTGGATGATAATTGGAATAATAATCATTCCACTAGTCAAGAAAGCTTTGAGTTGTTCCATGAAAGACAGAAAATGGGACAATCTGTAAAAAGGTCTTGCGAGCTTTATCTTCGTCACTGATGGCCATAATATCTTCATGTGTTGGGGCCTTGGCATTGATAAAATGCTCATCCAGGTTTGATGAGTAAGGAGCAGGAATGGATTGACAAAAACCAAGCTGAAAAGTAGTGGTATTGGGTAAATGGAGGTAGATCCGATGGGTTTTAAAACCAGGACCATCGACAAAAATAACTTTTTGACAAAGAAAATTGGCCCAAATGGATTCACTGGATTTGGATATAGTGGTACGCAGCTTGGTAAACCACTCTGGATCATACTTTTGGTCAACAAAAAGGGTAAAATTGAACTTTGAAGAGGTAGATGAAAGATAATGGAAAATTTTGAAGTAGGACGTGAAATTGGAAATCTCATCTCTTGGAAAAGACTCAGCAGAAACATAACAAAGATAAGAGCCATAAGTGTCAACCGACAGGTCCACGGGAGCTTTATAAGAGAATCGATGTAACAGCATGATTTTAATTGTGTTGTTCAATCGGCTAAAATATAATTAATTATATTTTAATCTGAAAGTTAGAAAGTGTTTTTGAATAAAATAAAATCATATTCATAGTCAACTTTATGATAGAAGGTTACGGTAAAATTTTTGGTTGAAAATTCAGACAAAACTCGGTCTGCATTTTTGCTGACAGTAAAAGTTTACTAAGAAGAAAATCTAATTTTGACACGTGAACGAAATGGTTAGTGTTTTTGTCGTGTTTCCAATGACTTTAGTAGTTTTAGAAATTTTACGTTCGGAATTAAAATACAATATTTATTCCGGGCGAAATACGATCGGAAACTTGAACCGGATACGCAATGGAGCAGAGTAGGGAGCACAAAAGTGATGAGGTGACTTGTGAGAGTGAGGTGACTTATTAGGGGGACGACCTAAGTCACATCCTAAAAAGTGGTCATGATGACACTTTTTGAATTATAACATATTATATGCTAAAAACCCATTTTTCTCTCTCTTCTTCAACCAAACAAGGCATAAGCCAAAACTTGGCCATCAAGACTTGCTTCTTCCTTCTCTTTCATGCCCATCTCACCTCTCCCTCTATAAATACCCATTTCATTTTCTCTTCATCACTTTCCTACTTCTTCACTTTCTCATTTTTAAGTTTCTAACACTTAAAGTTTCCATTTTTACTTAGTTTCAAGCTTCAAGTTCTTCATACTTTTTCTTTCTAGTTTCAAGGGTAACCCTCTCATACTCTTCTATTTCAAGTTTTACACTTATTTCATGAATTTACTTTATGTCTTCTTAAAATGTTCTTAAAGATCTTTTAACTTCTAAAATCTCTAGAAAATGGTAGAAAACTCCGTTTGAGTTGAAACCAATTTCTATGGACTTTTATTAATCTCTACTTTCATATTATAAGAGCTTGTATCAAACAAACATCTCTAACCTATTTTTCCAAGGATTACCGAAACTATGTATTAGTGGCCTGGGAAGTTTTGTTTCAACTTTTTGAAAGATGATCATGTATTTGAGCTTCTAGATACCTCTTGATCTTAAATCTGAAGTATTGGAAAGTTTAAAGAATTCTAGACTATTTCTCCTATCACGGTTGTAAACCTATGATGTTTTGTTTTCATTTTCCAATATGATCATGGACTTGAGCTTCTTAATACATTTGGATGCTAAGTCTAAGAGATTGGAAAGTTTAAAGATTTCTATCCTATTTATCCTATGATGGCCGAACCTATGATGGTTGTGAACCTAGGATGTTTTGTTTTCATTTTCCAATATGATCATGGACTTAAGCTCCTTAATACATTTGGATTCTAAGTCTAAGAGATTGGAAAGTTTAAAGATTTCTAGCCTATTTCTCCTATGATGACCGAACCTATGATGGTTGTGAACCTAGGATGTTTTGTTTTCATTTTCAAATATGATCATGGACTTGAGCTCCTTAATACATTTGGATGCTAAGTTAAGAGATTGGAAAGTTGGAATTTTCTAGCCTACTTATACTAAAGAGGCCGAAACCCTAACATAAAAGGGGTGAAAGGTTTTTGATTGATTTGTGAAATCTAATGATTGATTCATACTCTTTAATCCTCTAAGATCATTGATCTAAGAAATTGTTTTGTTTTGAAAACCCTAGCCTATTTTGTAATACAAGGCCAAAACCTACCCTAAGTGGTTGGATGATTTTTATTCCATATTTTCAAGTCATAGTAATTTATCTAAGTTACCTAGAACCTAAGTGATAAGTATCCAAAGGCTTATGTTGAGAAAAGAATCCTAACTCTAATTTGAATTAAATGACCAAACTTAGCCTAAAGAGAACATAGATGAGTTTGTTTGATTTATTGGTTATTATGTTGATTGGTTGAAGGTGGAGTTAGTACTTTGTGGTGTGACAACGAGGAACTTCGAGTGCGGGGGTTCGGTGATAACCAAGGTGAGGAAAAGAACCAACCTATCGTCGGAATGGATAAGTAGTAGATTATATATTAATTGTGTAGGGTGACCTAAACCCTACTAGTAGTCGAGTAATCGACAAGACAAAAATCACATTGGAAACATTTTCTGAAATGTTTTACGTGTATTATATTACCAATACACGGTGTATTATATTACCAATACACAGAAGTATTTTACGTATATTATATTACCAATACACGGTGTATTATATTACCAATACACAGATGTCCTTCCGTATTACCAATACACTTTTGTCTTGGTGTATTATATTATCAATACACTTTTGTCTTGGTATATTATATCACCAATACACTTTTGTCCTTGTTTATTATATTACCAATACACGGTCATGGACAACAACACCTATACTTGAATCCCACCAACCCGATTTAACAACATCCTAGTGCCTTAACCTTCCATTAGAACTTGACACATATTCTATGCCATAACACCTTTTTAACATACATCATCTAAGTTAGGCACTTCTAAATCATCATTATCCTCACACCCAAAACAATCATCTCGTAGACAACATATATATCTTTGATTAAAATCCACTAAGCATAATAATAAAAACCAGGCAGATTATGCATAACACAATATCAATCAAAATATTCCAATATAACCAACATAGCACAAAAATCAATTCAATAAAGGTAATAAGCTCAAATCAACAATGAAGAATATAAAATCAACCTAATATCGATAAACCTACAATCCCCGAATCGCCATTGGTTTTTCAGAAAAGGTTTCCAATGTGATTTTGGTCTTGTCGATTACTCGACTACTAGTAGGGTTTAGGTCGCCCTACACAATTATTATATAATCTACTACTTATCCATTCCGACGATAGGTTGGTTCTTTCCCCCACCTAGGTTATCACCGAACTCCCGAACTCGAAGGTCCTCATCGTCACACCACAAAGTAATAACTCCACCTTCTGTGAAGGTAAGGAGATTAGATGCTCGAAGAGGTATACCACGAACGTCCTCGTTTCCTCCGTGATGGAAGTCTAAGATTATGAACACAAAATCACAAGTTAAAATCAAATACGAACACTAAACCACAAGGTATAGGTTCGGCCAAGACTAGTTCATAGGGTTAGAGTTTCCCGAAAATTATACAACTCATGGATTTATGATCCTTAAGTGTTAGAAGTTCATAAACAATGATTATTTAACAAAGTTGAATTAAAATCCCACTAAGTTATACACTTAAGGTATTCGGCCAAGGCTAGTAAAATAGGTTAGCATTCACTAAACTTTCCAATCTCTTAGGTTTAGCATCCGTATGTTTTAAGGAGCTCAAAACCATGATCATTTTGGAAAAATAAGAAAAAAGTATCCTAGGTCCCTAACCTTCTAGGTTCGGCCTTCATAGGATTTATAGGTTAGAAATCTTTAAACTTTCCAATCTCTTAGACTTAGCATTAAAATATCATATGGAGCTCAAGTCCATGATCATTTTGGAAAACAATGGAAACATTCCAATCTCTTAGACTTAGCATCCAAATATCTTAGGGAGCTCAAGTCCATGATCATCTTGGAAAAATGAAAGTAATACATCCTAGCTTTAATAACATAGAATACACAAGTTAGAAATTCTTAAACATTCCAATCTCTTAGACTTAGCATCCAAATATCTTATGGAGCTTAAGTCCATGATCATTTTGGAAAAATAAAAACTCAAACATCCTAGCACCTAAACACTAAGTTTCGGACATTATAGGATGATGAAGAAAATATTCTTTGTTTAACAAAAACTCTCATGTTTAGAATCACAAGTTATTAAGAGTTCTAAATCCATGATCATACTTGGAAAGTTGAAACATAGTATCCTAGGCTTACTTATTCATATTTTCAGCCATCATAGGAACAAGCTATCAAAACTTCTAAGATTTATAGATTTAAGATCAATGGATAGCTAGAAACTCAAACACGTGATCATATTCCAAAAGTTGAAACAAAAACTTCCTAGGTCACAAATACAAGCATTCAGCCTTCATTGGAAGAGATAGGTAGAGATTTTTTTTTACACAACCTCTTAGTATATGAAAATATAAGTTAATATAAGACTATAGAAAGTGGTTTCAACTCAAAAGGAGTTTTCTACCATTTTAGAGAGATTTTAGAAGTTTAAAGCATATAAAGAACGCATAAAGTAAACTAAGAAATAAAAGATGAAACTTGCAAAAAGATTCATATGATAGAATTACCCTTAGTATAAGGAAGAACTTTAATGAAGAACATAAGTGGAAAAGACTAATAAAAATGGAAGCTTTAAGTGTTTGAAAAAAAAAGAAGAAATGGAAGAAGTTGAAGAAGTATGAAGATGGAGGAAGAAAATGAGAGAATGAAGATGAGTAATGATTATATAGAGTAGGGAGAGGGGAGCACAAAATTTTGGAAAGAGGATGAGCTTGAAGAACAAGTTTTGTCTTTAAGACTTGTTTGGTTGAAGAGGCACTACAAAAAAAATGTATTTTAGCGACCGAATTTAGTGACCACACTTAATCGGTCACTAAATATAGAAATTCGGTCGCTAAATATGGAAATTCGGTCGCTAAATTGGTTGCTAAATGGTTTAGCGACCGATTTAGCGACCACCAAACGATTTAGCGACCAGGTATTTAGCGACCACCAAATTCGGTCGCTAAATATGAAAAATCGGTCGCTAAACGGTTTAGCGACCGAATTTTAATATTTTAGCGACCGAATTTGGTGGTCGCTAAATAACTCTTTTTTTGTAGTGAGGAAAGAGAAAAATAGGTTTTTAGAATATAATATGTTATAATTTGAAAAGTGTGATGATTACACTTTTGGAGTGTGTCATAACCCATTTCCATCAAGTCACTTCACTTCTTTTGTGCTCCCTAATCTACTCCATTTCGTACCAGGTTGTATTTTCCGATCGTAATTCTTCCGACGTTTTCACCTGAATAAAATATTATATTCCATTTTTGAACGAAAATTTTCAAAATAACCAAATTTGAAGGAAACATATTAAAAGCACTAACCGTATCGTTCACGGGTCAAAATTAGGTTTTCTACACAGTAAACTTGTACCGGCAGTGAAAACGCAGACCGGCTTTCGTTTGAATTTTCAACCGAGATTTTTACCGTAACCTTCTACCATAAAGTAGACTATGAATATGATTTTATTTTAATCAAAAACACTTTCTAACTCTCAAATTACGATATAATTAATTATATTTTAACCAGTTGAACAACATAATTAAAATCAGGCCGTTACATTTTCTAGTGGACCAGTATTAAGAAAAGAGAAAGGAGTAAGTTTGGATTATGCCCTTCAATGCCAATGATCCGAATCAAAAAGTTAAAGGGCAATAAACAGAAAGTAGTGGTGGATACGTTCGAGGATAAATAGCATGTTATAAGAATGAATTCTGTTACGAAGTTACCGCTGTTAATTAAGGGAAGACAACGATGAAAAATACGAGGAATGATCTTTATATTAAGAAGAATTGGTAAGATGTTACCCAGTTTTGAGTTAAGAAATTCCGAGGACGGAATTTTCTTTTAAGATGAGTAGTAATGTAACAGCCTGATTTTAATTATGTTGCTCAACCGGTTAAAATATAATTAATTATATTTTAATCTGAGAGTTAGAAAGTGTTTTTTAATAAAATAAAATCATATTCAGTCTACTTTATGGTAGAAGGTTACGATAAAATTTTGGGTTGAAAATTCAGACGAAAGTCGGTCTACGTTTTCACTGACAGTAAAAGTTTACTGAGCAGAAAACCTAATTTTTGATTCGTGAACGTAATGGTTAGTGTTTTTGTTGTGTTTCCAATGACTTTAGTAATTTTGGAAATTTTACGTTCGGAATTAAAGTATAATATTTATTCCCGTGAAATACGATCAGAAACTTGAACCGAATACGCAATGGAGCAGAGTAGGGAGAACAAAGTGATGAGGTGACTTGTGAGAGTGAGGTGACTTACTAGGGGGACGACCTAAGTCACATCCTAAAAAGTGCTCATGATGACACTTTTTGAATTATAACATATTATATGTTAAAAACCCATTTTTCTCTCTCTTCTTCAACCAAACAAGGCATAAGTCAAAACTTGGCCATCAAGACTTGCTTCTTCCTTCTCTTTCATGCCCATCCCACCTCTCCCTCTATAAATACCCATTTCATTTTCTCTTCATCACTTTCCTACTTCTTCACTTTCTCATTTTTAAGTTTCTAACACTTAAAGTTTCCATTTTTACTTAGTTTCAAGCTTCAAGTTCTTCATATTTTTTCTTTCTAGTTTCAAGGGTAACCCTCTCATGCTATTCTATTTCAAGTTTTACACTTATTTCATGAGTTTACTTTATGTCTTCTTAAAATGTTCTTAAAGATCTTTTAACTTCTAAAATCTCTAGAAAATGGTAGAAAACTTCGTTTGAGTTGATACCAATTTCTATGGACTCCTATTAATCTCTACTTTCATATTCTAAGAGCTTGCATCAAATAAACATCTCTAACCTATTTTTCCAAGGATGGCCGAAACTATGTATTAGTGGCCTAGGAAGTTTTGTTTCAACTTTTTGAAAGATGATCATGTATTTGAGCTTCTAGATACCTCTTGATCTTAAATCTAAAGTATTGGAAAGTTTAAAGATTTCTAGCCTATTTCTCCTATCACGGTTGTGAACCTATGATGTGTTGTTTTCATTTTCCAATATGATCATGGACTTGAGCTCCTTGATACATTTGGATGCTAAGTCTAAGAGATTGGAAAGTTTAAAGATTTCTAGCCTATTTATCCTATGATGGACGAACCTATGATGGTTGTGAACCTAGGATGTTTTGTTTTCATTTTCCAATATGATCATGGACTTGAGCTCCTTAATACATTTGGATGCAAAGTCTAAGATATTGGAAAGTTTAAAGATTTCTAGCCTATTTATCTTATAATGGTGGAACCTATGATGGTTGTGAACCTAGGATGTTTTGTTTCCATTTTCCAATATGATCATGGACTTAAGCTCCTTAACACATTTGGATTCTAAGTGTGAACACCCATTTTTGTCCGTCTTCAGTTTATTTTATTTTAATTTTTATGTTATTATGTTTCAGGGAGACTAATAATAATAGTGAAGAGAGAAAGAAGAAAAAGAAAATGATGAAGAAATGAGGAGGCTCATAACTAATTTTCTATTGGACGGGGAGGTCCCGTCCATTGCACTTGCTGTTGGACAGGGAGGTCCCATCCATTGCCCTTGCTGTTGGACCGGTAGGTCCCATCAATTGCATTTGCTGTTGGATGACGAGGTCCAATCCAGTCCATTGCATTTACCGTTGGACGGGGAGGTCCTGTCCATTGCCCTTGATGTTGGACGACGAGGTCCAGTCTAGTCCATTGTATTTGCTATTGGACGGGGAAGTCCCGTCCATTGCCCTTGCTGTTGGACGGGGAGGTCCCATCCATTGCATTTGTTGTTGGACGACGAGGTCCAATCCAGTCCATTGCATTTGCCGTTGGAAGGGGAGGTCCTGTCCATTGCCCTTGTTGTTGGACGATGAGGTCCCGTCCATTCCATTGCATATTTAATTTTCTGTTGGACGAGGAGGTCCCCGTCCATTACATTGCACTTGCTGTTCGACGATGAGGTCCACTCCATTCCATTGCATTTGCCATTGGACGGGGAGGTCCCGTCCATTGCCCTTGCTGTTGGACGACGAGGTCTAGTCTAGTCCATTGCATTTGCTGTTGGACGGGGAGGTCCCGTCCATTAGATTGCACTTGCTGTTGGACAACGAGGTCCAGTCCATTCCATTACATTGGACTTGCTGTTGGACGGAGAGGTCCCGTCCATTATTTTGCATTTACTTTTGGACGGGGAAGTCCCGTCCATTGCATTTTCTGTTGGACGAGTAGGTCTTCCATTGCATATTTAATTTTTTATTGGACGAGTAGGTTCCGTCCATTGCATATCTAATTTTCTGTTGGACGAGGAGGTTCCTTCCATTGCATGTTTAAACTTCAGTTGGACGAGGAGGTCCGTCCAGTGCATATCTAATTTTGCATATCTAACTTTCTGTTGGGCAGGGAGGTTCCATCCACATCAAATTTTATTTTCAAACCGGAGGCTAAAAAATAATAATGAAGAAAGGAGAAGAACAGAAGGAGAAAAGAACAATCAGCAAAAAAAAGAAGAAAGGAGATTGAGTTACTAACCCTAAAAAACCCATTTTACATATCAGACAAAACCTCTCAACATTATCCCACTCTCCAACCACCCCTACACCTCCTCTACCCATTGGTCCTTTCTCTTCCTCCTCCCACTCTCCAACCGCCCCTACACCTCCTCCACCCATTGGTCCTTCTTCTCCCCCATCTCCTCTGAGACACCCCGTTGTGCCCCGGTGTTTTATTAGCTTAAAACCTTATTAATTAATTCATTAATTGCACGCTTAGCGTGAAAAGTACGTAAAAATTAAAACTTTATTTAAACAATCATATAACTCCTGCAAATTAAACACACCAAGGTTGTAATGTATAAATAACACCTGTTTATTTATTACATTACCAAAACACTGTTGAGGGAATCCTCTCAGTAGGATCCCTCACAGGCATAAACTTAAAATAAAAGCCATACTTAGCGGAAACATATAAAAATACTCCTTCTTAGACACACTGGTCATACTATCTATACTCTACTCGCCATGGATCACAGCTCGACCTCTAGCGTCTGGTTCGTAAGGAGTTCCATCCAACTCCTCAGCAACCTCCGTTTCATACAGAGCTCCGTCCAGCTCCTTAGCAACATAATCCTCCATGGGGCTTCTAATGTAAGTAAAGTAACCCACAAGAATACAGAAACATAGGGGATAAGAAACAGTTCTATCATCAAAAAGCGGAAAAGAGTCATAGTAAATCATACAGTAATTGTCACAGACAAACAACGCACATATCTAAAAGATCACCCTCAAGTTAATATATCATTCTCTACCCCCAATCTCATGCTACTCAAAGACACCATAGTTGCACACCTATTTCCTAAGGTGGAAGTGGTCTCGCGAGAACTTTTGATTTTACGTGTATTATATTACCAATACACGGTGTATTATATTACCAATACACATAAGTGTTTTACGTGTATTATATTACCAATACACGATGTATTATATTACCAATACACAGAAGTGGTTTTACGTGTATTATATTACCAATACACGGTATATTATATTACCAATACACAGATGTCCTTGTGTATTATATTACCAATACACTTTCGTCTTTGTGTATTATATTACCAATACACTTTTGTCCTTGTGTATTATATTACCAATACACTTTTGTCCTTGTATATTATATTACCAATACACGGTTGTGGACAACAACACCTATACTTGAATCTCACCAACCCGTTTTAGCAACATCCTAGTGCCTTAACCTTCCATTAGAACTTAACACATATTCTATGCCATAACACCTCTTTAACATACATCATCTAGGTTAGGCACTTCTAGATCATCATTATCCTTAAACCCAAAATAATCATCTCTTAGAAAACATATATATCTTTGCTTAAAATCCACTAAGCATAATAATAAAAACCAGGCAGATTATGCATAACACAATATCAATCAAAATATTCCAATATAACCAACATAGCATAAAAATCAATTCAATAAAGGTAATAAGCTCAAATCAACAATGAAGAATATAAAATCAACCTAATATCGATAAACCTACAATCCCCGAATCGCCATTGGTTTTTCAGAAAAGGTTTCCAATGTGATTTTGGTCTTGTCGATTACTCGACTACTAGTAGGGTTTAGGTCGCCCTACACAATTATTATATAATCTACTACTTATCCATTCCGACGATAGGTTGGTTCTTTCCCCCACCTGGGTTATCACCGGACTCCCGAACTCGAAGCTCCTCGTTGTCACACCACAAAGTACTAACTCCACCTTCTGTGAAGGTAAGGAGATTAGATGCTCGAAGAGGTATACCACGAACGTCCTCGTTTCCTCCGCGATGGAAGTCTAAGGTTATGAACACAAAATCACAAGTTAAAATCAAACAAGAACACTAAACCACAAGGTATAGGTTCGGCCAAGACTAGTTCTTAGGGTTAGAGATTCCCGAAAATTATACAACTCATGGATTTATGATCCTTTAGTGTTAGGAGTTCATAAACAACGATCACTTAACAAAGTTGAATTAAAATCCCACTAAGTTATAAACTTAGGTTATTCGGCCAAGGCTAGTAAAATAGGCTAGCATTCACTAAACTTTCCAATCTCTTAGGTTTAGCATCCATATGTATTAAGATGCTCAAAACCATGATCATTTTGTAAAAATAAGAACAAAGTATCCTAGGTCCATAATCTTCTAGGTTCGGTCTTCATAGGATTTATAAGTTAGAAATATTTAAACTTTCCAATCTCTTAGACTTAGCATCCAAATATCTTATGGAGCTCAAGTCCATGATCATTTTGGGAAAAAAAAATGGAAGCTTAAACATTCCAATCTCTTAGACTTAGCATCCAAATATCTTATGGAGCTCAAGTCCATGATCATCTTGGAAAAATGAAAGTAATACATCCTAACTTTAATAACATAGAATAAACAAGTTAGAAATCCTTAAACATTCCAATCTCTTAGACTTAGCATCCAAATATCTTATGGAGCTCAAGTCCATGATCATTTTGGAAAACAATGGAAACTTAAACATTCCAATCTCTTTGACTTAGCATCCAAATATCTTATGGAGCTCAAGTCCATGATCATTTTGGAAAAATGAAAGTAATACATCCTGGCTTTAATAACATAGAATAAACAAGTTAGAAATCCTTAAACTTTCCAATCTCTTAGACTTAGCATCCAAATATCTTATGAAGCTTAAGTCCATGATCATTTTGGAAAACAATGGAAATTCAAACATCCTCGAACCTAAACACTAAGTTTCGTCCATCATAGGATGATGAGGAAAATATTGTTTGTTTAACAATAACTCTTAGATTTAGAATCACAAGGTAATAAGAGTTCTAAATCCATGATCAATACTTGGAAAGTTGAAACATAGTATCCTATGCCTACTTATTCATATTTTCGGCCATCATAGGAACTAGCTATCAAAACTTCCAAGATTTATAGATTCAAGATCAAGGGATAGTTAGAAACTCAAACACATGATCATATTCCAAAAGTTGAAACAAGAACTTCCTAGGTGACAAATGCAAGCATTCGACCATCATTGTAAGAGATGGATAGAGATTTTTGTTTTACACAACCTCTTAGTATATGAAAATATAAGTTAATACAAGACTATAGAAAGTGGTTTCAAATCAAAAGGAGTTTTCTACCATTTTAGAGAGATTTTAGAAGTTTAAAGCATATAAAGAACACATTAAGTAAACTAAGAAATAAAAGATGAAACTTGCAAAAAGATTCATATGAGAGCATTACCCTTAGTATAAGAAAGAACTTTAATGAAGAACTTAAGTAGAAAAGATGAATAAAAACTAAAGCTTTAAGAGCTTGAACTTTTAGAAGAAAGAAGAAGATGAAGGTTTAATGGAGGTTGAAGGAGGAAGATGATGAAGTGAAAATGAAAAGGGTATATATAGAGAGGGGAGATAGTGGCATGAAATTGAGGAGAGAGGAATGAGCTTGGAGAGCAAGTTTTGACCTTGTGCCTTGTTTGGTTGAAGAGGAAAGAGAAAAATAGGTTTTTAGAATATAATATGATATATTTCAAAAAGTCCATCATGACCACTTTTTAGGAGGTAGCTTAGGCCATACCTCTAGTGAGTCACCTCACTCCCTCATCTCACCTCAAGCCTTTTATGTCTCCTATTCTGCTCCATTTCGTACCCGGTTGCATTTCCGATCGTAATTCTTCCGATGTTTTCGCCCGAATAAAATATTTTATTATATTTTTGAATGAAAATTTTCAACATAACCAAAGTTTAAGGAAATATAATAAAAACACTAACTATCTCGTTCACGTGTCAAAATTATGTTTTCTGCACAGTAAACTTGTACCGGCAGTGAAAACGCAGACCGATTTTCTTCTGAATTTTCAACCAAAAATTTTACCGTAACCCTCTACCAAGTATACTATGAATATGATTTTATTTTAATAAAAAACACTTTATAACTCTCAAATTTAAAATATAATTTAATTATATTTTAACCGGTTGAACAATATAATTAAAATCAGGCTGTTAAATTCTCCACTATCTTAACCGCACCACACTTCCTTCTCTTTTAAAACACGCAACCTTCACATCAAATCACCTCCTTTCCTCTGCTGGTGCCTCCTCCATCTGAACACACACCATTTCTACTCATAACCGTCCAAGCTCCGGATTTCGTGAAACCAACCTTGAAGCCGTTGGGTAAGGAGAAGCATGAAGCCCTCTCCTCCATCTATAAAAGGACAGAGGGGGACGAAAAATATGAAGAGGAGAGATACGAAGGAAGGATACGATGACAGAGGAGAGAGAGATTTTTATCTGATGTTTTCTTTGTGAAGAAAAAGAGATAGGGTTTGAGTTTCTTTTTCTTTTCTCTGTCATTAGAGTGGTTCCAAGTTTTCAGAAGAAGAGAGAGTTAAAAGAGTCAGTGAAACTGAAATGTAAGGGTTTGGTCTTAAAATTTTACAACTGGGGAGAAGGCAAAATCATTGTTATTCTGCTCTCATTTGGTAATCCTTGTTCTCTTTGTTGATATCATTCGTGAGTTTCTCTTGACATTCTTATTTTTCCGTGTCTCTGTTTATGATGAAAAGAAAATCCATGGATATTGAAACTGAATGAGTTAATATGATGTTTGCTATATGAGTTCTTATGTTTGTTTCAGAAATGGTGTATCGTAGGGTTCCTATTTCATTGATTGCCGTCAGATGCTGAAATGCATGATACACTAGTAATATTCATATGGCTATACTGTTACTAAACACTTAAAATGTTTCATTTTTGTTCTATTTTCATAAGGCAAAACTATCTTTTTTACGTAAAAATAAAAGATGATCACTTAAATCCCCTTCAACCGGTTCTAAATAGTTAATTAAATCAATGTTTTTTTTTTGAGGTTGCTCTATGACAAGTGTCATGCTCAACCCTTTAGATTTTGAGGTTGCCCTGTGGACTTACGTGCCATGTTCAACCTCATTTAGGTTTAATAAAAAAATTCACAACGAAAAATGATTTTTTTTCCTTTAAACAATTTTCGGGGTAAAACAAATATTTTCAAAGTTACTAATAATTTCCACAACTAATTTTGGGTAACCATTTTTATGGATGTTCTAGGGTGCCGTGGGGTTAAGTCTCCATGCCTTCCCTAGACGTAATCGACTCTCGAACCCAAAGTTTTTTTTAAAGGGTTTTCCAACTTTCCCGAAATTAAGTAAAGTTGGTGGCGACTCCATGTTTATTCTCTAAAAGAAAAAACAAGCTTACTTTTTGGTCGCGACAGATGGGGACTCCACTGGGGATCTTTTAAGAGAGTCAAGCCCGTAAAAATTGGTTTTGCAAATTTTTAGTAACTTGTAGCTTATTTGTTTTACCTTTTATTGCTATATCTTGCTATTTTTTCCCCTTACTATAATTAAATGACAAAACTAAAAAATGTTTTTTACTTTTAGTGATGTTTATTTTGATTGTCCTTTTTTTGGGCTTTCCTTTTATTTAAATGAGAAAAATTAGTTGTACATACTTTTTAACTCATGTTATTCTTGTATATGTTTCACTAACAATGTTTTTGTTTCCTCCTCCTTTCTTTTCTTCTTTCCTAGATTTTAACAATAGGGTAGAGGACTTATAACCATTTTTATATACCTATGTGTTTGTTTTGCAGGTTTTTCTTGTCTTTTCTTTTCTTTTTATTTTTAAGTGTTACAGGTTTGTATGCCCCCCTTCACACACATCACTATCACATATTGTACACATTCTTAGCTCTATACCCGAGCTTGCTCAAAACCTCAAGGATGAGGCGGTGCTCCGACATTGTCATTGAAGAGGTCTTGTACCTCCCTGATACTTGTCGGTTCACCACTCAGATTGTACATGAGATCATGGAATAGTCATATTGAGGGGGGGTTATCCCTACTTGTGGCTAGATTCATGAATCAGATCCTTACAAGGACAATCTGGGGACCATGACTTTTAGAGGTCAAGACCCATCCCAATTCACTAATAGAGCAGACCTAGTGGCCGACTTGTTTAGAGTCCTAACCTTAGGGTGTGTCAATCCTTAGGTTTTACCTGGCTTAGGACAAAAGGGGGTGTAATTTTCTTTCCTCTCTCTATCATCATAAGCATAAATTGTCATGCATGTTAATTGTGAATATTGACAAAACTAGGGGCGTCACATTGTCGCCTCAAACCTGAATGACATATTCGAATATTATTGCACATCTAATAGGCACTATGTCATAACGAGGGTGATGCATTGGCAGTATGCCCATCAGGGTTTTCAACCCTATTGGGTCTCATACAACACGAATCATGCAAGATATATTTGCTTCACTATACTCATTTTTTTTTTCACTTGTGCCTCTTTGTTGGAAGATTTTGGTATTCATCTTATAGCAAGAAAATGGAAAAGTTTGGTTCCCAAAAGAGTACTAGCAATGCGAGCTGTTCCAAGAAAAGTATCAAGATCGATGTGACACTCAATGACATGAAGGGTTTATGTGAACTTAGCCAGTAAATGCCAGAAAAAGTATGCTCAGACTTTGTCAGCAAGTATGGTAGAATATTGGACCTATTCCGTGTTCCAGTGGAAGCTCCCGCTCTTAGTGCGTTGGCCCAATATTGGAATTCAACTTTGAGGTGTTTTGAATTGCCTAACTTAGACATCACCCCGACCATGGAAGAGTATGCTTATATGCTAAGACTGCTAATTCAAAAGAGGACCCGCGTCTACATGTATTATGGCCAACATGTTGCAGATTGGAAGATAGCAAGTCTATTGGAGCTCCAACCCGAACAGCTAGAGAAAGCTGAAAAAGGAACCACCAAAGGATTGAAGAGGCGATTTTTGGAAGTGTATCTCAACAAGCTGGCCCAGCAACAATGATGGGTCACTTTCAACAAAGTACTAGCCCTCATGATATATGGGTTGGTGCTCTTTCCTTTTGTACCAGATCTGATTGATCAGTCAGCCATGGATGTTTTCTATAGGGTTGAAGAATATGTTGTGAACCCGATCCCTGCTATCTTAGCTGAAACTTCCCTCTCCCTACAGGTTTGTCATCTAAATCAACAAGGGAAACTGCAATGTTGTGCACCAGTATTGTATGTTTGGATCATGACTCACTTGTACGCTCGTGATAAAATTGATAGAACAGATGACCCGCTGAAAGGATTCGCTCGCATGCAACTGAAGCCACGCAAGCTATATGAATGGAAACAAGAGTTTGATCAGATCGACCCGCGGTCATTTAGCTGGATGTGTCCATGGTACAATGGAGATTTAGTTGTATTCAGCTGTGGAAGTTTTTCAAATGTTCCGTTGATGGGTCCCAGAGGTTGTGTATCATATTCACCAGCTTTGGTGATGCTTCAGCTCAAGTGGACACAGGATGAACCCCCCGAAGAGTTACTCGATGGGATGTTCTTCCTATACCAAGAAAGTGAAAACATCAAGAGTCAAACAATAGCAGTAAGGTCAGCATGGAATGATGTTCGTAAAAAAGGACCGGAGGAATTAGGAAGGTGAATCAAAGCTCACACAAAAAGATATGAAGTATGGAGAGAAGCAAGAAGAGGTTCCCCTCCAATACCTGCATCCCCTCTCCATAGGGAAAATAATCCTCTTACCAAAGACCAAATGTTGAAAGAAATCGAAATTTTAAAGGCTCATATGAGGGTTTTGGATGGGAAGAACCAAGCTGCCGATGTAACTATTGTCACGCTCCGAAGCCAAGTGCAGAAGCTGAGTTTACAGATTGAGCATTTGAAAAACGAATGCGCCGATGCCCACGAAGCCCCGAGTTGCGCAAAAAGGGCAAGAAAAGACAAAGAAGCAGAAATTTAAGAGTTGTTGGCAAAGATAGAATATCAAGGGAAGATGCTTGTCAAACTTCAAAGGAAGAAAAAAGAGCTCGAGACGAATGTATGGGTTCATGTTGAAACAATACATATACTAGAAGAGAGGGTTGAATCCCTGCAAGAATCCTTGGCCCAAACAGAACTGTACTCTGATCGAGGATGGAACGAAGCAGCCAAGTATCGCGAGCTACTAGCAGAAGCCAACATGAGAGAAAATTGGCTCGGAACCAAAATAAAAGACTTTGAAAGAGTTGAAGCTCAACATCACGCAGAATAGGTAAAGGGATGGAAATTGGTAGTGAAGGATTTAATGAATGAAAAGGAAGCATGGAAAAGAAGATACGAGGACATGATGGATAATCTCCAATATCACACTTCCCAGCTGGTGGAACGATTTGAAGAGGCATCCATCGACATTCGTATGAACCATTTCCTTCAGCTACCACCAAAGGTGACCGAGTTCTTCAATCATTTTGGGAAACTTGCCAAAGGGTTCAGGAAAAAGAAGATGAGACTCTTAACATAGTACTTTGTAGACCTCGGAGAAAGATGGAAACTATCAATGCACTTCTTTTATTTTGATCAAAGACTCATGATTTGTACCAAAATATTTATAAAGGAATGGTAGTTTCCATCAATGTCTGTCAAGCATTTTTTAGATGATATCTATCGAGGAGTGCATTCTCCCTTAGATACGTCTTCAACTATATTTTTACCCTAAAAACGACGTGTTTTTTGTGTAAAAATAAGGACGTTGCTAGTATGGGTGTGGTCTATCGAGGAGTGGATTCTCCCATGGACTTGACACCAACTGCATTCAAACTAGTGGGAACCATACCACTAGATTTGATTGCAGGATGAGTTTTCTTGCTATAGGTGTATACGATAGTCTTCCTAAGAGTACTCTTGCAATCGAACAAAGGATGTTAACTTGCACATACATACACACACACACAAAAATTAGGGTTTACTAATGATATTCTTCGATGCTTTACAGAGTCACATACTTTTGAGAAGCAGGGAACCATTGTGCAACCTAGGAAGGGTAACACCAATCAAACCCGAGTTCACAATACCAGATCTCGGACCAGGATGGCTGCCAATGCTTCTGAGGAAGGAAGAAACTGGAGCTCTGAGATAGATGAAGTGAGGGGCAGAATAAGTGAAATGACTGAAACCCAAGCAAGATTAGAAGCCATACTGCAGGATATGAGGGGATCTTTCAGCATGCTTAGCGCAAACAGAGATACAATTGAACTTGGTAGGCAACGGTTTTCTTCTATGGTAACTGCACCGATGTTTTCAAACATTAGCACGGGTCTCATTCAGGGAATATCTGGCCTCGACCAGACACATCACACGGCACCAATAACACCTCCCATTGGAGAAGGATATCCCCCTTTTTAAAATGCCTAGCGTGAAGTCCCGGGCTATACTGCACCAACATGGGAGCAACCACATGTGTCTACTCATATTCAGTCAGCGGGAGTTCAGGCTGGTAAGTATAAGATGAGAGATGAATGGATGGAGAAGATGGAAGAACAGATAAAAGCAATAAAAGGTCCGAGTACCTACGACCCTCTCCAGATAGAAGAACTCTGTCCTGCCACAGATGTCGTGATCCCCAAGGACTTCAAGATTCCTGATTTTTCTAAATATGCTGAAAGTGGGAACCCAAGATTTCACCTCATTAGTTATGCCACCAAGATTGCAATTTGGTCCAAGGATGACAAATTCCTTATCAGCTTTTTCCAAGAAAGTTTGACCGGCTTCGCCTTAGAACGGTATCTCCAATTGGACCATTCCAAGATCTTGCGATGGACGGAATTGACTGACTTATTCATGGACCAGTACAAGTTCAACCTGGATGCAGCTCCGAGTCGTGAACAATTGACTAAAATGCAGAAAAGAAATGAGTAGTCCTTCAAGCAATATGCCCAAAAGTGGAGGAGTTTGGCTGCACAAGTTCAACCCCCGTTGACTTCATCTTAAATGTGCTCATACTTTATATGAACCCTCGGAGCACCTTTTATAGGGGCCATGACTGGGGCAGCCTATAAATATTTTTCCGACTTGATCGCTGCCGGTGAAAGGATTGAATTTTTAGCAAGAGCTGGAAAGCTTCCCATGAATGATGTTGAAGGAAGTTCATCCTGGAAAGGATTCCAACCAAAGAAGAAGGAAGCTGAGGCAAATTATGTACAACGCCAACAGAACTTTATCCTTAGTACCAAGCACCATATAACCCTAATCCACATATTCCATACCAGACACAAACCCCACTTTACTCGTTACAATCATCCTCACAAACCAACACTTACCCACAAAACCAAATCAGCAATATTCCTACCCCTCAACCATATGGCCTTGCCCGCCCATCATACACCTGTTACCCGTCTGCACCCATACAAAACCGCCCAAACTATCCTCTGCCTCGCCCAAATTTCCAAAACCAAGGACTTTTCCAAAATCCAAATCAGCCACCCTTCCCGAAATTGTCCATCTCTAATGCAGATTTATTCCAACAATTGTTTGACCGCCACTTAATTGCGGGGAACCCTGTACGTCCGCTAGAACCACCATTTCCTGCTTGGTACAATCCAAATCAGACTTGCAAGTATCACATGGATGTTACAGGACATTCCATTGAGGATTACGAAGCTTTTAAGACGGCAGTGAGAAAGTTGATTGCTTGTGGGAAGCTAGGGTTTGAAGAAGAGGTCGGGCCTAATATTTTTAAAAATTCAATCCCAAACCATAATGATGGAAATCAGGTAAACAATTTGGAGGTAAGAGGGTCCCCAATCAGGAAGGTACTGGAACTACGAGTGCCAATGCAGAAGATCTTCGAAGAACTAAAGAAGGCGGGATACCACGTTGTTGCATCAATAAGAATTCCAAGAGAAGAAAAGGGGTATGCCGAAGATTTAAGGTGTGACTATCATCATGGGCAAGTGGGGCACGACATCGAAACTTGTTGGGATTTCAAAGCCCGGGTTCAGGGATTACTCAACTTTGGGGTAATTCAAGCTAGACGGGGTGCTGCCGAGGAAATCAATGTAGTTGAAAAAGTTGTACTCCGAGTACCACCCATGAACAAAGCTTCAGCCCCAATCCCGGAAAGAGTCATTGTAAGGGTGAAGAAGCCAACTCCTTTTGCTTATGTTGATACACATGTTGTACCATGGAATTATGAACAGAAGGTTGAACTAGCTGTAGCTGAGGGAGAGACCTCGAAGGCCCAAGTTACTAATATTGTGGGAATTGGAGGCATTACAAGGAGCAGGCGATGCTATAGCCCTGTTGAAGAAGAAATAACGAAGGAATACAAAGAAAAAGAGACCATGGATGAAGGAAAGGGAAAAGAAGAGGAAGCGTTTCTGAAGATCATGAAGCAAAGTGAATATGATGTGGTAGAACAGTTAAAGAAAACTCCGGCAAGGATATCTATTTTATCGCTTGTCTTGACATTAGAGTTGTATCTTAAGGCATTTTTGAAGGTGTTGAATGAAGTGTATGTCAAGCCTGACATCACTCCAGAGAATGTGGTAAATATGGTGGACCCAATAAGGCATGTCAACATGATTACTTTCTCGGAAGATGAAGTGGCTTCAAAATCTCGCAGTAGCACCAAAGCCTTACACATTACCCTAAAGTGTAAAGGGTTTGTGATTGTAAAGGTGCTTGTAGATGGTGGTTCGGCATTGAATGTGATTCCAATGTCCACTCTCGAGCAACTAAACATAAGCATGGCGGATTTGACACCACAAAAAATGATTGTACGAGCCTTTGATGGGACATCAAGAGGAATCTTAAGGGAGATAACTCTGTCCCTTGAAATAAGGCCTAGTTATTTTTCTGTTTTCTTCCAGGTCATAGAGATTCAACCAGTTATACTATGCTTCTGGGAAGACCTTGGATTCATAAAGCAGGAGTGGTTCCATCGACTTTGCATCAGTGTTTGAAGTACATTCAAGATAGGTCCGTGATTACTATCTATGGTGAAGAGGAAATCATGCTGACAAAACCCGCTGCAATACCTTATGTAGAAAGTACAGAGCAAATGGAAGATGATTCACTGCGCAGTTTTGAGGTGTTGAAGCCAGAAAACAAGAAAAGGGGGCCCCCAATGGAGAATGTGAATGAAGTAGCAATCCGCATCATGGAAAAGAATGGGAATCAAAGAGGAAAAGGCCTAGGGCCTAAGCTGCAAGGGATCTCTCAACCAATTGAAGTAGCTATGAGAGAAGGAAGGCATGGATTGGGGTATCAACCCTACTTAGCAGAAAAGATGAAATTCATGACGCTTGAGAACAAGAAAGAAGAAGATGATGAGAGAAAGCATCTTCCCCTTCTGATAGAGACTTTCCCAGTAGCCGCTGCAGTTATCAGTCCTGAAAAGTCATTTTCCTCTCACTTCACTATCAGCACACTTGAAGAGGAGCTGGACGAGAACCGTGTCATCTATCTCCCTGCTAGCAATGAAGTTCTCAATAATTGGCGATCTGAACCGTTTGTTGATGTTATTTCCATGAAGTAGTTATCTTATTGTATTAAATTTGAATTGATGTTTACTTTGTTTGAGATATGAATGAGAATGTAGTACTTTGTCTGGTGTTTCCCTTTTGGTTCCATCGTTACTTTTCTCTCTCTTCTTTACTTTGTTTAAGCTTTTCTTTCATGAATAAGACTCTCACCTATACTTCTCCTATTCCCAACTTTTTCTTCCAGGAATGTTTCTTCCACTAAATATTTACCTCAGGAGAGGAACTTTGAAAACTCATTTATTGATTCCCTCGCGACCGTTGATGAATACAACCTTGAATCTGATGAGGAAGAAGAAGACATTGAAGAATTCATAAAGATGGTGAAATGGTCAGAAGAAGGGATTAGCTTGAATGATGAGGTTGCAGAAGTGATCAATATGGTAGCCGAGGAAGACAAAAAGGAGTTGAAAATAGTGGATAACCCAGAGCGTGAAGAAATTGTTGCACTATTCAAAGAGTATCTGGATGTTTTTGCATGGTCCTACAGAGATATGGCAGATCTAGATCCTGAGATAGCATCTCATAAAATTCCCTTATACCCAGATGCAGTTTCAAAGAAGCAAAAATTAAGGAGGATGCATCCTGAGATGTCGCTGAAGATCAAGGAAGAAATGACCAAGCAGTTAGAGGCTGGCTTTCTGGAGGTAGCTAGACACCCAGAATGGGTAGCTAATATTGTTCCAGTACCAAAGAAGGATGGAAGGGTCAGAATGTGCGTGGACCACCGAGATCTGAATAAAGCCAGTCCAAAGGATGATTTCCCGCTACCTCATATTGATGTCCTCGTAGACAGTACAGCCGGAAGTCACAGGTTTTCTTTCATGTATGACTATTCTAGGTACAATCAGATCCTCATGGATGAGGATGACAAAGAAAAGACAACTTTTATCACTCATTGGGGAACTTTTTGTTACAAAGTGATGCCTTTTGGGTTGAAGAATGCTGGGACCACTTACCAACTTGCTATGGTAGCATTGTTCCATGATATGATGCATAAGGAGGTAGAAGTATATGTTGATGATATAGTGGCTAAGTCCAAGGAAGAAGAAATCCATGTAGCAGTTTTGCGAAAGTTGTTTGAGCGGCTAAGGAAGTACAAGCTGCGGATCAACCCTGTAAAATGTACTTTTAGTGCATCCACAGGGAATTTACTTGGCTTTGTTGTTAGTAAAGAAGGAATAATGGTGGACCCGAACAAGGTAAAAGTAATACGTGACATGTAAGCACCTAAGAACGAAGGGAAGTAAGGGGTTTTCTTGGAAGGTTGAACTATATCGTGCGCTTCATTGCAAATTTGACTAGCACATGCGAGCCAATCTTCAAACTCCTCAGGAAGAATAATCCAGGAAGATGGGATGATGACTGTCAAGAATCCTTTAACAAGATAAAGGCATATTTACTGAATCCCCCGGTGTTGGTACCACCTACCTATGGTCGTCCTCTGTTACTCTATCTCACTATATTGCCAACCTCAATGGGGGCAATGCTAGGACAACATGATGAATCTGGCAGGAAGGAGCAAGCGATTTACTATCTGAGTAAGAAGTTTAATGTCTGTGAGGTTCGTTATATGGCAATCAAGAAGACTTGTTGTGCGCTAGTATGGACCTCTAGAAGACTCAGACAGTACATGTTATATCACACCACTTGGCTAATTTCTCGAATGGATCCTTTGAAGTATATCTTCGAAAGTCCTCATATCTCTTTAAGAGTTTCGAAGTGGCAAGTGATATTGTCAGAATTTGACATCAAATATGTGATTCAAAAGTCCATCAAAGGAAGTGTGATTGCTGGCCATTTAGCAGAGAATCCTCTTGAGGATGAATGGCCTATCAATTCCGAGTTCCCTGATGGAGAGATAATGTCCCTCGAGGAAGATGAAGAACAAGAAGATGTGTGGAGAATGTATTTTGATGGAGCAGTCAATATGCATGGCAGTGGTATAGGAGCAGTGGTTATCTCACCAAACGGCAAGCAGTACCCGGTGGCTGTAAAACTAAAATTTGAATGTACGAATAATATTACAAAATACGAGGCATGTGCTGGCGGATTACAAATGGCACTTGAACTTGGTATAAAGTAGTTGAAAGTCTTTGGGGATTCAGCTTTAATCATTTACCAAGTCAATGGTGAATGGAAAACCAAAGACTCCAAGTTGATTCCGTATCAGAAATACTTGACTCAGTTGATTGCAAAGTTCGACGAGATTACTTTCTCGCATTTAACTCGAGACAAGAATCAGTTTGCTGATGCTTTAGCCACACTAGCTGCCATGACTAAGCTGAATATCCATACCAATGTCCAACCCATCCAAGTTAGAGTGCAAGATGAACCGGCATACTGTGCCCATGTGGAAGGAGAACCTGATGGTAAGCCCTGGTATCATGATATCAAGCAATATATTCAGAACAAGGAATACCCGACAAAAGCGAACGAAGCAAATAGAAAGACCATCCGAAGACTGGCTATGGCCTTTTTCTTAAGCAAGGAAGTCCTGTATAAAAGAGGATATGATGGTACCCTACTCAGATGTGTGGATGCTCGCGAAGCTAAATTGATCATGATCGAAGTTCATGAAGTAATCTGTGGGACTCATGCCAATGGTCACATGATGGCTAGGAAAATCTTGAGAAGCGGTTATTATTGGTCTACTATGGAGTCAGATTGTATAGAGCATGTTCGTAAATGCCAAAAATGTCAGATGTATGCAGATCGGGTTAATGCACCTCCATTTCCACTGCACAATTTAGCATCCCCATGGCCTTTTTCGATGTGGGGAGTAGATGTATCGGTCCCATTAATCCCAAGGCTTCCAATGTTCATCGTTTCATTTTGGTGGCGATAGACTATTTCACTAAATGGGTAGATACTGCTTCATATGCCAACATAACTTAAAAGGTGTTTCTCAAGTTCCTCAAGAAGGACATCGTCTGTAGATATGGGATCCCAGAGAGGATAATCACAGATAATGATGCTAATCTTAATGGTGCCAAGATTCAAAAGTTTTGAGATGGTTTCAAAATCAAACACCACAATTCAACTCCTTATAGACCTCAAATGAATGGTGCAGTTGAGGCAGCAAACAAAAATATCAAGAAGATCGTTGCCAAAATGGTTGTAAATTGTAAAGACTGGCACAAAATGCTGCCATATGCTCTACATGCTTATCGGACTAATATACGATCAAGAACAGGGGCAACCCCTTTCTCTTTGGTGTACGGGATGGAGGCTGTCTCACCTATCGAAGTAGAACTCCCTTTGCTAAGAGTCTTGATGGAAGCAGAATTAGGAGAATCTGAGTGGGTGAAAACTCGATATGAGCAGTTGAACATGATAGAAGAGAAAAGATTGCCAGCTATCTGTCATGGGCAATTGTATCAAAGCAGAATGGCAAGAGCTTTCTATAAAAAGGTTCGTCCTAGAGAATTTTGCGCAGGAGACCTGGTTTTAAAGAAAATCCTCCCTAATCAGGAGGATGTCCGAGGAAAATGGGCACTGAATTATGAAGGTCCTTATATTGTCAAACAAGCATTCTCAGGAGGAGCTTTGATTTTGCAAAACATGGATGGGGAAGAGTTACCAAGGCCGGTAAACTCTGATACTGTGAAAAAGTTCTACGCTTGAGGGCCTGATGAGTGTGATTTTACCTCATTTTTCATGTACAATTCTGCATGCATTTGCATATAGTTAGGCCAATTTAGTGTTGATTTTGTATAGTTTTTCCTTTAGAACGGATTAGGTGGTTTCTGTGTGTTGTTTTGCAGGATTTAATGGAAAAATGCCCAGAAATCAGCCTTGGTAGAGCTTGGCTGAAAAAGAGCTTGAAAAGTGAAGGTTATGAGCCAAACAGAGAGTATCACGGCCCTGGCCGTGATGGGCCTCACTACCGTGAGGGAGCAATGAGTCAAGAAAGATTGAGCCAAAAGTCGGAAAGGCATCACGGCCTGGCCGTGATGGCTATCACGGCCGTGACCTGCTAGTTGGAAAAGTCGAAACGATCACGGCCTGGCCGTGATGACCATCACGGGCGTGATGAATAAGTGAATGAAGAGGCGCCCAAGTCGAGACCATCACGGCCTGGCCGTGATGGCATCACGGCCGTGACGGGCGACGGACCCTATAAATGAACCTGCACCGAACAGAAAAGGGGACGAACTTTTGACCTAAAATAAGCTGCACTTGGAGGCGGTGCGAGGCTGGTGGTCGGAGAGGGTTTCTACCCAAAAAGGGGGCATTTTCTCTGCTCTTGGATGGAGAGAAGATTGGAGGAAGCTTGTCTATGAGTGTTCTTCATCCCTTCTCTTTTTCCTTTTTGTATTTCCTTATCATGAGTAGTTAAATCCCCATTGTTGGGGTTAGATGTAACTTTTCTGAACATGTTGTAATTGATTTGGTGTTTTAATACAAGTTTCTATTTCGTATGAGTATGTGATTCTGTGTTTAATGCTTTCCTTGGATTAGCTACCCATAGGAATGATTTGTTGCTTTGATAGATGACTGGAAGGTTGGTATTAAGGCATGCTCATGAATCATATGCCAAGTAGGTCAAGAATCTAGACATAGGTGTTGGCTGCTTGCAATCTTATAAGTCTTAACTTAATGCAAAATCTCATTTTATTCCACCTAAGACATTAGGGTTTAATTTGGGGTTTTAGGCTCAATGCACCTAAGACATTAGGCTTGAGTAATTTAGAAAAGGCTTGATTGGCATAATTGAATTAGGACTTGTGTTAGAAGCCATTTCATTGCAACTAAGGGAGGATTAGTGTAGTCTAACCCTGACAATTCTAGCCACATCCCTGTTTGCATACCAAGTGTTTGTTAAAAATTCTAAAAGACCAAAAACATTTTATTTTCTGTTTTAATCCCTCACACTTTAGTTTAGTTTAGATAGTTGTTGAATTTGCGAATTGGTAATTGACATCCAATCCCTGTGGATACGATAACCGGTCTCACCACCGTATTACTTGATTGCGACGAGGTGCACTTGCCTTTAATTATATTTCCTAAAAATAAACCGCAACAGGGCCCGTTAGGTTGAAAACCCGAAAGGGCAACCTAGGCAAAAGTTAGGGCAAAGAACAAAGAAAACAAAAGAAAAGAAAAGGCCCGCTAGGTTGAAAACTCGAAAGGGCAACCTAGGTAAAAGTTAGGGTAAAGAAACCTTAGACTGAAAACCTGCAAAGGCAGCTAGGGGGAAGATATGGTCCAACATTTCTGCAAGCACTCACCACACCGGGGCAATTTTATCCAACTGAGTATACTGGGGCAAAATCGTTAAGGAATGATTGAAGAAGGTGTGTTTGAGGAATCAAAAACAGAGGTCAAGATCTGTGTCATCAAAAGGCTGAGGGGAATCAATTAAATGAAAATCAAAGGGCCAACACTGGGGCAAATTTTATGTGATTCTCGTAATTTTCTTTGCTTATCTTTGCTTTTAATTTTCATGACCCCTTTGTAATTTTGTTCTCATATTGTTATTTTCTGTTAACAAACTAAATTCTTGTATTAAGGCAATAGGTTTTTCCTTCACACTCCCCTGTCGTGTTCACTCTCATCATGGTCAAGTCTCAATAAAAGTAAATATAAGTTTAATGGTATGATTTGATGGTAGCACCAATGAATGGCTTGAGCAAAAAGGACTCAATATTTCAAATACAATGGAAGAGATAGCATGCACTGGACGACAAAAGAATGATGCAAATAGGCTTGGGAGAATAAACATAACATCCACCCCATATGATTCAGATTCTTAGGTGACCAATGTTATTAAAAGAATGAATGATGCCTCGGCTCAGGGTGGTCGGTGAACAAGGGTTCGGTTGGTGGAAGTTTTTCCATGGAGCATTTGATTCCGCTGTCTTCAAAAGGAGATGACTCCCTTTAGTTTCAGATTAATGATTGAATTTTGTCGAGCTCTGAGGCTCACTTCAATTTCATCTTCGAGCTCTAAGGCTCACTGCAATTTTATTTTCGAGCTCTGAGGCTCACTGCATTTTTATCTTCGAGCTCTGAGGCTCACTACATTTTTATTTTCAAGCTCTGAGGCTCATTGCATTTTATCTTAGAGCTCTGAGGCTCATTGCAAGTTTATTTTCGAGCTCCGAGGCTCACTACATATTTACTTTCCTGTTGGATGAGGAGGTTCCGTAAATTGCAATTTTATTTTCAAAGTGTAAGGTTTTCTTCTGAGCTCCTCACGTTTTTCGGACAAAATATGTGTTCGTTTTCTTTACTTGTTCATTACTACAATACATGAAAAGTCACGACTAATCATGTCCACTTGCTGTTGGACGGGGAGGTCCCGTCCATTGCCCTTGCTGTTGGACGGGGAGGTCCCATCCATTGCATTTGCTATTGGATGATGAGGTCCAATCCAGTCCATTGCATTTGCCGTTGGACGGGGAGGTCCCGTCCATTGCCCTTGCTGTTGGATGACGAGGTCCAGTCCAGTCCATTGCATTTACTATTGGACGGGGAGGTCCCGTCCATTGCACTTGCTGTTGGACTGGGAGGTCCCGTCCATTGCCCTTGCTGTTGGACGACGAGGTCCAGTCTAGTCCATTGCATTTGCTGTTGGACGGGGAAGTCCCGTGCATTCCATTGTATTTGCTGTTGGACGGGGAGGTCCCGTCCATTAGATTGCACTTGCTGTTGGACGACGAGTTCCAGTCCAGTCCATTACATTGGACTTGCTGTTGGACGGTGAGGTCCAGTCCATTACGTTGCATTTACTGTTGGACGGGGAAGTCCCGTCCATTACATTTTTTGTTGGACGAGTAGGTCTTCCATTGCATATTTAATTTTCTGTTGGACGAGGAGGTTCCGTCCATTGCATATCTAATTTTCTGTTGGATGAGGAGGTTCCGTCCATTACATGTTTAGACTTCTGTTGGACGAGGAGGTCCATCCAGTGCATATCTAATTTTGCATATCTAACTTTCTATTGGGCAGGGAGGTTCCATCCACTGCAATTTTATTTTCAAACTGGAGGCTAAAAAATAATAATGAAGAAAGGATAAGAACAGAAGGAGAAAAGAACAATCAGCAAAAAGAGAAGAAAGGAGATTGAGTTACCACTCCTAACCCTAAAAAGCCCATTTTACATATCAGACAAAACCTCTCTACCTTATCCCACTCTCCAACCGCCCCTACACCTCCTCTACCCATTGGTCCTTCTTCTCCCTCGTCTCCTCCACTATCTTAACCGCACCACACTTCCTTCTCTTTTCAAACACGCAACCTTCACATCAAATTACCTTCTTTCCTCTGCTGGCGCCACTCCCATCTGGACACACGCCATCTCTGCTCATAACCGCCCAAGCTCCAGATTTCGTGAAACTAACCTTGAAGCCGCTGAGTAGGGAGAAGCATGAAGCCCTCTCCTCCATCTATAAAAGAACAGAGGGGGATGAAAAAGATGAAGAGGAGAGATACGAAGGAAGGATACGAAGACAGAGGACAGAGATATTTTTATCTGATGTTTTCTTTGTGAAGAAAAAGAGATAGGGTTTGAGTTTCTTTTTCTTTTCTCTGTCATTAGAGTGGTTCCAAGTTTTCAGAATAAGAGAGAGTTAAAAGAGTCAGTGAAACTGAAATGTAAGGGTTTGGTCTTAAAATTTTACTACTGGGGAGAAGGCAAAATCATTGTTATTCTGCTCTCATTTAGTAATCCTTGTTCTCTTTGTTGATATTATTTGTGAGTTTCTCTTGACATTCTTATTTTTCTGTGTCTCTGTTTATGATGAAAAGAAAATCCATGGATATTGAAACTGAATGAGTTAATATGATGTTTGCTATATGAGTTCTTATGTTTGTTTCAGAAATGGTGCATCGTAGGGTTCCTATTTCATTGGTTGCCGTCATATGCTGAAATGCATGATACACTAGTAATCTTCATATGGCTATACTGTTACTAAACACTTAAAATGTTTCATTTTTGTTCTATTTTCATAAGGCAAAACTATCTTTTTTACGTAAAAATAAAAGATGATCACTTAAATCCCCTTCAACCGGTTCTAAATACTTCATTAAATCAATGTTTTTTTTGAGGTTACTCTATGACAAGTGTCATGCTCAACCTTTTAGATTTTGAGGTTGCCCTGTGGACTTACGTGCCATGTTCAACCTCATTTAGGTTTAATAAAAAATTTCACAACTAAAAATGATTTTTTTTCCTTTAAACGATTTTCGGGGTAAAACAAATATTTTCAAAGTTACTAATAAGTTACACAACTATTTTTGGGTAACCATTTTTATGGATGTTCTAGGGTGCCGTGGGGTTAAGTCTCCATGCCTTCCCTAGACGTAATCGACTCCCGAACCCAAAGTTTTTTTTAAAGGGTTTTCCAACTTTCCCAAAATTTAATAAGTTGGTGGCGACTCCATGTTTATTCTCTAAAAGAAAAAACAGGTTTTCTTTTTGGTCGCGACACTAAGTCTAAGAGATTGGAAAGTTTAAAGATTTCTAGCCTATTTCTCATATGATGGCCGAACCTATGATGGTTGTGAACCTAGGATGTTTTGTTTTCATTTTCCAATATGATCATGGACTTGAGATCCTTAATACATTTGGATGCTAAGTCTAAGATATTGGAAAGTTGGAAATTTCTATCCTACTTATACTAAAGAGGTCGAAACCCTAACATAAAATGGGTGAAAGGTTTTTGATTGATTTGTGAAATCTAATGATTGATTCAGACTTTTTAATCCTCTAAGATCATTGATCTAAGAAATTGTGTTGTTTTGAAAACCCTAGCCTATTTTGTAATACAAGGCCAAAACCTACCCTAAGTGGTTGGATGATTTTTATTCCATATTTTCAAGTTATAGCAATTTATCTAAGTTACCTAGAACCTAAGTGATTAGTATCCAAAGTATTATGTTGAGAAAAGAATCCTAACTCTAATTTGAATTAAATGTCCAAACCTAGCCTAAAGAGAACATAGATGAGTTTGTTTGATTTATTGGTTATTATGTTGATTGGTTGAAGGTGGAGTTAGTACTTTTTGGTGTGGCAACAAGGAGCTTCGAGTTTGGGGGTTCAGTGATAACCAAGGTGGGGGAAAAACTAACCTATCGTAGGAATGGATAAGTAGTAGATTATATAATAATTGTGTAGGGCAACCTAAACCCTACTAGCAGTCGAGTAATCGACAAGACCAAAATCACATTGGAAACATTTTCTGAAAAACCAATGGCGATTCGAGGATTGTAGGTTTATCGATATTAGGTTGATTTTTATATTGTTGATGGTTGATTTGATTTTATTATCTTTATTGAATTGATTTTGTGCTATGTTGGTGATATGGGAATATTTTGATTGATATTGTGTTATGCATGATCTGTTTGGTTTTTATTATTATGCTTAGTGAATTTTAAGCAAAGATATATATGTTGTCTAAGAGATAATTGATTTGGGTGTGAAGATAATGATGATTTAGAAGTGTCTAACCTAGATGATGTATGTTAAAGAGGTGTTATGGCATAGAATATGTGTCAAGTTATAACGGAAGGTTAAGGCACTAGGATGTTGTTAAAACGGGTTGGTGAGATTCAAGTATAGGTGTGGTTGTCCACAACCATTTATTGGTAATATAATACACAAGGACAAAAGTGTATTGGTAATATAATACACAAGGACATCTGTGTATTGGTAATATAATACACCGTGTATTGGTAATATAATACACGTAAAACACCTCTGTGTATTGGTAATATAATACACATAAAAGCGAGACCACTTCCACCTTAGGAAATAGGTGTGCAGCTATGGTGTCTTTGAGTAGCATGAGATTGGGGGTAGATGGTGATATATTAACTTGAGGATGATCTGTTAGTTATGTGCGTTGTTTGTCTGTGACAATTACTGTATAATTTACTATGACACTTTTCCGCTTTTTGATGATATAACTGTTTCTTATCCCCTGTATATTTCTGTATGTTGTATTTTATCTCCTTGTGGAATTCTACGAGAAGACCCTATGGATGAGCGTAACCAGGAGGAGTTGGATGGAACTCCCTACGAAATGGAGGCTGGAGGACGAGCTGTTACCCATGGTGATTAGGGTCTAGTTAGTTATGGCCAGTGCGTCTCGTGAGACGTATTTTTATGATGTTTTCCGCTGTTTAACTTTTTGTCTAAGTATATGCCTGTGAGGGATCCTACTGATAGAATATCCTCAACGGTGTTTTGTAATATGCATAATATACTTATATTGTGATATATTATTCTATATGAAGTTGTATACTTTATAAGTTAAGTTGTTAATTTTTTTATGTATTTTCACGATAAGCGTGCGATTAAGAAATTAAACAGAAAGGATTTAATCTAATAACACAACGGGGAACAGCGGGGTGTCTCAATCGACGCTCTAAAATAGCATGCAGCCACAATTGGAGAAGTCAAATTTGACCTCCTATGTTAGTTTTCTTTTTCTTGGATTTGACAGTGTCAACTAACATGCTCATACAGTCATAGATATTGGCCAAAACGCATTGGCCTAATGCTACCCTCTTGCCAGTAGCAAGAAGATTGTCAAGAGGAACATATGAAGCAATTAAAGTAGCAGACTTGCTACAGAAGAGTGTGTGAATATTGCCAAAGAAATAAAAATGCTACATGCTCAGTGTCTGTCACAGGTTCTTTGTCTCTGCCTCTAAAATCTATTATGTATTTGGAGAAAGAACATTTTGGGACATAGACATCAATTTGTCTTTTGACTTCGATACTAGAATGCGTAGCAGGGCCATCTGGACGAAGGCCCGTAATAGCTGACATGTTGAATAGGGTTGGACCCATCATTCCGTATGGGAAATGGAAATTGTTAGTGGTTTTGTTCCAGAAAAAGAACGACGCCCCTATCAGAGAAAAATCTACTAGTTTGAGATGGCAGGAAAGCTGAATAAACTCAAAGATTCCAGCTTCTTCCCACACATCACGCTTTTCGGCTTGGACTCGGTCAATCCAACTATTGTAAGCATCAAATTGGGTAGCAGGGGGCATTCTAAAAATCCTATTACTCTTTTTAAATGCATGAATATGGAGTGAATTTGATGAAGCTAAGATAGTTTCGTCTGGACTATTGCAAGGAAAAGAACCACACAAGTCCTCAGGGATTTTGTTCTGGGCAACGAGAGGACCCAAGAACGCATCAGGTGGGTTCAGAGAAATAAAAGAGTCATGAACAGGGTAGATTACCTTAGATTCCTGCCATAGTTCTGATTCGTCCAAGATTGGATCTTGAACTACCGCCCTAGGAGCAGCAACCGAAGCTTGGGGTGCTGAAGTTGAAGTTTTAGAGGTAGTGGCCCTGGAAGTCAAAAGAAATGGCATAGAGGAAAGGTTTTTTGTGAAGAAGAAAGGACTTTCGCAGAGAAAGAGAAAGCAAGGGAAATAAGAGAACATCAGACGATGATGTGATGGAAATTTAAAGAAAGTGGGAGTTGGTGGTTCGATTTCCTAGACAGCTACAACGTTATGATTATCCCTATTAAGTAGGGATATGATTAAGTTGACAAGATTTAATTACTGAAGTTAAGCTCAGAATTAAAAGATCTGTTAAGGATTTGAAAATTCAAATTTTGCTATTCTTTCGGATATAGCCGTCGAAAAGCAAAACTTAGGTGGGCATCTGTTAAGGATGAAATTTTGAATTTCTGGCAGATGTTTTCTCGACAGGCTGACGAGAGAATCGGAGTGATGACTAAGATTTTTTAAGTATTGAAATTTTTTAGTTGACAAGAAAAGAACATAGTCTGGTAAAAGGGGAGAATTTGATAGACGGATTCACGATGAAGCAAAAGAGGAAATATAACTAGCCAAAAGGAAGAATTGTCAAAAGAGAAATAAAGTGAAGAAATTGGCTAAGTCCCTGATCCAACAAAAGGTTATCAATACAAGTTGTCAAGCAGCAAAACCGTCAAAGACAATCAAGTTAACACGGAGCAGTTCAAGGAATTGAGCAGTTACCAAAGTTGTTTGACAAGCAGTTCAAATTTAAAGTTTAGAAACTGCCAAGATACGTGACAGTCATTAAGATAGGAAGCTAGTAATAAGTAGTTACTTTATTTGCCTATAAATACTTGTAAACACAATGTAAAAAGGGGTCGATAACTTGATACACATCCTACACATCTCGATCACATAGAAGATTAACGGATAACATTCAAGTATTCCCTCCACCCTTCTTATTTCAATTCAATATGAAAACCCAGTACAATACTGGTTATGTCTTTCAAGTTCTTCACTTGTTCTTCATTATTTCCAATATTCCTCTCAAATTATTCTTCTAATTTCTTTTACTTTTCGCAAGTCATTTCTATTCTTAGATTTTATTTTACTTAACCTTTCTTTTCAAGACTTTTGTCTCTTGTTCGTTATAAACTTAGTTCGATTAGGAAGTTATTTTCTACAATAGAAACTACCTTCATCTTTTAAATTTCAAAGTTACCTTTCATTATTTACGATAATTTTAAACACCATTTTCAAACTCATATACTTGTCATAGCATCAAGTCCTTGCCAGTATATTACTAGATTTGACTAACTTGTCAAATTCATACTTGTTAGACAGTTCATACCTATTCTTGACGAGATTACCACATAACTCGTAGGTCCCACACTCGTTTGATCTTTAATTATTTGCAACGAAGGAATTTTGGTCAGAAACCAAAAAACCACGTTAACACATACCAAAGCTTAAGTTAATAGCAAGGTTGCAATTAGGAGTTATAAGGTTGGCTTGGTGATTGAAGTGGGGGAGTACACAGACTGAGGCACATATGACCTTACAGGGGCCTCACTCCTACCAGTTTATTTAAAACATAAATGTGACTAATGTAACTACATAAAAACCTACATTAGTGTGATGGTTTGAGCGATTTTTGTAATAGGCAATATTCTTCCTTTCTTGTATTTTCTTTTATCGTATTTCGTTTTTCTTCCACTACTTTTCCTGTGAATTTTGTCTAGATGCATATATGCTATGAAGATTTAAAATTATAGAGCTTTAGGCATTTTTTTATAAACTTTGTAATTCATGTGTTTCTATTTTCATGTAGTCTTTGAAATTTTTTTATTTTACAGTTGGCCCCTCCAAGCATGAAGGTCCGCCTCCGCCTCCGAGGGAGTAACTAAGGAGTAAAACGATAAGGAGGGAGAGGGCTCAAACTATACCTACTAACAAAATATTAATATTAACACTAAAATTTGTCTGTAAAAAAAAAGGAAGGTTGCAATTTTATTTCTTCAATGTTTATCAAATTGAGAGATCGCACCTATCAGAAATATCATATCTTATTGCCCTGATTAAGACATCACTTTTACATTTTCAAATTCACTCTTTCTCATTGTAAATGTCATGGGTAGGCATGGGCACAAACCAAATTAGGTGCATTAAATAGGTTAAACTTGTTTTTCAAATATTAAGTCTATGTTTAATGCTTGCATTTTTAGTGCATCAAGAATATTCCTCATCCAATAGCCACAAACTAACCCTCTTCGTGAAGTAGAGATCACCGTTCATGGCACTACAAGAATTTTCACTATTTCCCAGGGCCAAATTCAACAAATCCGTGGGAAAATGCACATTTCCCACAGATGACCCACGGATCCAGATCCATCGGTTTTTATGGTGTCGAAAACAATTTCCCGCGAGTAAGCCCTAAGAAATTTCTCGCGGTTACACCATTGGGAAATTTCCCACGGTACAAGCCCTAGGAAAGATTTCCCATGATTGACCCTGAGAAACATTTCCCGAGGCTTTATCCCTGGGTAACTTTTCCCAAGGCTTTGACCTTGGGAAAAGTTTCCCACGACTTTAGCCCTGGGAAACCATATGTATTTTTTTTTATAAAAAATAATTTATAGCTTGATAATTACATTAATTATAATTAAACTAAATAAATAAATAAAATAAATAATTATATTTTTTTTATCTAGATGCATCAACAAAGAAATTAACATCATAATTCAAACCACTTAAGTAATTCAAACAATTTGTTCCAAAAAAAAAGTTATTCAAGCCATTTGTTCAACAAAAAAAGTAATTCGAACCATAATTAACATCATAAGTAAAAGAAACACATAAATTAATACAAAACACAACAAAGTCTAATTAGAATCATCATTATAAGGATCCTCAATAAAATGACCAAGAGAGTTGCCATCCTCTTGGGTGTGTTGGGTCGTCTGACTGGCCTGATGTCGTTGTCATTGTTGTTGCTGTGGGGGCTCCTGCATGGATTGTTGCGGCTGCAACTGTCGCACTGTCTCCATTATCTGTCGTATCATATCCATCATCTGACGATGCTCCTCGTCCCTCTGTCGTTCCCTCTCATGAGAAGCGGCCAACATCCGCCTTAACTGAGCAATCACCGTAGACTCTTGAGGGCGACGACTGCTGCTGGTGGATGCTCCAACCCTAAGCTTTAACATGCGTGAGGGCCCTTATAGCATCGTACAGACGACCTTTATACTTGTCGTCGACGACGTCTGCCCAAACATTCAGTGCAAGCTGTTCGTCCTCCTGTGGGTCAGCTGGGGTGGATGGGGAAGAGGCTGATGCCTGAGACCTAGCCTGACTCATCATCGCATGAAACTCCTCCGATTACAATACATCAGACTCAGTAATTAAAATTTCAACAATATACTACAAGGCATAAGAGATCTACCACAAGCCAGATTTTTTTCGACAAAAAAAAAAACACAACTCACAATTTCATTATACTACCAGAGAGTTATAACCTTTTTACGTGACCCTTTTTATCAAAATTTCCGTCCCCTTTGTTGCTTCATTTTCGAGCCCTTATATAGAGAAAGAGGGAAAGAGAGAACTAGGGAGCTTACCGGGCGGAGGAGGGAGGCATGATCGGTGGAGGGCAGCACGGCCAGACCGGAAAGGGATGGAGGAGGGAGGCGCGAAGGAGGGTGGGGGCGGTGCTGTTTGGGGCGCGAACGGTGAGTAGGGACCGCGAGTGGACAGGGACGTAGGTCCTGTATAGTGGGTTAATAAAACTTTCCCACGACTCAGACCATGGGAAAGTCTGCCCTGTTTTGTAACGACATTTTCCGTGGGAAAAATCTTCACTTTGCGATGGACGTAGCCGTGGGAAATGTCATGTAAGTTTGACACGACCCAATCCATGGGAAACTGAAACATTTTCCCAGGTCCCAATCCGTGGGAAACAGTGCATCTTGATAGCTACGATCAAACCTGTGGGAAAACAAGCTGGAATGTTTGGCACCTCTTTTTCCCAAGGCCCAACCCGTGGGAAATCTAGCGAGAGGTTTGCAAGGGGCTTAGTCGTGAGAAATGACAAAATTTCCTAGGGATTTATTTCCCTGGTAAAAAGCCTTGGGAAATAGCTGAATTTCTTGTAGTGTGAATAAGGTAACTACCCGTTTAATAGGTATGGGTACAAGGGCGGGTAATTATCCGTAAAATTCAATAAGTATGAGTGCAGGTACGAGTATTCTAGTACTTATCCTGCCTCATACTTGCACACACACATATTATAATATATTAAATTTAAAAATAAAATGTAATCTATGTTAAGTGAATTTTATATTTATGTTATCTTTTTTTGTCAATACAATTTTTTTATCATGTTTTTAAGCATCTACAATTTTCCTATATATGTTGTTCTCCAACAATTTTGTTATACATTTCTTTTATGGTTTTCCTTTTGGATTTAAGGAGTTATGTTTTTAATAGTTAATCAAAATGCGGGCAATGAGTGCATGTACGAGTATTTAGGTACCAAACGGGCAAGGGTATGGGTATTAAAATTGATACCCATGTGGATACGTGTACGGGTACAAGTATTTTTTTTTAAAACAAGAGTATGTGGACAAGTACTATAATACTCTACCTAGACCCTGCTCATTGTCATCCCTATTTAATATTTACCTTGTTAGTACTTAATATGCTTGTGTTTGACATTGGGCTTTTTTATGTTTAGCCAAAAAATATATTCAAAGGCTCACCTTACTTTTAATATCAAGCTTAATTGTACTTTTGGTCCCCATATTATTGATTATGTGCAATTTTGGTCCCCGTAGTTTTTTTTGTGTGCATATTTGGTCCTCTCTTTTTTGAATGTCGCGAATTCGATCCTTCCGCCAAATATCTATCAATTTTTTCAATGTTCAACACAGAAAAACCACTCCTCTAAGCGCACAACCTCTGGTTGAGGTTCTCCCTCCTCCGTCTCTCCCATTCAACATGATTCAATGGTTCATCTATGCTATTTACCAGTTTTGTCCCTCTTTTTCGTGACATTTTTTGGTTCCATCATAAGGTCTTTTACCATAGAAGCTCAATCAGATATTCTATGTATTTAGAGTAATGATTCATCCCTAGTAATCATTGAAAAGTTGATGAACATTTGATGGAATGACCGAATTTGTAATATTTGAAAAACAGGGGATCAAATGTACATAAAAAAAACTATAGGTTTGTATATTAAGCCTATAAATATACGTTTACATAGGTTAATGGGCTTGTATATTTAAGTTTTTTTTTAAGTCTTAAAATAAGTTAATAGGCCTAAATCTTGGCTTTCAAGATATATAAATAACTTAAAATAGTTTTGTAAAAAAAATATTATTTTATTATTATAATAACAAAATAAAAATAGTAATAATTAACAAGTCAACAACATCAACATCAACAGGCAGGCATGCAGATATTTATTTATAATGACTAATTTGGAGGCCCTAAGTCCGGCTTATTTAATTAATAGGCTTTTTTAAAACGTTACTTTGACTTGTTTATAAAATAGGTTAGATTAGGTACAAAGCATGCTATACTGGCCTATTCTCATCCATGGAAAAATTCTTTTATACTCAGTATTACACCTAACATTGTTAATCTATATTTTATAGTTTAGTATTTTAAATTTTATTTAACAGCATTTGTAGTTATACTATCTAGCTGTTATAATTTCAGTGGGATAAGTGTAATACTTTGGGACTGCATAAAGAATTTCTCCTAATCATATAAGAGAATGTATGCAATGGTATTGAGTATGCAATGGTGTTGACTATTGAGAGTGCATTGCAGGAAGCAATGCGTGATACATCGTGGGGCCAGTGCATTTTCTTATCATGAAATGTCAAAAGTTGTTGAAGATTAATATTCCTTTCATTTGTGATATTAAATTCTAGTACTTTATATTTTATTTATCATAAGATCTCTGGCAGATTAATGAAAATCCAGGAAGTTTTGAGCATATGAAAATTTTCCGGGAGAGAATGAAGACAAAGGTTAAAAAGGAAGGAAAAAAGATGAGTATTATAATTAAAGATCTAGGCAAAACAAGCATAACTTCTCAGAAAATCTAACTACACACAAGAAATTACAAAATTTTTAATCCAAACTCGGTAAACTATGATTATTAAAATAAAATAAAATAAAAGAACTATACACAGATGTATTCTTTTACTAGGTGGAGGGTGACAATAGATATTTCATCATTGATGCTATGTGAATTGATCCTTTAGAAGTTCTCCTTGTGAAATTGAAAGCGTGTAGATGAGTTTAGGCTAAACTCTTTACAAAGACTCTTCAATGTTTTTGTAAGAGTAGGACTTCCACAATAAAATACACCTGCATCAACAAAACAGCAGAAAATATTTTCATTTATTTCTTTGAAACTTTAATTTTCTTTTATCACATTTCATTGATAATTTCACAAAGCATCACAATTTTGCATACCTATCCGAGAATTTTCATGTGTGCTTGCTAATTGAGAGAAGACCTTTCTCCAATTGGGTCTTGAAAAATGAGTTCTTATCTGGCATATGGTAACATCATTAAAATGTAAGGTCAATGCAATATTATGGTTGAATGCTGAAAAGGGTCTACTCTAAATGTGCACTAAATTTGTACCCGGCTTTCTGAAACTACATCAACTCCATTTTTAGCATGTTGCAGCTTCTGAATCATGGCAATAAGCGCAGACCTTGCATCACCTTCCTCATAGACACTAGTCAAATAGTTGTGCATATCTATGATACCCTGCATCATTTAAACATGCCAAAAATTTACTATAAAGTGAAATATTATAAACATGTAGGCAACGAAACCAGGAAAAGAAAGGGTTAAATATGTTTTTAATCCCTCAAATTTGAGTAATGTTCGATTTTAGTCTCCCATTTGAAAAATATATTTTTTTAGTCCCTAATTTCTAAAATATGTCCGTTTTGGTCCTCAAACACAAGTTTTTGGTCCCTAAAAATATGTTTTAGAATTATTCAAACGTGCGTTTAAGTCTCGTTTGAGGACCAAAACAAACATGTTTTAGAATTTGGGGACTAAAAAAAGTATGTTTTCCAAATGAAAGACTAAAACTAAACATCGTATCCAAATTTGAGGGACTAAAAACATATTTAACCCAAAAAAAAATGGTGAGTTTGGTCCTTAATCTGACATCTTGGTCATATTCTGCTATGTCATCCATGACACCTTTGAACCATTCAAATGAAGCCTGCTCTCTTGTAACCCAATAAAAATATGCTCTTCGAGGACCTTTCTTATTATATTCATCTGAGTGATTGCTATCTATGGAGTCCTGCATATATTGTTCAAGTGTTCTCTGCTAAGTTAACCCCCTGAATGGGTACTTATATATAAAATACACAGATGCTTCCT
Organism: Sophora flavescens; assembly: GCA_030762895.1. Taxonomy (NCBI): domain Eukaryota; kingdom Viridiplantae; phylum Streptophyta; class Magnoliopsida; order Fabales; family Fabaceae; genus Sophora; species Sophora flavescens. Next base: position 238,303,687 of record CM061063.1, read on the forward strand.
ACCAAGAATTATATAAAATTTTGTTAATCTTGTAACTTACATGTTGAGGGCTTTCTATCTTCATGTGGTTCAAGAGATCTTTCAGAATACTAATCATTGGTGTAGCCCCAATTCCTAGACCTATTAGCAAGAGGACATCATACTTCTTATAATTTTGTGCTGGGGCTCCATAGGGTCCTTTGATAATGATCTTTGGATATCTGATGCAAGAAAGTGCAAATAAGATTATTTATATATAATATATATCATTTTGGAATGTTAAGAGCCAAGAGTTTCTATTCACCTTGATTGTGAAGAATGATCATAGTTTGAACTTGCACGTGCCTTAGTTTCCATCCTCAAAAGGCTTCCCCTTCTTGCTTGTGCACTCTGAGGCTCACATGCCTGCATTTCTAGGTGTTAGTACAAGTAGATGTTTCACAATTATGGTATTTTTATTACCCTTTAACAATTCTGTGATTTGGACATAAAAATGAGACAACAATGGATAATTGGTTAATGACATTCAAAATCATAGTTAATAGCATGCTGAACTTGGTTAATGAGTATGATTTTAAACGTCCTTAACCAAGTTGTCAATTGTTGTCCCATTTATTTATGTTCAAATAACATGTTGTTAGACATATAGCTTTGAGTTCACAGTTGAGACATAAACATCACCTGTGCAAATCTGTTTCTAAGCTCTGTAGTCCAATCCCCCAAGGCTCTAATATGGGCACTCAAGTAGTCATCATCAGGTGCTGAGGTGATAGAGAAAGGATGCCTGTAATAAGAGTAAATTTAATTCGAGTATTGAATATAAAGTGAAGTTGCTTCAAAATAAAATTTTCTGATCTCTATCAGCCAAGTATTTCATGGTTATTACCATTCAAAACTAGATATGTCTGGACACTTGACAAAAAGAAACATTCCACTTTTGTACTTGAATCCTGAAGGTTTGGTCATGTATAGTGCTAGAACATTTCCTGTGTATACTATTGCCTGAAATTTCCAAGTAGTAAAATCATTTTCCTGCTTCAGCATGCAAAACCAGGGAGAAGAAGTTGTTGACACAGACCTTAATGACGCTGACGCGGTGATCTTTACCCTTAAAAAATGGATGAGTTCTCTCAAAAGCATAGAGTGCTATTGGAACTACAAGGTACATCCAAGTCTGCATAGAGAAAGATGCTGTTAATGGATCTGTAAACATTTTCAAAACACCACAGTATAGAATCCAAGTATATAATCTACAATTGAGGGGTGGGGTGAGTTCAAAGGGTACATGTTATGTGCTATATATTAACTACAATTCATATTAGTCTACAAGTACAAAGCTGTTGTAAAATTTCTGGAAAATTGAAATCAGAATCTAGATAGAGAAATGCTTGGTACATATCTCCAATGAGTCAAGTCTCCTCACATCTAATGAGGTGATATGAGTAAAGGTGTGCAGAAAACAAGGCATGACTAGTTATAATCAAATGGTAAAAAGTGTGTAAATGTGAGATGTGTGTGTAAGTGTGTTTGTAGCATTATTCATCTATCCATTTGGTAAAAGGTATAGTTTGTTGGTAATTGGAAAAATTAAAATATTAGAACTAGGCATACCGTCTTCTTGTGCCAGTCCTTGGTGAGAAATAGAAAGTAGCCATGTATGATAAGGAGTATGTAAACCACAATAAGCAAGTGATGTGCATACCAAAAGGCATTGAAACCAGCCAAACTATGCAATGGAGAAGGTAACTTGACAACACTTTTTCTGAAATAATGTGTTGCCAAAGTGAAGCTGAAGGCCATAATCAAGACCATAAAAATTCCAGTTATACCAACAACACTTGCAACCATGCCAAGGTAATCAGGCTGCTTATAATCAAAACCTGATCCAAGTATCATCATGAACTTTTGTTCTGGACATGATGCTATTCTTGGAATATCACAAGTGATATGCATTAATACATGAATAAGAGTTCCTAAAACTACAGCTGCAGCAATCAACTTGTGAAAGTTTATATTGTCATCGAAAGGGATGAGGCGACCGAGGAATGATGCTCTTAGCATTGTAAGAGTTCTTCTGCACATGGTAAGAACAATGAGAGCCATGTTAAACTTGAGAGTCTCAGCAGCACCCTTTGCAAAGCAGACACAGTAACCCATGACTTCATAAGCTCCTTTATCCCTGTATTGGAGAAACTTCCAAATGTAAAGCCCCAAGTTTATGGCCAACCAAAATGTGATAACCCATATTTTTTTCCCCTTATCCACTAAAAATTCTGTGGTTGTAGAGACAAATTTGCTAAGAGGAGTTCTATATTTTCTTGGTATCATAGCTTTAGTCAAAGTCTGGGTTCTAGCATCAAGTTTTTTGGTGCCATCATCAGCACTCACCATTTCCCTTAGCAAAGCTTCTAGTTGCCACATCTGTTCAAAAATAATAAATAATAAGGAGAATACTTTAGATGGAGGTTTATATAAAATTCCAATGAAAGAAGTAGCAAAAATTTTGTACAGTTCTAACCTCTATATATCCATTATGATCAGGGTCAAGCTCTTCCATGATCAAAGATGCATATTCAGCAGCATGCTGTTTGAGATTTCCTAGCTTATTCGCGGAGGCGCTCAACACTATAACCTTTTACACAATGACAGTTAGAATTCTGTTTTATATAATGGGAAAGTGAGAAAGATGAAAAGGTAAAACAACGAATTTACATGGTCTCAGTCCTCACCTCCTGAACTTCTTCTTCTGATAGCCTACCATCCCCATTCTTGTCACACCTGGAGATAACCGGCTTAATTAATTTCAGTCCATTGAACAAAAATTAGTGTGTGTTGGGTAAACAGCTTAATTAAATGCTTGTCCGATAAGTTTTTTTTTCAAATAAGCTAAAAACAACTTATTTTTATAAGCTTATTCTACATGCTTATAGCAATAAGCTAAAATGAGCTTATATGAAGATCATAAACTATTTTCATAAATAATTTTGCACAGATTTGTTTTCATAAGCTATTCTCGTAAGCTCAGCTCTTTATAAACTCTTCCAAATGCACCCTTAATGTAACATGCAAAAGGTAGATAGATAGAGTCATTAAGAGAGAGAGAGAAAGAGAGTGTGTGTGTTCTTTACATGTCAAAGAACACTTGAAGTCTGGATTCAATGTCTTTGTTAGTCATGTCCTCCCAGAATACTCTAACTTCATCCAGAGATACCCCATTTTTTACACAAATATTCCTGCGCCTTGCCAAGGCCTCGTACAGTTCCCCAGCAAAATCCTTTGAATCTGCTCCCATACCTGTGCAACACAATTTTGGATGCATATCAGAACAGCTAAGGGTGTGTTCGGAAACACAAAATTGAAGGGATGGAAGTGCTTCCGGGAGAAGCTAACGTGAGTAGTTTCTCCCTTTCAAAAGTGAATTTGAAGCATTTGAAAGTGATTCCAAACATACTATAAACATATTAGAAATCAAAACTAATAGGGGAAGTAGCATATCCCTTTTAAAAGTGATTCTGAAAGCATTTGAAAGTGATTCCAAACATACTATAAACATATTAGAAACCAAAACTAATAGGGGAAGAAAAGAAACCTAATATTAACACATATACAAGAGATAAAATAATGTACCAACACAAATTCCAAATTTGTCTTTTGAAAGCTTCCCATCAACTGCATTTTGAGAAAAGCGCTTCTCAATAGTCCTCCATGCATCACCTTCTTTCCCTGTGATTGTTCTATCAAGAAACCGTAAACCCTTAAGCCCTCTAGCTGCACCTGATTGCAACCTCTCCAATTTGATGCATTGCCCTTGTTGAAAACCATTATTCCTGCTCCTGACATTGCTACCATTCCTATTCAAAGCAGCCTCATTGGGAGCTTTTACAACCATGCTTTCTTCTTCTTGGTGGGGTGGTGCATCATTTTTAGGCACATCAACAATAGGATCAATGTCAATGCTCTCAAGGATCCAAGTTGATGATTCATCTTGGCCTTGTGGTTCTGATGACATCAATGTAAGACACAGGAGAAAGTGTTTGGAATTGTTAAGAGAGAAGGGTGTTAGAGGGAAAGCTGAATTGGTCAAACTGGGATTTGAGAGAGATATCAGTATATGAATGTTTTTTTGTTCATATGCTAATAATAGGAAAACTGTTGTGTCTGAGATACAAATTAACCAACAGTACGTATTAACCAACTTAAAACAAAAGGTACCAACTGTTTCTTCTTATGCATGTATTTATATATGCTAGCAATAACACTTTTGGTTAGAGTTATGATATTTGAACATCCAATTTTAGACATCGTATGTGACACCCTATATGTTTATCTCTATCTCTCACTTACTTTTTCATCTTCTTTATATATACGTATCCTAAAAATACAAAAAAAAAAAAAAAAAACACAAATGGACACCATATGGTGTCCCAAAATTGGTATTCAAATATAATTTCTGTTTAATTACTTTGGAAGGAAAATTAACTTGGGGTTAGATCACCCTTATTTGTTGATTTGGTCTATTTTATTAGACACAAATTTGATTGTGCAAAATGCTAGTAATATATCACCTCAATATATATATCTCTCAATAGAAAGAATGTAAGATGGATCTGTTTTTTTTTAAAATCATATTATATGTATGAAGTATCCATCACTATTAGCAGTGATTAATCTCCGTCAGGGACCTGTTGGACACATAAGATGGATTCTTCCCTCCCAACCAGAATTTCTTCATATACAATTACCATGATGGATTTGGTTATAATTAGATGATAAAAAAATTATATAAATATAAAGTAAGATGTCTGTTAATATATGTGTAAGGTATATTATTTAATTGTGGAATGATTCGTCATTACTTGTACACTAGTATACTAGTTTCATATAAAAGTAATTTGCGTCTTTAGATCTGTGGTATCGTACATTTTCTGAGTATTATGATCTGTTTTTCTTTTCAGATTTTTACCCTGAAGATGCCAAGTACTATGCATTTCGGAATCGTGTTTCAGGTGGTGGCTAGCAATCAACGACCGTATCCTGTTATATTTTATTAATATTATTTATTTATTTTTTGCATTGGAGCTTTATTGGGAACCAATTGCAAAGAAGGATGTTAGAGTTGGACAGTTGGCATGCTCGCAATATACCTAGCATGTTTGGTCCAGCTCAGATGCGCATTAGACAATTGTACAATGATAATAATGTCATTCATTAAGGATATAATAATTAACCTATTGCTTACCAAAAAAAAAATTAATTGACCTTAAACCCCACATAGAAAGAGTAAATAGCCAATTTGGTCCATGAAACTGTGAGATCGTGTCAATTTGGTCCCTCAAATTAACGAAATTGCAAAAAGGTCCCTGAAACTGTCAAACGTTGATCAAGTTGGTCCCTTCGTTAGGCATGGTTACTTGACGCCGTTAATGGCGCTGACGTGGCACGTTAAGTGCCCATGTGGCATGACAATGTATCTCACGCTTTCGGGGACCAATCTGACACTAAATTTCAGGGACCAAATTGACACTCAAACGGACTAAAAACCTATCTTCTTCTTCCTTCGGCTGTCTTCTTCCTTCGGCTGTCTCTCTGCGGATGAGGATTCAGGAGGAGCAAGAGAAGGAGAAGGATGAGAGTACTTTCTGGACAGCGTGTTCCACTTGCAGGCTCTTAGCACCAGTTTGAGAGAAGGTATGTGGGTCATAATCTGGTGTGTCCTAGCTGTAACAAGAGTTTCAAAGCTGTGGAAGTTGTTGACAATAATGGGTCTAAATCAAATGAGCAATTGGGTTCCAAAGGTGGCAGCTTGATGGAGATGGATGGGGATGAGACTTTGGGTGAGTTTGTGTTGAGGAGGAAAATGGGTGGGGTTAGGAAGTTGAATTTGATGAGTGGGGTGAAAGGACAAATGGGTAGTGGAAAAAGTGGTGGTGGAGGTGATGAAGTGGGGAATGTGGGTTTGGAGAGGGAAGGGGGAGGTTTTGCTGAATGGGGTGGTGGGAGGTTGAGAAGTAGGGGTTTGAGGAAGAGGATGCGTACGGTTGGGGAGGTGTTGGAGAGGTCGAAGCCGAAGAGGAATAAGACCGGTGAGGAAACAATGACATTGGCTGAATTTCAGCCTGAGGTGATCAGAAAGGTGAAGCAAAAGAAGATGGAGTTGAACATAAAGGAAATTGAGAAGGAGGAGGAGGAGGGAAAAGAGAAGAGGAGCAAGCAAGGGGAGAGTCTTGAGGGTTCCAAAAATAAAAGGGGTTTAGAGGCTGGGAAAGTGAGGAGTTTGAAGAAGACTGCGAAGCTTGCAATCAAGGAGAAGCATGAGGCTTCTGTGAAAAGAAAGGGATACAGACTTGAGAAGCACAGGGATTCTAGTGGAGGGAACTTGGAAAATATGGCAGTAGTGGATTCGGATTTTTATGATTTTGACAAAGATAGAGCAGAGAGAAGCTTTAAGAAAGGTCAAGTCTGGACAGGATCAGAGTGAAATTAGCTTCTTGGAAAGGTCATTTGCTATCAATAATGAGGAGAGTCCAGCTTGTAAAGTCTGTAATCCATGGAATGCTCTCCTATAGCTTTCACACTTACGCTTGGCTTATTGCTCTCTTGAAAACAGCGGATTCTTGGATTAGAAACATTATTTGGTCTGGAGAAGCAGACACAAAAAAAATGTAACAGTTGCTTGGAAGCATGTTTGCAAGCCTTGAGATGAGGGTGGCTTAGGTCTAAGGTCTTTGAGAAGTATTAATGAAGCAGCTATGCTCAAGCTAAGTTGGGAGCTATTATCATCTAACACTCAATGGGCCAAATTTTTAAAGGCCAAATTTATGAGGAACTCCACTATTGCTTCATATTACATTTAGTCCTCAACATGGCCTGCAATGAAGACATTCATTCCTATTGTTATTGAAAATTCTTTCTGTTTGGTTGGTGATGGAAAGAGCATTAATGCTTGGCTTGACAATTGGCTTTCAAAACCTCTAGTTCAATTCATGAACATTCCAATTTCACTGCACACTTCTCTGAAAGCTCCAGTTAGTGACTTAATTCTTGATGGTAAGTGGTCTATTCCACAGTTTCTGTCTCAAAAATGTCCTGCACTGCTTTATGAAATTCAAGAAATCAACTCTTTCAAAAAATCATGAAACTGATATGCTAGTTTGGAAAAACTCTGAGAATGGACTTCTATCCTTCTTAGAGTATCTATTTCTGGGGTAAAAGAATCTGGTCTAGTGCAATTCCACCATCCAAAACTTTTCTAGTTTGGAGGCTTATTCATAAAAGAGTTCCAACAGATGACAATTTAAGATCTAGAGGGTTTATCATATCATGGTCTCTGCTTGTAGTCTCTATGGTCATGCAGCTGAGACTTCAGAGCATTTGTTTCTGTAATGTTCTTATGCAACCGAGATTTGGAATTGGTTTTTCAGCATCGTCAATTGTGAGATCGTGTCAAGAAGGGTTCGGTATGGGCAATTTATGGTGAGGCAGCTCTTGATGCAGATAAAAGAAATTTTGCAGAGAGGAAGAAGACAGCTAAAGGAAGAAGAAGATAGGTTTTTAGTCCCTTTGAGTGTCAATTTGGTCCCTGAAATTTAGTGTCAGATTGGTCCCTGAAACTGTGGTACAGCTGTCATGCCACATGGGCACTTAACGTGCCACGTCAGTGCCATTAACGGCGTCAAGTAACCCTGCCTAACGGAGAGACCAACTTGATCAACGTTTAACAGTTTCAGGGACCTTTTTGCAATTTCCTTAATTTGAGGGACCAAATTGACACGATCTCACAGATTCAGGGACCAAATTGGCTATTTACTCCACATAGAAATCTCAAATTTGGAGCCCACACACCCCAATGCTTTCACTTTCAGTCACCTAACCTCAAAGTTTAATTTAGATTATTTGTTTATTATAAAAAAAGGTTTAATTTAGATTACAAAATAAAACAGAATCCCTAAATAAATAATTAGTACAGTATAAAATGAATCCTTAAATTTCTCTCCAGGGATTCATCTCTCTCGCTTTTAAGAATTATAGTTCCCCAAGAAGACTAGTGTAATTCTTATGTATTTTTTTTTTTAGGAACCACTATAATTAGGATATTTGACTTCCTAGTAGGTCTACGGAATATCCCACACATGTATTTCTTATTTAATTTTGCATATATATATATATATATATATATATATATATATATATATATATATAATATAAAAAGGAGTGGTAACAAAAAGTATAAAAGTAATATTAAATCATTTCATTAACGTTATCCTTATGTGTTTAAAAATGGAATCAACCACCGTTTTGTTTTTCTTCTTCTTCTTCTTATTATTTTTTTGCACCAAGTGTTTCTCTAATTGATACTCCTTCCATTCTTTTTCTTTAGTAAATTTAGTTTTTTGTTTTTTTCCAAGATAATGGTTCCTTTATAAACCCAAGATACATTTGATAAGTTTTTTTCATATATATCCTTATACTAAGCATTCCCTATTTAAATTCAACAATTCAACCATAAATGATAGTACTTGTTCCAATAAATATGCACCTTTTTTTTTTACCAATGTATATGCACCTTCTTAGTGCTTATATCTTACTATATATGTACCCATATTCACCTTTTACGTACAAAACAAATTTTGATACAGAAAATTACAGTTGCTAAAGAAATGGAGAAAGGGTCATTTGAAGAGATAGTTTAGGACACTTTTGAATTTGATTTACAAGACCCAAATATATTAGATGGTGAAGTTTGTCAACATATAGAAGAGGAGAAAGTGTCATTTGAAGAGAGAGTTGAAGACTCTTTTGATGTCGATTCTCAAGATGAGAAATAAAAGATTTTTGAAGAAGAAGAAAAAGAACCATTGAATATTGATTTAAATCTTTCTGCTGATGCTGGGTTTGATCTGAATAAGTTTCCAACTGAGGAAGGGGAAACTTTTGAAGAGGATGAATTAAAAAAAAATTGTGTATGAAATACTAAAGATTCATCTTCCTGGGTTTTATTAAGAGTGTTACTCTACTGTTAATGTAACAAAAGCTGCAAGGTCCCATCACTGACTTTTCATCTTATGCGTTTTTTGTGACTTTTCATCTTATGTAACAAAAGCTGCAATGTTCTTTGTATTTAACAAAAGCTGGAATGTCACCTTGCCGGAGGGAAAAAAAACTGGAAGGCATATATATTTATAAGCATGCACATATATATTTATAAGCTGGAATATCAACCAATATTTAGTTTAAGCTGGAATAGTTTTTTTTTTCCAGGTGAACAAAGCATGCGCATATATATTTATAAGCATTAGAGGTGCTGAGTAATTTATGCGCATATATATTTATAAGATCATCAATATTGTACCTAATCAACGAGAACCACCAAAACAAAAAAAAAAAAACCCAAAAAAACCCTGCAGCAATCAGAAAACCCAAAATACAGACCAAATATATGCGCATATATATTTTGATGGAAAATTAATCAACGAGTATCAACTACCACTGTTTGCACAGTGAAAAATCACATCCAACACCAATAAGTGAAGAGTCTCACACACTTAGTTATTTTCAAGGTACATAATGGCTAGCAAGTGGTGGAGTAAATGCAGTTTAAATTTATAACTAATTAATTATATTATAAATAAGGGTATTTTGATACAAATATAAAAAAAATTAATACTTTCTCAATCTGTGTGTAGAAACCTTAATTTACTAAAGAAAATGAACGAAGGGAATAGTTGGATACTAATTCTTTTTAAGACATAAAGATCACTGAAGTGAGTTTAGTCTCTCCCAATAAAGTCTTTTTTCGTACAAATGATAGAAAACTAACCTTTAACAATATGCTAAGTAATCCGGTTAGTTGTGACTTGTTGATCAATCAATGTTTTGTTCTATTATGTTAAGTTCTGTTTTATTCCTTTTGCACAATTTTTAAAAATCTCTAATGATTAATTGTATTATAAAATTTATAAGTAAAAATTACTGCAATTTATTTTCAATATTAATTATATTCTATTCAGAGTATAATTAAGTTAAACATTAAAAGATAGGATTAATTTCGAATATCAAAATATAAATAACAAAATTATGTTTCATTAATATAGTAAAACTACGTATAAACAAACTATCACATGACTTACATGTCATGACTGATGAGTATAGTCACTATAGTATTATAGAGTAGCAATCCGTTGACTCGGAGGGAACGTTTTTTGTTATACAATATCTTGTTGCGTTTAAATATACTATTCAATTATTGAATATACTATTCAGTCAAGCGAAAAAAAATATGTTAATAACTAAATAAAGTTATGCAACCAGTCCCTTCAAGCAGAGTAAAAAAGTCCAATTCATACTCATGTCCCCATGTTCTAACTTTTAATAAACTATAATAGAGTTGAATCACTGTATTATAACAACCACTGCTTGCCAAAGAAGAAATGTAAAATTGTTTTCTTTTATTAATATGTGAACATACTTTCTAGAAGTCTGAAAGCTTTTATCAAATCAGTTGGTTGTTAGTGGCATCCAACAAGGCTCCGTCTTTAATACTCCAACGTGGGAGTGGAGTTCCCGTCCTTCCCCTAGTGTGACCGTCTCCAGCCGGTTATCCAGTTTTGGGATTTTAACAATTTTTTTTTAGAAGCTTGGTTCTACGGTAAGTCCCTCGCTAAATTAACGTTATTTGAGTTGAAATTTTATTTTTGACACATGTTGAATTGAATTTTTAAAAAGGTAAAATAATAGTTTAATCAAGATCAAACGGAAGTATCATAAATAAAAAAAGTTTAATTATTGAGTGGATTCCTGAACTATTTGAGAATTTTCAAGTAGGTCATTGAACTAAAATTTTTTTAATTAGGTCATTGAACTTATATAAAATTTCAATTGGGTCCATAAACTAAAAAATTTATAATTGGGTCCCTGAACTTATATAAAAAATATTAATTGGATCCGTAAAGTAGAAAGTGACTGTATAAAAAAAATGATAGATTAGAAAAAAATTATTATTTGACATAATAATAAAAAAAATGAATATGAGAGAAATAAAACTCTCTAAAGTACAATTTGTAACACCCCGATTTTTCTCGCTTGCCTCAGAATTGTGATTATATGAATATTTAAGATTTTATTTTCATAAATGGTGATGAATTATTTTGATAGACCAAATTAAGTCAATTTTTATTTATTTTATATTAGAAATGTACAGTTGAATTTTCGGTAGAAGATTTCAGACGTTTACGGTTTGAGTTTTCACTATCAGTTAAACTCTACTGACCCAAAAATAATTTTAAAATTTTGAAAATTCAAAATTTTATTTTCTAACCCAGTTATATTTATTTTTATGATTTTAGAAATTATTTATTTTTATATGAATTTTTCGGGTGAAATTTTACGAATAAAAATACGATAGGTTTTTACGTTACGTAACAATCAGTACCGGAACGAACCACATTTGATTAAATCGGCTTTTTGACCAAACTGGGTTCCTTTTAGAAACTATTTACCAGTTTAGGGTTGTTCTGAAACTATTATCCAATGGGAGGTCATTTTGGACACGTGGCATATTTTATTTTTTTTCACTTTGACGGGTCAAACTGGCGCCTTCCAAGTCAAAAAGGAACTTACAAGGTAATTTTTTTTTTACTGCTGTACTAATTGATGAATATTTATTGGTGTAAATTATTATTACTATTATTTTTTTATGACTCTTGTGATATTATTTGCTACGTGTTATTAGGGGATTTTTTATTGCCTCTTATTGTTTTAAATAGATACTTTAGCATTAATGTCATCGTTACTCCCTATACTTATAATATAATTCTTTTTGTAGCAGTGTTCCTTCTGAATTGCAGATAACTTTCTTTTAATTCTTACAAGGTAAATTTTTTTTACTACTATAATAATTGATGAATATTTATTGGTATAAATTGTTATTGCTATTATTTTTTTATGACTCTTGTGATATTATTTGCTACTTGTTATTAGGGGATTTTTTTTATTACCTCTTATTGTTTTAAATAGATACTTTATCATTAGGGGATATTCCAACCACGCCATCGTCACGCCCAATGGAGAACACGCAGTGGTTCACACTTTCGTTTTCCATCCATCAACAGGTTCTACCAGTTGCCAATCTCTAATCTCCTCCGTTAGTTTATTTTAATGATATATCTATGGCTTATTTTAATGATATATCTATGGCTCAAATTTAGTGAGGATGGATCCTCCAAGATAGTCGGGGAGTATTGAAGACGGAGCCAACAAGGATTCTGTGCCAAATTTATGAAATCTAACCACACAATAATGTGAAAAATTAAAGAAGAGCTAATTCGAAATAATTAATCTTCAAATTAATAAATCCTATTTTTATAAATATTTCTTTCTTGCCATTTCATCATATAAAAACATACCAAATACGATTTTTCTAATATATGTAACCTGGGACATGTGAATAAAAAATAGAAATACTGAATTGAAAAATCAAGGGTCTGTTTGCTTTGTTTCCAGTTTCCTGTTTTCGTTTCTTGATTTCAGAAATAATTACAAAACTGCCACCTTGTTTTCATTTTGTTTCTTGTTTTCAGAAATTTGTACAGGAAACATTGAAAACAACTTTTTTTTGTTTTCACTGTTTCCTGTACAAATTCCTGAAAACAGAAAACATAATGAAAAGAAGGTGGTAGTTTTGTAATTATTTATGAAAACAGGAAACTGGCACTACAACATTTTCTAGTTTAGGCAATAACAAAAAACCGTTCCTAGAAGTATGAAAATCGTTGCCTAACCTTAGGCAACGGTTTGGCAACGGTTAAAAAAAGCATTTTCTAGGTGGCCGTTGCCTATTCCCATAGGCAACAATTTTTTGCTTAAGGCCACGATATATGAATAACCGTTGCCTAAATTGGGGGAATAGGCAACGGTTTTTTAGACTGCCTATTGACAACGACTTTCATTGTTCTGGTTTAGGCAACAGTTTCTTAATTGTTGCTACATGTTTCAGCCATAGTTATTTATGTGTTGGTAAATAATATAGAGAACATTTATTTAACTATCGATATAAATGGTATAGGCAACGGTTTTATTAATGTTGCTAGACATTTCAGTCAATTGTCATATAATATAAGCAATACTTATTTAATTGTGGGTAAATAAAATAAAAAATGGTTAAAACAACTTTAGAGGACATTTTTGTATCTTTGTTGTAGAATAAATAGGTAACAATTCAACATGTGCGCATAAAAACACTAGTATATATAATCGTATCAATTTGTCACAACTCACAAGTCTAACATTTATAACTCCAAAATATAAATGACTAAATTAAATTCCTCAAGTGGCAAATTTAACATAATAGTTTTATTCTAAAATCCAAAAGAAAAACATCCATGAAGATCATAAGCATAGATGCATGTTAATAATATCATTCCTCTTCCATGCATGTTTGTATTTCTTGATCTACTTCCATTTTGTTTTGACGTGGACGAGTCTCCATGAACATTTTAGCTTGAGTGACATCCTCTCCATTCTCTTCTAGAGCATCATCAATGCCATAAACATTTAGGATTTGGTACCTTGCAAAACAACAATGGAAAAGAAAAGGTTTTATTTACTTGACCAGAAAGCATCAAGTATAGAATTTTAATTGTTGTTTAGTTCCATAGAGTAACATTAATTATTCCTCAAAGGAGTATACTGAAATATTATAATAACTATTTTCCCAACCTATGCAGTGGGAAAATGGATCTTCTGCAGCTACAATCCCCCTTCATTATATCTTCATCCCATCAGCTATTATATTAATCCAACGACAAACATTTGATTGAAGTAAGGGTGGAGGGGAATTATAAATTATGGGTGCAGAGGATCCGGATCCATGCACCGATGTATAGGAAAAGCCCCTTAAAAAAATCAGTTAATACTTACCATCATAATTGTTGGGTCTTGTCGTTCCCATTATCGAAAATGGCTCTGATACGACTTGTCATGCCACGAAGCAACTCGCACAAAAAAAAAAAAAAAACACAAGAACATTACCGAGAAATATGCAAATCAAAACAACCAGAACAATAGAAAATGAATAAAAGAAAAAACGTTAAAAGAAGATGAACACCGGGATTTTAGTGGTTCGGCCATTGATGACCTACGTCCACGGGAGAGAGCACAACAAGTCCTCCTTCTCCCCTTCACTATCTTGATCATAGAGATACAAGTGTTTTACAATAGAAACCTCCCACAATCTTGCCTCCTAGTCTTGCCTTCCATGTCTTTCACATGGTATCTCCAAGAACTACCACAAGATTGATGTTTCCACTCCTATACACTTTTCCCTATCTCTCACCAGATCAATCCATGATTCTATCAAGATAGAATTGCCTCACACTCAACTCCCTCTCTTATTTTCACACACCTATGTGTCTATTGATCAGTGTTACTCATCCTATACATGATGATCTATTTATAGACATATGTGAGTCTTGATCCAAGTTAGTTATGACTGACTAACTAATCATATTGTTGATTAAGAGGCATATCTCAACAATAATCAAAACAATTTTAAAATCATCCTCATTCTTCTTCAAGCTAAATAATCTAAAAGCACAGGTGAAAATCAACTTAATACCTTGGAGAGAAATCCATCATAGGCAATCTTGTAATTACTTTCTATGTGATCCTTCGGCACTACTCTCCCGTCCACCCAAAAAACAGAACACTTTGACCAAAATTAATTAAGTGAAAGATTATATGAAAACTCTCAATTTTGGTCAAAATTAGTATGTACTTGTATTTGGTCAAAAAAACAATTTCATCATTTTATGATGATGATATGTTCCTATTGTTGAATTTTTTACTGCCTGTAAAGCAATGAAATGCAGTGTCAGTGGTGGTGGGTATATTTCAAATGCAATGAATGATACCAAAATTAGTAACATATTGATAGGCTAAATTTGAAATGCTAGGTTGGTAATTTATTGCAACTTCCAGACTTCTTTTGTGGTCACCGAATGTGCAGCAAAATAGTCCTGCTAAAAATGCCAAAGAATAGAGAATGGACTAGATTGATGACCAAAAGCATTAACAATTGCCCTAATTAAGAAAGAATGAAAATGATAGCAGGGCATACCATAAAGGATTTGGGATGTTGGGGAAGAAAATTTTGGAAATTGATCTTCCTTATCAACCAAATAACGGATTCTATGTCATTAATTAAATATCATATCAGTTTTCAAAATTTTGACAGTAAAAACTTGGAAATAATAATTGAGCAAATGCAGAGAATATGAAACTCGGACATAGTGAACCTTTTGATCTTGGGAGTAGGATGGAAGTTGTTCTGCTTGCGCCAAATACCCCAGCCTGCAATAGCATCTTCAAGGTAACCAGTAGATGTATGATGTATTAGATGAAAACTAGGTCACTCCCGCAACAACAACATACATGCATAATAAGCAAATTAAGATCTAAAACAAGAAGAACTAGTGTGTTTGGTTTCTATTTGGAAAGGTATCAAACTAGAATTTGGGCAAAAGCTACTAGTGATTCCAGTTAGTAGCACTCTAGCTTGGTAAAAGTTAAAGCTTAGAAAAGGAATTTGAAAGTAAAAATGCAACTAAAAAGGATAGCATATATACCAAGATACTGATTTGAGTGAGTGACACTAATATCCAATTCCATGGAGGCAAGGCAAACAGAACATAATCTATTGCGGGTGGTATGACTTAGCATTAAAGCCATCTTTGTATGCAGGATAATAGAACATTCATATATGTGAACAAAAGACTACTAGAACATTCATATATGTGAACAAAAGACTACTGTGTTTCACTTTAAGCTTCCGGGAAATTATTGTAATGGGCCCTTCAAAACTCTAAAAATTAGTATGTACTTGTATTTGGTCAAACTTTTATGTGAAAGATTATATGAAAACTCTCAATTTTAAGATACTGAGTCTAATGGTTATTGATGGTTATTAAACTTGAAGTGAAAGTAGCAGCCAAGTAATATATATATATCTGTGTGTGTGTGTGTGTGTGTGTGATAAGCCTCAGGCTAGACTAGTTTTATAACTAGTAAGACCATGACTTTCGCACTAATTACTCGAGTTTAATCTCGTTTTCACCCGAATTTGGATTTAGTTGTCCTCAAGCAACATTTTGAGTCTCTTAAGTAGTTTTAGGACATTTTAGTTAATTTTGAGTCAATAAAACATTTACTGCTATTTCATGTTTTCAGGATAATAAGAAGAGCAAAAAGGGAAGGACTCTTAAAGCAGAAGCCATCAAAGCCAGTGTCACGGCCGTGATGAGCCACCCATGAAGATCAGAGAGCATCACGACCCACCCGTGATGACCATCACGGGCGTGATGAGAAGACCCTGAAAGTCAGAAAGCATCACGGCCCGGTCGTGATACCCATCACGGGCGTTATGAGAGAACCCTGAAGAACAGAATTGATCACGGCCTAGCCGTGATGGAGGTCACGGTCGTGACAGATCAGCACCCAAAGTCAAAAAGCATAACGGCCGTGACAGGCTAGAATTTGAATGCGCGCCCTTGGCAAAATGCGTCACGACCTGGCCGTGATGGCCATCACGGCCGTGATGCGAATCCTGATTTATAAAAGGCACCATGGCAGACGCAATTGAGAGAGAATTTTCACTGTTTTTAGTCTATTCCAAGGGTCTGTATCATGTTTGTGATGTAGAACTAATCACTAGGGATTAGTCTGTTGTAATCGATTTCCGCCGACACTTGAGGTTCCATAATTCCCGATCAATTTGCTTTGCTTGTCTCTTTCAATATTATGTTGTATGCCTTGTTTGCTTAATTCAAGTTGTATAGAATAAGTATTGATTTATTCCGATGATTCTATGTTCCTATACCTTGATCGCGTTTGCTTAATTCGCGTGTGTTGATCGTGTTTGCTTAATTCACGAGCGCTTCAATCCGTTTGCTTAATTCGGAAATAGGAACATATATCTCGTAGTGTCAGTTGCGCTTGTTTAATTGCCGCTACAATCGGAAAGGGATTATAATCCGCTTAGGGCATGGAATTTATGTGAATCGATGATAGTTGGGAAACCGAAACAGCAGATTAATCGTTTCAACTTATTGATAATCACTTAATCGCACTGTTTTTCTTAATCAATTCTTCTCTCAACTGAATCTAACCCCCCCAAATTGATTCGTAGGTTAATAACAATCCAAGAGTCCTTGTGATACGATACTCGAGTTGTCGTGCCTTGACTACAGTTTTTTTATCACTCGTTTTTGACCCGTGCGCGACAGCGGATCAAAATTGGCGACGTTGTCGGGGACTCTTGTTGTTATTAACGGATTTGTTGATTGATTTCTGAATTAGTTCTGGCTACTAGGTCTGGTTGCTCTGACTTGTTTGATTTCGATCCTGAAATTGAGAGAACTTTGCACACACGCCGTAGAGCAATTCAGGCTAGCACTAGTTCACCAACCAATAGTGATAACATGGCTGATCAAAGAACATTGAGACAGCTTGCTGCTCCTGATGTTAATTATAATGGTTTGTGTATTGAATATGCTGATGTCGTTGCTCCTTTTGAATTAAAATCTGGTTTAATACACTTGTTGCCAAGGTTTAGTGGTCTTGCAGGTGAAGATCCGCATAAGCATCTGAAAGAATTCCAGGTTGTTTGCTCTACACCTTTGAGACCCGAAGGAATAATAGAAGACCATATCAAGCTGAGAGCCTTCCCATTCTCACTTCAAGGTGCTGCGAAGGATTGGTTGTATTATCTTGAGCCGAACTCCGTTACAACCTGGAATGATTTGAAGAAGGTCTTCCTAGAGAGATACTTCCCTGCCTCCAGAGCTGCATCAATCAGGAAGGAGATATTTGGCATTAGACAAGGCAATGAATCATTGGCCGAGTACTGGGAGAGATTTAAGAAGTTAGTGTCCAGTTGTCCTCAGCACCAGATTTCCGAGCAGCTGCTTATTCAATACTTTTATGAGGGATTGCTACCAATGGACAGGAACATATTAGATGCTGCTAGTGGGGGAGCACTTGTTGATAAGACTCCAGCTGCCGCCAAGTCATTGATTGAGAACATGTCACTCAACTCCCAGCAGTCCACAACCAGAAACAATTCTGTCAAAACAAGGGGTGTGAATGAGATCCATGTTTCTTCTTCCAACAAAGCCCTTGAAACCAGACTTGATGAGCTTACTTCTTTAGTGAAGCAGTTGGCAGTGGATAAAACTCAGACAGCAAGGTTGTGTGGTATTTGTACTTCTCCTGAACACTTGACCGATACATGTCCTATTCTGAAAGATGAGCCGGTCACTGATTTGCCTCAAGCATATGCAGCCAATCTTTACAATCAAGGCAACAATCAGAACAGGTACAACATTCCCAACCTTTCCACTAACAAGTACCACCCCAACTGGAGAAACCATCCAAACCTCCGATATGGAAACTCATCTGCACAACAACAGCCGATGTTACCACCACAGAATTCTCCCCAAGTGACCACCTCTGTACTTTCCGGACCTTCACTAGAGGACCTTGTCAAGTAAATGGTTGCAAACAATCTCCAGTTTCAGCAGCGGACAGACTCTAGTATTCATGCTTTGCAGACACAGATTGGACAGCTTGCCACTTCGATGAATGCCATGCAGCAAGCTCAAGGATCGAACCAACTACCTGCACAACCAGTGGTGAATCCTAATGTCCCAAATCCCAATGTGAGTGCAATTACTTTGAGATCCGGAAAGGTTGTAGAACCAACCCCTGAAAATAAAAAAATTGTTGAGGTAACACCTGAACCTTCTGTTGTTGTTGAGGCTGAAAAAGAGTATGTGCCACCGATTCCCTTCCCGCAAAGAGTACTGAAAAATAAAAAGGTTAATGAGGAAGACAAGGAGAGAGAGATTCTGGATGTGTTCAGAAAAGTGGCAGTGAACATCCCGCTCCTTGATGCGATTAAGTAGGTTCCGAAATACGCAAAGTTTCTGAAGGATTTGTGCACACACAAGAGGAGGCTGAAGGGTGATGAGAGAGCCAATTTTGGGCGAAATGTTTCAGCCCTCATTCAACCTAAGCCATCACCTGAAAAGGTTACCATCTCAGCCCTCACTCAGACAATGCCACGGGAATGCAAGGATCCGGGAACTTTTGTTATTCCATGCACCATTGGGGATACTAAATTCGACAATTGCATGTTGGATTTAGGAGCTTCTATTAATGTCATGTCTACTTCTGTTTTCAACAATCTTGATCTTGGTCCTTTGGAGCATACAAGTCTGACTATTCAGTTGGCAAACAGGACCAATGCTCGCCCCATTGGAGTAGTAGAAGATGTGCTTGTTCAAGTCAATGACTTGATTTTCCCTGCTGATTTTTACATCCTAGACATGGCAGGGGAGACAAATTCAAGCAGATCGCCAATCATTCTGGGCAGACCGTTCATGAAAACGGCGAAGACAAAGATTGATGTTGACGATGGAACCATGTCCATGGAATTTGGTGACATTGTTGCAAAATTCAACATTTTCGATGCTATGAAGCATCCCTTGGAAGAGCATTCTGTTTTTCAAATAGAGTTGCTCTCTGAAATTGTTGATGACACTTATGATGATTTTCTTGCAGCTACTGATTTTCCATCTATTTCTGCTTTTGATGATGTTTATTCATGTGCTGATTGTACTAACACTGACCTTTGTGCTGTTTTGTCTTTGAGATTGATCTTTGCCTTGCGAGCGGCAGTGTAAGTGAAGCTGTTTGTTCAGCTGAAGTTCTTGACAGCACGGCTGCCCCAAACATACCATCTATTGAGCAGCCACCCTCCTTAGAGCTTAAGCCACTTCCTGAAAATCTGAAATATGCTTATCTAGAGAGGAATGAGAAACTTCCGGTTATAATTTCCTCTAACCTTGATTTTGACCAGGAAACTAAGCTCTTGCAGGTTTTGAAGAAGCATAAGAAGGCAATTGGTTGGACCTTGGCCGACATACCAGGTTTTAGCCCATCCAGGTGCATGCATAGGATCCTATTGGAGGATGGGGCTAAAACAGTTAGGCAGCCCCAAAGGCGGCTTAACCCCTTGATTCTTGATGTTGTGAAGAAGGAGGTAACAAAACTCTTGCATGCGGGTATCATATATCCTATCTCTGACAGTAATTGGGTGAGCCCAGTGCAAGTTGTACCTAAGAAATCTGGACTCACAGTGGTAAAAAATGAAAGCAATGAACTTGTCCCCACCAGAGTTCAGAATAGCTGGAGAGTTTGCATTGATTACAGGAGATTGAACCAGGCTACTAGAAAATATCACTTTCCTTTGCCGTTCATCGGTCAGATGCTTGAACGGCTAGCTGGTAAATCACACTATTGTTTTCTTGATGGTTTTTCAGGTTACTTCCAGATCCACATTGTACCAGAGGATCAAGAAAAGACAACCTTCACGTGCCCTTTCGGCACTTTTGCTTACAGGAGGATGCCATTTGGTCTTTGCAATGCTCCTGGCACATTCCAGAGATGCATGATTAGTATTTTCACCGAATATATTGAGAATTGCATGGAAGTGTTTATGGATGATTTCACTGTTTATGGTTCCTCATTTGATGCATGCTTGCATAGTCTGAATCTGGTTTTGGAGAGATGCATTGAAACTGACCTTGTTTTAAATTATGAAAAATGCCATTTTATGGTTGAACAGGGGATTGTTTTGGGGCATATCATTTCTGAAATAGGTATTTCAGTAGATCCTGCTAAGATAGAGGTGATTTCTACACTGCCTTACCCATCTTGCGTTCGCGAGATTCGCTCTTTTCTTGGTCATGCAGGTTTTTATAGGCGCTTCGTAAAGGATTTCAGCAAGATAGCTCTTCCTCTGTCCAACCTGTTGAAGAATGATGCCATTTTCAACTTTGATGACAACTGCAAAAAGGCATTTGATTTCTTGAAGAAAGCATTGACCTCCACTCCCATCATCCAGCCTCTTGACTGGACCCTCCCTTTTGAGATTATGTGTGATGCCTCTAACTATGCTGTGGGGGTGGTCCTTGCACAAAGGGTGGACAAGGCTGCCCATGTGATTTATTATGCTTCTAGAACTTTGGATGCTACACAGGCTAATTACACCACTACTGAAAAGGAACTTCTAGCTATTGTTTTTGCTCTTGATAAATTCAGATCATATTTGCTAGGTTCCAAGGTTGTTGTTTTCACTGACCATGCAGCTTTAAAGTACTTGTTGAAGAAACCGAAAAGCAAAACCGAGATTGATTCAGTGGATGTTGTTGCTCCAAGAGTTTAATGTGGAGATTAAAGACAAGAGTGGAGCTGAGAATTTAATGGCTGATCACTTGAGCAGAATAGAGAGGGATGAGGATCCTTCCCCGATTCAGGATGACTTTCCTGATGAGCAGCTTTTACAGTTACATGGGGCAACTCCTTGGTTTGCTGATATTGTTAATTATCTTGTTGCTTGTGTTTTCCGACAGTGCAACTAGGCCACAAATTCACAAACTCAAGAGTGATGCCAAATATTATGTTTGGGATGATCCATATCTTTGGAAATTTGGCAGTGATCAGGTAATTAGGAGATGTGTCCCCGACTATGAGATTGAGTCTATTCTGCATTTTTCTCATGCTTCTCAAGTAGGGGGACATTTTGGGCCACAGAGGACTGCAAGAAAAATCCTAGATTCGGGTTTTTATTGGCCCACCATTTTTAAAGATGGTTATGAGGTTTACCGCACTTGTAAAGAGTGTCAGACAGCAGGTACAACCATCACTCGTAAGAGTGAGATGCCTTAGCAACCTATGCTTTTCTGTGAGGTGTTTGATGTGTGGGGAATTGACTTTATGGGTCCTTTCCCTGCATCTTTTGGTTTTCTCTATATTCTACTTGTTGTTGATTATGTTTCAAAGTGGGTGGAAGCTGTCCCCACTAGGACTAATGATTCTAGAGTTGTTGCAAATTTTGTCAGGTCCAATATTTTCTGCAGGTTCGGAATACCTCGTGCTATCATAAGTGACCAAGGCACTCATTTCTGCAACCGCACCATGGAAGCTTTACTCTGAAAGTATGGAGTTGTGCACAGGGTCCCCACTGCATATCATCCCCAAACTAATGGGCAGGCTGAGATCTCAAACAGAGAAATCAAACAGATCTTAGAGAAAGTGATGCATCCAAATAGAAAGGATTGGAGCTGCCGTCTAGAAGACGCACTTTGGACTCAAAGAACAGCTTTCAAGACACCAATAGGGATGTCTCCCTATAGACTTGTGTTCGGTAAGGCATGCCATCTTCCTGTAGAGATTGAGCATCGTGCTTATTGGGCGGTCAAAAGCTGTAATTTGGAAATGCAGAAAGCAGGCATTTAAAGAAACTCCAATTACAGCAGCTTGAAGAGCTTAGGTTGGAGGTCTATGAAAGTTCTCGAATTTATAAAGAGAAAACTAAGCACTTCCATGATAAGATGATTTCTAGGAAGGAATTCTCTGTGGGCCAACAGGTTTTATTGTTTAACTCCCGCCTGAAAGTGATGGCTGGGAAACTTCGATCCAAGTGGATTGGCCCATTCATTGTTACTGATGTTTTCCCTCATGGTGCAGTAGAAATAAAAAGTGCAGGTAGCAACAAGGTTTTTAAGGTTAATGGGCAGCGCTTAAAGCTATTCCATGAGAGCTCGGTGCCTGAAGATCCAATCGTTGAAGAGCTCTCCTTGGGAGAGCCCACCTACACCACTACAACTTGATCAAGGAGCACCTTCTCCTTTCCCTCACTCTTATTTTATATTTGTGTTCTTTTATTGAGGACAATGTATGTCTTAAGTGTGGGGGAGGGAACCAATTGTTTTGTTTTTGTTTTGTTTTCCTTGTTTGTGTTGCTTTGTGTCGTGTTGAGTCTTGTGTCGGCAAGCTTAATGGATTTTGTTAAATTTTGCATAGATGGATTGCATGATATGTGTTGACTTTGATGATTTCCCCCTAGGTTTTAAAAAATGAAAATTGATCCCCGATTGAAAAATTGAAAATTAAACTTTGAGATATTCTATTGTGATTGCATGATTTATGATAAGTTTGGGGTGAAGGGATGCACACACTAGGGATTGAATCTCGGTCAAACAATTTGCAAAAAATGTCCGGGTGAGGATTTGAGCCTCCAACATGTTTTTAACTGTGTGAATCACTTTTAAGTTGCACTTTCCCGGATTTGCTTGAATCTCTTCATGGTTTGCATGCTTATGTGGTTGCATAAAATGATTTAGGCAATTTTCTTTGAAATAACTACTTGGCCTAAAAGAACCATCACCAATGCATGTTCCCTAGTTATCCACATTGAGCCTAATAAGCCTATTGTTTCTTGATGACCTTATGCTATAAGCCAAA
Source organism: Sophora flavescens (assembly GCA_030762895.1). Classification (NCBI taxonomy): domain Eukaryota; kingdom Viridiplantae; phylum Streptophyta; class Magnoliopsida; order Fabales; family Fabaceae; genus Sophora; species Sophora flavescens. The sequence continues at coordinate 238,327,027 of CM061063.1, forward strand.
AATCTGGAAAAACCATGTTAACCCAATTTCGTGGATTAGGAGAGCATGGAAGCTTAGCAAGACAAGGGTTGCAAGAAAGTAAGTTTGGGGTGGCTACAAGGTTCGATATGTCATTCTGGGTTGAGAAAAAGAAAAATAAAGGTAGGAGCCAAAGGCAAAAAGAAAAAATAAAAAAAAAAGAAAAAGAAGGAAAAGCACAAAATGTCAAAAAAGGGTATTTGAAGAAAAATGTTGTAGTCACCCAAAGCAAAAAAAAAATGGAAAAAAGAATTTGAGTGGAAGTTCAATGTGTCAAAATGCTCATGCTCTCTTAGTCCCTAGGGACTTAAGCCTAGTACCTTTGAATATCCTACCTTTAGCCAGGCCCCATTACAACCTTTAAAAGACCTTTTGATGTTGCATGCATGTTTTCGTGGGAACTTTGTTTGAGATGAAAATCAAATTCATGGGAAGTGCTCTTGAAATGTGAAATTGAGTGAAAAGTTGATAGCCTAGACAAATTGAGCGAATGAGTGAAATTTTAAATGCCCTTGTGAGGAAGGCAATTGTTTGAAATTGGTGATCTCCCTTTTGTGTGTAACTTGGATCCTCAACTCAGATTATTGATTGCATGAATGATGGAATTCTCAATTGTTTAAAGTATATGAATGTGGGGGTTACATTGTTGCAAAGGGGGAAAACATTGAAGAAAAATTGTTTGGATGAAATTGCATGAAATTTGTGCGAAATTGGTTGAATCCTTTAAGCTTGCCAAGTTTGAGTCTTTTTGAGTTTTAGTTTGCTTGGGGACAAGCAAAGTTTAAGTTTGGGGTACACTACAAGAATTTTCGTTGTTTCCCACGGCCTATGGCCCTGGGAAATCCATAAATCCGTGGGAAAATACACATTTCCCAGGGATGACCCACGGATTCAGATCCCTCGGTTTTCAGCTGGTCGGAAACGTTTCCCACGGGTATGCCCTGGGAAATACCCCGCGGTCACACCCTTGGGAAATTTCTCACGGACTACTCCCTGGGAAAAGTTTCCCACGGAAAAATCCCTGGGAAACGTTTCCCACAGAATTTTCCCTGGGAAACATTTCCCAGGGTTTTAACCTTGGGAAACCCATTTTCCTCCAAACTCCAACCCGCACCCACCACTGAATCAAGCTCGGGTTCCTCTAACCATGCGTTTTCAAATTTAAACACCCTGGAGGAGAATCTCTTGCCAACGCTATGGAGCTTCAACAGAATGGGGAAATGATCGGACCTATCCACGACTGCATTAATAAGACTACAATCTGGAAAAATATCCAACCATTGTTGCGTGACGACAGCTCTGTCCAGCCTCTCTTCTATAGGATTAGAGGTTCCCTTACTATTGAACCACGTAAACTGGTGGCCAATAAGAGGAAAGTCCTTCAACTGGCAGTCTAAAATAGCCTCCCTGAACCTTCGAATAAGCCAAGCTGGATGCTCAACTCTACTCCTCTTCTCTTTTGTTGATAAAATATCATTATAGTCCCCCATTATGCACCAAGGAAGAGAGGTGTCTGCTGCCAAACCTCTGAGAAGATCCCACGAATCTCTTCTCCTACTCATATCAGCAATCCCATAAAAACCCATAAACCTCCATATAGGCTTAAACCTACACACCCAGGCCTCATGTAACATATTTCCCACGGCCACAGCCCTGGGAAACGGCGCCTCAACATATTTCCCACGGCCACATCCCTGGGAAACGGCGCCTCATGTAACATATTTCCCACGGTCACAGCCCTGGGAAACGGCGCCTCAGGCCACGTTATTTTCTTGCGGTCCAAACCGTGTGAAATGGAAATCCTTTCCTTGGGTCTAACCCGTGGGAAACAGCTAAATCAGATACCCGCGGCCCAATCCGTGGGAAAACAAGCGGGAGCAGTTGGCGCCTCTGTTACCCAAGGCCCAACCCGTGGGAACCATAGCGAGAACTTTCCCAAGGCTTTAACCGTGGGAAACGTCAAAATTTCCTAGGGATTTTTTGCCCTGGGTAATATGCCTTGGGAAATAGCTTAAATTCTTGTAGTGGTATTTTGATAAGCTTCTGGCTCGACTAGTTTTATAACTAGTAAGACCATGGCTTTTGCACTAATTACTCGAGTTTAATCTCGTTTTCACCCGAATTTGGATTTAGTTGTCTTCAATCAACATTTTGAGTCTCTTAAGTAGTTTTAGGACATTTTAGTTAATTTTGAGTCGAATAAAGCATTTACTGCTATTTCATGTTTTCAGGATAATAAGAAGAGCAAAAAGGGAAGGACTCTTAAAGCAGAAGCCATCACGGCCAGGCCATGACACTGGTCACGACCGTGATGAGCCACCCATGAAGATCAGAGAGCATCACGGCCCACCCATGATGACCATCACGGGCGTGATGAGAAGACCCTGAAAGTCAAAAAGCATCACGGCCCAGTCGTGATACCCATCATGGGCGTTATGAGAGAACCCTGAAGAACAGAATTGATCACGTCCTAGCCGTGATGGAGGTCACGGCCGTGACAGATCAGCACCCAAAGTCAGAAATCATCACGGCCGTGACAGGCTGGAATTTGAATGCGCGCCCTTGGCAGAATGCGTCACAGCCTGGCCGTGATGGCCATCACGGTCGTGACGCGAATCCTGATTTATAAAAGGCACCAGGGCAAACGCAATTGAGAGAGAATTTTCACTGTTTTCAGTCTATTCCAAGGGTTTGTATCATGTTTGTGATGGAGAACTAATCACCAGGGATTAGTCTGCTGTAATCGGTTTTCGCCGACACTTGAGGTTCCATAATTCCCGATCAATTTACTTTGCTTGTCTCTTTCAATATTATGCTGTATGCCTTGTTTGCTTAATTCAAGTTGTATAGAATAAGTATTGATTTATTCCGATGATTCTATGTTCCTATACCTTGATCGCGTTTACTTAATTCGCGTGTGTTGATCGTGTTTGCTTAACTCACGAGCGCTTCAATCCGTTTGCTTAATTCAGAAATAGGAACATATATCTCGTAGTGTCAGTTGCGCTTGTTTAATTGTCGCTACAATCGGAAAGGGATTAGAATCCGCTTAGGGCATGGAATTTATGTGAATCGATGATAGTTGGGAAACCGAAACAACAGATTAATCGTTTCAACTTATTGATAATCACTTAATCGCACTGTTTTTCTTAATCAATTCTTCTCTCAACTAAATCTAACCCCCCCCCCCCCCCCCCAAATTGATTCATAGGTTAATAACAATCCAAGAGTCCTTGTGATACGATACTCGAGTTGTCGTGCCCTGACTACAGTTTTTTTTATCACTCGTTTTTGACCCATGCGCGATAGCGGATCAATATGTATAAAAGCATTGAATATCACAGCAAAATTTATATAAGCATTGACAACATGGTAATATATTACACATAATATCCAATTCAAAATGATCATTTATTTTCCTAGACTCAACGATGATGAATAAACACCAACCAAAGGATAGGCATGAGAAGCACAAGCAAAGGAATCCTATCCAATTCCATTGCTATAAAAGTCATTGAATATTAACTCACACGAACATGAAGGAAAAGGATTAGAATTACCTGAAAGATAGCAAAGGACTGAAAAGCGTTGGAGGAATCAGAGCAGAAGTTTTTTATCCTCATTTAGATGAAGCATATTAGAAAGCCAATAATGCTTGATAAACCTTTTACAGCAACACTTAAGCTCACAGTCACATCTAGCAGAGGTGTCATAATCAAAGTATAAAAACAATTAAGTAGAGCCAATTATAATCAATTGGTAAAAACTATGTAGATGTGAAGTAATCTGTACAAGTAACATTACTCGAAGATTCACCTTATGCAGCTTAAGGTTGAGATGAATACATATATGAAAATTTTCTATACCGAACAAAACCTAAAATTTCAGCAACTAATTGTGTTATATCTTAGGCACAGTCAAGCCTTTTTCTGTCTTCAAAAATTAGGTTTCCAACCTGCAACCTTTTGGAAAAAATAGGAGATGGGCCAGAAGATATAAGACATCACCTCCTCTAGGAACTTCAAAAGAGTTTCATAATAAGCTGTCCTTTTTTACCTTCTTATGTCCATGTTTAGCCAATTAAAACATAGCCACAAGAACCCGTATAGAGTGCAACCCCCAACCCATACAGAATTTGGAATAGACCTGTTTAGGCTGATCCATAAGATTCTGAAGTGCCACATTCCCTTCCCCGTCCCTCCAAATCTTAAACCCTAACCTGCTGCAAAGAACAGATCACATGATATGCAATTCATATAGAGAGAGCATAAGTAGTTACAAGCAATAAAATAAAACGAATTAGAGTAGAAGTTTTTTTTATCTTCATTTAGATGAAGCATATTTGAAAGCCAATTTTTTATAAACCTTTTACAGCAACACGTAAGCTCACAATCACATATAGCAAAGGTGTCATAACTCATAATCAAAGTTAAAAAAAAAATTAAGTAGAGCCAACTATAATCAAAATTTAAAATCTATGTAGATGTGATTTAATATGTATGCTAAGCATATATTGGAAGATTCAGCTTATGCACCTTAAGGTTGAGATGAATACATATATGAAAATTTCCTATACTCAACAAAACCTAAATTCTCAGCAACTAATTGTGTTATATCTTGGACATGGTCAAACCATTCCAGTCTGAAAAAATGAAGTTTCCAACCTGCAATCTTTTGGAACAATAGGAGATGGGCCAGAAGATATAAGACATCACTTCCTCTAGGAACTTTAAAAGAACTTCATAATGAGCTTTCCTTTTTTTACCTTCTAATGTCCAAGTTGGTAAGCAGCATATTGCTTGTTCTTGTTGTTTATTCCCAATTATCACACAAAACAAGCACAATTTTATAATGTTGGACACTTCATAGTGTAATCTGACATATCACTTCCATACTATAAGATAAAAAACCATCCTAGTCCCGTCAATGCATAAGCAGCCACATATTTTTCTAAATGAAAATGAGATAATGGCAGTATTCAATCAACCAATTTAATAATTCCTTATGAAAATAAATACATGCACACATGCCAAGGAAAACAATAATCTATGTGTGTCATTGCATATGAGATATCACAAAATAAACAAGTGTGCAAATATGCACATTTAAGCATACCTTTGATATTCTAGGTAGAGGGTGGTGAAGCAAGCAGGGCAACTAAGCACAACACCAGATTGACGTGCTCTTCTTTTCTTATGAACCCACAATTCATCCTTGTCATCAAGTTCTGGGTCATAAAGCTCATCAACTAAGCTTGGTTGTGAAGTATATCTCATCATCATCAGAAACCGATTTAAGACAAATAAACGAAAATTAGATGGTTGGCTTAATGCAGGGTCACAAATTAACAATTACAAAGGAGACAGGTATATGCAAAAAAAAAAAAATGAAATTGAATAAAAAACTACCAATATATTAAGTTGAAGATATAGGGCGTATGAAAAGAAGCATCAATCACACATTAAAATCCCCTTTCAAGTATAGCTCAATTGTAGAAAATCCCTTTTTGAGTTAAAACACAAAAAAGTTTGCTTGGTCTATAATACACTGCTAATTACCTTCAAGGTGTGAGAAGTCCAAGAATGGTCGGTGCCAGCAAGTGAAGAATTCAAGTGCTCGTAGCTTTCTTGGAACGACACAAACAAAAGAAGGTTGGTGGTGAATTTATATGAAACGACGATGGTGGCGATGGTGTAGGTTGAAACAACAAGAGTAGAACCTGGAATAGTTTGGTGAGGTCAGGAACTGGAGGGGCGTTGTTGAGATATGAAAGAGTAGACAGATGAGTTTTGCGGCAGCCAGAGTCAGCCGCATACGCATCTCCTTCTTCTCCAACGTCGCTAAGGAGAGGCCCTCCGATTCCTCCTCCACCTTTTTGTTACAGTTCATCTTCTTCACTACCGTCGTCGCCGCCGTGACCGCCGATTCCAAAATTCAATTTATAATCCATGAAAAAATAGAAACTGGTCATAAATCAAGCACACAAACAAGCAAACATACACGAAATTTGAAGAATCACAAAGAGAATTATCAAAATAGATTTCAGTGAGAGTGGCGATTCACGATTGCTAGCAATATAATGTAAAATAAAGAAAAAGAAAGAGTAAGAGAACCGGGACTGTGGACTCAACAATCTAAACCACTTAGATCTACACAGCGGAACAGAATGCGGTGGCGGAACGGCAGTGCCGGTGAACAAGGTCGTCGATGGTTTCGAGCGAAATGGCGCACGTTCAGAATGAAAAGGGAAAATGGAGTATCTTGGTTTTCGCGGGATTTTTAGCTCGCAGGTTTTGGGGTTGTAAAATGCAAATGCATTAAAATTAAAAATAAAAATTACACAAAAAGTAAAAGAAAAAAAAACTGTTGCCTAATGTGTAAACAGTGTAAAAATTGTTGCTTAATATAGATAAACAACAGTTTTATGTTGTACTCTTAAAAAACATATGAAATACATATGGTCAACGGCCAACAAATTGTTGCTTATTCCATGTTTTAGGAACGGTTTTTCCACCGTTGGCAAGATTAGTGTTGCCTAAAGTCAAAAATGTTGTATTGTGGAAACAAAACAAACAAGCCCCAACTTTTCAATTTTAAGTAATTAAATACACAATTTCAACATAACATTTCTATTTTTAATTTTTTAACATGTATTACAAAGTTATAAAAAAATCATACCAAATAAAAATATTATCACAAAACCAGCCATCTTGATTCATGAAAGTCAGAGACACAAACGACAATGAAATATCAAACCTTGAGATATTCCTATTACTGTATTACATCTACAACTTGGTGGCTTATATTACAAGCCATGCATTTCATATGTGCGAAGCTGGCATCACATTCTTTCCCCAATAAAAAATGTTTCTGGCCTAAAGTTTGATCTCGTTGATCTCAGGTTTCTCTCTTTCGCTGAAATTTCATTGTTATTTTCTTTAGGATTGATGAGAATTTTATCATTTGTTGATGTTTAGTGATGTTTAATCAATACTTTCTGTTGCACACTAGTGCAGAAAAGGGATTCTACATCGGAGTTTACACATCGGTTTCTGAATAACCGATGTAGAAAAGTATAAAGAAAAAAAAAAGAAAAAAAAATCTTACTTTTACACATCGGTTTCTATATAACCGATGTAGAAAAGTATAAAGAAAAAAAAAAAGAAAATAAAATCTTACTTTTACACATCAGTTTCTATATAACCGATGTAGAAAGAAAAAAAAAGAAAATAAAATCTTACTTTTACACATCGGTTTCTAATAACCGATGTAGAAAATTATAAAGAAAAAAAAAAGAAAAAAATTATTACTTTTACACATCGGTTTTTAGTAACCAATGTATAAAATTTAAAAGAAATAAATCAGAATTTAAAAATTTAATGTTTACACATCGGTTTCTCTATAACCGATGTGTATAAGATGTTTAACACATCGATTTTGCATATAACCGATGTGTAATAGTCCTAATTTTTCTTTTTCCCTCCTTCGCTTCCGCGCATTATCCCATTTTTCAGAAAACCCCATTCTTTCTCTGCTAACGCTTTTCCCAACACATTGTTCCTCCCTCCTCCGCGACCTAGTTCCCCTCCTCCCCCAAACATCAACTCACCACTACCACCATCTCTGCATCTGAACCACCGCGAGCACCACCACAACCCTAACCTGACCTGCATTTTTCGTGCAACCCTTTGCACCACCGCGCCTCTCTGTAACCCAAACACCAACTCATTCGGTTTTCACTCACCACCGCCACCACCACCACCGTGTGTGCCTCTCTCATACCTTCATCGTCGCGACCATCATCTCTGGTGAGTCTCTTCTCTTTCTACTCTGATCTTCTCTCATCTATCTACTCTATCTTTGAAGCTTCAATGTCATTCTCTCCTTTCTCATTGAAGCTATCTGTCTCATTGAAGCTTCGGCCGCCACTTCTCTTCCCTTCTCCCACTCCGCTCTGGTTCGCAATAAGAACCCTAACCGCGTGAACCTTAACAGAGTAGTTGGCAACCCCTTCAACGTCTGTGCCCTCCTCTTCTCACAAGTCACCTTTAGCGGCCGCATCCTTTAGAGGTAGGTTTCTTTCCTTCACCGGTTATTGGTGGTTATTGCTTGGTTAGTTCTATATTGCTAGTTATTTATTTGGAAAACATAGTTCATATAATGTTGTCCTGGTGGTTCTTGTTGGTTTGTTCTTCTCTAATTGGTGGTTATTGCTGGTTAGTTCTCATATTAAGGTGTTAAGTGCTACATACCGAGTAGTTCATTGTATTAGGTAGATGCTAAGTGCTAGGTGTTTCCCTTGAACATAATGTTTGAAAACTAGTGTCAAGAACATAATGTTTTCTTCTCATAATGTTTTAAGATCACTTTCTAGTTACTAGATTTCATGAGAAGAAAACATTATGTTCTTGACACTAGTTTCGGGAATGAAGGAATTACCACTCTCTTCTACATCTATAAATAGTTCTGTTAACATTTATTAATTGAAGCATTATGTTTATTGATGTTTGAAAACTGAAAAATTATGAAGCTAATTAATGCTCGGTCAAATTTATTGGTCTCCTACATTCTTTCGTAGCTCACTAGAGAGGGATAAGAACCTCATTTTTTAGGAGAAAAATGCTAAGCATGTTGGACATCAATCAATGGAATGATGAATATTGTCTTTGGTTCCATTATAAAGTAGGCAAGTCATTAGAAACACTTGATGTGAGGATCATCTCCATTTGAGGTCCACATGGGTATAGTTTTTTGTTGGGGTTGGATTTCTAGTTTACTAGGTAATAGGCTTATTGTTGGCATTAAAATGATGATTAACATATATTAGGATGATGTTTTAGCCAATTACTCAATTAAGAAATATATGGTTGTTAGTTTTTCAAATACTAGTGCGCTTTTCCAATCTCCCCTTGCATTGGACTTGGGGATTGGAGTGTTTTATTATTTTTCTTAATGTTAATTATTTAGTAAAGCCTTAGTTTCCCGTTTGAGATGCAATACTAATGAGCGTACGTGTACATGTACGTGCTTAATGTACCGCTCATTGTGTTGGATCTTGAATTGTCCAAAGTTGGACAGTTTGGGAAAAAACTTTTTCTTAATTCAGTTATAATAGTTATTCATTGATTCTAATGTTATATACTTGATGAAAGTTCGGATTGATACATTTCCTTTCGTTCTCCGGGTGCATACTTTATCGTGGTGGATGTCATCGCGTTCAAGTAGTGTACGTCGGAGACCACGGGGAAATGCTGCCGAAATTTTGTCGAGTATGAGCATGAGAGTTAAGGACTAACTGTTAACCGAATGTTGAAAAAGTTTCTTCTCGAATGGGATAGGGCCATACCCTGTCATAAGAAGTGGTTGATGAATATGTTGGACTAAGTACGAAGGTATTGGTTTAGTCATGGATCGCGGTTGGATGAATGCTAGACGGACAAGTGATGAGTATGAGAATGGAGTGGAAGATTTTCTACAGTTTGCAAAAACAAATGCTCCTGATAGTGGTAACGGAAGGTTTTATTGTCCTTGTGTTAACTGTTTGAATGAGAGACGACTAGAAGCTGAGGAGATACGTGATCATCTTATTTGTGAGGGGATTTTCAAGAGTTATACAACATGGATATGCCATTGTGAATCGTTAGACAGGCCGAGGGTGTCGGATAGAGAGGAAGTTGATGACGTGGAAATGGACGATGGACTAGAGGACATGATCCGTGATGTTGGGCAAGAGTCTTTTCGGCGCGCACATGTGTATGATACTTTGTGCAGTGATGCGCAAGTGGCTTTGTATCCGGGGTGCACTAATTTCACACGGTTGTCAGCGGTGTTAAGATTGTTCAATGTGAATACGAGAAATGGGTGGAGCGATAAAAGCTTTACCGAATTGCTTGAGTTGTTGAAAGAAATGCTTCCAGAAGGCAACACATTGCCATCTCGAAACTATGAGGCGAAGAAGATATTGTGTCCGATGGGTATGGAGTATAAGAAAATACACACTTGCCCCAATGATTGCATATTGTACAGGAAAGAGTTTGAAGAGATGCACGAGTGCGCCTGCTGTGGGGTATCACGCTACAAAGTGAAGGATGGTGATTCTAGTTGTGATGTGGTCACCAAAGGTCCTCCTGCGAAGGTGTTATGGTATCTTCCCGTGATTCCGCGGTTCAAGCGATTGTTTGCTAATGTAAATGACGCAAAGAACATTAGATGGCATGCAGATGAGAGGAAGTGTGATGGACAGCTTCGCCATCCGGCCGATTCTTTGCAATGGAAGAGAATTGATAGTTTGTTTCGGATTTCGGCAATGAGCCCAGAAACCTCGAGGCTTGGACTTGCTACCGATGGAATGAATCCATATGGAAACTTAAGTAGTATTCATAGTTCATGGCCTGTTCTCCTTGTAATTTACAACTGTCTCCTTGGTTGTGCATGAAGCGCAAATACATTATGTTAAGTATGATGATTTGGGTCCTAAACAGCCAGGAAATGATATTGATGTTTATCTGAGTCCCTTGATTGAAGACTTGAGAATGATGTGGGATGAAGGCGTTGATGTGATCGGCGGGTATTGCCGTGAGACATTCGGATTGCGTGCCATGTTATTTTGCACCATCAATGACTTTCCAAAGATACGGGAACCTGTGTGGGTATAGTGTTAAAGGGCATAAAGCATGTCCAATATGTGAAGAAGGCACATGTTACCATCAACTGAAACATGGAAGGAATACGGATTACCTTGGGCATCGGAGATTTCTCCGACGTAATCATCCTTATCGTAGATTGAGGAAAGCTTTCAATGGACTTCCGGAGAATGAAATTGCTCCGGTGGCCTTGACCGGAGAGCAAGTTTATGAAAGGGTGAACAACACTAATGTTATCTATGGGAAGACCCAGAAGAAGGCTACAGAGAAGAAAATATGGAAGAAGAGGTCGATCTTCTTTGATCTTCCATACTGGTGCAAGCTTGATGTAAGACATTGTATTGATGTGATGCATGTAGAGAAAAATGTGTGTGACAGTTTTAATCGGGCGCTTCTCAACATTCAAGGCAAGACAAAGGATGGTGTGAATGCTCGTCTGGATCTAGTTGCGATGGGTATACGAGAGCAGTTAGCTCCACTTAAAGTGGGGGATAAGAAGACTTATTTGCCCCCAACATGTCATACTTTATCAAAAAAAGATAAAAGAAGTTTCTGTGAATGTCTACGGGAGTCAAAGTGCCACGGGGTTACTCTTCAAATATCGAAGACTTGTCTCAATGAAAGATCTCAAATTAGTTGGCTTAAAGTCTCATGATTGTCATGTCTTGATGCAACAACTACTATCGGTGGCCATTCGTGACATATTGCCTAAAAAAGTCAGACATGCCATTACTAGGTTATGCTTATTCTTCAATGCTATATGTAGCAAGGTCATTGACACTAAAAATTTGGATGAGTTGGAAAATGAGGCAGCCATTGTATTGTGCCAATTGGAGATGTATTTTCCACCTTCATTTTTTGACATCATGGTTCATTTGATTGTTCATCTAGTGAGGGAGATTAGATTGTGCGGTCCCGTTTATTTAAGGTGGATGTACCCGGTTGAGCGATACATGAAGATCCTGTAAGGATATATGAAAAATCCACACCGTCCCGAAGCATCTATTGTTGAAAGGTATGTTGCAGAAGAAGCTATTGAGTTTTGTACAGACTACATGTCAGAAGCGGAACCTGTAGGGCTTCCGAAGTCTCGTCACGAAGGAAGATATGATGGTAAGGGTACACGAGGTATCACTGTTAAGAGCATGGATCGGGAGGAAGTGCTTCAAGCACATTTGTATATATTGAATAACACTGATGAGGTTGAACCATACTTATGTGAGCATAAAAGCATCATCAATGAAACTTACCCTAGAATGAATGAAAAATGGTGTTTGAACAAGCATAACAAGACTTTCTTGAATTGGTTTAAAGAAAAAATTGCAAAGGATGGTACTGCTTCTGCTACATTAAAATGGCTAGCACAGGGGCCTAACTTTGATGTCATATGTTGGAGTGGGTACGATATCAATAAGTTTTCCTTCTATACAAAGTCCCAGGATGACAAAAGTACTATGCAAAACAGTGGGGTTATGGTCGTCGCTGAGTCCATGCATTTCTCTAGTTCGAAAGATAAAAACCCTGTTATGGCATCAGTTTCATACTTTGGAATCATTGAAGAGATATGGGAGGTTGATTACACGAAGTTTAGAGTACCTGTTTTTAAATGTCAGTGGGTCGACAAATAACAATGGTGTGCAAACCGATGAGTTAGGATTCAAATTGGTGGACCTTAGTAAGGTAGGTAATAAAGAGGAACCTTTCATCATGGCATCCCAAGCAAAACAAGTGTTTTATATCCGTGATCCTTCTAACAAAAGGTGGTCAGTGGTTCTCCAGGGAAAAAACATGTATAACGGTAGTGAGGGAAATCACGATTCAACTCTTGATATTTCGATACTCCTTCTTTCTCAACACGAGTGCCTAATTTCAATGAGGAAAATGAAGTGGATGATGTACATGCTACTCGTAATGATCACCAAGAAGGGTTATGGGAGAACTTTACTAATTGACCACAAAGTAAGTTTAGTTTGATATTACCATCAAGTTTGGCATATTATATGTTTACGTTGATATTTATAAGTTATGTTTATGTACGTTGATCGATATTTATAAGTTATGTTTGATATTTATCCCGACATACTAACAAGTTTTTTTTTTTTTGTGTTTAAACAGGTATACATGGCTGATCATGAGGATATACCTCCTTCATGCAATGGGTCGAGACCCCGTCTACCGGTAGAAAGGGTAGACGTGCCACACGGATGAGGCATTTGACTGCCAACCGTGGGTCAAATCGAGAGGATAAGAGTAGATTTCGATGATAACCTCAAACCTATTGGGCCAATGGAAGATCGGTTTACCAGCTTTTGTGGCGACCCTTGCTCGGAACAGGCCTAGTATACTCATTGATAGGTGGAGAGATGTACTGGCGGACGTGAAGGAGAAGATATGGGAGAGTATTCTGGTATCTATACTTCTACGTCCTGTGTTTGTCTCTGTATCTACTTTATTTTTATCTTAATAATATCATACAGTAATTGCTTGATTCTTTTGGTCTTAATGTAGTTGACATTTGACATCACCGGATACATACGCTATGAAGAAGCGTTTGCTTTGAAGTATCTTTGGAGAGCGTTGGAGGGGTTTTAAGGCCTACCACGGCAGATACTATATAATCTGCACAAAAAGTAAAAAGAACCCACTTGAGGTGTATCCGTTTCTTGACAAGGCGACGTGGGATGGCTTTGTTCAGAGCCGACGTGATCCCAGCTTTCAGGTTAACTTATTTGATTTGTCTCTAAATTTATGTAATTGCATTAATTTCATTTACTTATTTAATTTAATTGTCTTTTATTTATAACAGAAAAGAGGAAAAAGTGGCAGGAAAACCAAAGCAAGAATGTCAACCCCCAAGTCATGTCTCGTGGGTGATCTAAAAAGATTGTGAAGAAGATGGTTGAAGAGGAAAAGAAAGCACGTCAGCAGGCAGCATCTAGGCGGATCCTAATGCTGAAAATCTTCCAGAGGTTGTTGATCCACCTACACCCCCACGCCATCGTTCATGGAAGAGGGGCCGACAAAGAAAAACGGGACAATATACATCCGAGGAGGCCCGCCAAGTAGCTGAGAGGATTGTAAGTATAGTTTGTTGTAATTGTCATTTTAAGATTGTTACCGAATTGTAATGTGACCTGATATTTTTATGTGATAGGATGCCTTTGATGATCAGCTAACCCAAGGAACCTTTGTTCCTAGAGGACGCAATGATATCTTATCTACTGCCATCGGTAAACCAGACCACCCGGGCCGTGTCATTGGTGTTGGATGGGGATTCGGCATTCGCCAATACCATGGTTCATCTTCACACCAATGCCACAGGGATTGATTCTGCAGATAGAGCACAACTAAAACAGGAGATTGCAGTGAGCTTGACGAGGAGATGACCGAGCGGTTTGCCCAGCAGATGGCAATATTTACTTCTTTGTCCCAAAGAGATGACAGCCGGTGTCCAACCCTCTGTCCAACCCTCTGTCCATGTGAGCACTAAGGGCTCATGTGATCCTCCTCATCATCCTGAAAATGATGATGATGGTGATGCTGCTGCTGCTGCTGATGATGATGATGATGATGATGATGACGACCCTGATAGGTGTGAGCTGTATGTTGATGATCATCATCATCATCGCCGCTTAGTGGCATTGGGTAGGGCATATAATAAGTTAGGTAATACCATACACCATCGGTTATTACCGGATGATCATCTGAGGGTGTCTGTTGAGATTATTTGAGATGCTGATGCTCGAGTCCCTGTGCCCACTGAGGAGGTTCAAACAGTGGGTCAGGCCCCCGGTAACTTCATCCTCTGGCCAAGAAGACTGGTCAGCTTTCTTGTTGCATCTGAGGTATTCGGTTAGTTGTGTTTTTCTATATTCATAGTTGAAATATATTTATTATTGTTTAAAGATAATGCTTTATTTGTATTTGTTATAGGATGTTGGAAATGATATTGTGCCTAAAAGGTCGGATCTAGGAAGACCAGAGATGTCTGCTCCTGTCAAGGTATTCATTTGACCATTTAGTTAATAACGAATTAAATAACTTAATTATCCGTGATTACTAATATATATCTATGTTGTTTAGGGGATCGACAAAGGGGCACCTGGCCATGGTGATGTTTTCAAAGTTATGGCTATACAGGTTGTCACCATGGAGGATGATGCAGCCTTGGTAACGTTGGAACATGATGCCAGCCCTGGTGAACTGTATATACCAAAGAAAGAACTTATGGAGATGGCACTCAATAAAGAAATGGCCAGTTCTGCACACATATCGTTTTGGTGCACGTAAGTACATTTTATTTATAAGTTAAGTACGTAATTAATTTTTAAATACAATGATAATTAACATGTTTTTCCAATATATTAGGTATCTGCATCGTATGTTAGTCGATCAGGGTAACCTCGCCCTTTATGGGTTCATTGACCCCATGTTCATTCAGGGTGATGTTCTCGTAGCATCGGAAGACCCGGTGACTACCATACGTGATATACTTGCCCGAGACGATCATCAATTCTATCTTGCGCCTTATCTCAATAAGTAAGTACCGGTTATTTAAGTATAACTATATATGACTTAGTCACTAACTCTTCAGCAAATTTACAGCCGGCATTGGCAACTGTTGCTCTTGTACCCAAGAATGAACGTCGTGGTCTTCTTCTGCTCATTGGGAAATAAGCCGGTGAATGAACTGAAGACGATCATCGAAACGTAAGCGTTAAAATACTTTATAATCAGTAATGCAGTTGTTTTAATTATCTGAAATCTATTATATATACTTTAATTAATGTTTTTGTCATGATAGGTCTATTAATGCATCCCACATGTTGCGTGGTGAAAGGCGTACTCGGGCTATCAGATGGATTATTCCCAGCGTAAGATATTTATTAGTTCAAATGCATCAAATGCAGTGGGTACAATAATTGATTTCTATTTTATTTAATTCCTCATATTCTAATTGGGTTTCATTTGTACGTAGTCACGTATACAACGTGGGTCATGGGAATGTGGCTACTATATGATGCAGTGGATGTTGGAAATTATCTCCTCCGGGGATCACCGAAAGATGGAGTGAGGTAAATGTTAATTGACACAATTAGAAGTAATAGTATAGATTCGTTATATGTTTTATGTTAGTTTATTACTTAAAAGATATAATCTTTTGTCCAATTAAACTTGCAGATATTCAACAATCCAACTCCATTGTCTCATTCTGACATCAACATCATAAAGAGGCGTTGGGCAACTTTCTTTCTTGAAGTGTACCACCCATAGTTTGTATATATGTAGTTAGTTTAAAAACTTATCATATACTAGCTATAGTGTACCTTTGACTGATGATATGTATTAGTGCTCAGGTCTGGTTCAATTCTTCTTCTCTCGTGTTTTGATGTAGCCTTGATAAAGTGTTGTTTTCATTCATTCGAAATTAATTAGGCCCGATGCCCTCTGTTTTCAGATTCTGTGCTCACTAGTCATTTGATGAAATGTCAGTATTTTTAACCATATGTGTAAGAGCTGATTGTCTGTGCTAAGAAAATTGAATGAAGTATGTTTTGCTTTTGAATGATTGTGTCAAAATTGGTTTGGTGTTCTGTTGTTGTTTCTTGTTTGATCAGGGTACTGCTGGTTTGTTTATTGATCTGCATTAGTGAAACAGGGGAAAGGAATGATTGAAATGTAAATAACAGATTAAAAAAAAATGAGATTTTACACATCGGTTCTCAATAACCCATGTGTATATTTAACTTTCTACATCTGTTTTTCTTAAAACCGATGTGTAAATTTAACTTTACACATCGGTTCTTTATAAAACCGATGTGTAAATTTAACTTTACACATCGGTTCTTTATAAAACCGATGTAGAAAGTCAAATTTACACATCGGTTTTAAGCAAAATCGATGTAGAAAGTTAAATTTACAACTGCTTATCAATTGCTAAATTAATTTTCCACATCGGTTAATATAAAACCGATGTTTAAAATATACTTTACACATCGGTTTTATAACCGATGTGTAAAGTGGCAATAAACCACATCGGTCGTTTCCACATCAGTTTCAAAACCGATGTGGAAAGCCAAAAATAACCGACGTGGAATCCCTTTTCTGCACTAGTGGCATCTTTTTTTTTTTTTTTACATATAACTTGTATTTTACTATATATATAAACATATTTAAAATTTGTTCATACAAACAAACTTGATCAAAACTAAAAGCTATTTACGATTACATGATCATTTAAAAACATCACATGCATTTATCTTTTTGTTTTGATAATTCAAATAAAAACAATGACCAAGAATTATTGTTCCTACGTTTTTAAAATACAAGATATTATATATATATATATATATATATATATATATATATATATATATATTACGACTTCATGCTTTGTGTGGATGAGTCCAGGGAAAAAAATCAAGAGACGGATTAAATGGTAAGTTAGAATATGAAGACAATGAAACAAGGGGAGCATACTATCTTGTAAGTCATATTGTTGGAGTCTATTTTGGATAGTGATCTGATCTGAAGAGTGTTTATAAATAATGGGTAACCATCAGTCTCAACTATTTTGGATCTATCATACAAAATAAAAAGAAATAATTGGACATTTAAACCATATAATTTAAGCGGTGGATAAAATGAAGAAGCGTTCCATATTATTTACGATCAAAAGGTCACTCAAAAATTCAAAGGAAATTTTTTATGCATAGCTATAATTAAGACCTGCAATGGGGGTATTGTATATCCGATAGTTAATTAAGACTCAACAAGAGGAAGCTAATTGTGTTATAAGAACGATATTATTGCGTTGAGAGTGTGCATATATAAGATATAATAGGATCACAATAGTGACAAAGTGGGAACAATATCTATTGATAAAAGATTGTACAATCTCATCTAGGTTGGTTGACAATTTGAGATGAATGCATATAAAAACCAGGAAAAAGAGTATTTGAGATTAATAAAAAAAATAATTAATTGTAAAGGGAGAAAAAAAAAATTAATGGGGAGAAAATATTAAAATGACTTAAAGCTAAATGTCTTTTCTTTTTTTTGACGAAAGATGCATTCTTATTTCTTAGTGTGTAAGAATTTTAACTATTATTAATTGTTGTGAGAGTCAAAGTTTTTCGTTACTTATAATAGACATTATTTTCAAAATACCATTCATTTAATATAAATTTTGTTTTTCAATGACTTCTTTTATTTTCAACAACACAAGCTTAATAAATAAGATGAATGATAATTTAGATAACAAACTTAATTTTTTAAATAAGATTACAATATTAAATTATATGAATTAGCTACCTTAATATGCATGTTTTATTTTATTTTTTCATATAATAGAAACTGGAGGGAGTAATAGATTTTACAATCAAAATTAAATAGCATGATAAAATTATTATTTGTGGAGATCTTGATAAGTTTGCACAATGATGTTAATGTTTAATGTGGTGCGTGATTATAGAAGAGTTTAAATTTGTTTTGCTTTTTTACCGGCAGACAAAGCTAAGATTAATCCTCAGGCAGGTAGTGGTGGTTAGGCAATAAAGTCCTCTCAAAAGTGACAACTATACAAGATTCAAACTCTAACTTAATAGGTAAAGTACTCATATATGGTAAGTTACTTCCATTGCGATCAAGAGTTTACAAGAGTTTAATTTTGATGTATCGCTGGCATAAACTTTTTTTATGTTATCAATCAATCATATGTTATAATATGCATTATTTTTGAAGTAATTAATGTGAGTGTCAAATATTTTTAACAATATAATAATACATAATTAAAAGACAATATTAGCAAAGGATAGTATGTGCCCTCTACAACCCTTTCTGAAGGAAAAAACGGTGCTCTCTCTCTCTGGCGAAAAGCCCTAGCGTCGCCAGCAAACATTATTCGCGTGAGAGGCAGAAACGGTGCTGCAGCAGAAGATCTCCCTCCCATGCAGTACACCTGTACGCTAATAAGGTAAAGTAGTAGACGAATCTTTCATGGCTGTCTCTGTTTGCCCATGGAGATTCTTGGCTTTATCTTCTCCGTCCCTTTCATAGTCTTCTTCATCGGCCAACGCTCCTATTCAGCGCAAAACCGTTGTGCAAGCCTTGGAGAATTCTTGTGATATCCTTCCCAGTCAGCTTCCAAAACTATGTCTAAAGGGTAACGAAATTGCTGCAAAGATTCCCGAAGAGGATTATAGAGCCGGCCTCGAAGGCTGTAAAAATCACCTCCATGGTCGTCTAATCTTATCAAAGGGTGATGTTGTTGGTGACGCCGGCAAGTGTACCGGGTCGTCGCAAGTAATAAAATAAACACGGTAAGTAATTACCGAGGTCGAACTCAGGGATTGGGCTACCAATTCGACTAATCCGCGGGAAATCTGATACGTTTGGTCAAGTTACAGAAGGTGGTTGAGAGAGAGAAGAGAGAATAGAATCGAAATTCAATTAACAATCTATTAAACTAATTAACTAAAAATCTGAAATTAAAATGTCCAAGGTCACAAATCCACCTACCCAATATGTATACCCAAGTGATGATGAATTCCTCCCTAAGTTCAATTACGATGTCAACCGGGACCCCCAAATTCTCCTAAATCCACTCTCGTGCTCATTAGGACGTATTCGACGATTGGATTACTTACTTACTAGGTCTCATAATCCTAATCTCGAATTTGGTTAATTCTTGTTCCCTATAAGGTTGCACTAATCTCCTACTCACTCTCGTGCAATATTCGATTAGTGATCCCAATTCAAGTTCTAAAACGCGAATCGCCGTTCGGCCTCAAACACGTTTAACAAATCAATCACGCAAAACATATGATCAATGCAATCAAATCAGAATTGGAAAACAAGAATTGAATTAAAGGAGAAAGACATACATCATATCGGATTTACATCGCCATGGGTGGCTTCATCGTTCCCTCGGACGAGGGGATTAGTTCCTCATGCTCATAGACAAATAATCGGACATAATCTCCATAAGAAAAAGGGAGACGCAGCTCCAAAGAGAAAAGAAATTACCCTAAACGCTACTCTAAACAGTGGAAAACTACTAGGATTTGCGGCCCCTCCAAAAACCTACTAGCCTCTTCTCAAGATGGTCCTGAAACAGCCTTTATATAGGATTCCTGATCTGCGCTCGCTCGCGAGGCAAGAATTAAAATTGGCGCGCTTTCAATTTGAACTCTCGCGAGGCGAAAGTGTGTTCGCGAGGCGAGTCTTCAATTCTAGGCTGTGACTTTCATCACGGCTGGGCCGTGATGGTCTCTGACTTCCAGGGTCTTCAAACTCTCGCGGGGCGAGATTCTTCTCGCGGGGCGAGACTTCAAACCTTAAACTGTCACGGGCGCGGTCTTCATCACGGCTTGGCCGTGATGGTCTCTGTCTTGCAGGTCTTCATGATTCGCGGGGCGAACATATTCTCGCGTGGCGAGACAGAATTGGTGACCTTGCTGTTTTATCTGTTCTTCAGGCTCGCGAGGCGAGCATCCACTCGCGAGGCGAGTATCTCCAGAAGTGCTTTTTCCACTGCTTCTTGACTTTCCTTGACTCCCGGAGCTTCACTTATTGACCTGTAAACACCAAAAGCAAAAAAAAGCGTAATTCTATTCAAAATAAGCTAAAAACTACACAAAAGACGCAAAACGAGTCAAAGTCCAACTTAGGAACAAAACAAGGCAAATTTGGGCGAAAACGAGATTGAACTCGAATAATTTGCACAAAAACCACGGTCCATCTAGTTATAAAACTAGATAAGCCGAAGGCTTATCAAAACACCCCAAACTTAAACCTTGCTTGTCCCCAAGTAAGCTTAAAACTCAAAAACGACTCAAGACTTGGCAAGCCTAAAGGAATCAATCGATTTCGCACAAATTTAATGCAATCAAAACAGTTTTTCTCCAATGATCTCCCCCCTACATTAATGTAATCCCCGCATTCATTTACTTTAAACAGTTGAGAACCTATCATTCATGCCATCATCACTCTAAGTTGAGGATCAAAGATACACACAAAGGAAGATCACCAATTTCAAACAATTGCCTTCCTCACAAGGGTATGTAAAATTTCACTCATTCGCTCAAATTCATCTAGGCTATCAACTTCTCACTCAATTTCACATATCAAGAGCACTTCCCATGAATTTGATTTTCATCTCAATAATAGTTCCCACGAAAACATGCATGCAACATCAGAAGGTCTTTCAAAGGTTGTAATGGGGCCTGGCTAAGGGTAGGATAATGAAGGATATTTAGGCTTAAGTCTCTAGGAACTAAGAGAGCATGAGCATTTTTACACATATTCCACTCAATTTCCTTTTTCTCATTTTTCTTTTTGTCTCGGGTGACTACAGCCTTTTTCCTTGCTAATCTTTTGATTTGTCCCTTTTCTTTTTTGGCAATTTTTTTTTTCAACCTTTATTTTTCTTTTTCTCACCCCCAATATGACACATCACCTTGTAGCCACCGCAAACTTACTTCCTCACAACCATTCTCTTGCTACGCTTCCATGCTCTCCTAATCCTAAGATTGGGTTAACATGGTTTTTTCAGATTTTGGCTCGTAATGTAGGGTCATCAAGAAACAATTGGGCTCAATTTGGCTAACTAGGGAACATGCATTAGGGATGGTCCTTTTTAGGCCAAGTGGTTTTTCAAAGAAAATTGCCTAAATCATTTGATGCAACACATAAACATGCAAACCATATAGAGATTCAAGCAAATTCGGGAAAGTGCAACTTAACAGTGATTCACACATTCAAAAACAGAGTTGGAGGCTCAAATCCTCACCTGGACATTTTGCAAATTGTTTGACCGAGATACGATTCCTAGTGTGTGCACCCCCCCCCCCCCCCCCCCCTCACCCCAAACTTATCATAAATCAAGTAATCACAATAAAATTCTCAAAGTTCAGTTTTCAATTTTTAAGTGGGGATAAACTTTTCTATTTTCAGAACCTAGGGGGAAATCATCGATGGTCAAAATAATACATGCAATCAATCTATGCTAAATTCAATTAACATCCAACAAGCTTGCCAACACGACATTCATACAACAACTCTTGATTTTCTCAAATTATTCAAGAGTGACAAACAAAAACAAAACAAAAACAAAACAAAAGTTAGGAGAAGAGAGGGATACCTAGCTTGGGTTGCCTCCCAAGAAGCGCTTGTTTAACGTCCCGAGCTTGACTTATTAAGAAGCATCCACCTGGATCCCATAGTCTGTGGTACAAAGGCCAAGAGATGCTCATCATGTGAGATCCTCCACCCGGATCCCATGGTTTATGAAGTGGCCCTCGCAGGAGCAATACGACTCCATCCATACTTCCACCAAGCCTGAGTGTGAAAACTCCATTGACCTCCGTACTGATGAACTCACTTCCTCTCGGGCCCAATGGTGTCTTCACGAGGAAGTGTGCCAGACAAGTGGGAGGGTCTATCTTACCGGTGTCCACACATGCATGCAAGCCAACATATTTATTTAACGCATCCAAATCAGGTTGCTTGGCAAGCATGGTGAAATCCTCTGCCACTTTATCTTCATCTTGATCTCTACCCCCTTGCTCCGGTGCCTTGTCCTTTGCCAACTCCTCTTCCTTAGGTTGCTCTTCCTCAACATGTGGCTGTTCCTGGGCCTTGTCGCTTGTCAATTCCTTTTCCTCCGATTGTTCTTCCTCAACATGTGGTAGTTCTTCCTCAACTCCCTGAGAACTAGTTACATCCCTGTTAGATCCCAACACCCCACTGCTTCTAGTTGTTGTGGCATCGCATTGGTTCTTAGGGTGGTTCTCGGTATCTCCTGGGAAGGTCTCTGGGGGACACTCATTTAGTTGCCTTGCGAGTTGGGCAATCTGCATCTCTAGATTCTGAAGTGCCATCCCTGTATGAGTTGCCAACTTGTCAATGGCTGCGTTTGTATTGATTGACACTTTCTCAAGTGTCGCACTCAACTTCTCAAAAGCCAACTCCCAAGGTTGTCTTCCACCATTATGTTGAGGTTGTTGTTGCCAATTTTGTTGAGGTTGTGGTTGCCAGGCTAGACCATCGTCAGCATTACTCCAAGCGAAATCCGGATGGTCTCTACTCATATCACCCCAATACTGATTCTGACTCTGATAGTTGTTCTGGGGCACGCTGTCATTATGCCATGGTTCCACATATACTTGAGGGAAGTAGAACGGACAACTCCAAGTGTCATGGTTCCCATTACAATATTCGCAACCCGGAAGCATTCCTTCGTGTACCTCGCATACAAAACAAGGCAAGACCAAGTGGAATCAAAGAAGTAGAGATAGATAGTAGAAAATAAAAAGAAAATAATAAAAATAAAAAAATAAGAACAAAAATAACTTAACCAAATAATCAAACTCCCTAAAATTAGGAAAATTAGTTGTGCCAATCCCCGGCAACGGCGCCAAAAACTTGTTGGTGACGCCGGCAAGTGTACCGGGTCGTCGCAAGTAATAAAATAAACACGGTAAGTAATTACCGAGGTCGAACTCAGGGATTGGGCTACCGATTCGACTAATCCGCGGGAAATCCGATACGTTTGGTCAAGTTACAGAAGGTGGTTGAGAGAGAGAAGAGAGAATAGAATCGAAATTCAATTAACAATCTATTAAACTAATTAACTAAAAATCTGAAATTAAAATGTCCTAGGTCACAAACCCACCTACCCAATATGTATACCCAAGTGATGATGAATTCCTCCCTAAGTTCAATTACGATGTCAACCGGGACCCCCAAATTCTCCTAAATCCACTCTCGTGCTCATTAGAACGTATTCGACGATTGGATTAATTATTTACTAGGTCTCATAATCCTAATCTCGAATTTGGTTAATTCTTGTTCCCTATAAGGTTGCGCTAATCTCCTACTCACTCTCGTGCAATATTCGATTAGTGATCCCAATTCAAGTTCTAAAACGCGAATCGCCGTTCGGCCTCAAACACGTTTAACAAATCAATCACGCAAAACATATGATCAATGCAATCAAATCAGAATTGGAAAACAAGAATTGAATTAAAGGAGAAAGACATACATCATATCGGATTTACATCGCCATGGGTGGCTTCATCGTTCCCTCGGACGAGGGGATTAGTTCCTCATGCTCATAGACAAATAATCGGACATAATCTCCATAAGAAAAAGGGAGACGCAGCTCCAAAGAGAAAAGAAATTACCCTAAACGCTACTCTAAACAGTGGAAAACTACTAGGATTTGCGGCCCCTCCAAAAACCTGCTAGCCTCTTCTCAAGATGGTCCTGAAACAGCCTTTATATAGGATTCCTGATCTGCGCTCGCTCGCGAGGCGAGAATTAAAATTGGCGCGCTTTCAATTTGAACTCTCGCGAGGCGAAAGTGTGTTCGCGAGGCGAGTCTTCAATTCTAGGCTGTGACTTTCATCACGGCTGGGCCGTGATGGTCTCTGACTTCCAGGGTCTTCAAACTCTCGCGGGGCGAGATTCTTCTCGCGGGGCGAGACTTCAAACCTTAAACTGTCACGGGCGCGGTCTTCATCACGGCTTGGCCGTGATGGTCTCTGTCTTGCAGGTCTTCATGATTCGCGGGGCGAACATATTCTCGCGTGGCGAGACAAAATTGGTGACCTTGCTGTTTTATCTGTTCTTCAGGCTCGCGAGGCGAGTATCTCCAGAAGTGCTTTTTCCACTGCTTCTTGACTTTCCTTGACTCCCGGAGCTTCACTTATTGACCTGTAAACACCAAAAGCAACAAAAAGCGTAATTCTATTCAAAATAAGCTAAAAACTACACAAAAGACGCAAAACGAGTCAAAGTCCAACTTAGGAACAAAACAAGGCAAATTTGGGCGAAAACGAGATTGAACTCGAATAATTTGCACAAAAACCACGGTCCATCTAGTTATAAAACTAGATAAGCCGAAGGCTTATCAGATGTTCCTATCAAAGTCACGGACTTGTGATCTAAGCTTTTATCTTTATGGAAGTATATTGGTTCTTGGAGCATGGTTTCTTTGGGTAAAGAGTTTTATGAATTCATTTTTTCTACCCCATCATACCTTCGCAACGTTTTTTCCATTGGTTCTTGGAATTTAAGCTTGGAATCCTGCATCTTTATTCCTAGACCCCAGACTATACCCAAAAGCAAACTCATGCCAATTGTTGGGTTCACATCATAGGACTGCCGCAGGAGTACTGACATGCTAAGATAATCAGGAACATTCTATCCAAGGGACTAATAATGATCAACAGAATTTGATTGGGTCAGGTCTTGCAGATGATAGTGACAAAACAAAGTTGAAAACTTTTAGCACACAGAAGCTAGGTTCAGACAAGTGATAAAACACAACACAGACAGGTGACTTTTCTGATGAAACTTCAACAGAAAAATACACAAGCACACAACTTAAGAACAAGTTTAATAATCACACTTTAACCCCTTTAGTTAGAAAGCAGATAATATAATCAACATAACTAAAGAGTTTAAGGGAAGAAAGATTAAACACAACTATTTATCCTGGTTCACTATTTAACGCAAAGAGCTACATCCAGTCCTTGGCAGCACCAAGTTTTATCCACTATAACGGATCAGGTTACAGACTCCAATTATTATTTGCACACATATCCTCTTCAGGCTCCAAGAGAAGTATTCTTTGCTCACTTAGCCTCTCCAGACTCACTCAGGTTTGTTTGAGAAATTTGTTTGTAATAAATACAATCAAACAGTTCTTTCACTAACACTCAGAGAGTGAATTAAATGTAAGCTTAGGAAAGACTGCGTAATAACTTCAAAGGATTGAAGAATACAGATTGAAAGAATGAAGAAATAAATGCGCAGAGTAATGGCTCTTTTAATGATGTGTGTTCTATGTCTTCATCTTCAATGACTTCTGTATTTATAGTCTTCAAGCATTTAAGATCCGTTAGAGACATTCCTTCAAATGTTGGCTTCAAGCAGAACTTCATTAAATGCAATAGAGTCGTTCTGGGCAGTCATTAATGCAATAGGAACGTTTGTTGTACTCTAACATGAAGGATCATGGTTTTATGCATCGTGCAGTAGCCAAATCAGAGTTGTGAAGAATGCTTTTGTACTTTCCAGAGCACATTTCCCTTTTCGTGTAATAACCAAGAGTACTAGGAAATAAAGCATGTTGGAAACATTCTTTAACTAGACTTCATCTCTGATTTCCTAGGTTACTTGTGAGAATGACTTCTGAGTTTTCTTGATAAGCATGAGACTAAGAAAGAGAGAGCTTCAGAGTCTTCTGTATGAGGGGACAGCTTCCAAAAGCTATTTGTACTTGGGTTCTTCATCGAAGAACCTTAGACAAGTATAGGAACTTATCAGAAGACAAGTTGAAACTTTGCTTGCAGAAAGGCAATAATCCTAGTTAGCAGACAGGTTGACTTTTGCTAATCATACAGGCGGTCATCTATGTGATCAGACAGGTGAGAAGGTGACTTCTTACTATTTTGATTTGCACACTAGGTAGATAGGTTAGCAACCAATATAAAGGTTAATTAAATCATTAGCCAATGTTTAGTTTTAATCAAAACTTAGGAAAATGCACATCAGACATTTTAGAGACTTAACAATCCCCCCCTTTTTGATGATGGCAAACATTCAGATGATTTAATGAACCTTAGAAAATATCAACAGAAGAAATAACAATATTTAGACAAGTTGAAATTTTCTTAGTCAGAAGGGTTGTGCAGACAGATGCACTTAGGATGACTTAGCACTTCATAGTATCAGAGTTATATATATGACCAGAGATGTATTTAAAGACAAGTTCCATTTTAACTTGTTTTTACTTATCATTTAATCATCTTAGCTTTACTTACTTTCTCCCCCTTTTGTCAACAACAGAAAGGAATAAGCCAAGATACAGAAAAGATAAATGATAAATAGCTTTTATTTTATTCATCATAAGCTTTTCAAGTACAAGGCATATTTTACATGCAAAAACTACCTAGGTTGACTGAATAATAAAAACAAAGCTTCAACTCTCTGCTGTAGCAGCAGTCTAGCATGCCTTTCTTCATCTAGTTGTCTTCTGGTTTCCTCTAGCTAAGCCTGAAGCAGATTGAATCTTTGCAGATCCACCATCCGAGGAGTGGAGGCTTCTATTGTAAGACTAGTTGAAGCAGCAGACTGGTCTGAGTACCAGGACAAAGCTAAGACAAGGGGTGTCTTGGGCACAAAAAAGGATGAGGAAATACGAGGGAAGATAAGTTGATGAAGGGTTCTATAGTAAAAGAAGGGAAGAAAAGCTAACTTAAACAAAGGTCTGATTCTGACAAAGTCAGTATCCGAGGATAAAAAGATACAAGAAAGTCTCTCAGAAAGAGACGGACGAGTGACTCGTATCTGGATGGGAGGGCGAGAGGTTGTTGAGCTAAGACAGATGGGGGTAAGGGTAACAAGGAGTCAATATGACAGAAGAAGGAGTTTGATCATGTTACTAACAAAAAGAAGTACCTAGACCTATTAGGTAACATTACAACAGAGGTAGGATAGTGAGTCCTTGCCAATGTTCTAATGAACAAAACAATAGGGGGATAAAAGAAAATCTCCCTACATGGATTAAGAATATGAGGTGGAGGAGACGGAATGACAGACAGATGTGAGACACTTGCAGTCATAAGAGATTGCAGGTCATACACAAACAAACTAGATGATATGCCAACTTGTTCTTTGGGAGTTGAGTCCCTGTGAACAACTTTGTACTGACATATATCAGACATAACATCATACGATGATGTTTGGGTTTGGTGAAATGAGACATGTGAAGAGAGGGGAGACACTACAGATAGGGGTTGGACAAACAAGGCAGGTGGAGAAGAAACAGAAGGGTTTGGAATACCTTGGTGAGTGGGAGAAGATAGTGCAGAAGGGATGGATGAAAGGACCAGCTGATCTTCAAACAGCTTCAACTTCTTCCTTGACAGAGAAGGGGACAGAGTGTCAACCTCAGGGTGGACAATTGTCTGTGTCCCAATAGACAGGTTTGCAGCAGCAACTTCAACCTCTGCAGCTTGAACTTCTGCAGGAATTTCTACCCTTTCAGCAGATGCCACAGTAGGCACTAGGTAGCCAGACCTTTTTTTTTCTTCTGGGATGAGTCCCAAATCAAGAGTCTTCTTCTCCTTCGGCTTCTCCAAAGGTCTTGCTGTCTGCTCCCTGTTGGACGAATCTAGGTAAGTATACCTAGTCGTACAAGTAATACGGTGGTGAGACCAATATCGTTCCCACAAGGATTGGTTGCCAAATACCAATTCACAACTTTAACAACTATCTAGACTAAACTGTGGCATTGAAGAGAATTCAAAACAAATAAAATAAAACAAACAAAATCTTTTTGGATTTTTATCGAATACTTGGAATGCGAAAAGGGAATTCTTCAAATATGATAAAAGATGTTGTGATTAAACTTCACTAAAGCTTAGCCTCATGCAATACCAAGATCACCAATCCAGTTTATGCTTCAAATATTAAAATCAATCCTCAAAATTACTCAAGCCCTAATTCCTTAGATGACAAGAGCCTAAATCCCCTAATAGACCCTAATTCCTTAGGTGGCCTAATTAGTGAATTTGCATTAAGAAAAGGGATTACACAATTACTATCAAACCAAAATCCATTCCTAGATGCAAGGTTTACTAGGCGATTAATTCCATATCAAGAATTGATAAGAACGTCCCCATTGCAAATCAAATCTTAAAATCAGTTCATGGATGATCAGACCACAAAAAACATTACGTAAAGGAATTAAACACTAATACAAAGGCATAAACACAGATTGATAAATCAAAGCAATTATATGAAATCTGGTTTAGCCACATCTAATCCCAACAAAAAGGGATTTATCTACTCATAGTTACAGAGAAAGCCAAAATAAAAGCAGTAGATGTAAGGGGAAGGAAGAACTCCATAGAAGCTTTCCAATGGCGTCCCAGCAGCCCCTCTCAGCAGCTCCCTTTAAGGGTTGGAAACCCTCTTCGCAACTCTCCCAAGCTCTCCCTTTTGGTCCGCCCAGATGCTCTATTTATAAAATTTCAGATCAAATAATGTGCGTCACGGCCGTGATGGCCATCACGGCCAGGCCGTGACGTGTTCTGCTTTGGGCCCGTCTTCAAATTTTGGAGCATCACGGCCGTGATGCTCATCACGGCTAGGCTGTGACAGCTTCTGACTTTTGCCTTCTGTTCTGCTTGATCATGGCCGTGATGGGCTCTGTTTGGCTCATTTTCTTCACTTTCCAAGCTCTATCTTCATCTAAGATCCATCATGGTCAATTTTGAGCATTTTCTCCTAAATTCCAGCAAAACAACACCACGAAACCACCTTACCCGTTCCAAGGTAAAAACTAACTAAAATCAATTTAAATATGCCTAAACTATATGAAAATGCATGCAAAAATGTACATGAATTATGATGTGAAATCACACTATCACTCCCCTGAGCAGATACTTCCTCCTTGCTAGGTGCAGACTCTACTTGTCTATCCTTGGCAAAGGTCTTCACCAGCCTTCTTCTCTTACTGAGCTATGCAGACTCAGCTTTTGATGCCACAACATCTCTTGTCTTCCTCTTGGGAGAGGACTTCTTCAGTTTAAACCTCAGAGGCTCAATTGTCTCAGCAGTCTCAGCAGAGACTGATGGTTTCTCCAAAGCAGGCCTCTGGTCCTGTCTAGCCACCTTTCCAGCAGGCTTCCAGATCCTTTCAGAGATGGGCATATCTGACTCATCAATGGAGACCACTGGTTCCTCCTTCAGTTTCTGCTTAGCAGTAGGCTTCTTCTTTTTCTACTTTTCCTTCTTGTCTTCTTCTTCCTCATCCCTTAGAGGAATACCCTCTATGTCCATCATAGACAAGTTCTTCCTGTCAATGGGAAATGACATGTCTATGAAGTGAGCATCACTGGGAACAAACAATTTGTTCCTGGAGACTCTTGTCAACAACATTCCATAGGGGTAGGTCTGCATGTTGGTCCTCTTGATCAGTGGTTCAAGGTAGATGTAGATAAGATCGTTGATATCCACCTTGATTTTGTGAATCAAGTGGCACAGGGCAAACCTGTCTATCTTGTCACACTATCTCGTGATCCTTTCCTAGGCATCACACACTCCAGCAACAGCTTATGCATGAATCTGCACTTCACCACCATGCTTACAGGCTTCAGGTTCTCATGGTTGGGAACACCATACAGAGCAATGTTGACATTCTCCGTTCCCACCTGATCTTCCCACTCAAGCTTGAAAGCAACTCCAATCCTAGGGCATTTTGTAACGAGCTCCAGAGAGTTGATGGGGAATAGAAGAGTGGTATCCATCATTCTAGCCCTAAAGCTTTGGGTTCCATCAAACTTGCTGGTGATAACCACAGCACTTGTCCAGAAGTCTCTGACAAGCTTGGGATGAACCAGCTCCTTAAGATCAAAGAATGAGGTCCACTTGGAGTATTTCAACTCCTCTGTTGAAGGTCAACAGTCTTCCCAGCCAGGATTTTCTCCACATCAGAAATCCTCATGTTGTACTTTTCAGCTATCTCTTTTGAAGAAAGATGCTTTGAAGGTGTCATATCATAAAGACAGAGTTTCTAGGGTTTTGGAAGAGACAAGGGTTTGATAGAGGAGAAGACGAAGACAGAGAGAGTTTTGGAGTTTGGAAACGTAAAGGTTGAACGTTTCTGACTTTTTGCCTTTTATAGTCATTAAGGCAGGAGAGAGAAATAAAAACATTTTTCATTTTAAACGACACCATTTACGTGGGGAACAACAGTGCCCACTATAGACATAATGAAAACGTGGTTTCAAGATAAAAACTGTCGTGCACATGATTAGCTTCATAGTAATAAATGATATTAAATAATTAATGACCATTTTAACAAAAACTGTTGTGTTCTAGCATTGTGACTCGGCAAGGTCAGACAGGTAACATAGACAGGTGATACAAAAACATAAGATAGGTAGCATAGATAGGTTAAATATCAGACATGTCATTCAACAATGCAATGCATGTTTAGATTATCTTTAATAAATAAAAACTTTTCTTTTGCTAATGGTTTAGTGAAAATATCAGCCCATTGATTTTCAGTTTTAACAAACCTAATATCAAAGATACCTTTCTAAACATAATCCCTTATAAAATGATGTTTGATTTCAATATGCTTAGCCTTAGAATGCTGAATTGGATTTTTAGTTAAGCATATGGCACTATAATTATCACACCACACAGATATGTTATGCTCATAAATAGAGTAATCCTCAAATTGATGTTATACCCATAAGAGTTGCGAGCAATAACTAGCAGCTGAAATGTATTCTGCCTCAGCAGTAGACAAGGCAATAGTTGTCTGCCTCTTGGTTGACCAGGAGACTAAGCTTACTGCAATGAAGTGACATCATCCACTAGTGCTTTTTTTTTTCTATTCCGTCTCCAGTAAAATCAGCATCACAGAATCCCACTAATCAGTATTCTTTTGATCTTAGATACAGCAAACCAAGATTAGTAGTTCCAAGTAAATATCTTAATATTCTTTTAACAGTTGTAAGATGAGATTCTCCTGGGTCAGATTAGAATCTAGCACACATACATACACTAAACTGAATGCCAGGTCTGCTCGAAGTTAAGTGGTCGCGCTGTAGCGCACGCGATAAAAAGCGAGCGGTTTGTAAAAATGTAGTTTAGGGCGACAACTCGGATATCGTCTCACAAGGACTCTTGAATTATTATTTACCACAAAAATCAGTTTTTTTGGGGGGGTTGGATTGAAAATCAAATTGGAAACAAAGTATAAACAGAGCAATGAAAACAAAGCAGTTTAAAAGATTATCAAATAACTAAAGACGATTAATCTACTGGTCTCGATTTCCCAACTATCATCGGTTCAAGCAAATTCCAAGCCCTAAGCAGATTCTAATCCCCTTTCGGTTGTAGCAACAATTAACAAACGAAATCACTACTACAGATATATGTTCCTATTCCCGAATTAAACAAACGGGGTTAAGCCCTCATGAACTAAACGAACATGAACGAACACACGCGAATTAAACAAACGCGATTAAGTAAAGGAACATAACATCACCGAAATAAATCAACACAACACTATACACTCATGAAATAAACAAACAGAAATATATAGCATAGTATTGAAAAGAGAATAGCAAACAAAACAGGGATTACAGAACCTCAAGTGTAAATGGAAACCAACCACAGTAGATTAATCAAGGAGACTAGTTCTCCATTACTAAATTCGCAGCTATCTAAACTAAAAAGAAAACAAAAGATAAGAAGATCAAAAAAACTGCTCAGTTCTGCCTTCAAACAGGCTTATATACAGCTTCTGGTTTCCGCGGACTCGCGAGGCGAACACTGTCTCGCGACGCGAATCTTTTGCAACGTTTGGTCTTCTCGCGAGGCGAAGTATGGCTCGCGTGGCGAGGAATGAAAAAGTCATGGCTTCTGGTCTTCAGTCTCGCGAGGCGAGGAATAGATTCGCGGGGCGAGACAGAAAGGATTGCAAATTCTGGAACAGTCACGCTTCAGGTTCGCGAGGCGAATGCCTTCTCGCGGGGCGAAAGATCCAGAATTATTTCACTTTATTAACCTGAAAACAAGAAATAGCATAAGTGCTTTATTTGACTCTAAATCAACTAAATTAACCTAAAAATACTTTAAAGACTCAAAATGCTGCTTAAAGACAATCAAGTCTAATTTGGGTGAAAATGAGATAAAATTAGCACAAAACCCTGGTCATACTAGTTATAAAACTAGATGAGCCAGCAGCTGATCAAAATACCCCAAACTTAAACTTTGCTTGTCCCCAAGCAAACTAAAACTCAAAAACTTAAAAAGACTCAAGACATGGCAAGACATGGCAAGCTTAAAAGATTCAATCAACTTTGCACAAATTTCAAGCACTTCATCAAAACAATTTTCTTCAATGTTTCCCCCCTTTTCAAACAAAGCAATCCCCACAATCATTTATTCTGAACAATTGAGAATTTCATCATTCAAGCAATCATTAATCTAAGCAGGGGATCCAAGTTACACACAAAAGGGAGATCACCAAAATCAAACAATCGCCTTCCTCACAAGGGCATTTAGTGTTCACTCATCCGCTCAGTTTGTCTAGGTTATCAACATTTCACTCAATTCACTTTTCAGAAGCACTTCCCATAAATTTGATTTTCATCTCAAAATGGTTCCCACAGAAAACATGCATGCAACATCAAAAGGTCTTTTATGGTTGTAATGGGGCCTGGCTAAGGGTAGGATATACAAAGGTACTGGGCTGAAGTCCCTAGGAACTAAGAGAGCATGAGCTTTTTACACTTTGAATTTCCACTCAAGTTCCTTTCTTCATTTATCTTTATGCCTTGGGTGACTACAGCCTTTTTCTTCTTTAGATAATCTTTTTTTTTTCTTTTTTTTTCTTCTTGCCTTTGGCTCCAACCTTTTTATTATATTTTTTTCTTTTCAATCCCAAACAACACATTACACCTTGTAGCCATCCCAAACTTAGTTTCTTGCAAACCTTGTCTTGCTAAGCTTCCACGCTCTCCTAATCCTAAGATCGGGTTAACATGGTTTTTCAGATTTTAGGCTTGTAACATAAGGTTATCAAGAATTAACAGGCTAATCAGGCTCAAAGGGCTAACTAGGGAACATGCATTAGGAATGGTTATTTTAGGCTAAGTAGTTATTTACAAAGAAAATGCCTAAATCATTTGATGCAAACACATAAACATGAAAACCATAAAGAGATTCTAGCAAATTCGGGAAAGTGCAACTTGAAAGTGATTCTCACAGTTAAAAACATGTTGGAGGCTCAAATCCTCACCTGGACATTTTTGCAAATTGTTTGACAGAGATTCTATCCCTAGTGTGTGCTTCCCATCACCCCAAACTTATCATAAATCATGCAATCACAACAAAATCTCAAAGTTCAGTTTTCAATCACATGAGGATCAATTTTCAAAAAAAACATTTTTCAACCTAGGGGGAATCATCACATAACATGCAATCAATCTATGCAAACTCAATAAAATCCAGCAACTTGCCAACACAGGACTCAATACAACTCCTGAGCTTCTCAAATTATTCAGGAGCTAAAAGAAAACAAAACAAAAATAAAGCAAGCATAATTAAAAAGAGAGTAAGGTTCAGAGAAAACTCATGGAGGCGGTTCCACCAGGATCCCACTGTCTGTGATACAGTGGCCACGGAATGCTCAAAGTACGAAATGATCCTCCCGGATCCCATGGCCTACAGCATAAGTATGAGAGCGGACGCCTGATAATCATGGTAACTCCACCAAGTGCGGCGGACTTCTCACTCCTTCTCGGGTCAAAGATGACCTCTTTCTCAACCTTGTCCATAAAGTCATCCCAATAAAATCGGGGCTCAACCTCTTGGACTGGCCACAGTGTCTTTATATCCAAGGGAGCAAAATCCAGAGGCTTGAACTCCGTTGCTGGTGGTTCCACAGGGGGAGGTGGCTGCTCAATGGATGGTACATTTGGAGTAGCCATGATGTCAAGAACTTCAGCTGAACAATCAGCTTCACTCACACTATCACCCTGCAAAGTAGAATCAAGAAACTCAGCACAAACAGCACACGAGTTAGTGTCAGTACAGTCAGTACATGAATAAATATCATCAAAGCCAGAAACAAATGGAAAATCACCAAACAGGAAATTATCCATGGCAGTACTAAGATTCATAACCAGACAAATTCAGCAAAATGTTGTTCTTTTTTTTTTCTGTCAATAACAACAAGAGTCCCCGGCAACGGCGCCAATTTTTGGTCGCGCTGTCGCGCACGCGCCAAAAAGCGAGCGGTTTGTAAAAATGTAGTTTAGGGCGACAACTCGGATATCGTCTCACAAGGACTCTTGAATTGTTATTTACCACAAAAATCAGTTTTTTTTTGGGGGGGGGGGGGTGGGGGTTTGGATTGAAAATCAAATTGGAAACAAAGCATAAACAGAGCAATGAAAACAAAACAGTTTAAAATATTATCAAATAACTAAAGACGATTAATCTACTGTTCTCGATTTCCCAACTATCACCGGTTCAAGCAAATTCCAAGCCCTAAGCAGATTCTAATCCCCTTTCGGTTGTAGCAACAATTAACAAACGAAATCACTACTACATATATATGTTCCTATTCCCGAATTAAACAAACGGGGTTAAGCCCTCATGAACTAAACGAACATGAACGAACACACGCGAATTAAACAAACGCGATTAAGTATAGGAACATAACATCACCGAAATAAATCAAAACAACACTATACACTCCTGAATTAAACAAACAGAAATATATAGCATAGTATTGAAAAGAGAATAGCAAACAAAACAGGGATTATAGAACCTCAAGTGTAAATGGAAACCAATCACAGTAGATTAATCAAGGAGACTAGTTCTCCATTACTAAATTCGCAGCTATCTAAACTAAAAAGAAAACAAAAGATAAGAAGATCAAAAAAACTGCTCAGTTCTGCCTTCAAACAGGCTTATATACAGCTTCTGGTTTCCGCGGACTCGCGAGGCGAACACTGTCTCGTGACGCGAATCTTCTACAACGTTTGGTCTTCTCGCGAGGTGAAGTACGGCTCGCGTGGCGAGGAATGGAAAAGTCATGGCTTCTGGTCTTCAGTCTCGCGAGGCGAGGAATAGATTCGCGGGGCGAGACAGAAAGGATTGCAAATTCTGGAACAGTCACGCTTCAAGTTCGCGAGGCGAATGCCTTCTCGCGGGGCGAAAGATCCAGAATTATTTCACTTTATTAACCTGAAAACAAGAAATAGCATAAGTGCTTTATTTGACTCTAAATCAACTAAATTAACCTAAAAATACTTTACAGACTCAAAATGCTGCTTAAAGACAATCAAGTCTAATTTGGGTGAAAATGAGATAAAATTAGCACAAAACCCTGGTCATACTAGTTATAAAACTAGATGAGCCAGCGACTGATCATTAAGTACAGTAGAGAGTCAATCATACCTTTGTAGACAGTTTGGTCTACCTTTTTACCTTCATCATCTTTGCTTAGTTTTGCATTGGGTTGCATGAGGGTTTTCATTTGTTTGGCACTTTCTATTTTGTACTTTTTGAGTATCTCCTTGGTATATTTTTGTTGATGGATGTAGATTTCATCACTTGTCTGTTTGATTTGTAATCCAAGGAAGAACTTTAATTCTCCCATCATGCTCATCTCAAATTATGCTTGCATTAGCTTGGAAAATTCCTTGCACAGCTTTTTATTAGTTGCTCCAAAAATAATATCATCAACATATATTGGACTATAATAAAATTTTCTTTAGAACTTCTCTTAAACAAGGTAGTATCTACTTGTCCTCTAGTAAAACAATTATACATGAGAAAAGAACTAAGTCTATCATATCATGCTCTAGGTGCTTGTTTCAAACCATCACTAGTGGAAAATATGCAATAAACGAGAAGGGTACACGTCTGTTAAACAAAAATGAGAAGTAACAAAATAGGCGGTCGCAGAACCGTAATTATCAAGTTCACTTAAATCACTTTTAACATCAGTTGTTTAAACAACTGACGTTAAAAGAGTCGTCATTTACGTCAGTTGTTTAAACAACTGACGTAAAAGATGAATTTTAAGTTATTTTAAAACCGGCCCTACCAACTCACTCTCATTTCATTCAAGTTTCACCATTCACTTCCGAAACCCTAGCGCAGCCGTAGCAGCGCCTCTCCCCCTCTTTAATTCCATCTCTTCCTAATCCTCCCTTCACTACAAGAATAATTCTAATTAGCGGCAGCATTTTTGCGACGGCCTCAAATCCATCGCTAATTTTATGTTTTCCGACGGCTTAAGCCGTCACAAATGGTAAAAGAGATTACTGATGGCAGTTCCGTCGCAAATCCGTCAGTACTGTTCCCGCCATTTTACGTGAAATGTTGGTGCGACTTTGAGACGGGCATGGCTGTCGCTAATGTGCATTTGCGACGGGCATGCATAATTTGTGACGGCATCCTGATTTACGACTGGTAGGCCGTCGCTAATTTCCATTAAGATACCGAACAATTTTCTTCCTCCCTCACACTTCTCATTTCACACAAACCCTGTTTCTCCCCCCCCCCCCCCCCCCAACACACACACACACACACACTCTATTTCTCCGCTCTCCCACTGCCGCCCAACCAGTACCTCTCGTGCCACCTCCCATGCCTTCCACCGCCACCCACCCCTCACACCGCCGCAAGCCGTGCCTCCCACCGCCTTCGACCCTTACAGCCACCATGGGTAAGAACTCTGGCCGCCATCCATTGGTGTTTTTCCACCATTTTCATCCACTTGAACATTTCCTCTTCGAAGTTATCATAATTAGTTTAATTTTGTGGTTAGATTTAGCTTTGATGTATGTTCCTTTAAGTTGTAAACGAAGGCATCTTGGTACACTTTTCATTTTCTTCATTTCTGTTGCATTGAATAACTTGTTTATATGATGATATTATGTTAATCATAGTCATGCTCTGAATTTGTTTGATGGAAGGTCTGAAACAATTTTCAAAAATTGAGTGAAATGATACATTCATGTGTCAAGTTTGGGCTGTCTTTTCCTCATTGATAAACATGCTTGATGATTATATAAGGGATTAGTGAAATGATACTTTAATGCCTCCTGTTGATACTTAGAACTTTAATAGAGCTGAAGTTGTGAAGAATCAAGCTAGTGGGGATTTAAGTTTTGATACATTCATCAGTACGTTTCGCAGATCTGGTCCTCTGTGTTACCATGCTCTGTGAATTTATGTGTGCTTGATGCTATTTGAAAGGAGTGAAGATAAAAAATTGTCATCAATATTTTGTTGGTAGTGCCACGTCTGATTTTGTAATGAAGAGAAGGAGCCAATTCCTTATGTTCATTTACTCTTATGTTGTAAGTAGCTATTGTGATTTATGAATGATGATTGCAATAACAAAAATGAGTAAAAATAAATAAAAAACAAAATAAAACCATTAATAAAAATCAAGCTTCCTTCTTTCTTTCTTTTTTTCTTTGAAAGATTCTTTCTTTCTTTTTTACTTTGTTTATCTTTTGTAAATAGAAAGTCATACTTTACCTCTATGTTTTACATTTATGAATGTTGAATTTTTTTTTATAAGTAAAATATTAGTGATTGTCTCTAACACTATAGTAAAATCTATTTTTAGTGGTAATTATTTAGTGGCCATAAAATTTTGGTGATTGTACTATTTATCTGCTCCTCGGATTTGATATATTCTTCATCCACCTTTTTACCTACAGTTCCATTTGCTTCTCTTTTTCGGTTTTGCACTGAACAATCAAAACATTTAACCTTTTCATCTTTGTCTTGTTTTTGTTGTGCAGGCAGGTGCTTCTCTATTTCGATTCATTAAAGGAAAAAGGTAAAAACTAGTTTTATGTTTTAATGGTTGTAAAAGGACTCTGAGAAAATGTGGGTTTAGATAATATATGCTGAAAATGTGGTTGATTTGATCATTTTTTGGGTGCATCTTGATCTGGAGATTATAATTGTTTTGTTAATATAATGCCTTTTGATTAATGTCTATAATTTGTTTGTTGAATCACCTAATTAAATGCTTTTAGGTTGGAATGTGGTCATGTTATAGGTGTTTGGGTTAGTTTTATTTTGATATTAATGGGTGAATTGGTGAGTAACTTGAATCATAATCTCTTCTTGTGCTGAATGGACTATGAATTTTCTTTATTGTTTTTTGTGTATTTTTGACAGGATTATGGTTATCAATATTATATTAAATAATCATTATATCTTTCTGTTCACTTTTGTCTATATCTATTAAGTGTTTTAAGTTTTAAGTTTCTTGCCTATATTATATTAAATGATTCTTATTCTTGTAATGTTGTTTATGTTTTGTTTCAAGTATGTTAGGGATATTATAAATTGTCTTTAGCAATAAAGATTTATTTTCTAGATGAGTTGATCGTCGAGAAAAACCTAAGTTACCCGTTTGAGGTGCAATATTTTAGAGCACGTGTACTGTTGCAAGTCATTGTGCTCTTGATATTGGACCTCGAATTGTCCAAGTGGGACAGTTTGAGAGAAAACTTTTTCTTTACTAGTATAATAGCTATTCATTAATTCTTATGTGATATATCTGATGAAAATTCGATCTGATGCATTACCATTTGTTCTCTGGGTACATACTTGATTATGATATCTCACCCTGGTTGTAACATCCTAAAAATTCAAATATAATTATTTTAATAAAAAAAAGGGTAGTATAAGAGTTTATTATAATTGTTTTCTGTATAATAAAAATCTAGTGAGTTCCACAATAATGTAAAATTGATTTAAAAAATAGAATAAGAATAAGAATAAGAACCTACCCTGGACTAAATTAATGTGACAATAATGATAGGAAACATAAGCATATCTAGGCCCATGCTGTGTTACCCATCATAAATAGATAGTTTGAGTGTTTTAAGCCCAATTTCCCATAATATGACTAGATACCTAACTTCAGATGGATATTTCGTAACCAAAAAGAACTTGTTTGAATTCGAGATCTGCATAAGAAATACATCCCTGTCTCTTAGCTTTCCATAGACACCAAATTCGTCCAAATTGGATTCTTGTAGCTCAA
The DNA here is from genome assembly GCA_030762895.1 of Sophora flavescens. Classification (NCBI taxonomy): domain Eukaryota; kingdom Viridiplantae; phylum Streptophyta; class Magnoliopsida; order Fabales; family Fabaceae; genus Sophora; species Sophora flavescens. Next base: position 238,366,318 of record CM061063.1, read on the forward strand.
GTTATGACCAAATTTGTACACACTATTCATGTTCCAGCGCCAGAACCATTTTTTAAAATTCTATCCACGTTTTGACTATCTAAACGTCGGTTTCAGATTTTGTGGTCATCATAACAGTTGTAGACAATTATTTTATCTTTCCAACAATATAAAATTTGTAATTTTTGAATGTCTATAACTCAAGATATGTGCGAAATACAGCACCATATGCAGAGTAAGCGTGCTTAGCGCGTTTTTACACGTTTTGGGCTATTGGGGGCTCTATAAATAGAATCTTAACACTCTTAGGGTGTGTTTTTGAACCCTAATTACACCTAGAAACTCAGAAACGACTAAGAAGAGAAGAAACTCAAGGATTAAGAAGAGATATAGTTGTGGAAGAGGGAGTCTAGGAAGAGGAAGATGATGATAACTCTTGGCAAACGTTAGGATTCACAGTAGGAAATGCTTAGAGCTATTTGGAGGTCTTCAAGAGGTGAGTAACAATACTTTTTACGAACCCTTTCCATGGTATATATGATTGTTTGTGTTGACAATGAATTACCATATGAAATTTGGAGTTTTTAATTGATTTGATGCATATTGCCAGTAACCTAATTTCTAAAATTGGGGGTTTTTTGTTAAAGGGAGAATAAGTTGATTAATTGATGTTGTAAGATGCTTATTCATGTATGATATATTGTGATATTCGTGATTGCTTGTTGTTGGGAGAAATTTATTTGTTTAATTCGTGGAAGATAGTTTGTTACATGCATGAGACATGACATATTTGAGTTATAATATGTTGGATGATGTTTGCCGTAATACCACCTATGATAGGGGTATCGAAAAGTAATACCACCGTAATGGGGTATCGAAAGTAACATCCCCATATATTTGGGATGTCAAAAAAGAGCAATACCGCCTAAAAAGGGTATCGAAAGTAACACCGCCACACGTTGGGGTGTCGAAAAGGGAGAAATACCGCCATGTGCACATGTGAGGTATCGAAATAGAAATATCCCCGACAGGAGGGTGACATCGAAACATTCCTCATGAGTAGGGGTGGGCAATGGGACGCCATTGTCGTGTGATGTGTGAGATTTATGGCATGCCGGCAAGAGATCAATTTAGTTATGAGGCCTTCGAGACACTTGGATTAATTTAGAGTTTACTTGGTATGTGGAATGTGCTACATTGAGATAAGTTGTTGTTACGTTATATGCTATTGAGTTGATGAGATTTTTGTTGTTATTAAAAGTATTCTTTTTATATATTATTTTGGAAAATTAGCGGATACCACGGACAGTTTTTCTGGTTACCGCACCGGCTGAGAACAACACTATTTTTCGAAACATTTTATAAATGTATTATTGTGCACTGGGATTTTATATCTCATTATAAGTGTTGTTTTCAGAGCCCGAGGACATCGCTGTTGAAGATCCAGAGATCTGAAGAGTTATCTTTGATTAGCTAGTTGGATAGTAATGTAGTATGGTTTAGAGTATTATGCGGACGACATTATTTGGTTTACATACTATTTTTCTCATATTGTAATTAGACGCTCGGTTTTGAGTCTTTTAGTTTTTATTCAAATGATTGGATTTAATAATATTTTTCAATACTTTGTAAATACTATTATTTTATTTAATACGGGGTATTTTCATACTTAGTTATTTGAGAAAAAATTTATGACTTGTGTTTTTTAATTAAATGTTTTGAAGTATTTTTATTGAAATTAATTTGGGTTACTAATGTAACGAAGGGCGTTACACTGGTCAAGTCATGTACTTGGAGACCAATGGGAAATGCTACTAAAATTTCGTCAGATATAAGACATGAGAAGTGATGAGTAACTATTATACTAGTGTTGAAAAAGGTTTTTCTTGAATGGGATAGGGCCATACCAAATAAAGAAATGGAGCAGTTCTGCGAGTTTGCCCAAAATAGTTTTTCATTATAGTTATCTTTTTTTGGCGCAAATGCAGAGGATGGAATTTGTTCCTTTGAATCGTACTTGGATGTATGATAGGGTTTATCCATGTAGAGGGGGATTAAAACAATCTTTCTTAGATGGTGTTGAAGAATTTATTACGAAGGCAAGTTAGCAAGATACTTATAACAATGGGGGGGTGATTAGATGTCCTTGTGTGAAGTGTGACTGTACCCGAATTAAGAAGTAGACGATGTGAGGGTCGACCTGTATAAAGTTGGGTTTAGGCCTAATTATTGGATTTGGACAAATCATGGAGAAGAAATACCGCAATTTGATTTTGGCATCGACCAGAATTGCACCGGTGGTTCAAGTAGTGGTGCAGAATCTGGATATGGAGATCATTTTGTTTCCATGGAGGAGATGGTGTGTGACGCTCTCATGATGTTCAGGTCGTTTGAGTCCAATAATACAGAAAAGCCTCCTAATATAGAAGCACAAAAATTTTATAATCTCCTAACAGAGGTAAATAAGCCTTTGTGGGAAGGGTCCCCCGACTCGAAGTTTTCGATGTGTGATCTATTGTTGTTTGCCAAGTCCAATTGGAGCATACCCGAGTTAGGTTGGATTTCATTGCTAAAATGGTTTTGGCTGGGATGCCTTTCAAATGAGGATTACCCAACAATTATTATGATGCGAAGAGGTTAATGTCCAAGTTAGGATTGGAGTCCAAGAGGATTGATTGTTGTCAGAATGGGTGCATGATCTTTTATGATAATGAATTAGACAAAAATGATGGCGCATTGGTTGAGTGCCGGTTTTATCACGCACCAAGGTATCGTCAGCGCAACGCAAGTAGAAGTAATTTGAAACCAGTTCCGGTAAAGTCGATGTTCTACTTGTCAATCAGTCCTAGATTACAGAGGATGTTTGCATCGATGCAGACTGCAGGAAAAATGACATGGCACCATGAGAATAGGAGGAATGCAGGGTGTTACGCCATCCTTCTGATGGTGAAGCATGGAAGTACTTTGATCGGGTGCATCCGGATTTTGACGTGGATCCTCGTAATGTACGACTTGGGTTATGCTCGGATGGCTTTACCCCATATATCCAAGCCTCAACATCACCTTATTCATGTTGGCCCATTATTGTTACCCCTTACAATCTTCCTCTTGAAATGTGTATGTCAAAGCCATATATGTTCTTGACTTGCCTGATTCTGGGTCCATCTAATCCAAAGGCAGGCATTGATGTATACTTGCAACCTTTGATTGATGATCTGAAGAGGTTGTGGAATGGTGTTTTGACGTACGATATTTCTCGAAAACAAAATTTTACAATGAAGGCAACGTTGATGTGGACAATTAATGACTTCCCTGCGTATGGCATGTTGTCTAGCTGGGGGACGCATGGGAAGTTTGCATGCCCGCATTGTATGGAGCATACAAAGGCATTTACCTTAAAATATGGGGGGAAGTCGTCCTGGTTTGATTCCCATCACAGGTTCTTACCGAACGCTCATCAATTTAGAAGGAATAAGAATGCCTTCAAGAAGGGGGTTGTTGAAATGGATGGACCGCCTCCGAGGTTAACTCCAGAATAAATTTGGAGTAGAATCAGGGACTTGCCAAAAGTGACTGAAGCTGGGGTTTCCAAATTAGATGGTTACGGGCAGTGGCATAATTGGACAAAGAGGAGTATTTTTTGGGATCTTCCTTATTGGAAAGATAATTTATTGAGGCACAATCTTGATGTAATGTACATTGAAAAAAATTTCTTTGACAACATTTTCAACACTGTGATGAACGTGCATGGCAAGACCAAAGACAACGATAAGGCTAGAATGGACTTGAAGTTGTACTGCAGGAGACCAGATTTGGAGCTGAGACATCAGGATAATGGGAAGATGTACAAGCCAAAGGCCAATTATACCTTGACTATCCAGGAAGCAAGGTTAGTTTGCCAATAGATAAAGGGGCTCAGGATGCCTGATGGTTATTCTTATAACTTGGCAAGATGTGCTGATGTTATCAAGGGTAAGTTGCATGGGATGAAAAGCCATGATTGTCATGTGTTTATGGAGTGCTTACTTCCCATCGCCTTCGGTTCGTCCCCCCCCCCCCATGTTTTTGAATACCCTTACTGAAATAAGTCAATTCTTCAAGGACTTGTGTTCTGCAACTTTAAGGGAAGACGATTTGATCAGGATGGAACAAAACATTCCACTCATAATGTGCAAGCTGGAGAGAATATTCCCCCCGGGCTTCTTTGATTCAATGGAGCATCTTCCGATTTATCTTGCATATGAAGCCAGACTTAGTGGTCCAGTTCAATATAGGCGGATGTATCCATTTGAAAGGTAATATAAGTATCCCAGTTATTGATCCATTTTCATGCATATTAGTTAATTAATAATAACCTCATCATTTTTTAATAGATTCATGGGCGAGTCAAAACGATCGGTGAAAAATAAGGCTAGGGTTGAAGGTTCGATCTGTGTATCTTACTTACACCATGAGACAATTCATTTCTGCTCTCATTATTTCAAACACATAGTTTTGTCGCCAACAACTAGAAGGAACGAAACGGAAAATGAAAGTGGAAGACTTCCTGGAACCTTATCAGTTTTTTGTCTTCCCGGTCGTCATTCCGGAAAGGAGTTGACACATTATTTAACGGAGGCAGAGTGGAACTCAGCTCATGTTCATGTATTGATCAATTGCGCCGAGGTTAAACCATACCATGAGTAAGTATGAGCTTATAATTTTTATTCCTTCGATAGCATATGTCAATTTTCATTGATGTTATCCATATATGTTCAGTGCATTCTTGTCTTCTTATGATGCATCTGCTCATACTCATGAAGATTTTCCAAAATGGTTTAAGCAACACGTAAGTATCTTCCCCTTTATCATTATGTTATTCACTATAATTTATGCGGATAAAAACATATATCGTTAAACTTTGTGAATAGGTTTACAATGAGGCACCTACTGTCATTAATCAATATTTATGAAACTTGGCTGACGGTCATCTGACACAAGTCAAAGAATGGCACACATACTTCGTGAATGGGTACAAATTTCATACTTAATCATGGACAGAAGACAAAACAACAATAAATAGTGGTGTTTACGTAAAGGGTGAGTCAGGCGGAGTTGCAGATGACTTTTATGGTGTGATACAACACATATATGAGTTGTCATATCGTTATTTAGATTACCCTAAGAGAATAGTGTTGTTTTATTGTAATTGGTTCGATCCATCTAGTAGAGGCACTAATTTGAATAAAAAATATAATATTGTGGACATCCAAATGAGTAGAAGATATCATATGTTTGATCCGTTTATCATGGCACATAATGTGAGACAAGTATATTACGTTCCTTATCCAGTAACTTAAATAGAAAAACGAGGTTGGTGTGTTGCAATCAAGACAAAACCAAGGGGTCGCATTGAAATAGATGTTTCAGAGTTGGATGAGCCATATCAAATGGATGAAATGTCACATGCAAATGAGGTAATTGAAGTTGAACCAATCTCATGTTTACAAGACACACAAGTTGTAGGGGAAGAAGTGGATACCTCCAACTTGACATCAAATCAAGTCATTCCGGATGAAGATGTTGAAGAAGCAGAATCAACAGAAGATGAAGATGGTTATGAATATGACACTAGCTCAAATTCTGAATAACAATTACTTTATTTATTTTAGTGATATATTTTGTATTAAGTTGTATTGTCATTGTCATAACTTTAAGTTAATTATGATTAGCATCATTTTCCATTATTTACAAATTTGTGTTTTTGTTTACTTTAAGTTAATTATTATCACCATCAATTTCCATTATTTGCAAATTTGTGTTTTGGTTTCTTTTAATTAATTATTATTAGCATCATTTTTCACTATAGACATGACTGATGGTAAGGGAAAGGGTAAGGCACTTGCTGGAGGGGCACGTCATCGTGGTTGACCCCGCTTCGTGACACGGACAGTCGATGACGGATTCGTGTCCCTCCCATCTACATCTGGTACACTACACCCACTGCCCACACCCATGCCTCCACATGATATGGCACCAACACCCCCACCTGTTGCTCCTAAACCATGTCCACCGCCTACACCCGTGCCTACACATGTTCTGACACCTCCCTACCGACCTGTTGCTCCATCCACTCAGTTCATGGACACCTCCATTGGGTTCACAATGATGCCCACCCCAAGGATTCCGACTCAGACCCATGGAGACAATTCCAGACACCCAGATGCAATAGGGGTGGATTTGCCCATGGACGGTGATCATCAGTCTAATGGTGACGACGAGGAGAGTTATGGATATTCACCGCCTATATCATCAGATGATGAGGAGATCGAGGTTATGTCAGATGACCGAGTTATTGTTACCCCAACCGGTAAAGGGTAAGAAATATCTCAAATAATGTTATTTTATTGTTGAGTGCAGATTTTATATGTATGTGTATTGATTGTTCTCATGTTCTATTGATAAGGTTCCTTCCGTCGAAAAAATTTGCAGAGGCCGTCACGTATGCAGTTACATCTCAGTTTGATCGGGCCTGGAAACATTGGAGTGGGCTTGAGGATCAAGATCGGGATCGATTCTTTGCGGCTTTTAAGGTATTTTGTACTTTTGAATTTACTTCCATTTTTTAGTTAGTTTTAATGTTTCTTTAGTTTATTATTATCCTAAAAAATATTATATTCTCCTTATTTACAGGAGAAGGTTGCTTGGAGAGTAGAGCATTCCAATGATGTAGAGATAATTTTTCATCAAAAAGCGAGCAAACGCCTCTCTGAGTTGTTGACGAGATATCGGAAAAAGGGAGAACGTCCAAAATGGTGTTTCCCACCCATTTGGGAGGAGCTATGTGCTTACTGGGCTACACCTGCATTTAAGAAAAAATCCGTCCAGGTGAAGCTCAACAGGGCCTCGGAAAAGGGTGGGAGCCTGCACACTGGCGGCAACATCAGTAAGTAGGAGCATGCTCGACGCCTTGTAAGTTCCAACATCATATTTTGTTAATTCATTTACATGTCTTTTTATTAAGAATGTGTAACTTCAAATATGAACAAGTTTTTTTTGGTGCAGGCTAGGGAACTTGGCCGTAGCGTCAAGCCGGTTTAGCTTCATGCCCGAACCCATACTAGGAAGGGTATCAGCGAGTATGTAGATGAGCGCTCCAGACGCACTCAGGTGATTTACATGTCTCTTTGCTGGAAATTATTTTTATTTTATATTTAAGAATTATGGTCATTTTGTATGATGATGTGCATCAATTTTAATGACGGGAGGACTATCAGGCTAAGTTATCTCAGGTTCGGTCTCAGGCAGCCTCATCTTCCCCTACCACCACACTTGACCCAGATGTGGAAGCCCAATTGGAGTTGCAGACATGGGTCGAGGTTGCTGGCGGTAAGAACAAGAGTCGCATATACGGTATGGGAGACCTAGCCGGTAACTATCGACGCGGGTGCTCCAGCATCTTCACTCAGCAGAGTCGAGCATCGTCCAGTACTAGGCCCCGCCAGTCTCAGGAGTTTGCGAAGATGGTCAAGATGCGACAGAAACTGGTAGCTCAAGTTGAGATCAATCGGAAGCTGGTTACTCGACAGACATAGATGATGGAGCAGATAGAGATGATGGCAGTTGCACAGAGAGAGCTCATGCTGCGTTTAGGAACCAGCACCCCTCAACCACAGTCGCAGCAGGACCAGCACCCTCACAGCACCCCTCAGCCACAGCCACCACCGTCCCAGCCTAAGGGTCATCAGCAGACCAGTGACGAGGATGATCAATCCTTTACAGATTTGTTAATGCGGGGCTATAGAGAGGGTTATTAGTTTGGGTTATTAGTTTCTTTAATATTAGATTTTATTTTATATGATGTATGCACTTTGTCAAAACAATTTGCTTTTAGTTGTGAATTTCATTTATCGTTTAAAATTATTATTCATTTATCATTTATAATTATTATTTATTTATCATAATATACTCTATATTATAATTAATATAAAGAATAATTAATGTTTATATTAATTTTGAATTTTATATTAAATATTAAATAATTAATTAAAAATAATTCATATTTTAAATAATTAATTAATAAAAAATTAGTTAATTAAATTATTTAGTTCTATAAAAATGTGTTGCAATTTGCGACGGCCATGCCGTCGCTAATGTTTGATAATTTGCGACGGCCATGCCATCGCTACTTTATGTTGATTTGCGACGGTTAGGCCGTCGCTAATTTCTATAATTTGTGAGGTCATGCCATCGCTAATTTCCTATAATTTGGTGATGGTCATTTAAAAAAACCATCAGAAAGTGTTTGCGACGACCCAATATGTGACGGATTTATGGTCGTCGCAAATCCGTCAGAAACATGTGTTTTGCGACGGATTTAAGCTGTTTGCGACGGTCTTTGGCCCTTGCTAAATTCAATTTTTCTTGTAGTGCTTATTCAAGTCTCAAACCTTATTCATTTCATTCTAAAACCATCAAGTCTCTTCCTTGGTATATCCGCCACTTCCTCAAAGAAGTGTTCAGATCTGCGAAAAAGAAGATTGTAAACGAAGGGTCCATATCTGCTAGCGAAAGGGTCGGATCTTCGAATAAGGGACTAGATCTGCTAAGAAGAAGACATGCGAATGAAGATCTGTGAAGAAACTTCTTAGTTTTTCTTGAAAGTTCCAAACTTTCTTGCGTTTTGTTCATGGTTTTTTTTTTGTTTATGGTTTGTAACCTTTGATGCTTTCTGTTATTGAAACTTTAATTCTTGATTCATTTTCCTTTTTTTATGGGCGTATACATAATGTACAGTGCATCCTTTCATCTTTAATTTCCTCAGTTATCATATGAGTTTGAAGTTCTTAATTATCCCTTACTCCCTCCCCCTTTTTTGTATTAGAGCTTATTTATGCACATGATTGAGACATTTAAATCACAAGTTTTGGTTAGTATGCTCATATGAATCATTGTTCCCTCGGTTTCTCCTCTCTGTGATGGCTAAGGGCAGAATTGCTGGAACTTAAGATAGATATAATTTTTATAAAAAAAACTACTTTTAACGTCAATTAAATTAAATAACTGACGTTAAAAGTATCACTTTTAACGTCATTTATTTAAATTAACTGACGTTAAAAGTGAATTTTTACGTCAGTTGTTAACAGACGTTAAAAATTACACTTTTAACGTTTGCTCGAATAACGTCAGATTTTTTTCAGACGTTAAAAAGCACTTTTAACTGACTTAAAAAGTGCTTCCTGCACTAGTGCATATAATGCCTTTTTAAGTTTGAAAACATGATCTGGTTTATCAGTAACTTCAAAGCTAACATACACTTCTTCTTTAATTATACCATTTAGAAAAGCACTTTTTACATCCATTTAAAAAAGAGTGATTTGGTGTTGTGCAGCATATGACATTAATATGTAGATAGCTTCTATTCTAGCTACATGTGCAAAGGTTTCAGTATAATCAATACCTTCTTGTTGGTTATAGCCTTGAGCTACTAACCTTGCCTTATTTCTAACAACTTTGTCATCCTCATCCAATTTGTTTATGAAGACCCATCGAGTTCCAATAATAGATTTGTTTTTGGGTTTGGAGACAAGTGTCCATATGTAACACCCCGATTTTTCCGCTTTCTAAGATCGATATAAATATAAATAAATGTTTATATTTTTATCTGAAACTTAGAAATTGATTTTGGGAAAACTAAAGTCATATTCATATCATACTTATTTTTATAAATATATGGTGAAATTTTTGGTTGAAAATTCAGACGAAACCCGGTCTGCGTTTTTACTGGCAATAAGATTTTACTGATCAGAAAACCTAATTTTGACCCAAGAACGAAATGAATAGATTTTATATCTCATTTCCGATGATATAGGTTATTTTAAAAATTTTCAAAATAAATAAGTTATTATACTCGATTCGGGCGTAAAACCCTAAATCGCGTAATTGACGGAGTCGAGAACGGACGTGCAGAGACAAAACCCGACGTCGGATGCTAAGACCTCTTGCCACCTAGGATGGTGAGTCACATGGATGAGTCACCCATGTCATGATTACTTTTTACAAAATATCTATATATTTCTTTAAACTAGTGTAAAGACTGTTTTGCCCTTGGGCGATTTTACCCTTGAACTTTCATCGAAATGACAAGTTTGCCCCACAATTTGTGGACACAAATCAGCCACTTCCTCACTCATTTCTCACCACATGTTGGTCATAATTACTTCTTGGGAAATGACCATTTTGTCCTTATGTTGTCATAATACCACAAAAATGCCATTTTGTGAGATTGCTACTTTGTCCTTGAATTTTTGTGTGTTGGACCCTTTTACCCCTCAAAGGCCACGACCCTAGGCAGCCAAGAGGCCCATTTTCACTACTATAAAAGGTCATCTTCATCTTCTCCATCAAGCTTTACCATTTTTGCCATTAAAGCTCTAAGTTGCCATAGCTTGATATGGGGGGGGGGGGGGGGGGGATTTTGTTCATTTTCTTTACATGATCCAATCTTATAAGTTATGTAGGTATTGGATCTATATTCTTTGAAATGAATCGAGGTCTCTAAGCTAATTTAGTTTTCATGGCTGAAATTTAATTGTTTGAGGATTGGAAGATTTAATTTCAATCTTTGTACAATGATCATTGATTTAGGGTTTTAAGTAACTAGGAATCATTAATCCAAGAGTTTAGAAATTTTAGAGATTTCTAACCCCAAAGTCAGCCCTTGACCAAAACCAACATGTAGGATTTTAGGCTTGATTTAGTTGTTTGTTTGTTGATTGAGTGTTATGTTTAACGAAGGATAAACTAGATTATCGTGTACGTGCGTTGACGGTTTCCAGATTCACGACAAAGTTTTAAATCGGAAGCTAAGTTCTTTGAGAGGTAAGGGGAGCTTACCTGAGGGATTTTTCTCAATTACCATTTGCTTGTAGTGTGGTCTGTATAATTTATATGTGGTTGTGGTTATTTGTTTATGTTGGTTATGTTGTGTTGTTTATCTGTGCATCAGTGATTGATCTGCTTTTAATTTATTTAATTATCTGCAGTTGTATATTATATTGCTATGATGCATGATCTGCCTAGTGATATAATTTTGATAATTGTTGTTGAGTGTTGTTTGAGAAGCCTGACAGTGGTCAGTGCACTACCGATTAATCAGATAAAAGCTTTAATAAGCTGTGTAAATTATATTCAATGTTTTATGGGAAATGTTGGAATATAATAGTGGTGGAAAATATTGTTTTGAAAAAATAATGAGTTTTGAGAAATATTATTATTTTAATGATTTATTAATGAAAAAGTGAACTGTGGGTCACAAAGAGTGCACAACCGTGAAAATATTTTACTACTGTTAATTTTTACGTAAGAAATTCCGTAATATTGTAAAAAGTTATTTTGTGAAATTAATTTTCGAAAATAACTTATTTATTATATAAGAAAATTATTTTAGAAGAAAGGTCAAAGCTTGACTTAAAAACGTTTTCTTTGAAAGTGCTAAACGACGACAAGTTTCGAAATTATTTACGGTGGGAGTTTAAAAATAGCAGTATTTATTTTGAAAAGAGATTTAATCTCAATTGATTTATCTTTTTTTTTAATCGTAGTTTCAGTATGAGAGTTCTTGATGATTTGACGTTATTTCGAAAAAAAATGAGTTTCCAAAGGAAAATTGATTTTTTTATGATTTGACGTTTTACAAACGAATTTCAAGTATAAAGGATTTTTTGTAAATGAATTTTACTCAATGACGTATTTCCAGTAACTTGGATAAGTTGTGGAGATCTTATTTTGGATTTGTTTTTCACATAACGAAAATGACATAAACGACGATATGGAACTTAGTAACCGAGAGGTCGGGGTACTAGTGTTGTTATGACTCTATAGACTTGGTGTTTAGTAGGTAGACAATGTGTCTACTTCACGATGTAATAAACGACGGTAAAAGATTAATGATGTTTTCTATTACCACAAACCTAAGACTAGTGCATCGGTCTAGAGGTTTCGTGATTGAGCACTCGGACTTTGAAGTCCTGTGTTATTAATGAAAGTTTTAAAATGTTAAAACTATGTTGGTCGCCAGCTTTGAGCTTCGGCAAAGGAAAGATTGAACACAAAGAAAAATGACGAGAACAAAGTGTTTTACATGCATATTCGGCAGACATGCCTACCGAGTTAATCATGGTATCTTAAGGATATTCATGTCTCGACGTATTATTAATCATGGTATCTTTATGATATTCATGCAATCGACGTATTCATTGTGCCTTTGGGCAATCAACGTACAATGACAAACCATAAATCAATGTTCTCACTGTGCCGGACAGTGGGCTATGGTAAAATCGACATGCCTCTTTTGGCAAAATCGATGTGCCTCTATTGGCAATCAAGCTTGATCAGCTCATTTTAAATGACGTTGGGGATCTCCGGAGATTAGGTGTGAATGTTTAGATGATGTATTGAAGTGTTCATGCATAGTTTTCCAACGTTGATGTTTGGGGTGTGGAACCCATTGATAAGCTGTATGCTATAATATGGATTGCTTATGTTGTTATAAACATGTATATGTGTATGTGTCTTCTTTTGTGTCGAGCATTTAGTTGTTGTGTTAAATCCATATATTGGCGTCTCACCCTTACAAACATAGCAGAGCCGCACAAGGGGTATGATTTCTACAAGAAGAAGAAGGCTGTCTAGTTCGGGGCATGCCGTTGCTGCTTCTATTGGTTGTAGCGTCTGTTAGTTACGACCAGCTTAAGTCCTATTGAGTTATATTATGTTTTGAGAATAAACTAAACTGATAATGATCTAGGTGTGAAAACATATGAGGCAGTATAGTTGTATGACTTATATACATTATGTATTTAAGTGTGATTTGATTACGTTGTTGTTGTTATGAGGTTAAAAAGAATAAAAAATTTTATCACCATATTTCTGAAAGCAACCAGCAAATTAAGTTTTATTTCCACAAACGGGTAACCATGTGATGACCCGAGTTAGGGTGTCACACCATACATCATTTCTGGTAAACTGGTTGAGTTCTTCTTGCATAGCAAGAATCCAGCTTTCATCCTCAAGAGCTTCTTTAATGCGTTTTGGCTCGATTTCTGACATAAAGGCCATATTGCTTGATTCTCTTAAAGTGGATCCGGTTCTTACTCCTTCAGAGGGATTTCCAATAATAATTTCCTTAGGATGATGAGTTTTGAACTTCCAGTCCTTTTTGAGATCATCATGAAGATCTTAACTCGTCTGCTGACTTGTCTGTTGACTCGTCTGCTGACTTGTCTGCTCCACTTGTTTGTCTGGCTCAATCGCAGGTTTTGTCTTGGTCAGATCAGGTTGTTGGATTTCTGACCTGTTTATATCAAGACCTGCAAGATCATCTTCTAGATCTGATAGTTCCTTATCAGTCTTTAAATCATCATTGAACTTAACATGGACAGATTCTTCAATAACAAAAGTTCTGGAATTATAAATTCTAAAGGCTTTAGACATTTCAGAATATCCTACAAAAATACCTTTATCTGCTTTTGAATCAAACTTTCCAAGTTGACCTTTAGTATTTAGAATGAAGCATTCACAACCAAATGCATGAAAATAAGATATGTTGGCGCTTTTACCTTTCCACAATTCATAAGGTGTCTTCTTTAGAAAAGGCCTAATAAGTATTCTGTTTTGTACATAACATGCAGTGTTCACTACTTCTGCCCAGAAGTACTTAGGGAGATTATTCTCATTGAGCATAGATCTAGCCATCTCTTGCAGAGATTGTAAGACTCAACGCATTAGAGATTTTGATATATGACAAATATATCATTTAATGTGTGTGCAAGTGTTTTTAGTATCCAATTGCAAAGACAGGTATCAAGTTAATAATGACAAGTTCAGTGAGCAATTCAAGAGGAATATCCAAAGAAGAACTTGAAGTAATCAAAAGAGCAACAAGTAAAGGCAAGGATCAAGGAATCATCAAGACAAAGCTTAAAGGAGATCATAATTTTTAGTCTTAGATGATTTGTAAGAGAAGAACTTCTCTTAGTCACAAATAGATCATTTAAGAGATGCATGAAGAAAAACATTTTCATAAATTGCATTAAAAAGGAATAAGTTTTAAAGAAAATTATTTTTGGAAATTAAAATTCTTTGTTAGTACAGCCATGTATTCAATGGGTGTATAATTGTTTCTGTAACTGACAAGTTTATAAATGTTTTTTGATATTCAGTACATAGATGTACTACACCTATGCATAACATGCAATCAAATCAGTTATAAATGGTTAACTGAGTACAGCCATGTACATATTCTACGTACTCGTGTATTCAAGTTCTGGAAAATATGATGTTCATTAATACATAGATGTACTGAATGGGTGTACTGGTTGATTAATCAAGATCAGTTTTGGAAAAACATGTACAGCCATGTATTACACAAGTGTACAGTAACTATAAGTTTTGGAAAAACACGTACAACCATATACTACACAGGTGTACAAGAACTATCAGTATGAATCTTGGCTAATACATCCCTGTACGCAACCCATGTACAAGAAACCTGAAACAGTTTAACTGAATCTGTTATAATCCTAAATCTGTTTCTAACTAATCCCAACGGTTACAGTTTGTTTTCTATATATACTGGGATTGAAAGAACACTCAAAACAACATACAGAATAACACGACATCAATTTGAGAGATCAATTGTGAAAATCATTCATCAGCTTTCTTGAGCTTTATTGTGAAAAAGAGTGTTCATTTCTCATTAGGGTTTCAACTTGTATATCCAACTTCTGAGAGTTTAGAGAACAACATTTTTCTTTCTATTTGATTGTAAGAGAGTGGGGAATCTCTCTGAATGATTAGGGTGGGGTATTCCTAAGGTTGAAAAGACGTTGAGGTCTTTCACAAGGGTGTGGTATCCCAACGTGAAAGAGTGCCCTGTGGTGTAAGGGTTTTTCAAGCACCTGGATAAAGCTTGTTTGATTAGTGTGTGAATACCCACAGGTGGAGTGGGGATTGGATGTAGGTCACAGTGGTGGTAACTGAACCAGTATAAATCTGGTTGTGTGGTATGTTGACGATCCGGCAAGTATACCGGTTCGTTACAAGTAATAAAACACGGTAAATAAATACCAAGGTCGAACACAAGGATTGGGAGATCAATTTAACCAATTTATCAAGGAAATTCAAAGCGTTGACCAATTCAATAACAAGTGGTTGAGAAGAGAGAGAAAATTGAGTCAAAAGAGATATCAAAATCAATTAAGTAAAGATGCTAAAAGATTACGATGAGATTTGATTAATGGCTAAGGCTCTAAGGTCGCGAATCCACCTAACCTATCAAGCAAGTTACCCAAGCGTTTATTTTCTTATCCTTATATTCAATTTCTTTGTCAACTAGGAACCCTCAATTATCCTAATATCACTGCCAATTTTCAAAAGGAAATACCTACGATTGCAAATTGACAATCTGCCAATATATTCAGTTCACAATTAGATTCTTTAAGTTCTTAGTTCCCTATAACGATTACACCGCTTTCCTATTCTATGGCTAGCAATATTCAAACGGTATTCTTAGTTCAAGTCCTAAGTACGAATCGCCTGCCAGCGTCAACGTACTAGACTAGTTAACCACAGGCCTTTATGATTAACGCAAACAAAACAGAATTAAGAAACAAGAGAAGAAACAAGGGAATAAGAAAATATTACTTGAATTCACTATGCCATCAAAGGTGGCTTCATCGTTCCCTTAGAAAGCGGGTTAGTTCCTCATAGCGTGCTTCAACATCATCAATTCAATCGAAAACATGAATAAAAACAGTAAAAGAGTATGTAAACCTAAACGAGACGCAGCTCATAAAAAACTAGGATTGGATCCTAAAATTCGGACAAGAACAAGCTATTTATAGAAGTCTGGTTCTGCACTCGCTCGCGGGACGAGCACTTAAAATTGGCTCCATTCTGAGTTTGAATCCTCGCGAGGCGAGGCGTGTCTCATGGGGCGAGACTGAAAGACTTCCAAATTCCTGCTCTGCATCAGTTCTAGCTCGCAGGGTGAACACTGTCTCGCGGGGCGAGACCTTGAAAATTCATTTTGTTTGTTTTCTTCATTTAATCCAAGTTTTCCAGAGCTTCACTTTTAACCTGAAATTAAAGGTAGCATTAAATGCTTTATTTTGATAAGAAAATAGAAGAAATTGCTAGAAATTATTCTTAAGACTCAAAAGTGTTGCTTGTGAACAATTAAAGTCAAATTTCGGCTAAAACGAGAATGAACTCGTACAATTGGTATCAAAATTGAGGTATTTCCAGTCATAAAACTAGATGAACCAAAGGTTCATCAAAATACCCCAAACTTAAACTTTGCTTGTTCCCAAGCAAACTAACTAATTGAAAGACTCAAAACTAGGTAAGCTCAATGAACTTAATCACCCTTGCCCCAAATTTCATGCAATCTCATTAATTCACTTTCAAATAATGTTTTCCCTTTCTTTACTTTAATTAATCAATCCCCAACTTCATCTACTTTCAAATCATGAGAATTCTATCAATCATGCATTCATTACTCTAAGCAAAGGATCCAAGTCACATACAAAAGGGAGATCACCAAATTCAAACAATTGCCTTCCTCACAAGGGCATTTAGTAATCCACTCATTCACTCAATTTGTCAAGGTTTTCAACTTTTCACTCAAATTCACATTTCAAGCGCACCTTCCATGGATTTGATCTTCATCTAAATAAAGTTCCCACAAAAACATGTTTGCAACATCAAAAGGTCTTTCAAAGGTTGTAATAGGGCCTGACTAAAAGTAGGATATACAAATGTACTAGGCTTAAGTCCCAAGGAATTTAAGAGAGAAGGAAACTTTTTACACTTATATTTTTCACTCTAATTCCTTTTTCCATTTTTTTTTCGCTTTGGGTGGCTACAAACATTTTTCCTTTAATAACATTTTTATTTGCCCTTTTTGGCATTTTTGTATTTTTCTTCATTTTTCTTTTTCTCTTTTGCCTTTTTGGCTTCAACCTTTAATTTTTTTTCTTTTTTTTTTCTCATTCCCAAGCAACATGATAACTCATTGTAGTCACCCAAAACTTAGTTTCTAAACAACCATTTTTTTGCTAAGTATCTATACTCTCCTAGATCCTAAGATCGGGTTAACATGGTTTTTCCGGAATTTCGACTTGTAACGTTAGGTTATTAAGATACAATAGACTTTTAAGGCTCAAATTGGCTAACTATGGAATATGCATTAGGAATGGGACATTTATGGCCAAGTAGCTATTTCAAAAAAAACAATGCACAGGTCATATGGTGCAACATGTAGATATACAAACCAAGCATATATTTAAGCAAACCCGGGAAAGTACAACTTGAAAGTGATTCACACAATTTTCAAGAACATGTTGGAGGCTCAAATTCCTCGTCTAGACATTTTTTTAACAAATTATTTGATCGAGATACATCCCTAATATGTGCACTTCTTTACCTCAAACTTATCATAAACCATACAATCTAAACAAAAAATCTCAAAGTTCGCTTTTCAATTTTTCATGGGATCAATTTTCTCAATTTTTTTCAATTGCCTAAGGGAAAGCATCAAGACTTTTCAATTTTTATCGCATGCATTCAATTTAGGCTTAGTGCAATTAATCCCATAAAAACTTACCAACTAGACTTATGGTTTTTCTTTATTAACCACTTATTCATATGCAACCAATAATTCAAAACAAAAGAAAAAGAAAAGAGTTGAGTTTTAGAAAGAGTTATCTCAAGAGATCCAAGCGGACCCACACTCTCGTTAGCATCTCTCGCTTCTTCCTTGTTACTTAGCCCAAAATATATTCGGATTTCATGGTGAGCCTTTCCCCGCTGAACCCTGAATCCCGCGAAACCCCAAATAGACGGCCAATTCCTCCACTCCAATTCCCTTTCCGTTTTGATACGGTCCCCTCAGGTATGTTTCGTTTTCCTTCCAAGATGTTTCGTTTAGATGGAAACCCTTAAGTGGTATTTTGTTTGAATGGTATTTTCAATTTGGATATATTCAACAAAACACAATAGGTTTTCAATTTGGATCAGGATTAAACGCGATGCATCAAAATCAGATGCCATAGCCCTCTGTTTCTATTTGAATTTGAATCTTCAATTTTCAATCTCTTTTTCTGCTATTGGTTGGGTTTGGAATGGTGTAGGCATTATTATTATGAGTTAATAGGTAAAACGATGGGATATAAGAAGCGTTGTTGTTGGTATAACGTGTTGCAGCTGCACATTTTGGATCAGGATTAAACATGATATGAAAACTTCCTTCTAATATTAAGAACTAGTTTGATATGTTCCACAATTTTTGACGCCTGTTAGTTTTGTTTTCAGTTTCCATTCCTTGATTTCAGACATAATTACAAAACTGACATCTTATTTTTCATTCTGTTTCCTATTTTCCTGTACACAAGTTATGAAAACAGAAAACAGAATAAAAACAACGTGATAATTTTGTAATTATTTATGAAAATAGGAAACTGGAAACAAAATAAACAGGAGTTTCCAATAAATTTACCTTTTTTTACCCAGTTTCCAGTTTCTTTTTCCCTTCTGGTCTTCAAGTCATTAAACTGATTCATAAAAAGTTACAATGTATTCAAGTTTTTCAATAATATTATGCTCACATGTTTATATTTTGTGGTCTCGATATTCTGAAATATGTACCATATGCTGTTATGTAAAGACTAAACCAGGCTCTGTAATTTGATTTACCAATTGGCTTAATTAGTTTTCGCATTGTTGTAGTTCACTATATTCTTACTTGCTAAATTCATAGATAAGCTCATTGCTCATATTAAAGGAGCCTCTTGCAATCATTTTACTCCTGTTTTCTTCATCTCTCCCAATTTCAAACCTCTAATACTTAAACCGCAAAACAATTAATTTTGTTAGTTCAGTTTATGATTCATATATCGAAGGAATATCTTTAAATCCTCCAAATAATCTTTATATATTCTATATAAAGAAAATGTTATATTTTTTTATATCCTTAAGATATTAGAATCGTTACTTTTTCATTTAATAATGTTTTATTTATTATCAAGAAGATTAGTAAGATGATTTATATTAGGATATAGGCATATAGCAAATCTTGTATAGAAGTGTAAATATCAATTTACATCTTAGATTAAAAACAGCCAAAGCTTAAATCTCTTAAAATTTCAGGTCCACATCAACTTTAATATTCAAAGAAGTTACAAACTATTTTCATAGATTGAAGCTTATATTGGATACAAATGCACACAACACACTTCAGAGTTGAGCACATTCTACAGATCTTCAATGCAACAAAGTATATTATAAAGAGAAACATTATCACAAACACAAGAGCTTAGTTCAAACTCTAAACCTTTTTACTTGAAGCTAGATGCTTAGCGGAAACCATCCCTGAAAAAGCATGGAAAACAATAATATATGCACATATCCACAAACCTAAACCAAACTCTACACCAGTGAGGACTGAACCAAAGAATTGTTGCCAAACCCAATATCACCATGACATAAGAGCTAACAAATCCCCAATAGAAAGAAACCAACTCAATGGCTGTGTGATTTTCTCTTTCTTCATTGCTTGTAGTTTCTGAAGGTGGAGGTGGTGGTGACAAGGTTCTATTGAAACTCCCATTGACAAAACCAAAAAGACCAGGATTGCCTCTATAGTTGTCCTCACCAAAGTTTGCAAATTGTCCTGTGGTTGGAGTTTGACCTGACAAGTTGTTGTATGAGACATTAAAGATGGCCAAAAAATGCAACTCAGTCAGATTAGGAGGAATTGCACCACTCAAGTTATTGTATGAAAGGTCCAAGCTCTCAACTTGTACAAGATTGGAGAAGCTTTGTGGTACACTTCCTGATAAGTGATTATGTGAAAGGTTCAAAGAACTAATGTTTCTTATATGCCCTATTTCAGGTGAGATGCTTCCATTTAATTCATTGCTTGATAAATCAAGACCAGACATCAATTCTAGAATAGTCCCAGTGTAAGAGTAAATATTGTGCTTTGTTCTGAATTCTGCTGGTAGTGGTTCATATATCACAGAATGGTCATCAGAAGAATAGTAGTTCAACATCAAAGTGGAGTTATAAGAATAATGAACAGTATTTTCATAAATGGACCATATGAACTGTGTATTTCCGATACAAGCATCTGGAAAATCAACAAGTGTTACACAGGTATCAAGTGGATCACTTGAAAATGTAATACCTGAGAAGCATGAAGGTATTGTCCCTGTGAATCTGTTATGTGAAAGATCCAAGATCCTAAGTCCTGTTAACTGGCACAGTTCATCAGGAATGCTACCATTCAATTGATTCCCTCCCAATAGAAGGACACTCAGAAAAGAAGTATCCAATGGTCCTGGTTGAACTTCTCCATAAAATTCATTGTCCCTCAGGTCTAGTGAATATAATGAATCAGGAATTTCACTTATAGAACCCGTGAGAGAATTCTTTTGCAAATGTAAGAAAGTCAGTGAACTCATTGTATCCATGCAATCAGGCAAGGTCCCATATAAACTATTTTCTGAAAGGTCTATATAAGTAAGGAACTCCATAAGGCAGATTTCCTTGGGAATCTCAGCTTCTAAAAGGTTATTTGACAATGAAAGTAATTGCAAAAGGGCAAAATTTGTAATCCATCCAGGGATCCTCCCAGATATCATGTTGTATGATATATCCATGACTTGTAAAGAAGACTGGTTCAAAACTCCATCTGTTATTTCTCCAAAAAAGTTGTTGTTATTCATAAAAAGGAATTTTAATCCTGCAGAATTGGCCAACTTTGGAAATACTTGTCCACTAAAATTGTTGTGAGATAGTCTCAATAGTACCAAAGAGGTCCAATTGGAGAAGATATACCTTGCAAGTTCTCCTGTGAATTTGTTATTTGACAAGTCCAATCTTTGTACCCTTTGCATTTCAACCATTGAAGAAGGAAGACCACCCTCAAAATGGTTTTCAGCTAGATTCAGAAGAGAAAGATTAGGGAAGATCTTACCTATATCTTTTGGTAGTTGACCACCAAACTTGTTGTTTGAAATTTCAAGGTTAACCAAACAATGAGTGGTGGTAGGAAGTTGTAAAGTTCCTGTCAATGAGTTATTCTTCAAACGCAAAGTCTCTAATCTTGAGTTGTTATTTAAGAGCCATGTGGGGA
Organism: Sophora flavescens; assembly: GCA_030762895.1. Taxonomy (NCBI): domain Eukaryota; kingdom Viridiplantae; phylum Streptophyta; class Magnoliopsida; order Fabales; family Fabaceae; genus Sophora; species Sophora flavescens. Next base: position 238,387,475 of record CM061063.1, read on the forward strand.
ATTCTCCCAGCAGCTTGTTGTGAGAAAGATCAAGTAGTCTTAGCTCATGCTGATGCAAAAGAAATCTGGGAAGAGTACTGCCTTGCTTTGAATTTAGATTGCAATTTCCAAGTTGTAGAAATTTCAGCTGGAAAATAGGTAGCCAAGGTGAACTTTCAGTTTCTACATGCAACTTATCAGCTTTAGTTGATAGCCGAAAAACCACAAGTTTTGAATGGTTAGCCAATAAATTTAAGGAGAAGAAGCCATCAATTTTAGTATCAAAGAGTGAGAGATATTCCAGTGACTTGAGACTTGTGATAAAAGAAGGTACATTCCCAGTCATAGAAGTTGAAGACAAGTCAAGTACTCTCAGGCTTTTCAAGTTGCACATGCAGTCTGGAAGACTAACAATAGAATTTTTACTGATATCCAACTCCTGCAGATTCTTCAATCCACAAAGTCCTACAGATCAATATTTGTTCCAAACATCTTTCATCAGAGCCCATTACAGATTTGGTAATATTAACCAAATGAATGTTTTAAATTTTATTTTTTATGTAAACTGCTTGGTTTTATAAACAGAAATATGATTGAATAACTAATTTGCACAGTTACAACATTTGATAGTTGTATATGAACACAGCATACATACTTGATACATAAAAGTATCATGTGTTGCGAAAAGTTATCTAATCATTTAGTTCAAATAATACAACTCATTCATAGGTGATAAAATTTTATCCTAATCAATCGACTTTATCGAGAAATATTATTTTTTTAGGCTAAGAGGTTGATAGTGAAATATCAAATCAACTTATCGGCGTGATGGTATATCTCAGTATAGAGGACAATAACCAAGATTTGTATCTGTTTAACGTAAAAAAAAAATTTAGCTTAAACAAGTTACCTTCAAACCCAACTGAACCATGGAAACAATTATCTGACAAATCAAGAAACTGCAATTGTTCAAGAGGATGAAGTAAAGGCAAATTCCCAGTCATAGAAGTTGATGACATGTCAAGTACTCTCAAGCTTGTCAAGTTGCTCATACACTCTGGAAGACTAACAATATTATTTTGGCTGATGTGCAACTCCTGTAGATTCTTCAATCCACAAAGTCCTATCAATTCCAAACAACTTCCATCAGAGGCCAGTACAAATTTTTGTAAAATTACCTAATTGAATTTTTTTAAAAAAAAATTGAAGTAATAAAACAACTAGCTCTTGAAAAAAAAATCTCTTAAATTAAGTACCTTCAATCCCAACTGAACAATTTAAATAGTTAACTGACAAATCAAGAAATTGCAATTGTTCAAAAGGGTGCAATAAGGAAAAATTCATTGTCACAAGAGGGAAGGTAGCACTGGGATAAACACCACCAAGGATGAGATGTGTGACACGTCCAGTGGTGTGATTGCAATGTATATGTTCCCAGCCACAACAATTAGCCTCTCTATCATCAACCCATGATGGAAAAAGTTCAAGTCGACCATTGGCATAATGAAAGACAGAGAAGTCTTTGATCTCCAACAGACCTAACCTTTCTTTCTCCAAACACCCTTTTGATCCCTGCATTTCAACAACAAAAACCATCAGAAAGCATAACAATATTTTAACCAACATGGGTGCCCAATTCATCTTCATATCTTCAGAGACTTCACCATATAATGTTCATTCATTCTTATTCCTATCCATTAATGTAGTGTGCTCTGCTTAGTGGGAAAAAAATTAAATAAACTATACGTGTTCAATAAATAATCAAGGGAAATGCTAACGACACTTATTAAGGAACCAAAAAAAGGAAATTTGTATTGGGAATTGATGTATTTAATATTTGAATAAGTGAAATACTTAGTTTTCTAATAAAAACTTACTTTTTATTATTCTTTAATGAGTGTCCTTAGGACAGGCACTCGTTAGCATAACCCAATAATTAATTACTTTGTAAAAGTATAGCATTCAGTTCTCCAAGGGAATGATATTCATGGCTAAAACGTCAAAGTCCTCCTCAGACCTTTACTTTATGTCTCTTGCTCACTATTGGGATTTTAACTTAGATTTAATTATGATGTATTATTCATGGAATAATTTTTTTCACTATTATTTGATATTTTTATCTCGACATTAAAAACATTCGATTCTTATAATAACTACTTAAAAGTTATATGAGTAATGATATAGCATAAAAAGTTTTACACTAATAAAATTTTTAAAGAAGGTCATGAATTCAACTTCTCTCGTTAACATAACATGCTAATTACTAACACTTGCTTATAAAAAAACTCCACAAAACGTAAATCACAAGGCAGTGTGGTCAATGTTTTCATTGGAAGGTATATAATAGTAGTAGTTTTTATATATATAAAGGTAAAATTAGTATGTGAGAGTCTCAATCCCCAAACTCAAAATCAAAAGGAGTAGTCAGTCTCATTCCACCTTGTCTTGGATGCATTGGTTCTCTACCATTGATCTAAGTCCTAATTCAATCTTCCGATAATAATGCCATTGATTCTCTCTTGTGCCATTGATGATATTTTCTTGTTATATTACAAGAGAGCTAGTGGAGTTAGTCCTAACTCCACTCTTATACAAAAAAAAAAAATAATATTTAAACTCTTGGTTTATTTCCACAAACTTTACTTTGGTGATTGCTTTTACTTTAAATTTTTTTATTAATTTTTGTTCAACCTGCGCACTTAAATTGTTAATTTGTTTGTTCAACTCTTGTTAATCAACATGCTCTCATCAGGCATGAATATGAAATTGCCTCAACAATATTACATTCAACAGTCAACAGAATTGGATCTCGTGTAAGTGGTGTCTTTCCTGCGAAAACGCACAGGATTTACAGCATGTTTGTTTTATAGTTACCAAGTGCCATAACTCCGTTGCAAACTGTTCCTAGAAAGCTCCACTTTGGAGCGTTTGTAAAAAGGCAGTTTCAATACTTAGGGACATGTGTTTTTCCATTTGCGTTGAGGGGAAGTTAAAACAAACAGACCCTTAATAGTAATACTTTTTTCTCTGTCTTACAAGAACTTTAATTAATCCTTTATTCTGATTCATGGTATGGATTATTAAAATATTTCATAAATGAATTTATTTATTGCTGTATAAGATTTGATACTGTTGTTAAGCTTACTATGTAAAACTCTAAAAAGAAAATAGTGCTTATCAACTCTCATTTTATCTGGATTTCTTTCTATTTTTTTTAGATTAATGTTCTATAAAGAAAAGAAGAAACATAGAATGAAAAAACAAAAATGAAGATATAATAGAAGAAGAATAAGAGCTAAGAAAAAACTAAAAAGAGGAGTGGGACCCAATCCATTAGGCCCAACTCCATCATAAACCCATCAGCAACTCAACCTCATCCCATTACCAATTTACCATTATCGAATGTTTTGGCTTTTTTGTAAAAAAAAAAACTGTTTTGGCTTGCTCCAATGTGGTTGAATAAACCAAGTGGTTGAGTGTAAATGGTTAACACACTGCTATTTAAGGATGAATCGTTCGGGCTCTGTCCAAGTTCGATCATTGGGTATGCAACAACCCGCTTTACTAACCGTACGATCGACTCGGAGATTAGTCACATAACGGGTCCTAAGAATCTAAGCCGTGGGATACTTCGAGGGATCACTAGGTACCAAGGACTAATTAGGGTGAGTACCAAAAAAAAAAAATTGTGGTTGGATAGAAAAATTGAATTGGTAGGCGCCTTGTGCTTGATTGTCTATGTCTTTTTTATCTTTAATTTAATTGTTAGTTTGACTGCACTTAAGCTATAAATGATAGGATGCTTGCCCATTGCTTCGAAATTTTTTGGGTTAAATATGTTTTTAATTCCAAATTTGAGTAATGTTCGATTTTAGTACTGGGTTTCAAAAACATACTTTTTTTACTCCCCAAATTTCTAAAATGCATTAATTTTGGTTCCCAAATGCACATTTGGGGACCTAAAAAAAGTTTTTTTTTTTCCAAATAATAGAATAAATTTGAATCTCATGTTAGAAAATGGGGTATGGTCTGCAACAAAGAAGAGAAGAACAAGTAACATGCGCACCCTCCGAGGCATGTAAGAACACTAGACTTTAGGTTCGATTCGACCCCACTAATCTCTCCTCGTAAATTGGATGCAACAGGTGTAACCGACGAATCCCCTTCAGGATACAATGGAGAACCTTGGTTTGGTTTGCACACCTAAACCAAGCGTATCGTCAATGACATTTTACAGAATAATAGTTTCCTTAAATCTCTCTGCGCATTAAGGGAAGAAAGGAAGTGATTTGGAATGGAGAAGGCTAATCCAAATTCGGATGCCTTTCCTGCATGCAGAGTGATTCTATTTATAGACCAACTCATGTCCCTTGGTGAAAGAAAACAACCCTCTAAGGGTGATGAGACAATGCAACCCAACGTAATATTTAAATATTATCAACCGGTAACATTTCACATATTCCATGTGGTAGCCTGGTGGTCAGCCCTCTTGTCTTATAACATGGTGTGCATGGTTCGATTCCCATTGGGTGCAACCATTCATTTTTTGACCGTTTAACAAAACTAATTTAAAACATTTAAAATGTAAAACATGAGATTCGAACCCGTGATCATTGCACCAACTCAGGAACCGTTTGCCACCAGACTAACACATCAATTGATGTAATGCATCAACCATTATATGTATTTAACGTTTAACAAAACGCAATCATCCCAATATTTTGGAAATCCCTCACAATCCCCCACCATTTTCAAAATAGACCGAAATCCCATTATTCCGGAAATCACATGCTTTCAGACAAAGGTATCTTGGTGATTTGAACCTTTGCTTAGTAAGCCATGGTTTCACTCATCCCCAAATAAAGTGGTAGACAAGCTTTGAACCAAATATTCATTAGAACAAGTGTCCATGACTTACACATGAAATCTCGGTACCATTGAACGATATGATTGTGTGACACATTTGGTAAGACCTTGTGTCGTGTATCCTTTTCATGAGAGCTTACAGGGTCAAGCCCAACTCTAAGAAGTGGCCCCACTTCACTCTCATATAGGTGGACTTTACCAAAAGCACCCTCATAAGTTGGGCACCTCAGAACATATATGCTATAGGTCCATTAAGATCAAAAGCTCACCCTTTTCCTTTTGTCCTTATGGTATCCAAGTACTTTTAAACCTTGGGATGTCTCTATTCGTCAAGTACTTGCAATCACTCTCATAGTGTACTTTCACCACATTGAACTCAAGACTTGATGCTACTCAAGTGTGAGTTGGGTTTCCACCATTGGTGATCATGTAGATATAGACTTGATTGTCATCCCTAATGATGTTTTTCCACATCATATCACTTGTCAGTCCTTTCGTCAAATGATGCAAGATTTATTTCCGTCTTATAAAGACTCTGGATATTACTGAATTTACAGTTCGTTCCTTGACATAACTATGTCTTAGTCCAATGTTCCTAGACTTTCCATTATAAACCTGGCTATATGCTCTTGATAGTGTTTACTGACTATCCCATTGTATGGATACTGGCGCCATTAAAGTTGGTATCTCATACAACAAATTTATAAGCTATTTAATCTCTTTGATAATTGCTGCCAATGCTATGAATTCTGCAGCCATGGTGGAATCGGCAATGCCGACTTATTTCTTGAAACCCTAAGAAATAGCACACCAACCAATTGTGAAGATTCAACTGCTTGTTAAAACATGATCTTCTTGTATAAGTCACCCAACTGGAATCCGTGTAACCTTCTAATACCGAAGGATATCCATTATAGTTTAAACTATAGTTCTTGTCCCCCCACAAGTATTTTAATACTCTTGGACAACATGCCAATGGTCTTTTCTTGGATTACTTGTATACCTACTTAGTCTCCCTACAACATATACAATGTTTGACCGGGTACATGTTATGGCATACATTAGACATCTAATTACTTTTGAGTATTCAAGTTGTGCTACTAGACTACCTTTGTTTGGTACTAAATTAATACTATGATCATAGGGAGTAGTGATAGGTTGACAATCAGAGTGATTAAATTTCTTTAATACCTTTTCTACATAGTGAGATTGGGGTAAACATACATTCTCACCATTTTTTATTATTCTAATTCCTAGAAACACATCAGCTACCCCTGAGCCTTTCATGTCAAAATTTCTAGATAAGAACCTCTCAATTTCTTCTACCTAATCTAGATCAGTACCAAATATTAATATATCATCAACATATAGGCAAATCATGACCCATTTTCCTTCATGGAATTTTACTACAAATACCCTTGTCAGATTTATTTATTTTATATCCATTAGCTAGCACAACTTGATGAAACTTTTCATGTCATTGCTTAGGAACTTGTTTTAGTCCATACAATGACTTCTTCAATTTACACACTTTCTTTTCTTGACTATTAAACACAAACCCTTCATGTTGCCACAGGTGCATATATATCAAAATAGTCAATACCCTCCTTTTATGTAAATTCCTTAGCAACTAATCTTGCCTTAAACTTATCCATGGTTCCGTCAACCTTGGTTTTCCTTTGAAAATCCACTTTCAACCTATTGGTTTGGAACCAGGTGGGAGGTCTACTTGTTTTCACATTTTATTCCCCATTACTGAGTCTATTTCCTCTTTTATAGCTTTCATCCAGAAAGCGGGATCTTGAGACTTATTGCCTCTTTAAATGTGTCTGGATCACTTTCTGTATTCTAACAGATTGACCTATAACTATCTATTGTTTCTCTTATTCCTTCAACAAGGAACATGAAAAACCTTGGTCTGTAAGTTTTCTCTTTTCTAGCTCTCTGACTTCTCCTAAGTTCTAAACCCACCAAAGTATCTTTATTAGATACATTGCTTTCCGGATCATGTGCATTACTAAGAACATTATCCTTGTGACTTGGAATTGAGTTAAACCTATCTTCTTGAAGGATATTACATCTCTAGACTCAATCACTATATTTACAAGGTATAAGTCATTAGATTCCACCATGAATCTACATGCTTTGCTATTTTTAGCATAGCCCAAGAAGACACATTCAATTCCCCTTTCACTTAATTCATTTATTTTGGTTCAAGAACTTTTACTATTGCCCTACAACCACAAACTTTGAAAAATTTGAGAATGGGTTTTCTCTTTTTGAGAGCTCATATGGGGTTATCTTGTTCCTTGGTTTGGAACCCTATTTACTATCTAACAAACCTTCAACATCGCTTCTTCCCAATATCATTTTGCTAGACCAACATAGGATACCATGGCTTTTACCATTTCTTCTCATATCCTAATTTTCTTTTCAACTATACCGTTTTGTTGTGGGGAATAAGGTACAGTTGTTTTGACAACTATTCTAGTAGACTTAAAGTAACTAGGGTTATAGAACTCCTAAAGCATTTAATAAATGTCTTATAACAAACAACTTCAATTTACCCTCACTATATAATAACTTATGTAAGCATCAAAATTTATGGATAATTGAGAATACCATTATAATCTAACATTTATTTTCCTTTACTTTGTTGACTGATAACTTAATCAAAGTGCAGCATTCAACACATAACACATAAATAAATAAAACTAAATGACATTGACTTTGCAATGTGATCGTTGGCCTGATGGTCATGACGCTTGCCTCCTTTGTATTCATCTCAATGGTTGCAATTTTTCACATTTTTCGCTAATACCGTTTTGTTTAGAACAATTGAAAAAATCATTCCAAATGCAAAACAAAAGATTCGAACTCGCAACCTGCACACTTGTGGACAAACGTGTCTACCACCAGGCCGACACACCGATTGTTAACATCTACTAACGGTCAATTCTATTTAAAGAAAAGCAATTTTTGGGTACCATAACTGCACCCAACCGGGTCAACCAGACCTGTAACACCCGGGTGCCGACGAGGGCGGGGAGTGGTCGCCGGTGCAAGAAGGCACGGACAAGGAGCGGCTCCTGGCAGGCTTCTAGGCGGAGGGACACATGAATGAACCGATTACACACCCAAATGAGAGGGATCCTGAGACTGTGTAGGTATGGGACTATACTGTTGAGGATGACTTATATGAATTGATTGATACTACCTGTACCAATAAGATGCATCTTCTTTTCGGTAGCCCATCACTTAAGAACTCCACGGTTAAGCGAGCTTGACTTGGAGCAATTCTGGGATGGGTGACCTCCTGGGAAGTTTTCCCGGGAAGCGTGTGAGTGAGGACAAAGCACGCTGAAAAGACCCGTGTTGGTTTGTGGGGGCAGTTGTCAATCCATAAAGCAGCCAGGGATGTTACAAATGGTATCAGAGCGGCACCTCTCCCAGTACGGTGTGGTTCAGGGACGAACCAAGCGGAAGCTGGTAGGCATGTAACACCCGGGTGCCAACGAGGGCGGGGAGTGGTCGCCGGTGCAAGAAGGCACGGACCAGGAGCGGCTCCTGGCAGGCTTCTAGGCGGAGGGACACATGAATGAACTGATTACACACCCGAATGAGAGGGATCCTGAGACTGTGTAGGTATGGGACTATACAGTTGAGGATGACTTATATATATGAATTGATTGGTACTACCTATACCAATAAGATGCATCTTCTTTTCGATAGCCCATCTCACTTAAGAACTCCACAGCAGAAAACTCAGTTTAACATATTTCATTGTCTCTATGTCATGGATTCATGTCTAAACATGTTCTAGGATAAATCTAAATGATTTTATTATAAAATCAAACAAATCAATGATCCAATCATTTTTCATTTTTCTATAAGATTTCTCCATGAACATCCATGTACATTTTTGTCAACTTAGAACAAATCAAAACATTTCTATCTTCTACAAAATCATGAAACAATCATCATCTCATATTCACAAAATCATGCACTCATTTACTTCTTACATGGATCAAATCCATTAATGCATGTACTTGATATAATACTTTATATCTAAGACATTTATATTAAAATAGAGTAACATACATACATGCATCATAAACCAAACATATTCATGTTAATCAAAATTCACATACTTGATTTTATTCTAAATCATGCATCTAATGCTCTATTACCACATGTTAATTTTAACATAAACAAAGAATGCCTTTAGCATTGTACACACATGTATTTAGAATACCAAGTATAACATAGCCATGAAAAGTAATTGTGTACCTTTCACCATGGTCACATATAAAACATATTTTGATGAAGCATGTGAGTACTCATCTCTCCTTGCTTGTAAAAAGATCATTCATCTCTTTCTCCCAACCAACGGAGTTTCCACCCTCGAACCTCTCCACTTTGACAATGTCAAAATGCCATCTCCCTCAATGTTGCAACCATTTTTATAAAACGAAAATCGAACCTAAAGATTGTTAGAAAATGGGGTATGGTCTGCAACAAAGAAGAGAAGAACAAGTGACATGCGCACCCTCCAAGGCGTGTAAGAACACTAGACTTTAGGTTCGATTCACCCCCACCAATCTCTCATCGTAGATTGGATGCAACAGTGTAACAAGCGAATCCCCTTCAGGATACAATGGAGAACCTTGGTTTGGTTTGCACACCCTAAACCAAGCGTATCGTCAATGGCATTTTACAGAATAATAGTTTCCTTAAATCTCCCTGTGCATTAAGGGAAGAAAGGAAATGATTTGGAATGGAGAAGGCTAATCCAAATTCGGATGCCTTTCCTGCATGCAGAGTGATTCTATTTATAGACCAACTCATGTCCCTTGGTGAAAGAAAACAACCCTCTAAGGGTGATGAGGCAATGCAACCGAACGTAATATTTAAATATTATCAACCGGTAACATTTCACATATTCCATGTGGTAGCCTGGTGGTCAGCCCTCTTGTCTTATAATATGGTGTGCACAGTTCGATTCCCATTGGGTGCAACCATTCATTTTTTTATCGTTTAATAAAACTGATTTAAAACATTTAAAATGTAAAACATGAGATTCAAACCCGTGATCATTGCACCAACTCAGGAACCGTTTGCCACCGGACTAATACATCAATTGATGTAATGCATCAACCATTATATGTATTTAACGTTTAACAAAACGCAATCATTCCAATATTTTGGAAATCCCTCACATCTCACTCAAGTGTGGTGCAAATATAAATAGAAATGAAATTTATTAATTTCCTATGGGTCCTTTGTCAAGGTTTGAAACCTAGACCTCTAACTCCTTAACACCTTGTACCCTTACCTCAAATCAGTTGAGCTACCCACCCCCGGGTTATGTTACTGTTAAAGATTAAAGAATGTGTTTGGGTGTTCATTAACTTAATCCTTTGTGCTGTAGGTGGTGATGGCTCTACAATAAGAGAAACAAACAAGAAAAGAGCAACTCTTTAAGGTGTGTAGCATCTATCTTTACTGTGGTTTAGGTTCAATTCGACCCTACTAGTTTTGGTCTCACAAATTGCAAGAAGATAATAGCAAATTCTCGATACAATGGAAAATATTAACTTGGTTTGCGACTTTGTGCACTCACAATCAAAGCTAACATCAATGGTATTTTACAAAACACTAGTTTCCTTGATTTTCTTTGTGTATAAAAGAAAGAAAGGATCCTTCAAAGATTTGAAAGAAGGGATATAACCTTTTATGAATGCATCCTTTGCTAAATTGATACATGTATTCACGAACGAACACACCTATTAGAAAAGATTGGGAAGTCTTGGAGGACATTAGAACAAGTCAAAACCATTTTATGCAGAATTCTGTGTAGAGCATTCCCAACCTCAGCTCCAACCCATTCCCAGAAAAATCTGCTCTTTGGAAAATATATTAGCCATATTAGCGGCTGTTGCATCAGTCAAGTAATTCTTAGAAAGGCTCAAGCCCTCTATTTTTGAGAGATTGGAGAAGCTCATTGGTATAGTTTGTAATTTATAATTTGTAACAGGCAATTATATGAAAAGTTCAGGGTATCAGAGGCTCTAAACAGCATGATACATTACTTTAGAAAAACAATTCCGCGGTTAGTCTCAGATTTTTCCCCTATAAGATGTGAATCTTTCACATAAAGGTAGATCAACAGAATTTCATCTAATCCTATGTTGAATACAACCACACAAACAAGATGCAATGCTACAAGTAGACCCAGGAATAGAAAATCACAAAACAGGAGCATAGTACTTCAAAATCACAGGTAGATTAATAAGCTGAATCTTAAACCATTCCAAAAAACAAAAGGGAAACAATAATATATCCACAAATCTACAAACTTAAACCAAACACTGCACCAATGGGGACTGAAAAATTAGAGAATTATTGCTAAACCCAATATCACTATGATATAAAAGCTAACAATAGAATGAAACCAACTCAATGGCTCTGTGATTTTTTCCTCTTTCATTGCTTGGGATTTGCAAAGGTGGAGTGTTCTTGTTGAGAAGTGGCCCAAAGTTGGCAAATTGTCCTGTTGTCAAGATTTATGCATTCAGTAGGTCATAATTGTTGGATGAAGATGAAATGATTCATGTTCTGAATTTACTTTTTAAATTCGATTTATCAAGTTTAAAATATGAACCATCTAATATTTCATCTAACAATTCTGACCCACTGAATGCAAGAAACTTTGATCGCAGGGAATCCGAGTCCGCTGTTGTATGAAACATTGAAGATAGCTAGAGAGTTAAATGCAGTCAGATTGGATGGTATTGCACCACTAAGTTATTGTATGAAAGGTCCAAGCTCTCTTTTTACTTGATTGGAAAAGCTTTGTGGTATTGTTCCTGTTAAGTGGTTATGTGAGAGGTTCAAGGCATAAGTTCCATTTATGTACCCTATTTCTGCTGGGATGCTGCCACTTAATTGATTACATGATAAATCAATCCCAGCCATGAGTTATAGGATGCTTCCTGTGTAAGTAAAAGTAATCTATACTAAATGAAATGGTTATTACTATTGCATAATAATCTTATGTTCCTATATTCGCATAGATCAATGTAATAACTGAACCTAAGTCCTATTGACGCTAATAAATTTTTGCATGAATAAATCTAATATGTTAAAGTTTGATTAATTGTCTGTATATTTTTTTGATAGTATTAATAAATTAAAAATAACACACCACTGTATCAATAATATTTAATAAAGAATTTTCATTCAAATGAAAGAATTACAATCTCATAAATAGATGTTATCAACTCATATTGCATAAATACATTTCTCATCGGAAGAAAGAAAAAAAAGGCAAAAGGAATACAAAAAAAGGGTCCACTCTCAACTCAAGCCTCAACTCCCAATTTAAAAATAAAAATTAAAGTTTAAGGTAATCAGTGGAAAACAACTGCCCATAATTGAATTACCAAAAGTATGGTCAGAGTGTTGAAACAAATTGAAGCAATTTCAGCTTTTAGTTAACACTTGGGAAGATCAGCTGGTGGTGGAAGTAGCTTCTGATTTGGGAGCTTTCCATCCAAGACAATCCATGCCATCTTCAGACCCCAGCTAGTATGCACTTCCAAGTGACAATGCATGAACCATACCCCTGCACACATGATTAAACATATTTGCAAAAAAAATTTTGGGTTAATTTATCAAATGAATCAAAACATTTTTGAACTAAAAAGTGAAGGATTTTGGGGGGCATGGCCTTATTTGATTCATTTTTTTAGTATTGCTAATTTAGTACTATTAATTTTTCATATTAAGGATAAACTATGTACTAAATTTGCAAAGCAATTACAAGGATTGATCTCACTGTCACTGACCTGGATTATCTGCTAGGAATCGAATAGCAACCCATCCACCAGTTGGGACACCAACTGTGTTCCTTTCAATAGGATCAACAAGATTGAACTTTGCAGGGTCCTTATTTGGATCAAAGTTACCAAAACCTTGGCCAACAACAAAGAAGTTAAAGCCATGCAAATGAAGAGGGTGACTTTCAGCACCAAGAATGCTAGTATCTTGCATGACAAGCTCCACACTTGTATTAAAGGGAAGAACCACAACCTTTGTTCCATTGCTCACCATGGTGTTGTTTGGTGGGGTGCCTGTATAGTTGAATGGAATCAAGGGACTACTAGGAAAGTTAGGAGAATAAATTCCATTGGATTGACCAAAAAAATGGGCTTGAAGAAATGCTGTTGTTGGAAGTGTGAAAGATACATTATTCACTGATGCTGCAAATTTTGTTCCATTAGGTCCTTGACAAGTTTGGTTATGCTGGCAGGGACTTGTGCCAAGTCCTACTGTGAAGAAAAAGTGCCTATCAACTTTCTGGGGAACATTAGCTGGGAACTTGGCACTTGCTAGGCTGCGGAGTTTGTTGGTAAAATTTGTGGCGAAAGAAGTGTCATTAAGTGCTGGGAGAATAGGTTTGAGGAGTGGAAGGTTTTTCAATAAGGAAGCTGAATGATGAGTATTAGATGGGATTTTATATTCCAGTATACCTGCAACAGTGGAGTTGTCAAAAGTGCCTTGGCCAGTCACATATGGTCTAGCAGTCATTAAGAATGTGGCATTGGGGTAGTGAGACTTGGTCTTGAGGAGAACATTAGTGGTTTGGCCAGGGGCAATGAGGATGGTGTTAGTCACAAAAGGTTTTACATAAATTGCATCTGCTTCAACAACTTTGAGGGTGTGATCTGCAATGCTGAAGAATAGCTCATCGTTGAGTGCGGCATTGATCAAACGTAGAAGGTAAATCTTCCCAGGCTTCACCTTCAGCTTGAATGTATCTGTGAAGAATGACCCCTCTTATATAGAATCAAGACATATTGCTGCTAGTACCTAAAATAGTTTATGCTTTCTTTAAGGCAGCCCTTGGTGAGTGCCATTTTCCTATTGGCTATTGTGATAACTTGAACTTAATTAATATATTATATATGTATAAAGCTTTGTAATTTCAGTAGCAATAATTTTTTTCTTCATTCTTCTGGGAAGTGATGAGTACGGCCAGTTCAAGGGTAAGGTCAGACAAGCCCTTGCTTTAGGCCCCCAACCCAACCCAACCCACCCCATCCAACCCCTTTCATAGCCTATTAACAAAAATTGTACATATGAGGCCTCTCCCATGATTGGTTCACTCTAAGGCCTCACCTAACTTTAGGCCTCACCTTACCTTAGGCCGGCCCTGCCCTGGTGGCGATTATTCTTAAAACTAACTTTTATATTCATTAGCATTTGATACCTTTGGCAGAGCAGTTATACAATGGCCCTGGAAGTCCATTAATTGTGTAGGCATCAGAGACATTTGGTCCTCCACCAGTTTGCAGGGCTTGGGTTATGACTGCCTCAGTATCTGCATTCCACCATTCTCCTAAAAAAAAAAAATTAATGTCAAAGCATGATTAGTTTATGCATATTAAAAGGAAATGTTAGACCAAGGTTCAGCACTTTAGTAATTTCATTACCAAATATGATGGGAACTTCCTTATAGGGTCTTGCAAAAGGATATTGAGAACTGTGCTTGGGAAGAATGATGAGAGGGCCATAGATAGTTGATCTTAACCAAGATATGTGAGCATGCCAAAAGAGTGTGCCTCTCTGACCCTTAATAGTGTAATTGTAAACATAACTTTGGCCTGTTTGGATGGGGCATTGAGTCACATATGCTGGTCCATCAGCCCACCCTGATTGAAGCTGTCTAATGCCATGCCTATTTGAAACATTGCCAGGTTTTTAACACAAATTATTTTTATACTCAAAGCATAACAAATTCAATTCCATAGTTTCTTCAAGCAAATTTTTGTCCAAACTCAAAACAGAATGTTCTTACCAGTGAATGGAGATGTTGTTTTGCACATTGTTAACAACTTTGATAAGAAGATGGTCTCCCTCTCTAGCTACAATGCGAGGTCCTGGAAACTGACCATTCACTGTCACAATGCTCTTTGTGTGGCACAGTCTTGTCACATTTTGGTACCTTATCTGCATGAGTAACCTCAATCCATTACATACAAAATTTTAACATTAGGAGTAAATTAAAGAAAAAACAAGGAAATGTAATTAAATTGAAAAGGGTGGTGAGTAGTCTTCTAAGGAAGTACATCAAAATGGTAGTGTCTGGTAGTGCCTGCTAGTGCAAGCTCAAATATGCAAAAATTAATCAATGCCAAAAGGAATACTGGGAATTGAAGTAATGAAAAATGGGAAACACCCATATTTCTCCTAGTGTGTGATGTTTGGTGTTGAAAATGTTATACTTTGAATATGAACTTTGTTAATGAAATGGGACAAAATGGTAGTCTATATATATAGAGAAGTGAAGGGATGTGGTTGTTTGATTAGGTGATGTTATATTATCTGATTCAAAGAGAAGCTGAAATCAACATTGCTGTGTTTTAGAGAGAGCAGTTGTTAGAACAACTTTAGAGTGGTGTCAAAGGCATTCAATTAAGTTCGTTTGACCTCCTTCTTGTGCAAGTCAAAGTCCTTAATTGACAAAATTTCATTGTTCGAAATTATTAAAGATGCTAATGTACGATCCATAATTTGTTTTGACACATTGTTGTGTTTGCAAGATGACATATGAAAGGAACTCAAGTGAAGATTGAGTGGATCATCGGTCAGAGTCAGATGTAACTCTCTCAACCAATGTTCTTGTTGCCAAAGTCAGGTTCTATCTAGCAGTAACTTCAGAGTTCAAAGCCAAATGTCGGTGTCATATGCTTATATTTATCATGAAGAAATCCAAAGATAATATGCATGAAACAGTATGGAAACTCGATTGAAGCAATTTTCTTTGAGTGCACAGGATCATGGAAATATAATGTTTACTTACACAGAAATAAGTGAAAAAGTTAATTACACAGGCCCCTTTTTTAAAGTTGCTACAACTTAGGGCTTGACTAGAATGAGAAATAAGAATGCTATTTATAGCAAGGTTATCAAAATCAGACCGGACCGGACCGGTTGAACCGTGAACCTGCCTCTTGACTGGTCTTGGTCAGGGGTCAAAACTGTTTCTTCGATCAGACCGCTTTAAATTGGTTAAAACCGGTCAAAAACCCGATTGGATCATGTTGGACTAGGTTAAAACGGATCTGTCCATTTTTTTAGAGAGAAAAAAAATTAAAATTGATAAAAAAGAACGAAAATAGAATCTTCAATCCTAGCAAAATTAAAAATTAAAACGTATAAAAGTATAAAATTTATAATACTAGTATTATATTATAGAGATGGTAAGTTCAGTTTTTAATTTCTTGTTTTTACTTTTAATTATTATAATATTTTTATAACTATGAGAAAATTTTATGTTATACATTATCCGGTTACACATCCAATTGAACCGGTTAAACCTGAACCCAAGCATTTTCCAATTCGCTGTCCTACCCGGCTTTAACAACATTGATTTAGAGTAGCGACGGATTCAGAAATTTTCTTTAATTGGGGGCAAGAAAATAGTATATAAATATTTTTATAAAAGGAAATATTATAAGCTTTTACCAAACACATAATCTTATGACCAAAAAAAAAAATTCCAACATACCTAAGCATCGTATATTAAAGTTGTGGCCCTCTCTCTCAACCTTCCCAAACTCCTCTTTTCCTTATTCCTCATCCACCGGAAGGAGGTGATTTTCAGTCATTTTTTGACCTGGAATCACCCTGCTACATCGTTTTTTCTCACCTTTTATCTAAATAAGTGGTTTTTTCACGTAGATCTGGTTTTTCTTTAGTGTTTTTCCGTGTTTTCGTCGTCTGCATGCGGCGGTGTTTTGTTTCGTTGTTTTGTTGCGACGTCGTTTGGTTTCCCGTCTTGTTGCGGTGTTCGTTTGGTTTAGATTGGCAAACCAACTTCGATCCATTACAGATTCAATCAAGACTTGGGTGTCAACGTGACAGATCCGGAGGCATGGGTATTCCGATTACTTCGATTTTGTCACATTTGTAGGCATTTTGCCGTGTTATGCTATTAACCTGGGTGCTGTGAGTTTGTTTGTAGATTCATCCTTTTTCGATTTTTAGTGATGTTGAATTTGTGTTGTTTTCGATGTATTTTACCAATTTGAATGAATGAATATCTTTTTTAGTCCAAAAAAATAAAAAATTAAAGTTGTCCTCTACACATACTCATATTTCGAAAATGTTATATGATTTTTTTATTTTTCAATACTATCAAAAATATCATCTCTAAGTATGTTGCCAAACAATCATTCATCTCTCATGCGATTGCACATTTCATTTTTCACAAAATTCATTGTAAAAAAACATCTTTCAACTATTGCAGTTGCCATAGGCAAAATACATGGGTCAACTTGAAGAAAAACATCTTGAAGTTGTCTATCAATCACTTGATAAAATAACTCAACTTGAAATTGATGAAAATTTGAAACTTTTTGAACTTTACCCTTTGATCTTCCACCTATAATGAGTGCACCATCCATATTTGGAATATTAATATCTTGCTTCTAACAAAATAATTATCGTGTTGTACCATAGGATTAAAAATATTTGAAAACTCTCGTAAAAAAGAGTACCAATTTATTTTCTATTTTATCTCTTATGACTTCTTTTTGTATTCATTCAAAATTATTTATCATATTGGGTCAAAAGAAAAAATTATTAAGTATCTTCATGTAAAAAATTTGCCCTTGTGGGGGCAATTGTCCCCACCCACACATAGGTGGATCCGCCACTGACTTAGAGCATATCCAATCTAGCACCTCCTTTTTTTATTTTCTACACATCTTAAGTAGGTCACACCATTATTTACTTTTTTTAGGTCCGAGATGGAACTCAGGGTATCCCTACAGCCAGTAGCTATAGGACTAATCCCCCGAGGATGTAGAGCACCAGTTAAGGGGTAACTCCTCTACCCACAGATACAACTTTATTCCCATCACCAGGATTCGAACCCTGGATATATGGTTAAAGGGCCTAAACTACTAGCCATTTAAACCACATCTTGTGGGTATAGGTCACACCATTATACATAACATATATTTATTTTTTATAACTGAAACAACTTATGGCACTGTTTGGTTTGCCAAAAATGCTAGCGTTTAACGTTTAGCAGATAGCCGATGAAAAATTAGCCCCGTTTGGCAACCGTATTTAAAAATTAGCATATAACGCTTTTTCACTAGCGTGTAGCGTTTTTTCCCGATGCTATTTGAAGTAGCGTTTGAGCTTATAGCGTATAGGATATCAATTTTTCTTCAATTTTTATCCTTACTATCTTAATTAAATTCCTTACTTATCATTCACAAACAAAATAAAATATTAATAGAAATCATTCTAATTTTTATAATCCTTAATTCTCTTATAAAAAAAATCGTATAAAAATCATATCAATATTATTTTTACAATTCCATATTATTTTATAAAAAATATCTAAAACTAAATAAATATTAAAATTAAAAATTAATATTTTAATCTTTGAAATGATAAATAATTTAAAATAAATTAAAGTGTTAAAATTGATAATTATTTTAAAATAAATAATATATATATAAATACATATATATAATTTATATAAAAAAATGCAAGCATGTCCTTTTATGTAATTTACATTAATCAATTTAGTCAACAATTTAGTTTTATCAAACACTTCAAATCAAATCCGCTGGTTTATCCGCTATCCGATATCCGCTAATTTATCCACTATACACTATCCATTAGCTTATCCGCTAATCGTTAGTTTTTACCAAACTGAACCTATATTTCCTATCCATCAACTTTAAATTTTACAAAATGAGTCCCAATGACCCACGTCATTGCATTTCATAAAAAAAAAGTTTGTTTTTAAAAAGACAACGTTGGCCCACATTTACATTTAAGGTATGATGCCTATTTAACCCGCTCCACATGCTCCAGCGGTGCTCCACTATTAAGTGCTTAATAAGAAATCTCTCTTCAAGAGGTGCTCTTAAAATGTTTTTTCGAGCCAATCAAAATACAATATTTAAATCATACAAGCTTTTTGGCATTTAAAATATATATTTTTATTCTAGAAAAAGAAAAATCGAAAACTTATTATATTTTGCACTTAGTTAAGTTATTGGTAATTAAATTTTTGTTGCAAATAAAAGAATGAGTTATGTATTCTGTCAAAGGGATTCAATCAAACGGGTAAAAGATATAACTTATCAAGTTTTTGAAAAAAATCTAAACAATACAGGAAAAGAAAACTAAATAATAAAGGAGCTCACAACACTTAAAACATCTAGTTAATTGTAAACAGATATTAGAAAAGACAAATATGGAGCATGAACAGTGTTTCATGGAAGCTGTGAGAAGAAGCCTCTCCTTTAATGGGTTCTTTACTTAAGGATAAGCTGGGAATGCAGCTCATCAGCTAGTCCTCCTCTTTTGATTTTGTGTTGTTTTTTTGCTTTCTTTTCTCTTTTTTTTTTAAAAAATAAACTTTAAGAAAGTGGAGTGTAATTTATTTTTTTATTTTTTAAATTATGAAGCAGTTGTGATCTATTATAAATCATCATGGAGTCCCAAAAGACTTTTATGCCAATATCAATTCTATTATTGCACTTTACATGCTATATAATATATTCAGATTCGAATTAAAGAATGGCCAAATTAATTTGATACAACTTTGAAGACATATATATTTGTTACTATTAGACACATCTTAACATATTCCATTCTTTCACCTCATCTTCCTAATGAACAAAAAAAAATGGAATTGAAGTAGTACAATCAGTTAGCCCATGAAGAATGCCAAAAAAAAAAGGCTAATCAAAACAACAAAAAAACATCCAAAGGCCGCAATTCCTAATAAAAAATCAACACTTGGGAAGATCAGCTGGTGGAGGAAGTAATTTCTGATGTGGAAGCTTTCCATCCAAGACAACCCAACCCATCTTCAGACCCCAGCTCGTGTGAATTTCAAGATGACAGTGCATGAACCACACCCCTGCACACACACACATAATTTACAGTAAAATCCAAAGCATCAAATCAGCAAAACAATGAAAATTTTGAGCCCTTCCTTTGTCATTTGTATGTGTTTTCTTTTACTTGAAATTAAATTTGATGATGGTGTCTAAAACAGTATTACATGCCAGATTATTGTTAATTAGATAACGTTATGCAAGTGAGAAGTATCATACCTCAATTTTAATCGGATAAACATGTTTTTGGTAAGCAAAGATACTTTGTTTAGAGTTGTCTAGTGTTGAACTAAAATGTACATGTATTATCTATTATAATTAATTATAACGGCCTTGCTAATTGGTGACCTTTTGGACGTTGATTAAGAAATCAAAATAAGAAAAGTATGTATTAAGAAACTAAGTGTAATAATTTTCAATTTATTAAATACATTACCTTTTGATAATTAAAACTTACCTTTTTTTTTAATTTCTTAAACAATGGCCTTAAATTCTCCTAAACACCTACCACATGGAGCATCCATGGGTGTGTTTTTGAACTGCTTGAAAGGATTGTACTATTGGAAATTCAAGTGTGAGTGGTTAATCTCACATTGACTGGGAATGAGCTAAATGAAGGATATATAAGAGAGGTGACTCATATATTCAATGCCTTAAGGTTTTGGGTGGAGATGTGGTGTCCTGATCTCTTGGTGGTTATGGCCATTAGCCCATTGTTGCTCCCGGACTCCCCAACAAGTGGTATCAGAGCCATGGTTTGGCCTGATAGTGGAGCGGGACCAAGGTGGAGTCAGGCGGCGTGTCTCGTTGACGGTGCAAGTATAGTGATGTGCAAGACTCACACTTGAGGGGAAGATTGTTGGAAATTCAAATATAAGTGGTTAGTCCCACATTGACTAGGAATGAGTTAAATAAAGGATGTATAAAAGAGGTGGCTCATATACTCAATGCCTTAAGGTTTTGGGTGGAGATGTGGTATTCTGGTGATTAGCACATTGTTGCTGCCGGTGTTCCCCGGACTCCACAACATCTACCCGTGGAGAGGATCCGGATCGGTCTTCTCATCATTTGGCTAACTTTTGGTCTCTCCTCTTATCTTCTCTTTGTTTAGTAATCACATCGGTTTCCAATCTGAATCCTCTCTCGAAGGTGCAGTCCTTTCCGACAATTCGAAAACAAACAACCTATGGACACCACACCACATGCAGTTGGTGTTAAATTTAATCATCAAAATTGGGTGGAGAGAGCTGCACAGCTGAAGAGGATCCGGATTCATCAATTTCATTTGCTTGTGGTGATCACGTTAAGTTTTATTGTACGTATGCCATCAAGTGTTCCATTAAACTGAACTTATAGACTTTGTATGATTATCTATAATTACTGTTAGCAATGTCAATTTATAGCTACACTCTCTAAATTTATTTTTGAAGTCAATGTCTAATTTTATCATGTTACTGTAACTTGTAACAGTGTGTTTGGGAACATAGTTTTTAGGTAAAAAACAGCTGTTTTAGGAGTAAAAAGCTGTTTTGTATTAATCAACTCATGTTTGGGTAAAAAAATTAAATTTTAAAAACGCTGTTTTATGATGTAAAACGCTGTTTTATAATAAGCTACACTGTCAACTGTTTTCATCTCATAAACGCTGTTTTTGCTTTCGTCTATATAATTGGCGCTGGCGCTGGTTCCTCTCAAAATGCCAGCGGCTGGTTCACTTTTTAACATGCGACGTGGCGATACCCTTTTTGGTAATTTCCTATCAACAAGCGATTATTTTTACATCACCCAAACAAAATAGATTATCTTAAAATAGCTTTTCAGTAAACATACCCAAACGAAAATAGATTATGATTATAATCGATTATCATAATAATCGATTATTTGAAAACAGATTATCAGCATAATCTTTTTTTTCCAGTTTTCCCAAACACACTCTAAGTTGTAACTCCTCAAAGTAATTAGTAGAGTCCTTTTGTTGAGAGCAATCATGAAGCTTTCATTTTTCATGAAAAGTTTTTTTTTTATATAGGTAAAATGTTAGTGTGTTAACGTCATTATTATTGGTTTTTTAATTTTTCCTTTACTCTATTTTTCTAAAAAAAATTAGGAGGCATAGGTAAAATGTTTTTTTTTGTTCACATCTAGATTATCATAACAAAGGAAAATGCTCAATAGTACGAAATGGAATTCGTACATGTCTTGACGAAGAGATTTAATAAGGGCAGTGCTTTTTATTGACTAGTTATTAATCCTGATCCACCCAGTTTCATAATCTTGATCTTTATTTCTATTGGCTATTTTAAATTCGTCCGGTATTCGTTTCATCCGAAATGGCATGTCTCAAGGATAAATACTAGCAACACACTCTTCTGTCTTTTTTATTAGTTAAAATTTACATGGATCTTACAAAATTCAATAGAGACCCACGTAAGTTAATGGGACCCATTTATATTAGTGTGTTAGAAAAAGACTATTAGAAAGTGTGTTGGTAACATTCGTCCGTAACATAAATGATGATGAAAAAATTAGTAGCTACTTGAAATAGGTATGACATTGTAAAGTGATAACAAGAGATGCTTTTACTCACCTGGATTATCTGCTAAGAAGCGAATGGCCACCCATCCACCAGAAGGGACTCCAACTGTGTTTCTTTCAATAGGGTCAACAAGATTATAATTTGCAGGGTCCTTATTTGGATCAAAGTTACCAAATCCTTGACCAACAACAAAGAAGTTAAAGCCATGCAAATGGAGAGGGTGACTTTCTGCACCAAGAATGCTAGTATCCTGCATGACAAGTTCCACACTTGTGTTGAAGGGAAGAACCACCAACTTTGTTCCATTGCTCACCATGGTGTTGTTTGGTGGGGTGCCTGTATAATTGAATGGAATCAAGGGGCTACTAGGAAAGTTAGGAGAGTAAATTCCATTTGATTGACCAAAGAAGTGGGATTGAAGAAGTGCTGTTGTTGGGAGTGTGAAAGATATATTATTCACTGATGCTGCAAATTTTGTTCCATTAGGTCCTTGACAAGTTTGGTTATTATGCTGGCAGGGACTTGTGCCAAGTCCTACTGTGAAGAAAAAGTGCCTATCAACCTTTTGGGGAACATTTGCAGGAAAAATAGAACTTGCTAGGCTATGTAGCTTGTTGGTGAATTTTGTTGCAAAAGTAGTGTCATTCAAGGAAGGGAGGATGGGCTTGAAGAGTGGAAGCTTGTTCATGTGAGTTGCTGAATATTGAAGAGAGTACTGTGATGGAACTTCATATTCTAGGATGCCAGCAACAGTTGAATTGTCAAAAGTGCCCTGGCCAGTCACATATGGTCTAGCACTCATGAAGAATGTAGCATTGGGGTAGTGGGGTTTGGTTTTTAGAATAACATTAGTGGTTTGTCCAGGTGCAATTAGAATAGTGTTGGTCTCAAATGGTTTAACATAAATTGCATCTACTTCAACAACTTTGAGGGTGTGATTTGCAATGCTGAAGAAGAGTTCATCATTGAGTGCAGCATTGATCAAACGAAGAAGGTATGTCTTCCCAGGCTTGACCTTTAGCTTGAATGTATCTGCCATAGACCAATATTTTTTTGTATAGAATCACAACATATCCAATGATGGGGTAAACTAATATTCTTCATAATCCTAGGAAATTATTTAAGCACCAAAAAGATGGAGTATTTTTGTGTAACATTTTATTAGCACTTGGTACCTTTAGAAGAGCAGTTATACAATGGCCCTGGAAGTCCATTAATAGTGTAAGCATCAGAGACATTTGGTCCCCCACCTGTTTGCAGTGCTTGTGTGATGACTGCCTCAGGATCTGTATTCCACCACTCTCCTGAAAATTTTTAATACATAAGATTAGTACTTAGTACATGCAGGTAATGGATTTGGATTCACTGCAATCATTTGTACTATGATTTAAACAGAAACTGTGTCCGGTTTTTAAAAAAAAATGTTGTAATTGCAGTGATCGCAGGATAAAATGACTACAGAGAATCCTGGTCCGCTGGTAACATAGGAAAACAAGGTTATATATGATGTTCATCACTCTCTCATTACCAAAGATGATGGGAACTTCCTTGTGGGGTTTGGTGAAAGGATATGGAACTCCAAGCTTTGGAAGAATGATGATAGGACCATAAACAGATGATCTTAACCATGAAATGTGGGCGTGCCAAAAGAGAGTGCCTCTTTGGCCTACAATGGTGTAATTGTACACATAACTTTGGCCAGTTTGAATGGGGCACTGTGTCACATATGCAGGTCCATCAGCCCACCCTGATTGAAGCTGTCGAATCCCATGCCTATTTGAAAGAGAACAAAGTTTTGGTTATAAATTATATGTTGAATTTCACTTTTAACATAGTTTTGAGTGAATCACCATTTTGATATTTGAAATTACAAGTGATGGCAAGTTGGTCCCTTACATTAAGAAATTGATAGAAACGTCCTTCAAATTGAAAAATGTTTAAATACGTTATGATCCCCAAATTGAAAAAATCGTCAAATTGGACTAACGTGATGGACTTTTTTTCAATTTGTGGGACGTTTTTGTTTATTTCTCAATGTGAATGACCAACTTGCTACTGTCCTATAATTTCAGGAATCAAAATGATGAATCACTCTAAAGTTTTTTTAAAGAGAAATTATTTTTACCAATGGATGGAGATGTTATTTTGAACATGGTTAACCACTTTGATAAGAAGACGATCACCCTCCCTAGCTACAATACGTGGCCCAGGAAATTGACCATTCACTGTAACCATGCTCTTTGTGTGGCATAGTCGTGTTACATTTTGATAATTTATCTACATCAGAAAGCCAAGCCAATATTAGATACGTACAAATTAATGTAAACATACATATGGGAAAAAGTGTAGTAAAATAAAGGAATGTGAAATGCATATGGTTAAGCTAGCTTTTAAGGCAAATTTATGTGGGTAGGCAAATTTATGCGGAGCCTAGATTGTGACTCACATTCATGTGTTTTTTGTTTTTATTTTACCTAATTCTGGTTAGGTTTGCGATTAATAAATTAACTACTAATCGGAAAAGGAAAAAAAAAAGGTAAAGGTTTAAGTAGAGATGTACTTCAAAATGGTAGTGCCTGGTAATGCCCCCTAGTGCAAGCTGAGGGATGATGATCAAAGAGAAGAGAAGCAATGCTGGCAATGCAATTGCAAATGATTGATGAGGAGGAACTCCCATATTTCTCTATTGTAGACACTGCTTTTTTGAGTTTGAATTGTGCATGAAACATGTTCATTGGCAGGCAATATATATAGAGTAATAATGTTACCATAATATGTGGTTGTTGCAATATTATCTGTTTCAAGTCAACTAGAAGCTAAGCTCCTCAAGAGCTTCAACTCTCTCTCTCTCTCTGTCACTCTAATGAGATCGGTTGTTAGAACAACTCTAGAGTGATGTCCAAGATAATCAATTTATTCGACCAATTGATCTCCTTCATGCAGAAGTCAAAAGTTTGCAATATTTGCTCCTTTTAACACTGTTCTTGCAAAATTAATTTATTTACTTTTTGGGCATGCCAAATGACATCGTTGTCCAACTTTCCTGTCACATTCTCTATCTCCCACAAATAACAATTTGTCACTTAGTAAAATAAAACCATAACATATTAACACTTATGCACATTCTCAACCTTTGATTAGTATGTAACATCGAGACACCATTTTTTAGGACAACAGAATGTTATTCAAGAAAGAGAGAGTAAAGGGTGTTCAGGTGAAAAGGATATCAATCTTATTTGTCAATTTAGTGTAATAGTAGAAGTGGAATATGTAAAACTCATATTGCATATATCAAAGAAAAGGTTATAGGTTTTCCAATTCATCATGAACTTGTTAACTGATGTTGACTATCTCAGTTGCTTGGTTTCTTGAACTGATTAAAGAATAACTATCTTATCTCCAAATCAATTTTGTTGAACAATTTTTACCACCAATGTAAATTGGTTTGAAACCCCAAAACCACGACAAATGAAGGTTCATTACTAGGAGTGAATTTTCAGGAGCCTTTGGTCAGATGTAACTCTCTCTCAACCGATGTTCTTGGAGCCAAAGCAATATATTGGAGAGAAGGTGGTTCTGTCATGTAGTATTGTAGTCACTGTAGAGCTTTGTTCGCTATCTTTCTTGATATCAACATGGACAATATGACAGATAGCATGCATGAATTGTAAGGAAACCTCAATGAACGCAATTCTATTTCAAGAAAACATATGGTAAGCACCTTGGGAAAGGAATTAAATTATATATATTTATATATATATATATATATATATATATATATATATATATATATATGTTATAACTGGTGCAGAATATTAAGAAAACTGATGTATAATAGCCAAAATGAACATTAAGTTGCATTAACTGCTGTCCTTAATTATCATGCAACCTCTCCTTGTAGCATACATATAAATAGGGTTGTGTTTACCTCACATCTACTAAACATTTTGATATTTGTACTAAGAGAGAGAAATAACAATGATATCGTTGAATTTCTGTGAAAATCATTTATACTGATTCTATATAAAAATTAAACTCATATCTCTAGAATTTAACTGACTCTACCCACAAGGTATGGTTCGAGTTGCTAGTAGTTCGATCCCTTTAATCATATATCCAGGGTTTGAATCCTGGTGATGGGAATATAGCTATATTTATGGATAGAGGAGTTGCCCTTTAACCTGATACTCTGTATCATCGGGGATTAGTTCTACGACTATCGGCTCTGGGATACCCAGGATTCCATCCCGAACCTAAAAAAAGAATTTCACAGACTCTTTTATAATAATAATAATAATAATATTCTATGGATACTGAGAACAACAAGAATAACATTACTCTCAAAGGATAGATATGGAAGGAGTTTAAAAAATATTCACTGAACAAAACTATTTCTTTCTGTCTCACACATATCACGTACAGGGCTAACACAATGAGAAATGAGGTTTCAGAACAATCAAAGAACAAGTTACTCTCTCCCAATTGTTTTGGAGAATCAGCTTCTAAAAGCTGTAGCCTCTCACCATTTTTTAACACCCTTCAAAGACATAAATATCAAATTAAAATCAAGAAAGGACGTTGGGAAATCAATGGACAAAGAAATAAAAACAATTAAAGGCAATCAAAACCATTAATTAAGACCATAAAAGATAATAAATGAGAATTAAAAATAATAGATAAGTTAGAAAAAAATAAATTGTAATAAATGATGAATTTAAAATCTTTCAAATATTTTTTTTAATAAAAAATCTTTCGAATATAAATTTTAAATTAAATTATTACATTATTTTGAAATAAATAAATTTTCCTATAGCCTCACATATTTCAAAATAATTTGTAAATAGAATAAATTGAGACTTGATCACATGAAGTTAATGCTTTGAATCCGATGTCTTTTGGACTATTAACCAAACCTAAACTGATACGACTTATCATATAATTAAGCGACTTGATAAAGTATATAAACTTCTATGAACCAAAATACTTTATTGTATGATAGAGGTCTACCAATCACATTACACCCCCATAATTAATTCTCGTTGTTGACGTTGTTTTGTGCTAATTATAAGCCATGTGTGTATGATAATTCACGAGTACTCTAGAAATTATGCCACAAGTTTATCGGAGTGCCCGCTCTCCACACTCATTTAGGTGATTTCGTCAAGTGTATATTGTCTTTATACATCACTCATAAGGGATATCAAACTCGTTAAAAGTTTTCAGATGGTCCTCCCAATAAATGCAGTGTAGCACTTCTCACACAATTGGAAGGGACAAAATCATTAGTGGCAGCAAAACTAACAAGTGACTTATTTTTTACCCTTGTGAATCTTCTTCATGGGATCTATCAAAGGTTGGGTTACCATAATCATTAATTTCACATATTTGTTAAGTCATGTTCTCCTCAATGTTTTAGTCACTAGCTTTTTGTTTTGTAAGAGTCAAAATTCATTTTTCACCTCACAATAATCAGACATTATCATTTAGCTACTTTATAGAATTGTAAGCATACATATGACTATTCTCAATTGTAAAATATATTTTGTATTGTCGCTTGGCAATCACAATCTATAAACATATGGAGTTAGTTTTAACTCAATAAAATATTTGCTTAAAAGTTTTTCAATAACATAGCCTCATTCTCAACCAATTTCAGAGTAATAAACTCTGACCCCATTGTATATTTAATAATAAATTTTTCTTGACCCCATTTTACACCACCACAAAGGGTGAACACAACCCAAGTTCCAATTATCATTAAAGGTGTTCATTAATCGATCCAAACCAATTCAAACCACAAAATCAAATCGAAAATCGAATAAACTAAAAACCGAAAAAATGCTTAATTTTCATTGGATTGGATCGGATTTTGGATCCCATAGGGAAAACCAGTCCAAACCGAACTACAGCATACATATACTATTATTTTTAAAATTGTAATATTACTCATACTGAAGCATTGTTTTTCATACTTTTATGGACAAATTAACACCCTAATTCTCTTTAATATTTTTGTTAGAATGACATATATGAGAATAATTAGAATAAATGTTAATGTCTTGAAGTTATATTTTATTAAAAGTTTTGATATATATCTCATATATATACTTGATTGAGTAAACATAAAAAATAGGAAATCAATTAAGTAAATTAAAAAAATAATTAGTGACAATTTATTTATAGCTAATTCAAGGAAAAAATAGTTTAAGTGAGAGTAGATACAAGGAATTAACATAAAAGAATATTTAACATAAAAGAACGTGTTAAAAAATATCAATAATTATTTTTCTCAAACTCCCAATATTGGTCAAAAAACTCCTCTCTCGTCATCAAATTAAATAATGGTTAATAAGAACAAATAATTATTACATTTCATAAAGGTTCTATTGTTGTAGTATAGAGAGAGGGGGTTAAAATATGTGTTGGGCACTCTTAACTAGCTCCCTTAAATAAAGATTATCTTTTGTCCACTATTAAATTAATAGAAAGGACACTTGACATTAAAAATAATAAAGTATGATAAAAACTGAATTATCTATTCCAATCCAAACCGCATTTGATTGGGTTGGATCGGGTCAGATTTACTGAAGGAAGCAAACCAATCCAATCCAAACTGCATGTTGTTTTTATCATTAGATTGGATGACTTTTTGCCTCAAAATCGATCCAATCCAATCAGCGAACACCCCTAATTATCATCATTTGTATCTTTACAATACAAGCGAAAATCCACAGTAGGATATCATAGTATATCCCCTACAAAACTGTAGGAGATTAAATCATCTTTATTTATACAAATATGCTTGACAACCCCAAAGTGTATAATATATTCTTTTACATTTGCCCATAGTTACCAAAACTGGACTGGACTGGACCGGATCGGCCGGTTCGAACGGTCTAACCGGGAACCGGCATGCCATCTGGTCCGGAAGACCCCTAGAACCGCCCTTTTGATAAAACGGAGTATAAACCGGTGAACCAATACGAAGCCGGTCAAAACTAATAGTTCACCGGGTTTCAGTGGTCCGGTGGCACAACGTATTATTGTTCTTCAAGCTTTGGCATGCCGCGGTACAATATATTATTCTTCGACTCCGATGCTTCACTTGCGTACAGAGATGCAAATGGAGGTAGATGAGTTACAGAAAAATAGATGGAGACGAGTGACATAAATAGGGATAGCACATACGAGAACGAGCTACAACGACAGATGCAGTCGAGGACGAGGAGTGAGGCGGTACTGACAGAAAGAAGTTATTTTTTTATTACTTTTTAATACATAATGGGCCTAAACACTCAAGTTCAATTTTTTTTTTCCGGATAGTTGGACCAAAATGCACATAAAGGGCTAATTGGCCTTCGAAATTGTTTTTTATTACACTTTTAGTAGCAAATACCATAATTATTCTTTTCAATTTATTAATATAAAATGAAAAAAATATTTTATATTTTAAAAAAATATGAGATTTAAAATTTATGTTAATATTATATAATATATTACCTTAAAATTTTAAAAAAAATTATTTAATTATTACCGGTTCTACCATGTAAAGGGCTGATTGGCCTTTGAAATTGTTTTTTTTATTATACTTTTAGCAGCAAATACCATAATTATTCTTGTAAATTTCTTAATATAAATTGAAAAATTGTTTTATATTTAAAAAAATATGAGATTTAAAATTTATGTTAATATTAAATAATATATTACATTATAATTTTAAAAAATATTATTTAATTATTATCGGTTCAACCACGGTTAGACTATTGAACCTTAAACAAGTGCCTTCACCAGTTCAATAACTGGTCCAGTTTTAAAAACATTACATTTGCTACAAGATAAGCCTCTGAAATGACCACAACGTACCATCATATCATCACTTTAGATCATTTTTATGTCTGAGCTAGGAGGATTGTCACTCATATATATATATATATATGCATTGAAACATCCTACTACTCATGGTGTTTCACGATCAGTATAAAGGGCTGAATGGCCTTTGAAATTGTTTTTTTTTATTATACTTTTAGCAGCAAATACCATAATTATTCTAGTAAAATTCTTAATATAAATTGAAAATTTATTTTATATTTAAAAAAATATGAGATTTAAAATTTATGTTAATATTAAATAATATATTACATTATAATTTAAAAAAATATTATTTAATTATTATCGGTTCAACCACGGTTAGACCATTGAACCTTAAACAAGTGCCTTCACCAGTTCAATAACCGGTCCACTTTTAAAAACATTACATTTGCCACAAGATAAGCCTCCGAAATGACCACAACGTACCATCATATCATCACTTTAGACCATTTTTATCTTTGAGCTAGGAGGATTGTCACTCATATATATATATATGCATTGAAACATCATGTACCTCATGGTGTTTCATGATCAGTATTGGAAATGAACGGAGAAGTGGTGGAACGTGTGGAACCACTAATACAGATGCATACTCCAGAAGCCCCCCCGCACCCCCAAATGACCTACAAGCTCTCCTACATCAACCATAACCATTACTCTCAACCATCAACCACCTAGACACTAATTTTGACATTTCATGATTTCTTGCATTCCCATTACATTTCAATATTTCTAGATTACTATCAGTTGCATCTAAAGCCTCTAGGATTGCTATAAATAGGGCCAAGCACTCCTGTTGTGCCACGTGTGCAGGAGCCACATCATCAGTTGTCCCAATCAGCTGCCACCTCACATCACATGATCCAGTCACATACTGCCACGTGTCATTCATGCCACGTTAGCAACCCATTCAGTAGAAAGTTTCAGAAATTGCCAATCAGTCCCTTAACTGTTTCAAAATTTCAAATTGACACCTGAACTTCTGGAAATTTCAATTTCACTCCTGAATTTTCGAAAATTTCAAATTCGTCCTTGAACTTTTAAAAATTTCATATTTGCACCTTAACTTTCTGAAATTGCGTTTTGGCTCCTATACTTTTGGAAATTTCATTTTGAGCCCAAATTTTTCCAAAATCACGATTTTACCCCTGAGGCTTATAAGTTGCAATTTTGCTACAAAAACTTTTTGTAAGGTACCAAATTCTTAGAAAAATTCCTAGTATGCTCTGTGGTTGCAGCACTGTCTGATCTTCCACATCAGAAGAGAATTACTCTTGTTATTGGTAAGAAATTTTGGAACTGTGAAAAGTGCATGTCTAGGAAAGCTCTGACTAAGGAAAGACTTGGTATTTAAGTGTGTCTATCACCACCTCTCTTTCCTGGAAACTTACCTGGTGTGCTGTTTACAAAACTACGATTGTTTTTCTTCAGTCGCACGGTACTTGACAAATTTTAAACACACTTTTCTTTAAAAACAAATGCCTCCAAGGAGACAAAATGAGCAAACTTTGCATGAAATTCAAATGGAAGAAATGAGGAGACAAATCCAACAACTACAGGAAACTGTAGTTGCACAACAAGCCTTGTTAGAAGCTCAGCAAATGCGATCAGGTGACGACGAATCCAATAGCGATTCATCATTGTTTAGAAGTCGTCGTCCACAAAGGCAATCGTTCAGATACGACGATATTAAGGTAGAGATTCCAGACTTTGAAGGGAAGCTTCAACCAGATGAGTTTGTTGATTGGCTTCAGACTGTTGAGAGAGTATTTGAGTATAAGGAGATTCTAGAAAAGAAGGTCAAGATCGTTGTTGTGAAGTTAAAGAAGCACGCTTCAATATGGTAGGAAAATCTTTAAAAAAGGCGTGAACGTGAAGGGAAAAGCAAGATCAAGACATGGGAGAAGATGCGGCAAGAGCTAACCCGGAAGTTCTTACCTTCTCAATATTATCAAGACAATTTTATTCAATTGCAGAATCTTTGTTAGAAGAACTTGTCTGTAGAAGAATACACTCAAGAATTTGGAAGGTTGATGATGAAATGTGACATTCAAGAAAGAGAGGAGTAAACAATTGCTCGGTACCTCGGAGGATTAAACACGGGCATTGCCCACCCAGTCCAACTCCAACAGTATTGGTCCTTAGACGATGTCGTTTGTCTAGCTGTTTGAGTTGAGAAGCAGCTATCCAGACAATCTTCACAAACCCAACAATCGATCTCTTCAAACAGGCCCCCATATAAATCCACCGGAGAAACCAACCTCAAAGCACCTAAATGCTTCAAGTGTCAAGGTTTTGGACACATAGCCTCCGACTGTCCAAATCGAAGAACAATAGCCATCATCAAGGAGAAAGAAATTCAAAAAGATCCTGAAGAAGAAAAAGAAGAAGATAAAGGTCCAATGTTTGATGAAGAAGAGCCAGTGTATGATGAAGAGTTAACCCTGCTGATCGAGGTGAATTGCTGGTAGTGAGGCAAAGCCCATACGCAACAGTATCAAAAGAGGAACCATGGTTGAGGCACAATATTTTTCACACACGATGTACAATCCAAGATAAGGTTTGTGATGTTATCATTGACAGTGGAAGCTGTGAAAATGTGGTGTCAAACTACATGGTGAAAAAATTGGAGCTGCCAACACAGCATCATCCACATCCATACCAATTACAATGGCTCAACAAGGATAGTGAAGTAAGAGTTACTGAGCACTGCCTTGTGACCTTTTCCATTGGTCCAAAATACCAATACCATATATGGTGTGATGTCATTCCTATGGATGCCTATCACATCCTTTTTGGAAGACCCTGGCAATATGATCGTCGTGCTTTATATGACGGTTATGCAAACACCTACTCCTTCGTAAAAGATGGAGTCATAGTCAAATTAGCACCATTACCGGCCAATGAATTTAACAAGAAAGATTAAAAACCATTGTTGATGGCCAACGAACAAGTCAAGCATACAACATAAGAAAATTTTCTTCCAGAGGAAATTGAACAAATGATTCCTGAATTTACAGTTGTCCTACCAGTAGGAACTCCACATGGACTACCACCAATACAGGGTATTCAACACGCCAAGGACTTTCACCCTGAAATGAACATTCCAAACAAACTAACTTACCAGATGAGTACAAAAGAGCATGGATGAAGCAAGAGCTTAACTCGAGGGCGAGTTCTCTCCAACCCGGGGAGAATGATACAAATGCATACTCCAGAAGCCCCCCTTATGACCTACAAGCTCTCCTACATCAACCATAACCATTACTCTCAACCATAAAGCACCTAGCCACTATTTTTGACATTTCATTTCTTGCATTACCATTACATTTCAATATTTCTATATTACTATCAGTTGCATCTAAAGCCTTTAGGATTGCTATAACTAGGGCCAAGCATTCCTTGTATTAACATCTTGAAGTTTATGAAAATTTGAGTTTCTCATTATGAGAGTTAGAGAATGGATTATCTCTTTGTTTCTGTGCCAACCACATATGCCCTATCGATTGGTATTATACAAAATAAATTCATTATAGACACTAATATAATTAGATTTGCTCTTCATAGACAAACTTGGGATTTGTGATCCCAAGTAAGATCGGTGCATGATCATGACAAACATTTTAGCTTTTTCATGTACACATCAGAGCAACTTTAGCATAACACAATTATACTTTATGGTAACATAACTCATATAATTTTATCTCATAGCCATCTAAACAAAGTGCACCCATCCTAAAAGCCAATATAGTTCGCAACCATGGCAAAAGTGTTGCATACACAACATTCGGGGCTGACGAGGGCGGAGTGGTCACTGGTGCAATATGAAGCACGATCAAGGAGCGGCTTTTTACAGGCTTCTAAGCGGAGGGACACATGAATGAAGTGATTACATACTCAAACAAGAGGAATCCTGAGACTGTATAGGTAGGAGACTATACAATATAGGATAGCTGAAAAGAATTTATTGATACTACCTATACTAATAAGATGCATATTATTTTCGGGAGCTTATTACTTAATAACTCCAAAGTTAAGCATGTTTGACTTGGTGTAATCATGCGATAGATTACCTCCTGGAAAGTTTTCCTAGAAAGCATGCGAGTGAGGATAAACCATACTGAAAAGACTCGTGTTGTTCTATGAGGACAACCGTCAATCCATAAATCTTAATTACATTTCACTTATATATATAAAAACTAAATTCCAACGTAACTACAAATCAATAGTGCCTCCATGAGAACAAATCAAGCGTAGAAAATGAAGAACTCATTTCACCTCACTAAGCCATCCTTTTATACATCATTTATGTTTTTTGGAAACCTGAATTTGGACACCCGTATAGATACCATAGTTTGATGTGAATGTGGGTGAGACACCCCATTGTGCAACATTGTATTATTAGATTAAAACCTTATTAATTAATTCTTAATCGTTCGCTTAACATGAAAATACAAAAATATTAAAAATTAAGTTACTAAACCCACAACTTCGATTAATTGAACACCACAACATAAGTATATTATACATACATATATATGTCTTATTATAGTAAATACAAAACACTATTTTAGGGTATCCTCTCAGTAGGATCCCTCACAGGCATATATTTAAACAAACTATTATAATCAGTGGAAAATAAAACATCTTATAAGATTCATTGGTCCTAGACACTAAACTACATTGCTGGAATCCACAGCTCGTCCTCCCGCATCCGGTTCATACGGAGTTCCATCTAACTCCTCAGCAACTGGTTCCTCCATCGGGTCTTCTCGTACGATCACATCAAAAATAAAATACAACAGATAAACATATAGGGGATAAGAAACAATTTTATCATCAAAAAGTGGAAAAGAGTTATAGTATATCATACAATAACTGTCACAGACAATCAACACATATAACTAACGAATCATCCTCGAAACTAAGATATTATCCTCTACCCTCAACCTCACACAACTAAACCTTTATATTGACGTGACCACTACAATCTTGTCATACAATCTCCATCCAAATAGGAATATTAGTCCCTCGTCCGATCGAGTACCCCCCTCTATCAAATTATATCTATAGTAGCTCAATTGCTACACATAGACTATATCACTAGTAGCCCAATTGCTACACATACAATTATATCTTTAGTAGCCCAATTGCTACACATAAAATCATATGTCTAGTAGCTCAATTGCCACACATACCATTATATCTCTAGTAGCCAATTGCTACACATACCATTATATCTCTAGAAGCCCAATTGCTACACCCAATAGTATATAAACCTCACCGACTCTTACGGGGTCATAACCTAGTGTCTCAACCTCTCACTAGAAACTCATAAATCCTCAAATCATATCTCATAATCTCATCTATAAAACAAATACATTAAGCTAGGCCCTCTACGTCACATCCATTCTCTCACTCAAACAAATATCTCCCGAACAACATATATATTTGCTTAAAGTCCACTAATCACATTATCAAACTAGGCAGATCATGCATAACACAATATCAGGAAATATTCAAACACCAAAAATAAAACGTTACATGCAGTAGAATACCTCAACCAGTGTATCACAATAAATTCAACAAGTAATAAATTCAGATATCCTCAATACCATAAAATCAACATAATGTCGATAAACCTACAATCTCCGAATCACCATTGGTTTTACAGAAAAGGTTTCCAATGTGATTTTGGTCTTGTCGATTACTCAACTACTAGTAGGGTTTAGGTCACCCTACACAATTATTATATACTATACTACTTATCGATTCCGACGGTAGATTGGTTCTTTCCCCCACCTGAGTTATCACTGGAATCCCGAATCTGCCGTTCTCGTTATCACATCACAGTTTAACGGTTTCTCCTTCAACCAAACAACATAACTATAATTAATCAAATAAATCCACTTTGACACATTAATGCTAGGTTTCGACCATCAATTCAAAAATAGGCTAGGGTCATTTTCTCATTCTAATCTTTTGGATAATAATTACTTAGATCTTAGCTAGTTAGGATAAATTGCTATCTTTTGGAAATATGAACAAAATCATTTAATCCCCTTCTCTTAGGGTTTCGGCCTCCAATGGATAAATAGGTTAGAATTTTCAAATCAACTTAATCTCTTAGATAAATGATCTTAGAGTATTAGTGAGCATGAAATCAAGCATTTGATTTTACAAATTAAACAAAAACACCAAACTTCTTTTCCATCACAATTTCGACCCTAATTAGAAAGTTAAGCTGGGGATTTGTGTTGAACTTAAGCTTTTGGATATAAGCTATACAAGTATTATAGAACTTAGATCAAGTACTAACTTTCAAAAACAGAAACAAAACACCAAACCCATTTTCTCACATAGGTTCGACCAACAATGGTTATTAGGGAAGGAAAATGTTTTTGATTCCATTCTCTTGGATAATGGAAGTAAAGATCATAACTAGATCATAGAAATTGGTTTCACATTTTTATGATTTTTCTACAATTATTCAAAGTTCTAGATCTAAGAATATAAATTCATGAAATATGAAGATTTAGATCTTAAGAATGGAAGAGATGATCTTGTTACCTCAAGTTAGGAAGATGAAAGAAGAATAGATGATGATCTTGGCAAGCTTTGTAATGGAATCACTTGGAGCTCTTGAAGAATGAAAATGGAGTTTAAGTGTTTTTGGTGAAGAAATGAAGAAGATGAAGAGATGAATGAGGGGGGGGCACGGTTCGGATGGGTATTTATAGGCTAGATCTTAGGGTTTGTTTGGTTCTTAGGTTTTATATTAATGAGTTTTGTGATTATTTAATTAATATATGATTAACCATAGTTAATAATTAACTTTACTAAGGTTACTTTGCTAACTATGGTTAATAAACATGTGGCTCACATTAATTGAATGGTGTGGTTGCTCCTTGTCCACACAAACTAACCATGGTTCCTTAATCATGGTTAAAAATTTAACTCAACGTCGGTTAGGTTAAGCTTAAGGGTATTTTGGTCATTTCACTTGAAAATTCCCAATCACTAAAATTTAAGGCCGGACTCCTTGTCCTCTCTGCTACACTAACCTCTCCTAATACCCCAGCTCCATAATCGACTCATTCGTTTACCCGACTTATCTCCCGACCTAGGTTTTACGCGTTTCATAAAGAATACCGCCGAATAAAACTATTATTATTTCATTCCTAACGAATTTTTTGGAAACTTGGAAAATACTCCGGAATAAAATATAAAAC
Organism: Sophora flavescens; assembly: GCA_030762895.1. Lineage (NCBI taxonomy): Eukaryota > Viridiplantae > Streptophyta > Magnoliopsida > Fabales > Fabaceae > Sophora > Sophora flavescens. The sequence continues at coordinate 238,424,896 of CM061063.1, forward strand.
CTAATGGTTTGGTTCACGAGTCGAAATTAGGATTTCTGCTCAGTAAAATCTTACTGTCAGTGAAAACGCAGAACGAGTTCCGTCTGATTTTCAACCCAAATTTTTACCGTAACATTCTACCATAAAAGAGACTATGAATTTGATTTTATTTTATTAAAAATCACTTTCTAACTCTCATATTAAAATATAATTAATTATATTTTAACCGGTTAAACATCGTAATTAAAAATCAGACTGTTACAGTGGGTGGGATGGAAGTGTATCGTATTTTAAGTAAGAGTAGATATATAATATGAAATTGTGAGTGTGAATGTCACTTAGATATCCATAATAGTTATACAAATAACATAGCTCTTTATACATATTAAAAATTCATATCATATAACCTAAGTGTGTTATATCCCTTTTAAAAAAAATGTTTGCTTTTTTTACTCAAAAATAAATGTTCGGTAAAGCTTATATAATGAGCTTATTTGATCTATATAGAAAGTTTATTTTAAAAAGGTGTGTTATGTGTGTTAAAAGGAGTGTTTGGTAAAACTTATAAATTATTTGTGACTTATTTTTATAAGCCTTTAGGGTACATTTGGAAGAGTTTGTATAGAGTTTATACATGTTTATAAAAATAACTTATGAAAATAAATTCTTGTAAATAGTTTATAATTTTTTTATAAACTCTTTTTAATTTATTTCAATAAACTAGAAAAAGTGAAAAACTTACGAAAATAAATTATTTTTGGATTATTTTATAGAAAAAATTATCAAATAAGTATTTAAAAATTATAGAGATCTTATGACTTATGAGCTTATGCGGAAGGGAAAAAAACGAAGCTTAGGTACTAGGGGTGAGGGTGAGAAGGGTTGAGATGTATTATGGTTGTCCCTTACCCGGACCTACACATTGATAGGACCAATTCATTGAATCCGAACATGTCCCTACATCCGAAGGAACCCGATCATACACAGGTTGGTTTATGACCGGGGTAAAATATGACAGAATCGGATTAATCCGAAGTTAAATAGATCCTTTGTAAATCAAATTTCTATGAGTTAGAAAATTTTATTTTACATATAAGCCAAAAATATCAACAAAGGATGCTATCTAAAAGTCACCAATTGAACTCGTGTAACCAAAAATCACAGTATAACATTAATTGTTGAATACTAAAAGTAAGGAGCCACGACACTCCTTGTTGAATACTAAAAATATAACAATATAACAACGATAAAAGTAAAAAAGTATAAAAGTGTTTGATTTTTATTATATAGGACGGGTAATCCGAAGGTCAACTCGGACCCGTACCTGATCTGATGTTGGGTTACTAAATGAGACACGAGCTCGTCCCTTATCTTTTGCGGGTTAGGGTCTGACCTGGCCCGATCATTATGGGTTGGGATGGGTATTCGATCTAGGCGGGTTTTGTAGACCCCTCATGTAACACCCTGTATTTCACTGTTTTAAATAACAGTAATACATATAATTATGTTTATTAATTTATTTGAGTTTGAGAAAATTATTTTAAATAAAATGAGCTTACCACTAAATCCTACTTGAATGTAGGAAGTTACGATTAAAATTTAGGTTGGAAAGTCAGGCGAAACCCGGCCCGCGAATTCCATTGACAGTATAATAATACTGCTCAAAAGACCAAATTTTAATTCGTGAACGAAAGACTTCAGTTTAGTATTTTATTTTATACAATTCTGTATTTTTAGAATTTTTTTCAGAAAAAATAAAATAATTTACGTATTACGGGCGGAACACGTAATCGGGTAGACGACGGAGGGGATTTTGGAGTTTCTAAGAGCCGATAGAGGGTTTATCTTAGGATTTTGAGATGATTCAAGGGGATGAATCATATTTTTAAGTCTAGAAGGTTTTTCAGGGTTAAAGTGAAAATTTAGGAATTTTACGCTTAAGTCCCTGAACTTTCTGTTAATTACCCTTTTGTCCCTAAGTTAGTTTCTAAGTTTTTTTTCAAGTGAATTGGGCTAGAATCCTTGTTCCCAATCTCTAATGGACGTGGCTTTGAAGCCCAAAATTTCCTAGTTCATGAATTGATTCCATAAAGCCTATTTGAAACTATCCAAGTTTCCTATGTCAAGCTTAATGCTTAAATCTTTAAGTGGGCCCCACAAAAATGAATCCAAGCCCAAATGTACCAAGCCCATGCGCAAGCCCATGAGGGATTGAAGGCTGCCCTCATTTGTTGTTGGATGAACCAAGACTTTCTAGAATGTTCTACATTCTTCCACTTTGTTCTTCAACATTCTTGATTTTTCTTCAACCTTCATGATTTTTCTTAAAAATATCTATGACACAAATTCAGCCAAAGTTAGTCAAGATAAGCTTACATTAAATGTGGTAAAAAGTCATCATGACAATTTCTTGGCAAATTGCAAACTAGTCCTTAAACTTTTGGAATCTTTGCAAAATGATCCCTAGGAAGTATTTGCATATCAATCCTTTTAGCAAGACAACTCATCATTTCTAGATCCTTCCCAAGATGGCACAAGCAATCTCTATAAATACCATACTCTCACTTTTCACTTAGTTTCTATTGCCATTCGTTCAAAAACCCTAAAGTTCATAAGTCTCTTAGTGTTGAGTTTGTAAAACAAGTTCTTGGATTTCCTTTGTCATTGATCTTCAAGAGGTAAATACTAATCTTCTTCCTTAATCATGCCTATGTTCTTTAACAAGTTTCTTGATTCAAGGCTTATATCATAGTTGTTCATCACTTTAAAGTTTCTAACCCTAGAACTTTGAAAAGTCATAATAAATTCAAGAAAAATCACATGATGATGAAACTACTTTCTATCTTCTTGATATCATGCATATTATCTAAATCCAAGAGCATGATGTAATCAAAAATTTCTTTCCTAAAAACCTAGCATTGGCCGACTCTATCAAAGTAGGTTTGGTAGAGTTTTGTTCATGTGTTGTCATGTATGATCATGTATTCTATATGGCATGTATGTCTACACACTCTAATCCATGTTAGTTTCTTAAAATGAAAATCTTTACTCAAAAATCTCTATGTTGGCCGAACCCTAGGTTGGTGAGATTTAGTGAGTTTTTGTTCATAGTTTTCATCAATGATCTTGTTAATCAAGTTATTAGTATGTATGCTTAATAAATCTAAGTTGGTTTATTAAATTAAGAACCCTAGCCGAATGAACATATTGAGGCCGAATTCTTGTATAAAAGAGTTAGGAAGTTTAGAGTTTCAAAGTTAGCTGTTTAGTCACTAATCTATGATTTAGGTTAGTCAAGGATCATTAATACATGACTTAATCATGATTAGAAGTTTTAGTCATTCAAAACCCTAGAGGCCGTGACTATGTATTAGGGTTTAGAATGTTTTAGTTTCTTGATTTGTAACTATTTGATTGTAATGGTTGAAGGTTAAGTGAGTACGACGTTAAGTGGTATCTGAACTTCCGAGGAAATCAGCAAGTTCACAAGAGAATCTTCAAGAGGTAAGAGGGGAACACCTGAAGATTTATTCAATGGCTATATGCTATCCCGTGTTTGTTTGTAATTATTTGTTTGTTAGTATTTATTTAAGTGTTTAATGTTGTGTTATTTGTATCTGCGTGGTTTTAATTGCGTTTAATTGTTTATCTGTAATTATATTATGCTACTGTGATGCATGATCTGCCTAGGGAATATCTGTGATATAACTCTTGGTTGATGTGTGAGAAGCCTGACAGTGGTCAGTGCACAATTAAATTAATCGGATAAAAGCTTTAAGAAGCTTCGCAAATTATATTCAATGTTTTAACGGCAAAATATTGATATATACGATTAAAGGAATTTATTTTGAGAAAAATAAGGATTTTTGGAAAAATTATTATTTTAATAATTTATTTCTGAAAAAAATGAATTATGAGTCACAATGAGCGCGAAACCATGAAAATATTTTAGCACTGCTAATTTTTACGTAAGAAATTCCAGAATATTAAAAAAATATTCTTTTATGAAATTAATTGGTGAAAATAAGTTATTCATGATTTTAGAAAATTAATTAAGTGGAAAAAGCTAAGTTTTGGCTTAAAAAGCCTTAAAAATAATGTTTGGCGGCAAATTTGGAAAAATGTAGACGACAAGTATTTTTGAAACGGCAGTGCATATTTTAAGGAGAATAAAACTCAAGTGACTCATTGGTTTGTGAAAAACTAAGTTTTATTATCTAAGGATTTTATTAATAAATTTCCAATTTTGGAAAAGAATTTCCGAAAAATTAAAAGTTAATTCAACAGTGTTTGAAGTGGTGTGGAACTTAGTAACCGAGATGTCGGGGTACTAAGGTTCTGTGTTGTGATGGACTCGAGGTCATTTGGACTTGAGGGCCTGTACCGTATACGTGAGGTATACCGTGTTGAAACATTGAAGATGTTTTCTAGTACCACGAACCTAAGACTGGTACATCGGTCGAGAGGTGTAGTGATTGAGCACTCGGATTGTGAGGTCCTGTGTTGTGATAAAAGTTTTAATAGTGTTTTAAAACTATGTGAGTCGTAAGCCATTTTGAGCTTCGGCAAAGAAAGATTGAACACAAAGAAAAGATCAAAACAAAAGTGTTTTACATGCATTTGGCAGACGTGCCTGCGGTTTGAGGTTTAATGCATTAATTACCAGCGGCGAAAGGTAATTCTGATATGCATTTTTCTCATGTGCCTAGTGAGGACATGGAGACCCCATCTTACTTGCTATTGGAGCCCTGAGTGTGGACATTAGCAATGTGTTTGGCTGCGTGCCTGGCCTTGTGTGCCTGTGTGGATGGGAAGAGGTTGTGTGCCTAGTGGCTGCGTGCCAAGTTAGCCTGTGTGGCTCAGGAGTCTGATCAACTCATTATGTGTTGGGATATCTCATGAGATTAGGGCGAAAATTAGATGATGAATATGAAGTGTCATGCATAAATTTTAAATCGATGATGTTTGGGGTGTTGAACCCACTGATAAACTATTTGTTTATAACTGCTGGTATTTGGTAAATGTTGATGTGTTTATGTGGTGGCTAGTATGTAGTTATTGAGTAAGATCCATGTATTGGTTTCTCACTCTTACATATTCAGATGAACCCGGATATACCTTTGGTGCAATCGAGGGTTCGAACGATCATATTTGATCGTGCACAGTACGGTGGTGTCTGGGAGATTAATCTTGGGGCACTCGGTGCCACCTGCCATGGCCCGAGTAGAGAAGTTATCGATACAATAGAGGAAGGACCACAGCAGAGAATTCATGTAGTGGAGACGGTCGAGGTATCTCTACCTCCAGTTTGGCTATACTTGCAGTACTTGGAAGAGTACGGATTGATGGATCCATTACCTCAACCACATCCTCTTCAGATATTAGGACCTGAGGAACCTCCTGCTGAAGTAGAGTTAGATGAGGGAGAGGAAGATCCGAGGAATACATTGAGGACGATCCTGAGTTTCAACCGGTTGATGATGAAGATTCTTCGGATGACACAACAGAAGTGGAGGCATCATCATCAGATTCGTCAATTGTAGGCGGGGTTGAACATCATGATCTTCTCAATGCGTTTTAGTAGCTTGACCAGCTATAGGTATAGTTCTGGGGTAGTGAGCCTTAATAGTTTTTTATCTGGCTTCTGAGAGCCATAAGTTTTTGAATATGGTTCTGATCTACTCGTTGCTGATGTGTATATGTCTTTATTTTCTTTGATTAGTCTGAGGGAGAATGGTCTGTGCTTATGAGGGCTCTTTTGCTATCTCCTGTTATAGGTAATGTGTATTTAAAAAGGTGAGGTGTGTGTGTGTGTGTATATATATATATATATATATATATATATATATATATATATATATATATATTGTGTATGTTTGCAATGATTCTATGTTTTAAAAAAAATTCAGTACTATTTTTGTAAAAAATAAGTCTCTTATAAATATATTTTCCGAAAGCAACCAACGTTAATAAATTAATTTCCGTTCTTGGGTAATAGTGTGATGACCCTAGAGTAGGGTGTCGCACCTCACACGCACCACCCGCTCTTCGAATCTCGTGGGCGTTATTTATCTCCTTTTTTTGTGTGTGGCTAAATTATACTTTTGATCCCTTATCTTTATTTGATCCCTCTTTTATTTTTTGTTTCGTTTTGGTCCCTCATCTTTATTTTAGGTTTCAATGTGTAACCCGAAGGTCAATTCAGACCCGTTCCTGACCTGGTGTTGGGTTACTAAATGAGACACGGGTTTGTCATTTCTCTTCTGCGGGTTAGGGTCTGATCTAACCCGATCACTATGGGTTGGGATGGGTCTTCGAGCTAAGCGGGTTTTGCAGACCCCTCACACGCACCATCCACCCTTCGAATCTCGTGGCCATCATTTCTGTCTTTTTTTTCGGCTAAATTCTATTTTTGGTCTCTTATCTTTATTTTAGGTTTCAATTTGATACCTCTTTTATTTTTTGTTTCGTTTTGGTCCCTCATCTTTATTTTAGGTTTCAATGTGATCCTTTCCGTTTAAAACGTGATACGAAAATGATCAAATTGATATAACTTTTGTAAAATAAGGGATCATTCCGGGAAAAATAATAAAAGAGGACAATTTTGGAACTGAAAAATGATCACATTTGTTTAAATTTTACAAAATAAGGTACCATTTTGGAAAAAAAAATAAAAGAGAAACTATATTGATATAACTTTAAAAAATAAGATATCATTTTGAAAAAAATAATAAAAAAAGAATCAAATTGATTACTAAAAATATAACAACATAAAAACGATAAAACTAATGAAAGTATAATTTTTTAGTTTTTTTTTTAATGGACTCTGAACACAGTAATAGTACAGAGACATTCCTTGGTCCATTCTTCCTTAGAGTCCCCTTCCTGAACCCAAGCAGCTAGAGGACCTCCGCCGTCCGCCGTCCCACGTCCTCCTACAACGCTTCTGTCTGGCGTTTTCTTCCCTCCGCCGAATACGGGTGCTGTGCATGTGTAATGCTAATAACGACACACACTTGTTCTTGAAACCCTCATTTTGGTCATCAAATCAATATCGCAAAATGGAAGCTGGAAGTAGTATATATGATTTATTAACAGGATAGATAGATAATACTTAATTGGTTTCTCTCTTACTAACAGGTTCAAAACTAGAACAAACAGAAAATGGTGAAGAAGAGCAAGAGTAAGAAAAAACAAAACACTGTTTCCCATTTGTTTTACTTCACTTTGCTGTTTCTTTTTTTTTAAGTTATCGTCATCATCATCGTAATGGATTTTATTTTATTTTAGATTTAATTAATGTAGATTTCTAAATCATTTGAAAATTTTTAAATAAGTTTTTAGATTTGAAAAGTTTGTAATTTTTGTAATTGGGTCCCTCTATACTTTTATCTTAGGATTTTCTTAGAGTTCTAAAAGGTACAAGATTTTTTTGAATTTTCTTAAAATGTACGGGATTTATTTGGATTTTTTTTAAAAGTTCAAGAATTCATAAAGACGAATGGAAGAATCACTTAAATATTTAACAAAACCCCGATAAAAAAATATACGAGAAACCTAATTACAATTTTTTTTAAGTGTTCAAGAATCGGATTAAGGACCTATTTAAAAAATTTTAAATATTTCAAGGATCTATAAATTAATTTAACCTTTATTTTATTTTATGGGATTGTTGTTTTTCAGAGAGTAAGAGTAAGAGAGTTTCGTTGAGGAAAAAGGGTGCGTTTAGGTAAACAACTTAATTAAGAGCTTATCACATAAGATCTTATCGCATGAGAGCTTATGTCATAAGCGCTTAAAGAAAGAAAAAGAAAGAAAGAGGAATGAGAGGATTCGAACAGTGAAAAACACTGAGAGTGTGTTTAGTACATAAGCTCTTATGATAATTCCATAAGCTTCTCCCAGTAACTTATGAAAATAAGTCAAAAACTCCTTATAGGATGGTATAAGTTATTTTTATAAGCTCTGCCAAACACGCTGCATAAGAGCTTATGTTATCAGATAAGTCAAAATGAGCTTAAATAAACTCTTCCAAACGCCACCAAAATATAAGATCATAAGGAAGGTGAAAGAGCACCACAAGAAGAAGGCCAAAGAAGCGAAAAAGCTTAATTTGAATCACAAAAGGAAGGTTGAAAAGGATCCTGGTATACCCAATGATTGGCCCTTCAAGGAACAGGAGCTTAAGGCCCTTGAAGCCCGGAGAGCTCGTGCTATCGAGGAATTGGAGCAGAAGAAAGCTGACCGGAAGGAGAGGGTATTCTTTCAGTTTTTCTTCACTGGATCCCTTTCTCCCTTGATGAAATGGATAAATATGAGTGATTTGTTATATTCTTTTTAAAAAGTCATTGTAAAGATTTTGCTTTTCACACTGTCAATCAATAACAAATCGTCCTTTATGAGACTAAGGTTGTTATTATAAAAGTCAAACATTTTTAATGTTGTTGCAATTCATGATTGGTTGGCATTGTGAATATTTTTTACAATGTGATATCAATTAAATCCTAAAGAATAATTTGAAATTGTATCATGTGAAACTGTGTATTTGTATCTCATCAGTTCTCTCTTTAAAGTAGAATTTCTAGAGACAATTTTTTATAGACCTTAGGTTTGATCAGTGATTACAACTTTAGACATTCATATATCTTTTACTGATTCCTTATTTCTATTAGATGACCTCTTAGATTTCCTTATAGCTTGTCAGCTGTGTTGCTAGTGTAGATATTTGATTAATTTACCAGATCTACAGGATTTTTATCCTTAGATAATTGTACATTGTAATTTATAAGTATCAATTACAAACACAAAAACACTCTAATCTTTTGCCATGCTGAAGTTAAGTCAGACATGTGTGAAAATTTCTCTGTTTATGCCTGCCTTTAGAAGCATTGTCATAATTTAAATTTCTGCTTAGCTTTGCATGCAGTCGTAAACTTCGAATTATTTCCTTCTCTCTTATAATTCAAAATTTTACTATGCCAACATTTGTTTCAGGCACGAAAAAGATGGTGATGAAATCAGGACCTGATAAACATCTAGTATTGCTTTTAAATAAAATTGGTAACTTCCCAATCACATTTCTGTCTCCTTTTTCATTTTAGGAATTTTTTTCTCTCATTGGCTAATCGTTCGTGTTTCTAACATAGATCTTGTCCCTCGGGAAGCTGTGGAGAAGTGGCTCAAGTACCTTAGAGAAGAATTGCCTACTGTGGCCTTCAAGTGCAGTACACAACAACAAAGAGCAAACTTAGGGTGGAAATCTTCTAAAAAAGCCAAATCAAGTAATACTTTGCAATTAAGTGATTGTCTTGGAGCCGATACTCTACTCAAATTGTTGAAGAATTACTCAAGAAGCCATGAGGTTACAGAATTCTTGGGAATAAAATAAATTTTCTCCTAGAAGTAGAGTTTTTCCTTTTGATGTTGTCTTATTAAGTGTTTGCTAGAAGATCACAAGATTCCTTTGTTCAGGCTTTTCCTGCCCTATCGCTTTATTTTCTAAGTTCGTGTTTATGTGTTAGTCTATGTTAACATATCGTTTATTTCCATCTAAGATCGTATTTTGTTCATGATGACTTGCAAGTGTATTCTGGATGTGATTGAATTATGGTATCTTATTTTTTCTTTTGTGGTTCAGCAATAGTAGTTGTTTTTTGTTATGATGTGGGCAGAAACTGTGCTTTTCTGATATGATCACAATTATCTTGTAGTAAGTTGTGAAAATCATGGTTATGTTTTAATGAGAAATGATCAATGTCTCTTTATAAATATTCTACATCTATATAAAATATGCATGTTTTATTTTTATAAATTTGTGTTAACAGATCTAGAGTTCTAGACCGTATCGTATCTTGGATTTCAAAAAATTATCCGTGTCTCAATCCTATCATACCCATATCATATCAATTGTCTGAGATGATCTGTTTGAAGGTATATCTGTGTCGTCCAATATGTCTTCCATTTGTATGTTTCTTCATGCATGCATGCACGCACACCATACCATTGAGGGGGTATTCCATTATTTTTTTGATATTCTATCGTAGCTATACTAAATTAGGAGATCTTAAGTTGGCAGGATATGCTAAAGTATGCCTCTTCATGGGTTGTTTTGCTATCCACTGGGGACTTTGTGTTTAACTAATTTTCTGCTGTCCATCTAATTAATTTAGCTTTTCTTTTCTTTTGTGGTGCTTGTCTGTTGATGGTTTTGTTTTTATGGTTGTCTATTTGATTTTAGATCATTCATTGCTAATTCTTGGGTCAATCTTCATTTATTTTGCATTTTTTCTTTGACAGATCAAGAAGTCAATCACTGTGGGTTTGATTGGACTGCCCAATGTTGGTAAGAGTAGTCTTATTAATAGCTTAAAGAGATTCCTGTTGTCAATGTTGGTGCTACTCCTGGGTTAACAAGATCAATGCAAGAAGTTCACTTGGACAAAAATGTTAAGTTGCTGGATTGCCCTGGTGTTGTTATGCTGAAATCTCAAGAAAACAGTGCTTCTATTGCTTTAAAAAATTGCAAGAGAATTGAGAAGCTAGATGATCCAATTAGCCCAGGTAAGGTTTTTTTTTTTACTGATTAATTTAATCTTCTTATTTAGGTCTTTATATTGGAGTAATGCAGTTCGAAATGGTTGAAGCTTTATTAGAATATAGCATAATTCAAATAGCAAAGAGAGGTTTTGTGGAAAGCCCTAGAAAAGAAAGGTGTTCGGATTGCCTATATTCGAGCTATCAAGAATATGTATGAGAGGGCCACGACTAGTGTGAGAACGCAGGGTGGAGCCACAGAAGATTTCCCAATAACCATAGGTCTGCACCAAGGGTCGGTTTTAAGCCCCTATCTTTTTACCTTAGTCTTTGATGTACTTACGGAGCACATTCAAGAGCCAGCACCGCGATGCATGCTTTTCGCAGATGATATAGTTCTAGTTGGAGAGTCAAGAAATGATATAAATGGAAGGTTGGAGACTTGGAGACAAGCTTTAGAAGCACATAGCTTCCGTTTGAGTAGAAGCAAGACGGAGTATATGGAATGTAAGTTTAACAAAAGGCGAAACACCTCTAGCTTAGAGGTGAAAGTTGGAGACCATAACATACCACAAGTAACACGGCTTAAATATCTTGGGTCTATTATACAAAATGATGGAGAAATTGAGAAAGATGTAAACCATCGGATTCAATTGGGGCGGTCGAAATGGAGGAAGGCTTCGGGTTTTTGTGTGATAAAAAGGTACCTCTTAAGCTAAAGGGAAAATTTTACCGTACAGTTATTAGACCGTCGATGTTGTATGGGACGGAGTGTTGGGCGGTAAAAAATCAACACGAGAGTAAAATCAATGTAGCAGAGATGAGAATGTTGCACTGGATGAGCGGAAAAACTAGACGTGATAGGATTAGGAATGATAGCATTAGAGAGAAAGTTGGGGTAGCACCTATTGTAGAAAAGATGGTTGAATCTCGACTTAGGTGGTTTGGGCATGTATGGAGGAGACCTTTAGATTATGTAGTAAGGAGAGTGGACCGGGTAGAGGGCAATCCAATAGTTAGAGGCAGATGTAGTGCCAAGAAAAACTATAGGAGAAACTATTAAGAAAGATTTGGAGAATGATTTAACTATTAACATGATTCATGATAGAACATTATGACGCCGTATGATCCATGTAGCCGACCCCACCTAGTGGGATAAGGCTTGGGTGTTGTCTTTTCAAAACAAAAAACTCTTCAAAATTCAGCAACTTGAGTACTTACTCTAGACCCTAGCATAAAGTTGTCATTTTTTGAAAATAAAAACATATCTAGGTGATAGATTTCAAATTTTCCTGGATCCACTTGTAGTTCCTTAAATCTTAACTTGAATTTAGCACCTGAGGTATTTCTATCATTCCCTTTTGCTTATAGTACATTCTGGATGTTTTTCAAGAGCAGAAGATGCTTCATGAAGGAAGAATATTCATGCAAAAATGTTATTCCACCTCTCACCCTGTTTACACGTCTCTTTTCTTCTATCTTTCGTCGTTATTTTTTCTTAAGACTTAAGGTTTCAATCATATGCAACATTTCCCATTTTGTTCTATATGCATATAGCCCTCGGGATCTTTCATTATAGAAGTTGGGCTCAGTTGAAGGAATTATTTACCTGGACCTTGAGATCCCACATTGCTTTAATAATCTCTCCCAAAACCAACTACTTTTACTTTAAAATCTAAGTTTTGAAACTTGGCTTTTTAGGGCTTATATTTTAGGGGATACCAAACCGAAGTTACTTGCTTGGTTTGTTTAAGAACATGAACCAAAAACGTCAAGCTAAGCCAAGCCCTGTTCTTTTTCACTCACCATGCATGTAGTTCTAATATTTCCTTTTCCTTGTCTCTTTTTCTGGTAAAATGGCTTGGGAAAAAAGTCTATTAGAACCAATATAAAGTCTTTGGAAGTATGCTTGCGGTATTTTATGAACATTGGCTAAAATAGAAAGAAAAGATAAGATCTGGAATGAATGCATTTGAGAGAATGTTAGAATAACACATACTGAGGAAAAGATGACATAATCTTGCCTAGGTGGTTAGCTCATATAAGGATAAAACTAATAAAGGCCCCATTGAGATGAGTTGATCATATGGAGGATAGCCCGATAAACAGAGCTAGGGGAAGACCAAGGAAAACCCTAAGAAAAAACATTAAAGAAAACCTTAACGTGAAGGGCTTTCTTAAATCCATATAGCCAACTCCGTCTAGTTGGAAAAAGGCATATGATTGTTACGCTATGAAATAGTTTGGTTTAATTCATGCTTCTTCTTAACAGTGTTATCAAATAGTGGCCATGACGGATTTTTGCCCAACCGCTATGGCCAATTTGTGAAGGATGGCGGCGCCATGACGGCCATGGTGTTTTATGGTGGCTTAAAATGGCGGGTTTTTGGCCTTCCGCTATGTTCTGCCATCCGCTATCAATAACAATGCTTCTTAATGTTTTAACGTATGGTTTGGTAGATGAGGTCAGTCCACAATGGTGTAGGTTGGTTGTAAGTTGTGATGTATGATTGATCCTGCAAGGGTTAGAATATTGATGATGATGTTCATTTGCTAATTTGTATCTCTTGCCCATTGTGTTAGGTGTAGAGGTAGAAGTAGAACATGAGATTTCTGAGCCTGTACCGTTGGATCTTCACATAAAATGCTTTACTGTCAATTTATCTTGTTTTAAGTTTGACTTGTTTGGTTGCATGTTACTTTTTTCTAGGTATAAATTAAAGTTTGATTTATCAAAGTTAACTCTCAAGTGCTTTGAAGTTTGCACCATAAAGTTCTTGTATTTATATGAATATTTATGTTGAAATCATAATTTTCAGTCTATATTGGTTCTTGTTTCCATGACTAAATGGAAATTCTAATTCATTTATTTTTTCTTTGACAATACAGTGAAGGAAATTCTCAAGCTCTGTCCAGCCAGACTGCTGGTAACTCTTTACAAGATTCCAAGTTTTGATTCAGTTGATGACTTTCTACAGAATGTTGCTACAGTTGGGGGCAAGCTCAAGAAGGGTGGTATAGTTGATGTTGAGGCTGCTGCAAGAATCATTCTTCATGACTGGAATGAAGGTACATGGAGTTTGTTAAAGGTTTCACATTTATTAATTAAAATACCTTGTCTTCTTACAAATTTCTAGGGCGACACACAACATAAACTGTCTGGATCAAGGTCTTGATAATGATGTTGATGAATCTATGGAACATGATGATGATGTTAGCAATAACAAGGGGAACAGTGCAGCCCGTAGGCAAAATGAGAAGTTATATGCAGCAGATGGTATACTTAATACAAAAATTAGGAGAGCAGTGAAAAAGAAAAGGAAAAAGGCTAACAAAGCCTCATCGGATCCCATGGATGATGCATGATTATGACTTCAAAGTTGATTACTTCCAAAAGGGAACTACAATGGATGCTGAAGGGAACAAGAGTGATGATGATGATGATGAACAAGTCAGCTCTGAGGTGCCTATGTCTGGTGGTATTCAGGTTGATGAATGATGGAGAAATGGACACGTCTATAATTTATACATGATTTAAGGTTTGGCTTTTAACCATCAATTTTGGTTTCCAAGACTTTTCAGGGTTACAGTAGCTGATCCATTTTGTGTATATTATTTTGGCAAGACAAGAACAAATTTTTGGATGAGTTATTATATTTGAATACAAATTTTGAACACCGCATCGTATATGTTTATCTCTATCTCTTACTTATATTTTATCTTTTTTGTATACACGTTTCTTAAAAATACACCCAAAAAATAAAAGAGATATCAAATGGTGTCATATTTTGATGTACAAAAATCATTCCTCTCCTTGGAAAGGTCAAGAATTATGTCCAATTGAGGCATCTCGCAATGCAATTTTTTTGTTTCACTATTTGTGTAACTCCTGTCTCTTCAACAATTTAGAATATCTCCTTGCAATGAGTAGCATCTTGCAGTACCTGCATGTTTATGACTGACTATGTGAGGTGTCAGGCAGAACAGTTAAATTGCTAGGGGCCATTAGGCTTAAGCAAAGTTTAGGTAATAATTATTAAATTAGAAGTTTAATCGTTCAATTAACTTGTTAATTTATTCTTCTTGGAAGATGGATCGAATATGACTTGGTTGCGCCCCTAATCAAGTGACTAAGCGGGGAATCTAACTTTAATCTCCAATACGCCAACTAGCTGATTAGAATTATACAGAGATACTTTCCTTTGATAAAAGAAAATAGCTCTGGTAAAGCAAGGAAGCATAAGTAAAACTAAAGGAAACTCTTTTCTATTAATAGCAAAAACTTTGTTCCTTTTTCATTCATGGAGCCAGACTTGAATCTATGCGAGAGGACAACTATAAAAAAAATTAAAATTCATCTAACAAATATATATGTATTAAATTTCATACAAAATATTTATAATTATGTTTCAAAACATTAACTATATTAGTAATCTATCCAAACACAACTTTTTTTCTGCATGTCACAAGTATCATCTAAAATTAAATATACACTAAACTTTCAACCATTTTTGTTAGTTTAGTGGGAATAAAAATTATTACTATATACACAAGAGGATAGATTTATGCTTTTCTAGTTTTTACCAATGAATGGCATAGATAAAAAAATAGTTTCCAAACCTATTAACAACTTCAAAATTAAAAAATAAAAAGTTGGGGGAGGGGGAGGGGGGGTGTTAAGGCCCCTCCCAACCACTACATCTGGTCTAAGCAAAAAAATACCTATATTTTTTGGACTCAAATACAAGTAAAATCCAATCAACTCAACTCTATTTAATATAAGTATTCCAAAAATCAAGAAAATTAATCAATCAAACCAATTCTCTCTTTACTTTTCCAATAGCATTACACATTCCCGAGACAATTAAAGGGTAGTTTAGTAATCAGAATTCATTTTTTTTACATAAATCAAGACAATTAAATTAAATTAACTAATTTCCTTAATAAATGTGAAATTAATTATTTTTACTAATAATTGAGTTCGGAGGGAGTAACACTTACCTTTGTTCTGGCGTTCTCCCTCTTTCCCTCTCCTTATGTAAGGCCTACTTTGAGGCTCCTATTGGATTTTAAAAAAGTCTTAAGAATATGCACTTTATGAGTGGGTCAAGTTAAGAATGAATGGCCAGAACATATTCCATGTTAAGACGAATAAAAAGTGCTACAAGCAGTTGAAATCTTTGTGCTTGAAACACAGCAAAATGGGGTTGCTGAAGAACAATGGAGGGCAATTTCTTTGTTGTTGTATGCTTTTGCTTGTTCTTGTTGCCGGTGGTGAGAGTCTTGTAGCATCAGAACAGAAGGTAACTAACAACATTAGTAACCTTGTGTTTTTAATTGTTAATAAGCTATTCTCATATATTGTAAAGAATCCAATAAAATTGGAGCACTAGAAAATTTATGTTGGTCATAAATGTATTCCTTTTCATTTAACAAGCATGAACGTTAAACAGAGACATGAGACATATCTCATGTCTGTTAAAAAAAAGACATGATGAATATAGTAGCACAACAAAATTTGACATGTTTATCTGTATTTTTAAGTGTCAAGTTATATGTGACATATGTTCTAGGTACATGATGAGGATTTGTTGTCCCATTTTGGTGTGCCGCACTATGTTCCCATAATAATATCTTGCCAAAATAGAACAACAGATTTTCATCCCTAGGCACACATCATTCTTTGAGCAGTATTATTTGAACAACAAACCAATGTTTTATGAAAGCTGATAGTTTTATGCACCAAATATGCATGTTTTGCTAAAAAACTATTAGGTGTCATGCAAAAATCACTATCAGGTGTACAAATCACATTTTCAATGCATAATATACTAATTAATTACTTGCCCATGTGAGATTCCAATGTAAATGTCACGTTAGTATTCGACAATGAAGCTTTGTTGTCTCGTTTTGATATTCCACATCATATCTCCATTAATAATATCTTGTCAAATAAGTTAAAACTTCATATAATGTTAAAAAAGTATAATATGTGGTCAGATATTATTGGTGGGGACAAAGTACGATACAACAAATCCTCATTTGGTATTTGAGTGCACCTCTCCAATTAGAATTCTTCTAATAAACTTGTCTTTCCACGCATAGCAGAAAAATTGCACCTATGTCATCACCGTAGAAACCACATGCACATGGGGAGCTGAAACCTTAAACCGTGTGAGCCTGAGATTTGGAGACACAAACTCAAATGACATATTGGTTAGGCACCTAAACTCCAAGCACCTAAGGAAAGTTGACCCATTGGAGCCTGAGGTTCTTGATGACATGCCAAGGAAACCATTTCAAGCATGCATGGTGGACCAATTTGAGGTCACGGCACCCTGTGTTGAGTCCCCCATTTGTTACTTGTACCTCAAGTTAACCGGCAACGATGACTGGCGGCCGGGTTTCGCACAGGTCCGTGTGCTCGAGGGCTCCCATCTAAGCTCCGATTACTTCTATTTCCGGCGATATCTGCCTAGACATGTGTGGCATGGTTCAGATGTGTGTGATAGTGAGGTTACTCCTTTTGGTCTCAAGAAGAGAAAGGTTTATGGGAACAGTCCATGAGTCAAGTAAACTTCATGCAATTATTTTGTTTTGTTAAATCTTTCTTCAAAGGAAAGTAAAAAATCAGTAATGTTTCTCCTTGATATGTAAATTAATGAACAGTATATCCGAAATTATGGGACAATCATATAATAGCGTTGGATGATATATTTTACAAATTAATAACAAAAATTAGACAAAACAATGAATTATATCACACGAGGGTGGGGTGACTCAACCGATTTGAATGGGGTATAAGGAGTTGAAAGATCAGGGTTCAAACCTTGTCAAAGGAGAAAAAACTAACCTAACAACTAACATACTAGTATTTTCCTACAAAACAAATGAATTATATCACGCATTCTGATTACCCATTTTTAACTGGTGACACGTTGGCAAGGAGCCAGGGTGATAATAGAGCCGGAAGCCACCCAAGGAAAAGGAATCATAACTAATTGAAGATGTGATGAAGTACTATTCTATATCATAACATAAGCTGATTTCACTATTAGTTTGTATATCAGAATTAACTTAGTCTGACAACAATAGGGTACCACTGAATTTTATTCCACCAGAGATTGCACATGATACTTCATCTGGATCTTTTGGCAAATCCTAACATGTTTTCAGCCTTCATAAGTAAAAAGAAGGTTCAAGGAATTGATATTATACTAAAGCTTGAATATGGCAGCACCACTTGATGGCTTAGAAGCAAACACATAAAGGTCAAGATCTTTCTTGCTGATATCACCCTTGTCAATCCTGGACTGGTAGAAACTCTCCTGAAGAGATTAACTATCCAACATCAACAAATTGCTTATTCCAATGATTAACAATAATTGTTAAGAGTTGTGCTATTTAGTACGAGTGGAATTGCCGAATGTGTGAGGAGAGACAAATAGAGAACATGGAGAGAGAAAAATAGAGCTGATTTTCCTACTAATTTGCATTATTGAATTTTTAAGTAGTAGTATATAACAGCAAACCTTCAAAGCAAGGATAAATTGTGGGACAATGCTCTCTTTCACCAAAGCAACAGCGCAACCGCCCCATCCAGCTCCAGTAAGCCTTGCCCCAAGAGCACCATTTTCACAACAAATTTTGACAAGTTCCTCCAACTCTGAACAGCTGATTCCATGAATAAGAAAAAATAAAATATCAATTTTATGTTGTAAAAGAAATAAGAAAAGAAAAAGGTGACATTTTACATTTTTATACATAATTTGAAGGTTGATAGAGCTCAAATTACACAAATCATGCCGCAGTCCACCGGACACAGTACAACACAAATAATGCATGATTTTATCAAATAATAGACTGCATTTTGAAACCCGGTATTTGATGTTGGTACCTGCATTCATATAAAACACTACAGCTATGATGACTCTCATTCATAAGGCCACCAAGCTTCTTTAGTATCTCCTCCTCACTGAAAAAATAATGAATAGTTAAAATCCAATAAAATTGGAAATATTGCACACCAACAAAAGGATCCCAAGATATACAACTCAGCATAGATGAATCCTCGAGATATTTTGATGAGACAAAAAATATCAGACTTTTAGCTCAATGATGCACTAGGATACATATTAGAAGAAATTCAAATTGGTCCCCATCCAATTAATACCCAAGACAGGACAACATACATCAAAGGCACATATCCATAATAATGCAAGCCAGGGATGTATACCAGCAGGATGTGTTAATAGTAACATGTCATCAGGTTGGCCTAAATGTCTCTAACGTCACATTTAATTTAGGGAAATCTTCTGAGTCTTCAAGACACTCGGCACTCACTAAGGAACCAGGAAAAGAAAGTTTTTATTGGAAATTTGTGTATTTAATGTTTGAAGAAGTGAAATACTTAATTTCCAAATAAAAACTTGTTTCTTATGATTTCTTAAAGAGTACCCTAAGGGCACTCGTTAGCATGACCCTTTAATTTAATGCTCACAAGCCTAGCATATCAGATCACTCAATTTTAAGAAGCAGGATAAAATAGCAACATTTAACATAAATAGCAGCATGCCCCAATAAAATTGAAGTATGCAATCAGTGTTTTTAGCTCTTCCAATTTTCTTGGTTAAAATATGTGCTCAAATCATTGGATTTATATTTTGGGTTATTTTTGAAGTGATATTTTTATAGATGGAAAAAATAAAAATCATGCCCAGAAATGTCTTGCACATGAGAATTAACTAAAAATGAAAGAGCATACATAAAATAGTATAGCTATGATCAGTCCAAAGACTCACCTTAATTTTGATGATACAATATCCTTGAAAGCATGTGCCCTCTTTGCTTCTGAATATACATGCGCAGCTCTCTAAAAAATAAAAATAATGTCTGAAAATAAAATTGCATAAAAACTATATGATAGTGGCTTTACACCACCAATAATAAGGAACTATAATTGCCAATATGTTGATAGAAAAACCACAGAAAAAATTAGATATTTTCCAACTGGAGTCACATATGAATGTCTTTCCGATAGTAATACAATATAATCCAGAGAATTAAACAATGACCTCATTATTGTTATAAAATACCATTTAAAACTGAAAGTTGATGATGAAAACACTTCAAAAAAGGAAATTAAGTATATTCATATCTTGACATGGTTACATAATTATACCATTGATGTTAAAGTAACTTAGCTACAGGGACCAATAAAAAGTACCTGATGTAGCTTGTAGTGTTTAGCAACTTTTATGACATCCAAATAAACTGGATTACTGCAAAAAATTGAGGTGAGCTTTTCCCCGGTAATTTTCTCAATTTCTTCAGGTGTATATGGTTCTTCCTTTAAAAACTCCTGTAGAAAAAGGAGTCTTTATATTTAAACAAGAAAGGATTGCAAAATTATGAATGTTAAAAATCCAAGTCACCAAAACCATACAAACCAATAACTAAATTAGCACTCATTTCATAAGGACATGTTAGAAACTTAAAAAGATAAAACAAGAATACACTAAGGTAAAATTACCTTGACAGCAAGGACAGGATCAGAAGATTTATGACTATTTGCAAATGATAAGCATAACCCTTCAACATCAGAAAGTGTTTTGACTTTTGATATTGCCTCTTGTGGTTTCATTCCTAGCTTTATACCAAGAACAATCTGAAAAAATTCACAGAAACACATTATTGAGCTAAAATGCAAAAATAGCAGCAAAAGAGGGCAAGTAAGTTGCAGGTCTACCAAACAAAGGAGGACAATTTGTAGCAACAAATTCCCTTTCGTCTCCAACACCAAAGGACCTAAAGAATCTAGAATGAACAGTTTTTCACTTTTGTTCATCCTACTTAATAAACTATATAGATAATGCAAAGCTTTAGATTTTGAGCTATGAAAGAACAGTCTAGCTCTCCATATCATTCCAAGTTAAATCTGTAGTCTTAAGAGTTATAAAAAAAATGGCGGTGCTGTAGTAGTTGGAGTGGGAAATGAATGAAGCTGAAAAGCATGGTGATGCATTTGTAGAAAAAGAAAACATATTTATTCAAAACATAATAAAAATGTAATATAAGATATTATAAAGGAAAAAGAGTATCATTAATTCAAAATCATGTTTACCACTTCTCAAACTTAAATAGCAAGAGTTTTCAGTATATTCAATTAATGTTTATTTCATAAATATCCGAAGAAATTAATGAATGACAATATGATTTTATTTTTTAATAACAGACCAAATATGATTATTTTATTATTGTTATTTTGTCAAAAGCCTAGAGTAACAGAGTAGGGAGGGGTGAATCAGTAAATGCCACACAGATGCCACAATAGTTTAAAATGGATATTAGAAGCTGTAAATAGGAAATAAGAATGAGACTGATACAATCTTTTCTTGAAAAGTACTTACAGATGCCAAATGGCACTCAACAACCCTGTTATTATAATTTGTTGTGGCAGTGATAGCTTTTTGAGACTCTGCCAAAGAATGAGCTATTACAAAAGTCCCACTCGCAGGAAGTTGCACATCTGTTGCACGAACAGGGTTAAAATCAATCAGCTCTGCAAACCCAGTTTTGGCCATCACAGAGATTGCCTATAAAATACAAACAAGAAAATGATACAAGTCCTGGTAGACCAATTGGCTTTGGATGCTTATCCAAACTATGCATTAGATAAAATCATACAAACCTTGTACTAAGGTTCAAATTCATTCACTAAAAAAAGCTATCATAAAAGCTGGATGGAAGCAGGGTAATGTAACTGGCTTCAACTGCTGTTTGGAGTGTACACTAAATTTTAAATTCAAGCCTAGTATACAAGAACATACCAGTAACCAACCTTAAAGTTAGGGAAAAGAAAAATTTAATAACACAATACAATTCAACCTGTTACAATCAAGAGTTCAGTTCTAAAAAGTATTTGATTTTGTAGAGCTTGTGTTTCGAAATATACACTTCATAAATAGAAAGCAAAGACTAAGTAGAATCTCCATATCTTAGTCTTGTTCTGAATAATAGATAAGTAAACCAGAAATACAAACACATTCACCTGAGGTGCTATACTTCTTTATGTGTTAGTTAAACACAAAATTAGTCAATCAGTGCCAATTTGCAAGAAGCTGTCATGAAGAAATTACCAAGGCTACTTTAGGAAGGTGATTTGAAGAAAAAGCCATGCTTGGACAGTTCATTGGGACAAACTTGCATTAAAATTACAATAGAACACTTCTCTAATGAAAAATGTGTACAACCTGATCCATCCCTCCAGATTGTGTTCCAATGTGTCTTTCACATTGACATGTAAGTTGTGCAATTTCTTTCTGTCAACAACATATGAATGTTAGATACACTCTAAGATGTGCTATTGGCTTACATACACTTTAAGTATCATTTTTTATATTTTTTATCTAAACATGTGAAAAGGAAGAATTATAATATCATGAGGTAAATAAAAAACTTTTCGCAATGCCACATTTTAGCTACATTGTCTATGTCGCTTCCATTCACATGATTTAAAACAAACTAGAAACTATATTTCAGCATAGATGCCATACCTTTGGGAAGTTCATGCCAAAAACAGCCATAATAGCAATGGTTGAAGAACAAACAAATGCTGTAGAGCTTGATAGTCCTGACCCTTTATAAAATGTAAATATCGTTCATTGGAATTAACTTTAGTAACAAACAAAAGACATGGCTCTATGATCATCTCTAACAAAGTATCAAAGATGACTGTATTACTGTTATCATAAGTTCAGTCAATTAGCAGAACCATTCTAAATTAAACAAATGAGCACACCTGTTAGAACTGTTCCATCAACAAGAACATCAAGTCCAACCGGTTGACTAACATCCACACCTTTCAATTTGACATAGTCATAAAACCCTTTGTACCTGCAAAAACCATACTATCAATGTATTAAACAATAATAAAAACAATTTTTTTATAACCATTGGAAATGGTATCTGCACAAGATATTCACCATCTATCATTCATAGCTACAACATATCATTTTGCTTTGCATTTCTCAAAAAGAAAATACATCATTAAAACAACTTATAAGCACTTCTTAATTTAAAGAACTACACAGTAAGCATGTTAACTTATTTTAAAGTAAGGCACGTGTGAATAAACAGCAAAAGTAAGGTCTTCTTCAAGTAGAACTTGTTGAATAAACTCTAGTCATAAGTGATTATGCAAAAATGAAATTTTGACAACTCAGTAAGGTTAAGCTACCACCTTAGCTACTTTTAGCTTTTGCAAAGGCTTATTTTCATAAGCCTTAATTTTTAGCTTATGAAAATGAGGGGAAAAAAGAGCTTATTTAGGTTTCAAAAACTATTTTAAGAAACTCATCCAAACAGGTCCAAAATATTTCACAAGCGCTAATTATTTCTACAAGAACTTGCAAATATATACCTCAAAACAACTATAATAGAAGGAAAAATTCTAACCCACCCACAAATAAAGTAATGGCCCCATTTGTGATTCTTCAAGTCCAGTGCCTGCAGGAGAAGGAAAAATAACGGGTAAATTCTAATCTAAGTCCATCAAATTGTAAGTACCTACCCTATTTGTTACTTATTGAATTAAGGATAGCAGTATCATATTAGGGCTAAGTTGTCAACACCAAATATTTTAAGAGTTTAATGGAATGGAATTCCAATGTAAAATTGTTTGTACCATCAACCAATAAGATATTATTATATTTACAAAAGTTAAAATTTGTAATAATGACATAGAAGTACATGCCTTAAATCCTATTTTAATCTCTCACGTCAATAAGCTCTAGTTGAATTAGGTGGTGTTTGGAAGAGCTTATTTATCATTTTGACTTATCTGATAACTTCTTATACAACCTTATAAAAATAACTTATGCCATCCCATACAATTTTTCACTTATTTTCATAGCTCACCTTATAAAATTATCATAAGAGTTTAACTAAACACCCTCCCCGTATTTTTCACTAGTTCCCACCCCCTTTCTCTCATTTTCTTTCTTTAACTTTTTAACAATACGATAAGATCTTATGTGATAAACTTTTAATTGAGTTGTTTACCCAAACGCACCCTTAGTCTTCATTATTGATTTCTTTATCAACCTCTTGCAGCACTTACTTTTCCATTCACGTACTTTGTACTACTACTATTTAAAGTTCCATTAAATTTTTAAAATTAAATTAGCACTTACATTTTCAAAAACTGTATTAAGATGTGTTTGGTGTCCCAAAATAAGTTAAGACAAAATGAAGAGTCCATAATAAAGATGCTTACTGTCAACTCTTTAATTCAACATACTTCCAATGTAGTATCTAAATAAACTAAGAGTACCTACTCGGACACCGAATTGGAAGTGTGTTTAATCAAAGAGTAGATAGTGTTTTTATTATGAACGCTTTAGTCTGACTGCGTTTGATTTATGGATGGTTTATTCTCGAGTAAACTAAATTTTCGAGAGATTGTCAGCAATATTTCTTTCCATCATCATCCATGGAAATTGAGTTTTTAGATTTTAT
Source organism: Sophora flavescens (assembly GCA_030762895.1). NCBI lineage: Eukaryota > Viridiplantae > Streptophyta > Magnoliopsida > Fabales > Fabaceae > Sophora > Sophora flavescens. The sequence continues at coordinate 238,448,926 of CM061063.1, forward strand.
TCACTAATTTTATTATCATTTATTATCAGAGATCTCTTATCCATGAAAATAACTTTCTATTGTTTGTATAAAATATGATAAACTTTTATTCATATGCTCACTTTTTCAAAAATATTAAAATATAATCCATAAAAGACACTAATTAACCTCGACAATGATACATATGTTAATCAGTATCTTAAAAGTATTGGTTAATGAATTAATTAATAGAATATTTGTATTGAGAATACAAGTTTAACACTTATTAGTTATCACTTCTCATACAAACTTACTTATTTTAATTCCTTAACCTAATATCATACTATACTCGTTAACATTCTCCGTAAAAACAAAAATAAAAAAACAAAAGCCCATGCTCCAAAGTCCAAAGTTTTAAAAAAAGAAAATGATGAATATAATTAATTTCCTTAACCTTGTTGGGATCAGCAGGGTAAGTACAGGTGGCATATTTTCCACCGTTGGTATTAGCAATCCTAATGATGTTTTGTCGTGGAACTTGACGAACGGCAACGATGGTGTCTTGTTGGATTGCCATAGGCAACACCGAATAACCTTCGTAATCGATGTGTTCCCCAATCAAGTTCACTCTCCCAGGTGACCGAGCAAACACCTGAGGAGGGTGACCGAAGTGTTCCACAAACTTGGACTGCAAATCAGCAAAACGACGTCGTGCTTGTTCCACCTGAGATTCTTCTATGCTGTATACTGATTCCAGCGAGACGACGTCGTAAATAGGGATCGGGAGGTCTTCGTGCGCTTCCATTTAGAATCGGATTGACCTGTAGGTGTAATCAAGTTTTGTGGACTGCCAACTTGGGATGAGTTGAACAACTTGAACTGCTTTCCAAGTTATATTTGGTATGTAGTTTTTTTAGTTTCAATTACTTGCAGGTAGCCAGGTACTTAAATTACTTAGGAATTTTTAAATAATAACTTTATAAATTTGTAATTAAATCACTAAATTGGTAAATAATTTACTCAAAAACGTTTGGATGAGATGACACGGATATCTTCCGGCTTAACCACATGTCTTGAGTTCGAATCATGGTCCTGAGAATGCAGTCACGTTTGAAGGAGGGTTTTGTCGTCTTTATACTTCTACCCGGCTCGAGAGATTAGTCTCCAAAATCGCAGGTGGAGGATACCTTTAAAAATAAAAAAAATGGTAAATAATTTGTAATTGGTTTTATGTTTGTAATTAGTCCCTAAACTTGTAAATAGTAAAACCCTACCCTAAAGACACAAAATGTTTAGAAGTCAAGGGACTCGTTTACAAATGTAGGAGTCCATTACAAATTAGTCATAATTTTATGGACTCCATTATAAATTTTTAAAGCGCAGAAAACCTATTTAAATTTAAAATTTTCTAAATATTTGAGCAACGCGTAGTTAAACCATATTTTATTCTCTGATTAAAAAAAATCATTTTTTATTCACTTTATTTGTGTGGATAGTGACAAGTATGTCCATTGTACAAATACTATTCACATGTTTTGATTGGATCCATGTTCTTTGCATTAAAAAATTCAATTACTGAGAGTGTTTATGAAAACACGATTAATCTAATAATGTGTAGATGTGTGAAAGCATGAATGCTGGAATGAGTCCTCATTTTGATTTCTTCACAATTTTTTTACTATGCTTCCATTCAATCTATCAATGAAGTTTTCAAGACACTTGAGGTATATTTAACTTTACATCCCCTGCAGGCTGCAGTATAAAAACTGCGAAGGAAAAGATAAATTTAGAAGGAAAAAAAATTAGTTTAACAAAAGAAGATGGAAGAAAGAAAGAATCATAATTGACACAAAAAGAGAAGTGAAAGTTGACCAACAATTTTCCACGTATAAAATTCACAACAGTGGCAACCAGTGATCGATGCAAGCATGTACATAATTACACAATGCTTTCTTTGTAGAGAGAGAGATAGTGACGTAAATAGAAAAATGTTGACTGTTTCTTTGCCTCCAAAATCCATAACGTTAACCAAACCTCTCCTTCTTCCCTTGATTCTCTCCCTTCCACTTTCTCAACCCCAAACCTCTAAACACAAAACTAACTAGAAAATAAATGACATATAAATTAATATTTGAATAAATAATAATTTTATAATTATTAATTAGTTAATAGTAATTTCATTCACTTGTTTTGCCACCCCAATTATCCTCCCCCTGCCTCCTGCCGCCGATGGCCACCCTGGAACGCCGCAAAACGCTCACCATGAGCTGGGACGGCCTCGGCGACGCTGCCGATGACGACGACGACAACTTTTTCGAGACCTACAACCGCCTCTCCACCGCCGCTCCCCTCGACTTAGCTTCTTCCTCCTCGGACGACGACGAAGATTTCGACGACAGCCGCATGTCCTTCACCTCCGCCATCTCCTCCATACACTCCTCGAAGTACAACCGAACGTTTTCTCGAATGGGAACAATCGCCATTGAAGCTTCTTCAGCCCCTAACTACGATATTTGGATGGCTGCCCCTGAATCAATCACAGAACGAAGAAAAAAATTGCTCGGAAGCATGGGTTTGGATGAAAACAAAGAGTTGTTAAAGGCAACAAGTGCTGCACTTGATCGTGCTATTACAAAGAAATTCGAAAATGGTGGTGACCCTTTTCCTCATTCTTCAAGAAAAACCAATTCTAATGCAGATTCTTCAACTACTAGGAGCACTTCCTCTGTTTCCCTGTTTCAAAAACAGAGCATTCCCCTGTTTCGTTCACTCTTGTTCGGTCCCGTTCCGATGGAGACATTGATTGTATTTCAATGTCAAAGGAGAGGAAAGAGGATATGATTGGGAAAGTCTCGAAGCAGAGGTTAACAAGGACCGCTACCGAGATAGCCGCACCACGTGCTCGAATGATACCTTATGCAGATGGAAGTAAGGTGGTGGCAAAGGATGCTTGCGGTGAGGCAGGGGAATCAAGACGGCATTGTAATAATTTCACGGCGAGTTCGGGACTTGGGGCATTCTTCTTGATCAAGAATTTGGATACAGGGAAGGAGTTTATTGTGAATGAGTATGGTGAAGATGGGAATTGGAACAGGTTGAGTGATTTGCAAACTGGGAAGCAGTTGACAATGGAGGAGTTTGAGAGGACAGTAGGGCACTCTGCAGTTGTTAAGGAATTGATGAGGAGAGCAAAGGTGGCAAGGGGTGAGGATGGATATGAGAAGAAGCTCTCATCTTATTCTTACATTTCAAGGAGTTTGAGAATGAGCAAGAGAAGAGGTGCTTCATTGTTGAAGAACATAAAGGGTGTAGCAAGTGGTTTTGTCGGTGAGAGAGAAAGAGATATACCAATACAACAACAACAACAGCAACAGCAACATCAACAGCAAGGGGCAGAGGTGAAGCCACAAGGGAAGAATGAATGGGTGAGAGTTAGGCAAAGTGGGAAATCACAAAAAGAGCTTTCTGCTTTGCATTTGTGTCAAGAGTTTCAAGCTCATGAGGGTTGCATTTGGACCATTAAGTTTAGTTTGGATGGTCATTATTTGGCAAGTGCTGGAGAGGATAAGGTGATTCATGTGTGGGAAGTTCAAGAATGTGAGGTTATGTCATTGAAGCCAGAGGAAGGTAATCTTACTCCTATTCATCCATCATTGCTTTCATCTATGGAGCGAGGAGGAGGACAAGTAGAGACTCCACCTTTGTCAAGTGAAAAGAAGAAGAAAGGGAAATTTGGAAGCAAGAGAGGAAACACAGTTCCTGAATATGTTCATGTTCCTGAAACTGTGTTTACACTATCTGAGAAACCATATTGTTCTTTCCTTGGCCATCAAGATGAAATTTTGGATTTGTCTTGGTCCAAATCTAATGTAAGCTTTCTAATATCATTTTTAAGTATCTTTTGTTAGTATAGAATTTTTTTTTTCAATATTTATAGTTTTTACATGGAGACACAGTAAAAGGTTCAATTTTCTTTCTTCTTTTCAATGGATTTGGCCTTGCAGCTGCTTCTCTCTTCTTCAATGGATAAGACTGTGAGATTGTGGGACTTGGAAACTAAGACATGCTTGAAATTCTTTGCACATAATGACTATGGTGACATGTTTTGCCTTTGGTCTATCATTTTAATAATGTGGTATAATTTTTCCACTTCTTAAGAGCATGGTTTTAAATTACATATCCTAATCATGATTGCATCCACAATATTTCAATTTTGAAAATCTCCACAATTGCATCACGGTCGTAATTACAGCCATATTGGCTAGCATGTTTTCTCGTAATTGTCAGTAATTACGATAGCTGCAATTTAACCACGACCATGACTATAATTTAAAACCATGCTCGAGAGATTTTGCACTTGAATTCTACTTAACTGTCTTTTTTTGTGCTTGCTATTTGTTGTGGGATTGGATTGGATATGACAGTAACCTGCATACAATTTAATCCTGTGGACGATGATTATTTCATTAGTGGCTCCCTTGATGCTAAGGTCAGAATATGGAACATCCCTTCACGTCTTGTGGTGGATTGGACTGATATCCATGAAATGGTTACTTCAGTTTCTTACACGCCTGATGGTCAAGTATGATTTTCTTCCCCTCTTCATTTCTTATCCTGTAGTCTTGTAGTCATACATTGGTTAGTACAATTTGAATGGACAAAACTTAATAATTACACAATGGTTTTGATAATGTTCAATACTCTTACATTAATTTTGATCATTGGTACCAATTTTTCATTGTTGTAGGGTGCTGTAGTTGGTACTCAAAAAGGAAGTTGTCGTACTTACAACATAGAAGGTGGCACTAGTTATTCTTCAGATTTATATTTCAACCAAAAGAGCATTTTGGAATTTTAGAAGTTTACCATATTATTTCTCTCATGACTTCAAATTCTTTACAATAAGTTGTTAACTATCATTTTTATATGATCACCAGAAAGCAAATTAACTCAAACAGGCACAATTGAGATGAATAAGAAGAAATCTCAGCTAAAAAAGGTTACTGGTTTCCAGGTAAGTTATTTTCTCCATGTGCTATGAGATAGCTTATATGGCTTACTACTAACAAAAAGTATTTCATGTCAAGAAAACAAATTAACTGGTTTTGTATCTTTATAGTTTGCCCCATTTAGTCCATCAGAAGTGCTTGTTACTTCAGCTGATTCAAGGATAAGAATTGTGGATGGTTCAGAAGTTGTTCACAAGTTTAAAGGTGATAACACACCATATTATCTACATTGTTTTTATCATACTTAAATAAAAGATTTGGTTTCTGCATTTGCCTAGTTAGCCAATACAATAGTGTAATAATTAAGATGTTGGTAAAAGCAGGTTTTCGAAATACAAACAGCCAAATTGCAGCTTCATTTAGTCCAGATGGAAGATATATCATAAGTGCAAGTGAAGATTCTCAAGTGTATGTGTGGAAGCATGAAGAGCCTCGAAATCCAAGCTCTGGAAAAGCCAAAACTGTGCTTATTACTCAATCCCATGAGCACTTCCAATGTAAAGATGTTTCCATAGCAATACCTTGGCCTTACACAATCAGGGGTGATCCACCACAAGTTCCAGTGCACCATTCCAAAAGGAACTCGAAACGTTTTATGTCATCCCAAACAACTTGTGGAGATGACACTGCATCTGGTGCAAATAGTAAGAGAATGTTGCCACCCCTTCCAAAGAAAGGTAAAAACCATGCCACAGAAAATGACTCAACCTCACTGGAGGAAGACCCTTCAGCTATCTCACACACAGAATCAGGAATTGGAGATTCATTTGCAAATAGTAAGAGAATGCTGCCACCCCTTCCTAAGAAAAGTAACAACCAGACCATAGAAAGTGACATGACTCCTACAGAAGAAGATCTTGAAGCAGTTTCAAGGACAGATTCTGGATTAGGTGATTCCTTTACTTCAGGCTCTGCCTCAATTAGGTATGGTGATTCACCTTCTATATCTGCTGCAGCTACTCCATCATTTGATAGTAGCTATGGTACCCCAACAACTTATCCTTCAGCATGGGGCTTGGTAATTGTGACAGCTTGTTTTGGAGGTGAAATCAGGTGTTATCAGAATTTTGGGCTTCCTAGAAGGATTAGTCGGCAACCTAACCTTTTGGAAGCCCTACATAACACTTTTGGCATGGCAAAACTTAGCAGTTTTTTTTTTATAAATTTATTCAGAGATTGAGAAGAAGGAATGACACATGATCTATGAAGCATGGACACCTCTTCAAAGTGTCGTGTCGCGTGTCGGACACCCTCGAACACCGACACTTCTTGGACACGCCTATATAGTATATAGCGGTGTCCCGTGTTAAATGTTTTGGACATTAACCGTGTTGCGATATCCGTGTCGTGTCGCGGTGTCCATAGTGTTAGTCGGTGCTTCATAGCACATGATAAATGTAAATTCAATTTTTCTCATTAGATTGGCATATGATGTGGTAATTATGATATCTGTGTCCCTCTGGCTGCCAATGTTGTAGAGTTGGCCAAATAAACATTATAGATAAATCCAAGAAATGCATGACATTCAAAGACTCGACCAAAAAAAAAAAAAGAGAGAGATTAAAATGGCAATACCAGTTTAGGAGCGACATTGCATCTTTGAATGTAAAAGTAGTTCTTACTTTCGATATTAAGGCTGACTCTCAAATATTTCCCACATGTTACACACCCTTTTCAAGTCTCCTTGTTATAGAGAGGCCAAAAGTTGTAGCATGAAATGAAAATATGTTATATTCCATATTAAATTATCCTAATATTATTATTATTATTATTATTATTATTATTATTATTATTATTATTATTATTATTATTATTATACACATTAAGCAATTATGAAAAAACATTGTATGTCAATAAGGGAAGTTGGCTTTCTTTTATTGTAGATAGTTTGACATTTGAAGTATCCTATAAATTATACTAAATCCAAACTTGGCCAAACAAATAAAATAACAAAAATAAAATTGTCATGTGGTTGTCATATATAAGTTTCATCAAATCACCTAGAAAGTTAAACAATATAAACAAAGTTCATCAAATGTAACTAATATCTAGATAAACAAAGTCATCTATGGAAATTGCTATATTAGCAACTTAACAAATGCAAGTTGATACTGCTCATCAGACTCCCAAAATATGTGCAATCGATGGGGCATAGAGAGAATATTTTTGCTGCAGCAAAAAACACTGTTGTTATGTTAATTCCATTTTTTTCACTTCCTTCATGATACTCCTAGAATCTTCAAACATGTCTTTATCGACTCCAAGACGATTTATAGCTTCATCCAATCTTTCTGAGCTTTTTTCTAGTCACTTCCCAAAAGTCTTTCCTAATTCGGATATGCTATTAGCAATCACATTTACTCCTCTATTTCTTTTCCTTGGTTGACTTTCTTCATTGTCATGCTTTCTTTTATATTGCAATTGATTGATAGATGCTGACTAGGTCAAATCTGCATCATTATCATCATCATTTTATTCTTCCCCTTCTTTGTCCATATGAAAGGACCTAACATCCACACGAAATTGATTAGCACCTTTAGCATCATCCCGTCTTATAAATATCTCTAAAAAAATCTCCCCTTAAACCTTCTCTTTTCATTAGTTGTTGCCTAAGACTATGATTTTCGTAAAACCATAGTACAGAATAACTCACTGACATAAAAATTGCAAAACCAAGTCTAACCATCTCTAAAACTCCTGATATTTCACATTCTTTTTCTTATATCTCATACTAGAGTAACTGACCCGTGCCATACACGGGTAATATGTCAATTTTTTTGGGATTTCATAGAAAAATACGTAATTGTTTATTTCACAATTTTAGTTTCAAAATTTTTGTTGGGGAATTATATACCACAAATTATTTATTTATGAGGTTAATTATGCAGAAATAATTTTTTTTAAAAATTTTTATGTAAAATATAAAAGACAAAACCTCGTATAAGTTTAATTATAATATTTTTTAATCTATTTTATTTATAAACTTTCTTTCTTAAATTTTTTTTTATTCTTTTCCCCTGCAAGTTAACCATTATCAGAAAATATATTTAACTATCATATTTTATCTCATCTCTTCAAAATCTAGTTGATTTATTTATCATCTTATCCCCATGTAAGTGAACTATTTCTAGAAAATATATTTATATATCATATTGTTAAGTTTATTTTCTCTTGAAAATCTATTTGATTTATTTATCTTTTTTCCCGTGT